>CM040125.1:221113118-221705679 GCA_022559845.1 Amorphophallus konjac | reverse complement strand
CCAGGGAGCAAAAAACTAACAGAAGTAACCGGAAAGCCCGTAAAGCTCACACAGCAAGATGAAAGCGGCGGTCTAATGCCCCTGCGTCAGAATGCTGTGACGCGTGGGCACAGGACCGTCAGAAGACTCAGAAAACCAGGATGAACAATGAAAACAACGGAAACAAAAGACTACTGAACAAATAGATGATGGCAGGTTTAAACAAGAATCAGAAGCACGATTGGCACAAGTTGTCCCACCGTGATCGCCAAAAAACTATATGTTGATATTTATTTGCCTATCTTTGATCTTACTTATGAGGTTTGCTAAGTAATATGGCAAGATGACAAACAAGCAATCAAAGATCTGCTCAAACCTATGAACATGTGAACATGGACCTAGGCAATCATAGCTAGCTCTAGCATGGGCATGCTATCTCAATACAATTACGCTAAGGAAAAGGAAAAAACACACGCCGGGGCGTGGAGCAAGGAGTAAATAAAAACACACCACTAGGGGTGGAACGAGCAAGGAAATAAAGATGTGATGAAGGAAATAGCTATTGCCCAGCACTAAGGAAAGATGTGATCGCCACCAAAGTAAACACAAGTCAAAGACTCGAATATACCTTGGAAATAGATGGATGATGCACCCGCCCACGGGAGAGAAAACCAAGGAAAGCCTGCAGATCAGCTTGAAAGTAACGGCCAGAGACCCGTGCGTCGCTTGGAAGTAACGGTCGCACCCTAGACCGCCAGAAGAAAGTGACGCTCCTGCACCAGACCGTCAGATAACCTGCAGTAGTAAAGCTTGAATTCTTTTAACTCCAACTCTTCCAGCCGGCTAGAAGACTTGGGCCTCGTGCTAATGAACCTGTAAACCTGCCAAAGAAGTAAAAAAGACAAGACAAGACAACCTCAATCAGCCCTCTTCGCAAGCATAGCATCAATTCTTGAAGAATTTAAGAACATCAAAAGGAGAGGGAATTACCGGGGAGTTTTGGTTTTTTAACCCCTCTGGGCGTTTTTAAAAGTTGGGAGGATGTTTGTATGCTTAGAACAACAGTGAAAAACGTGGAGGAGGAGGAGGGACAATGCTTTGTTTGGAGAAAAACCAAGGAAGAACTCAAGCATGCAAAGATGAACTTGAAAGACAAAACCAAAAGTACTCCCTTGACTGGAAGATGGATGGACGTGGGAAGCAACTCCTCCTAGATGAAGATGGCTCCTGGGTTCGGCAGCACTTCGTCGTGAATCAAAATCTCCTCCTCCTCTGGCCATGAATTTAAGGGTTCTATTTATAGACCCTCAAAACTCGTAGGTCGAGTAGAGGATAATTCAGCAGGAAAAAGGGATAAGTCTTAGCAAATCCTTGAGGATAATATCACCAAGAGTCCAAAGAAACAAACGGGAAGTCCTGAGGATCGGATTAGAAAGAGATAAGGTCAATCCAAGTTCTTATCTCAAACACGGAGTAGCAGAGAAAAGGCCTGAACTGTCAGGACTCCCGGAAAGAAGTAACGGCTGCACGATAGACCGCCACTTGGAAGTAACGCACCAAGGATCATCCGTTACTTTCAACCTTATCCCAGGGGATAAGATCAACGGAAGGAAGCCCCAACAAGCTGGACTCTTCAAGGAAATGACGGTCAAGGCCTAGGGCGTCATAAGGAAATAACGGCTGCACGACAGACCGTTATTATCAACGTGGATTCAACAGGATAAGCACGGAACACGTGGCCTTAAGCCTTAGGACTCTTCAAAGAGTAACGGTCTAAGATCCATCCGTTAGAAGGAAGTGACGCGCCTGACTGGGACCGTTATTTAGCATTGAGATTCAAGAAAGAAGAGAAGGGCTTTGCTAAGCTTCATCCAACGAAATGCCACCGGGAGCCAATTCTAAATCCAGGAAAAGACCCAAGAAAACAGGCTTCAACTGATCAGGAGACTCGATGAAAAGCGAACAACTCGGAGCATCATATTGAATGAATAAGGAGATGGCCCGACTTATGGGTATAAAACGGGTGTCAACAGCGTCGACACTCATCACCACCCTGCCTTCCACCAACCCTTCGCCCATCATCCGCTCATCACCCACTGCCACCACCAACCTTACGCTCCACCAAACCATCTCCCCCGCACCACCTGTTCCATTTATCCACCCCGTAGGGCCCGTCATACTATCTTCAGATGCCGCGGCCAATTGTGCTCTGAGGAGCGGGAAGATGTTCCATCAAAATTACCCCACTACTTCTAATCCCCAATCCTCCCAGCCAACGGCCGAGCAAGAAGAAACTGAACCACTGCCAGGTACTCAATATAACTTGTTACATCATCTAGACCGGGTGCCCGCTAAAATATCTGTGCTAGAGCTGATCAAAAGGTCTACCCTTCATCAGGATGCACTAAGAGACTTTTTACAGAAGATAATGGTCAGTGAAGATATGGTAGTCGACAGCTTACCGACCGCACTAGCAACCATCTCCAAAGGGCCGGCAATTACATTTTCAGAAACTGAGCTAGCACCTCCAGAAGCTCGGCAAATGCCGCTCTGCATTACAATCACTCTGAACAAAGTCAGCATTGAAGCAGCGCTGGTTGACACAGGGGCTTCAATTAATATTTGTCCACTTAGCACCCTCCGAGCATGCAACATATCTGAAGATTTATTACGGCCTACCCCCACCACTATAGCAGCGTATGACAACTCGAGGCGAGCGTGTCACGGGGTGATCACCATTCAGGCAGAGCTCGGGCCCCTTACAATGGCCGTGGAATTCTATGTGCTCGATATCGACCCTATGTTCAAGGCTATCCTGGGTCGTCCGTGGATTGATACACTTGGTGCCGTGCCTTCCACCGCACATCAGTGCGTCAAATTCCCGTTCCATGGGAGGGTCGTCAAAGTTAAAAGCTTGTCCGCGGTGCAGACAGTTAAGGCCATATCAGAGCGGGTTCTTCCCACACTTTGGCCAAGCAGCCGGCCCGTTATATCAGTGTTGGACTTAAACTTCCCCTGGGCATATGCATATCCCAAGCCCGCCGCTACTCCAGTCAACATCAAAGTGAAGCCGCAGATTCGAGATTCCAAGGGCTGGAACATCATACTGAAACTGGGCTATCAACCGGGGAGAGGCCTCGGTTTGCAATTACAAGGAATGACCAAGCCCATACCCAAGGGAAGAAAAATGGGCAGGAGAGGTCTCGGCTACAAGGAGACAGCATTATCAATGATGGGTGATTCTGGGCCACTCACCTGGGATTATCGTCAACATTTTGTCAGAGGACCTCTCCAGCCCGGTACATTAGCTTCAAGACCAATTCAGCCAGAGAGAAATACAGTTTGTCCAGTTATCAGTCCGCCCCCATTGCCGGGAAGGTCAGATGATGATATACTCGACTATGGTCAGGCCTTGCAGGGGCTCTTTCATGAGGAAGAATGTCAAAAGCAACAAGACGTTCGGCATGTGCAGTGGAGGCCGAAGAAGCGGCTTGTTGTTGATTTACAGGAGGAGGGGAGATCTCCAATTGTCTTTTCTTGGTCTCCCTCGCGCTTTCAAGCTATTTTCCAGCAAAGGGACTTCATACCCCGCCTTCTTCCCATCATAATAAATTCATCTTTCATTGATCCACCCGAGATTCTATTTGTTCCTTGTGCTTGCGGGAGGTGCCCACCCATTGATCTATCCACTCTCTTCACTCCTCCTCCTCCCAACGCCCAACTCCACGAGATGTGGTTCTCTTCATCCGATCCTTTCTTTGACTGCATTTTCCCCGAGCTGTTCCCTATGCAGCTCCCACCTCCTCCATCTTGCTGTGTAGTCTCCGCTGATCTCCAAAAAAAAACGTCAAAATTGAAACGGAGATTTCAGTGGAAGATTACGCTATCCTGTCGCCATCCTCCTCCCAGGGGCACGAGTCCCCTGCTCCTTCCCTTCCACTAGGCTTCCTCTCTCCTAGGTTAGGATTAGGGTCCGTCGAGTCTAGGGAAGTAGAGTCAGTTAGGTCTAGAGAAGTAGGGTCTTGTTCTAGGTCGTCCAACCCTTCATCTTCTAAGCCGCGCTTGCTTGCGCATCCATCCCGATCTGTTCCTGATAGGTTCTTGCAAGATTTAGCTCAGCGTTGCCATGCTCTTTTGAAGTGCCCGGAATTTGTTGCTACGGCAATTGTGATTGAAGATGAAGAGGAAATAGAAGGGGTATGGAGCGATGACGGATTAGGCGTCTATGAGATTTTGGATGAGAAGGATCCAATTAATGAAGACAGCGATGTAGATGACACCGCCGACTTATACGCACAAGGATTGAAAAGATTCGACGAGCCGTCGACGTCGGTGGCCGAACCTACAAAGGAAATCAATCTAGGAACCGAAGAAGACCCAAGGCCCATCATGATTGCTGCTAATCTCCCTTCACAAGTAGAAGAGGAATTGATTAAGGTTCTAAGGGAGTATAGCGATTCCTTCGCCTGGTCTTACGAGGACATGCCAGGTCTTGACCCCTCTTTAGTGGAACATCGACTCGTGCTTAAACCAGGGGCAACACCTGTGAAACAAAGGTCAAGAAGATTTCACCCCCACATGGCCTTGAGGATCAAAGAAGAGGTCGACAAACTATACAAAGCTAGATTCATCAGAGTAGTTTTATATCCTCAGTGGGTGGCAAACATAGTCCCTGTTCTTAAGAAAGAAGGAAAAGTGCGCATATGCATTGACTTCAGGGATCTTAACAAAGCATGTCCCAAAGATGATTTCCCGCTACCCCATATAGACGTCCTAGTGGATAATATAGCCGGGTATGAAGCTCTCTCATTCATGGATGGATACTCGGGCTACAATCAGATCTGTCTCGCTCCGGAAGATCAAGAGAAAACTTCCTTCACCACGCCCTGGGGCACGTATTGTTATGTGGTTATGCCATTCGGTCTAAAGAACGCAGGTGCCACCTATCAAAGGGCAATGATGGCCATCTTCCACGATATGATGCACATCTATATGGAAGCTTATGTGGATGACATCCTGGTGAAGTCCAGAACTAAGGAAGAACACCCCTCTATCCTGGCTAAGGTGCTGTAGAGAGCCAGGGAGTACAAGCTCAAGATGAATCCGAAGAAGTGCGTATTCGGAGTCTCCTCAGGGAAGCTGCTAGGGTTCATAGTAAGCAAACGAGGGATCCAGATTGATCCTAATAAAGCACAGGCCGTCATGGACATGCCTTCGCCAAAGAACATTACGGAACTTCGAGGATTGATTGGTAGATTGCAATTTATCAGAAGATTCATATCCCAGCATTCTCAAAGGTGCTGTCCATTTTATGAATTGCTTAAGGCGGGGGTCAAGTTTGAATGGAATGAAGATTGTCAGAAGGCCTATGAGGATCTCAAGGAATATCTATCCAATCCCCCGGTTCTGCAACCTCCTGTCCCTGGGAAACCCCTAATCCTATACATCTCGATTATTGAGGACTCCCTAGGGGCGGTTTTAGCACAAGTAGATGATGAAGGGAAAGAGCGGGCTGCATACTACCTTTCTCGGTTGTTTAATCCAGCTGAATCCAAGTACACCGCTATGGAGAAAACTTGTGCCGCCTTAGTGTGGGTAGCTCAGAAGCTGAAACACTACTTCCTTGCCCACCCAGTTAGGTTGATCTCTAGAATGGACTTGATCTGTTATCTCTTAGAAAAGCCCATCCTTTCTAGTAGGTTAGCTCGCTGGCAGAGCTTTCTCTCTCAGTTCGACATCACCTTTGTTGTTCAGAAGGCAGTCAAAGGATATGCCATTGCTGAGCATCTCGCCCATCTCCCCATCCCTCACACTGATTCCATTCAGGACGATTTCCCTGATGAGCATCTTTCTGTTATCTCTCATCACCCCTTCTGGTCTCTGCACTTCGACGGTGCGCTCAACTCTCAAGGCCGAGGGATCGGTGTTGTTCTGCTTACCCCAGAGGGGGTAACCATTCCCTTTGCTTATCAACTTCAGTTTCCTGCTACCAACAACATCGCTGAGTATGAGGCTCTCCTGGCCGGCTTGAAGCACGCCTACCTCTTAGGTGCGCGTTATTTGAACATCATAGGAGACTCTCAGCTCGTCCTACGGCAAGTTCTGTCCACTTACCGTACTCGTGACCCCAAGCTCAAGCCTTATCAAGATTTGGTCACGCTTCTCGCTAGGCAATTCCGTAAGCTGATCTATATTCACACTCCCCATTCTCAGAACATTCTAGCAGATGCTCTGGCATCTCTTGCTTCCTCCCTATCCTTCCCTCTCAGTCAGAATACTGAGACTATCGTCGTCCAGAGATTGGACACACCCTCTCTTCAGGATCCTTGGTACCTTAACCTTAGGAAATCCGTAGAGGCGAAGGCTGAGAAGGAAGATCTCAAGGAAGTTTCACTAGCGGAACTAGAGGAGATTCTAGACGAAGAGGAATTACCTTGGTATCATGAAATCGAGTTGTTTTGCAAAGAGGGGTCTTTCCCAGAAGGGGCAACAGCTGAGCAACGCAAGTCAATCAGAAGAGCCGCCGCAAGGTACACCATTGTTACAGGAGAACTGTACAGGCGTGCTACGAATGGAATGCTCATGAGATGCTTAGATGATGTTGAAGCTTGGAAGGTGACTGAAGTAGCCCATTCTAGTGAGTGTGGAGGTCATGTCAATGGCCAGGCTCTAGCAAAGAAGATCCTTAGGCAGGGCTACTACTGGCCCACTCTAGAGGAAGATTGCTCCCTCTATGTCTGGAGGTGTCTTAAATGCCAACTCCATGCTGATAAAATTCATTCTCCTGCTTCATCTCTCCATCCTATGATTGCTCCTTGGCCATTCTCTATGTGGGCTTTCGACGTGGTCGGCCCGCTCGGTGATCCTAATTCTCAGATCAAGCAGAAGTCCTTTATCCTTACCGCCACTGAGTACTTCACCAAATGGGCCGAAGCCGAGGCATACGCAGAAATCAAAGCTACAACAGTGCGCCGCTTTATCATGAAGAATATCATCTCACGGTTCGGAGTGCCAAGCAGCATCATCACCGACAACGGACCCTAGTTCGTCTCTCAAAAGCTTAAGGACCTCTGTAAGAAGTTCAATATTGCATTGCATCATTCATCTCCATATTATCCTCAAGGCAACGGTCAAGCCGAGGCCACTAATAAAACCCTTCTCAAAATCATCAAGGAAACATGCGAAGCTCATAAGTTTTCTGATTGGCCAGAAAGATTAGTAGAAGCTCTGTGGGCTTATCGCACCTCCGTCCGTACCCCTACGGGACAAACTCCCTATTCTCTTACCTACGGGATGGAGGCGGTGCTCCCGTATGAGATCCTGATCCCTTCCCTCAGGGTGCAGCTTGATAAGGAACTTAATCTCGATGAACGTCGAGAGGTGTTACTGGTCCAGCTGGAACTCTTAGATGAGAAGAGGATGAACGCGGCCGATCACGTATCCGTTTATCAAAAGAGGGTTTCACGTTATTTTCAAAAGAAGGTAATCGAACGTAAATTTCAAAAAGGTGATATGGTTTTGAAACGCAAGTTCATTCGGTCTGCAGGTCCAAGGTCTAAATTATAACCTAACTGGGAAGGACCGTTTGTCGTAAAAGAAGCTTATCCAGGGAATGCTTATCGTTTAATAAATGCGGAAGGTGAGGAGCTCTCTCACCCGTGGAATGGGTTGTATCTTAAGCGTTTCTTTCCTTAGAGTCTAAGCCACGTGCTTCCCCGGCAGCAGGATGCTCCCTCCTGTTTCACTAAGAAGGGTCCCGAGTAAGGCAATCACACACTACACAACATCCCTGGTCAGGTTTTCCGATTTTAAAAGACACCGTTTCTCCTCGGCCATGCTTTAGGGGAAAATCGAAGTCCCTGTCCGCTTCATTCTTCGGCTGAATCCAGGGGCAAGAAGTGAATAAGGAGGCGACAACTAATCCAAACACCCTAACTAGAGGAGGTCTCAAATAGGGGCAAGTCCGTTATGACCTGACGCCACAAGAAACGAAAGGAAAAGAAAAAGGGTAATCTCTGCGATAAAATCAAAAGCATCATCTCAAAAGTCTACTATTCCAAAACTCCAGGAATGCAAAAATAGAAAAACTAGGCATGACAAGAGTGGCAGCATAGTTCCCCGCGGGACGTCATGAGCCCGGTCGAATGCATTCCTAGAGTGGACGAAGGTTCGATGACGAACACAAAGTCCCGGCGCAACAGACCAAATCTCTAACAGGGTTGTACGGTGAAGAAATCAAGTCCTAAAAACTTCCATATCTGGCCTAAGCTTACCCCCATATTCCTTTTTTCTTTCAGGACCAAGATTAGTACCTTGGGTATGGCCTTGTTAAAAACACCGTCATGAGAAGTGGGCCTTGGCCAGGGATTGTCACCCGTATTACACACCAACCTCGGGACTTCTGATTCTGAACAAGGAAGAGATCGTGTTACTAGGGAGGCACTGGTTTTCAAAATCCAAAAACATCAAATATTTTCAAAATTCAAAAACATCAAATATTTTCAAAATTCAAAAACATCAAATATTTTCAAAATCCAAAAAAACATCAAATATTTTCAAAATCCAAAAACACCAAATATTTTCAAAATCCAAAAAAATCAAATATCTGCGAAAATCCCACGAAAAAAAATTAGATGTTTTCCAAAACTCCATCATGTGCATAGCATGCATTGTATTTTCATTATGCTTTCCGCCTATTTAATAAGGCTCCACCCCTTGACCAAATATCAAGAAATGGTCATTATCTAACTTGCTTCAAGGCAAGGGGTTGAGTCTAAGAACAGATCTAACTTGTTTCATGTTTGAGTGTGTACAGGCAGCAGGACAAGTTCAAAGTGATAATTCACAAAAATGCAGGTCAAAGCCTGTAACACATCAATTCCAGACCGCCACATGAATATAACAGCCTCCCTTCGGCCGTCACTTCCTTCAGGCATGGGGCTTTTATTTCATCAAACATTGTCCCTCTGACGGCCTGGCCTATACCGTCGTTTATATATAACGGCCCATCTCCCATCCGTTACTTGCTTTAGAGAGCAAGATTGATAATGCTTTCGTTCTAACGGCTCATCTTTAGACCGTCGTTCCTTACAGCGGCCCACCGCCCATCCGTTACATCCTCCAGAGGCTCTGCCTCTTCACATCACTCTGGCCATTCAAACCACAACACTCACATCCGTGCAGTTGAAGCAATATCATCTCATTCGAGCAAGATTAAACGAAATATGACATTCATAAGGATTCCAACTTTGATTGTTAATCACAAACAACTTCTCTCATGAACAAAATAAAATCAAGGCACATTCAATTTCTTATCCGCGAGAGGGCGGATTTTCCTCAACTCTTTCACGTAATCACGGCGTGCTGCGTCGTCCTCTTCAACTTCTTCTCGCCACGGGCGCACCTTGCTGATCTCCCACATGGTCAGCGCGGTCCGTACTGCTCTTTCGTCTTCCTCGGTCCCCATGTTCCTAGGTAGAAGGGGAGGGTAGTGTGATAGTGCAGGAGCTTCGGTTCTTGGAAGTCCGATCTGAAGGTGGCACCGGTGCGGGTTGTAGATCGCCATGGTGGTATTCCCCACTAGCTGGAGGTCCAAGCTTTGACGCCGCGGTATTTTAAGAAGAGTGCTTTGAAGGATTCTTGGCCGCATGATGAACTTGTCCATTGGCAGAGTGTTGAAGAAGAGGCACCATTCGTCTCGCGTTTTCTTGTCCGCCGTCTTGCATTCAACCTGAGAAGAGTATCCAAATGCCCCTCCAATGAAGAAGAGAGGGTGGCTCCCGAAGATTCGGCTAGCTGAAGTTATGTCTTCCTTTTGTTGGAATTTGACTCTCACTCCTATCCAGCACTCAAGGAGTATCATGGAGCCGAACAAAAGTCCTCCTAGGCAAGCCGAGCTAAGTCCTTCATAGAGGTATGAGAGGACAGCTTGAGAGATGGACATTCCCCGCCACAGCCCGCTAATAATGCTAAGATTTTGGATGTCTAAGAGGTGGTCGGTCGTGGTAAAAAGGAAGACTCCGCATAAGCAAACCGCCACCACCTTGGCTATTGCTTCATGTCTCTCCCACTTGTTTTTACAATGAGACACTATCCATTGCGCCAAGGGTATCAAGTGAATGTGGTGTGGGCTGATCATGGTCCTCACGTCCTTTGGGTTATGAATGAAATCACTCAAAATCAAGGACGGGTCAATAGGCTCTATTGTATAGCAAACCCGGTCTTCATCCCCCGCCTTAGTCTTAGGGAGGGCTAGGTAGGTGTCTACCTCTTCTAAAAAGATTGTTGCTTCGAAGGAAGGGAAGATAAAGGTATGAGTTTGTGGATGCCATAGTTCTACAAGAGCTGAAATACTTGGCCAATCTAAGGATAATTTCTGGAAATTTTTGCCCAAAACCAAGAGTGGTTGAAGGTGCCAAGCTTTAAGGATGGATGTGACCTCTATAGGGAGGGCCTTTACCATGGGAGCCACCCACTTCAGATTAGAGTAGCATCTTGGGCCAGGAAGAGGCTTGAAGAAAGAAGGAGAAGAAGAAGTCATAAAATGAATTGAAGTGCAGAATTTTCTGAACTTGGATGTGTTGTTGAGGGACTTACCACCCTTTGAACATTGGAGCTTAAGTGCTTGGGAATTGATGTCAACCATTGGAGCTCTCCATGTTCTTTTCTGGCAACTTTAGGTCCGGTATAGACCTTCTCCTCCATAGCCATCACCTCGAAGCTTCTCTTCATCTTGATTTCTGCCCTTAGGAGAGGTTCTTCAACCCTAAAGCAGAGGTTTTCAGCAAAGATACGATTTTGGTTGAGTATCCAAGTTTTAAAGGTTTAAGTTTGGCTTTGAAAGGATAAGACTTGAGTTGGAAGGCTTTATCTTCAATCTAGATAAGTTCTAGTAAGGGATTAGATGGCTAAACCTTGGGTTTAAGTTCTCACGGCTCAATCCGTCTCGGAGTACAACCCAGGATCTAACGGTCTATCGTACGGCCGTTATTTCACTCCGACGCGCCAACCTTAGGCCGTCGCATTTTCCTGTGGGTTTAACTTTCCCGATCATGTTCTGTGGAGATTAACGGTCTAAGGGCTGACCGTCGTTTCTTGTAACACGCAAACCCTGAGCCGTTACACTCTCAACCACTCAATTCTTTCTACTCTGGGCTAAGCACTACTTGACGGTCCTGATTGTGGCCGTTGCTTCATTCTGACGCGTCTACTTTAGGCCGTCGCATTTTCTGCTAGTCGCCCTGCAAGCTATAGTTCGGCCACGATTAACGGTCCAGCGTTAGGCCGTTATTTGCCGTTGACGCACCAGAGGTGGACCGTCATTTTTCCTGCAGCTCAGATTGCAAATTTGGCCTCTGTTGTGTATAACGCCCTTCAACCAGTGCGTTATTTGATTATGACGGTCTGATCCTAGACCGTTACTTTCTCTGCAGCTGAATTCAGGCTATTCCTTCTGCCCTTGCCTAGACCTGGCGGTCTCTCGCATTGTACACCTCATTCTCTCTGCATTTTCACACACATACATTCCTGCAAATGACTCATGCACACATTTCTGCCTATGTCTCATACATTCATTCATACACACCTCATCCGCGCATGCATTTTCAAACATATAGTCACCTGCCAAAACCATTTATCCATTCATTTCATCCGTCCCTGCACATTCAAACACGCATCCATTCATTCACGTTCGCACAAAATAAACAGAAAACCCAAAAAAGATTTCATTCCATTTTCCATAAAGTTACATACGAGTGATAAGAGAACATAAAAATACATCATTCGACCGGCTTATCCGCCGGACCGCCATCATCCTCTCTATCCTCGGGTCTCCTCGCGGGTGGTGGTGCTATCGAAGCACTCTCCTCCTGCTATCCCCGCTCCGCCCTCTCATTCCTTCGTTGGCCGGAGGAGCTGACAAGAAAATCCCCTACCGAGCCGCTCGGGGCAGCACTCCTCCGTACCCCACTCTGGGAAGCGCTCCGCTCCGGTCCCCGGCCCATCATCCGGACCGTTCGCTCCAGCGTCCGCAGCTCGATCTTCAGCGTGAAGATCTGACGCCGCGTCTCCCGTGCCTCGGTCCGGTAGCGATCCAAGTCCGCCGTCCCGATTCGGAGCTTCTCCACCTCAACTTGAGCTCGAGCTAACTCCGTCCGTAGTCGCTCCCCCTCTGCCTCATCCAAGCGTCGCGGGGTCTCCGCTCTCAGCAGGGCCATCTCTGCCCGTACAAGCTCTGTCTCCGCTCGGGCTCGATCAGTCTCAGCCCGGCTTCTTTCTGCCTCTATCCTCGCCTGCCTGGCCTCGGCCACTGCTGCTGCTAGCTCTCTCGCCTGTAGATTGCATTTCATATAGTTAATCATAAGGCATTTTTAGGCAAGATCATAAGCATGAGCATTTTTAGCATCTTACCCGCTCCGCGAGGGTGGCCTCAGCCTCCTCGGCCCGGGCAACCGCCCGAGCAAAATCAGCCTCCTGCTCAGCCCTGCCTCCCGCAGGCTGTGAGGAAGACGATGGGGCATCCGGTCCGGCTCGTTGGGCTCTCTCAGCCCGCTGCATTTAGAAGACAGGGTTAGGGACCATGGTTAATCAGCATGTGCATCATAAACATCAATTGTCATAATCATAAGCATTTTAAGTCTAGGTTTTAAAGTATCACCAGGAGCTCCAGAGCGGTCCGGTACCCGTCCCGCTGCTGGATGGTGGAGTGGAGTAATCCCTCCAGCTCAGCTATCCGTCCCTCAGGGTCTAGCTGCATGTAGAAAGCATGAGTCAATACATCTATCACATTGCATTTTTGCATATAGAAAGAGTTTAAGTTTTTGCATACCGATCGTCGGGTGCCTCGGTACACCCGGTCGCCGTAGAGTCGAGCAAAGGCCTTCAGATATGCCTCGTCGCTCTCGTCTCGTTCCTTCACCGCTCGGCCCCGCCTGTTCCAGTCATGGACGTACTTCGCCTTCCAGGCACACCAATCCACATTACCACTGATGCCCCTTGCTGACTTGCCGGGGTGGTCATCGCTGTGGCGTGGAAAGGTCACCTCGGGCTGATGTAGTCCCCGGGTCCGCAGGATCAGCTTGTAGTGCAGAGGCTCGATGATATGGATGCAATGCAGCCATATGTCTCGTCCCCGGTACGACATGGCCGCCTCTACCCACGGCTGTCCTGTGTAACTCTCGCCGCGGTATGGGGTCCATCTCACCTGAAAGCATTTAGTTCATTCATCAGCATTAGCATTTAAAAAGCATTTAGAAGCATATAGAAGCATATAGAAATCATTTTGAGTTCTGGACTCACCGACGTATGTGGGAAGGAGTCCAGGTCATCCTGGATCGTCCGGGTCAGTCTGATGATCGACCCTGTGTCCCTCGCCACCGACCAACGCCTCGCGATCGGTATGCGGTCGGGATAGAGTAGCGCGCCTCTCCCGATGCCCGGGAGGTACATATAGCTCCAGATCTGCATTTTTAGAAATCAAGTCAGTCACATGGCATATCATAAACATTTTGGCATAAAAGAAAGCATTTAAAGTGCATTTACCTGTAAGAAAGGCAAGAAGCCGCCCAGCATCGTCTGTCGGTCCGTAGTGCTCAGGGACTCAAACAGGAATGCAAGCACTGCTGCTCCACAAGCATATCTCCCAACTCTGTGCAAGTTCTCTATCATCGGCAGTAGTCTGCAGCTGATGACATTCGCCCGAGTCGCGAAGAGGAGCTTCCCGAATAGCAGCATCAGGAAGCGTCTGAGCACTCTATCTCCCTCCGGTCCTGCCTCCGCCGCCACGCGAGGGCGCACCTGGTCTATCACTCTGCCCAGATGCTCCTCGGGTAGCTCTCCTACGGCTATCGCCGCTCCTCTCAGTCCCAGGCTCTCCTGCAGTACTGATCTCAAGAGCTGGGAGGAAGATTGTCCCGGCCTGATCAAATCTAGCATGAGCAGCTGCTGTGCCATCTCCCGGTAATCGCCGTAAGTCCATCCGGTCACTGCGGCTCCGGGGACTCTCAATCCCGTAATCCTCGCTGCGTCTTCTAGCGTGGGGATCATGTGGCCCCACGGGAAGATGAAAGCTCTGCTGATCGGGTCCCATCTCTCGTACAGCGCGTACAACAAGGGTGTGTCCATCCGGATCACCTCGATGCTGAGCACCTCGGCGAATCCCAGGCTGGCTAGTCGCTCCCTCTGGTAGTCGGGCAGTGCCTGGTACACCGCCCGGACCTGCAGCCAGGAGATCCTTGATCTTCGTTTTCCCTGCATGTTATTTAGATCATAAGTTAGTTAATTGTATCATAACACATTGCATAAGCATTTTAAAATTGAAAACTAAACAAAAATTTGAAAATTGAAAACCCTAAAAATAGTTTAAGACCCTGGCAGATGTGACGGCCCTGGGGTAGGGCGTCGTTTGCTTCTGACGGACTCGGGGTGGTGCGTCAGGCGAGTGACGGTCGCTGGCAGGACCGTCACATTATCTGCGTTTGGAGGTTTTTTCCCTTGTATCCCCGTGGCTTCCCACCTTGGCTGAATGGCCTACAATTGTTCCTAGGGGGTTCGTAGACCCATTTCTACCCTTATATCCCACATGCATTCATAATAAAAACACAAAAAAATTAAAATTTGAAGTTAGGGCGGAAGGACTTACCTCACGGTCCATGCCTCTCTTCCTCTTCTTATCTGGTTCTTTGGGTTCCTCTGCACCCAATGGGGCTTTCCCTTGGTCCTTCACGACCATGGGAGCTTCTTCTTCTTCTCTTGGGCTTCTCCTCGCCGTTTTCTCTTCCGTGACTGGTGGGATCACTTCCCGTTCGAGAGAGCGGTGGAACCGCCGTATGGCCATCTGTTTCCCTCTCTCCCTCCTCTGTGGTGGTGGCTGGGGAGCCTCGTCGCCGGCCATTACGGTGGTGGGGGCGGTGGTCGCCGGTGGTTTCTCGGTTTAAGTTTTGGGCGTTTGATTGCTTGAATGTGGAATGATGGGCCGTGACCGTTCGGTTGTTATTTTTTTTGAACGCTCAGGAAATGTGACGGTCTATCGTCTGGCCGTTACATCCTTCTGACGCGTCTTGAACAGACCGTTACATATGATTGGACTGTTTTATTGAAGAATGTGAACCGCCTGGTTTATGGCGGACTAAGGATGGTTCGTTACTTGATGTAACGCCCTTTCATCAGACCGTTACAAACTTGCAAGTTTCTTTATGAATTAAATGGTCTATTGGATGTCAAAATGGTTTTATATCCTGTCAGAATATTCATTGTTGATGCCTCTCGCACGTACAAATGGTTATGCCTTGATTCATGATCATATTTATTTTTTTGGCTAACCTATCTTTTATGAAGGAATTTGTGAATGAAATCATGCTTTACCGTCCGTTCGGAAGGTGAGTCAGGTATTTGTATCTCATCCCTTATCCCTTAATACATTACTATATGTTATCTACGATATTATCTCGAGAACCGGCTGGTCATTCATGTGTTCCAGGATCTGATGTTCCCCTTAAACAAAAATGATGATGATCTAAGTTCACATGTTTAATCGTTGGATAGGCCGTTAGATTGGAATAAGTTTGGGGACGATGGTTCTATCTTGCACGCCGTGGTTGCAGATGGTGTCCTGACCCTAATTTCTCTGGTCTAGCAATATTATTCTCGAGTATTTGATATTTTATCTTTCTTTGCATTTGTTTTGAAGATTTCTTTTCCTTTAGCCCAACATGCATCATGCGCATTCTTTGAGCATTCATGAAGCTTCATCTGTTCAAGGTATCTCAGTGATGGTGAATAGCTGTGTTCTTGATCTTGGATAAGGAGAATCATTCCACTCTGAATTAGAAGGTTTCCTTCGATCTGTTCGCTTGATCTGGTTGGCTGAATATTCCTGTCTGGAGTTTAGCCTCTTGTTCTTTCCGTTGCCTCCGGCGGCAAGCCGTGTTTCCTTACCTTAGTTATTAGCTCCTCCAGACTTGCATCCTTTGGTTGGCTATTTTCTTGTGATCAATTTTTGAAGCTTTCCAGAAATTTCTTATCGCTTGTTGGATGAGAACGGGTGTCGTTTACCTTAACGCCCTCTTTTTGATCCACTCCGCTTTATTTTCCGCTTCATCTCCATGTTCCATTTCGCTTTCGCTTCACCTCCGCTCGTTCCCCTGCAAAGAGGACGTTAAGGAGGGGCATCTGTTGACACCCGTTTTATACCCAATAAGTCGGGTCATCTCCTTATTCATTCTATATGATGCTCTGAGTTGTTCATTCTTCATTGAGTCTCTTGATTAGTTGAAGCCTATTTCTTGAGTCTTAACTCCTTGATCGGATATGGTTCCTTGTGGCTACTTCATTGGATGAATCTTAGCAATGCCTCTATTCCTTTTTGATCTCCATTTTGATAATAACGGTCGGTCATAGGCGCGTTGTTTCATTCTGACGGATGGGTCCTAGACCATTACTCTTTGAAGAGTCCTAAGGCTTAAGGCCTCGTTTTAAAACTTATCCTTTTGGCTTACACGTTGATAATAACGGTCTGTCGTGCAGCCGTTGTTTCATTCTGACGCCCTATTCCTCGGCCGTTGCTTCCTTGAAGAGTCCAGCTTGTTGGGTCTTCTTCCCGTTGATCTTATCTTTTAGGGATAAGGTTGATAGTGACGGATGTTCCTTGGGGTGTTATTTCCAAGTAGCGGTCTGTCGTGTGGCCGTTACTTCCTTCAGAGAGTCCTGACAGTTCAGGCCTTTTCTCTGCTACTCCGTGGCCGAAGATAAGGGTTTGGATTGACGATATCTCTTTCAAATCTGATCCTCAGGACCTTCTGTTTATTTTTATGGACTCTTGGTGATATTATCTTCGAGGATTTGCTAAGAGTTATCCCTTTATCTTGCTGGAAAATCCTCTGCTCGACCTGAGAGTTTGAGGGTCTATAAATAGAACCCTTGACTTCATGGTCCAAGGAGGAGGATTTTGAAATTCACGACGAAGTGCTGCCGAACTCAGGAGGCATCTTCATCCAAGAGGAACTGCTTCCCACATTCATCCATCACATAATCAAGGGAGTACTTTGGTTTTAGTCTTTCAAGTTCATCATCGCATGCTTAAGTTCTTCCCTGGTTTTTCTTCAATCAAAGCATTGTCCCTCCTCTTTCTCCACATTTTTTTCACTGTTCTCTAAGCATCCAAACATCCTCCTAATCTTTTAAAAACGCCCAGAGGGGTTAAAAAAACCAAAAACTCCCCGGTAATCCCCTCTCCTTTTGATGTCTTTAAGTTCTTTTGAGAATTGATGCTATATTATTGAAAGGGCTAATTTGGGTTGTTTTGTTCTTGTCTTCTACATCTTTGGCAGGTTTACAGGTTCACCAGTACGAGGCCCAAGTCTTCTAGCCGGCTGGAAGAGTTGGAGTTAAAAGAATCTACACTTTGCTACTGCAGGTGATCTGACGGTCTGGTGCAGGCGCGTCATCTTCTCCTGGCGGTCTATCGCATGGCCGTTACTTTCCAAGTAACGCACAGGGTCCTGGCCGTTATTTCTAGCTGACCTGCAGGTTCTCTTTGGTTTTCTCTCCCGTGGGCAGGTGCTTCATCCACATATTTCCAAGGTATTTACAGGTCTTTTGCTTGTTTTTACTTTGGTGGCGATCACATCTTTCCTTAGTCTTGGGCATTAACTTTCACGTTCATCACATATCTCTTTTATTTTCTTGCTTGCTCCATCCCTTGCGGTGTGTTTTATTTACTCTTCTGCTTCATGCCCCGACGTGTGTTTTCCCTTTTCTTTAGCGTAGTTTGAGCGAGATAGCATGCCCATGCTAGAGCTAGCTTTGGTTGCCTAGGTTCATGATCACATGTTCATAGGTTAAGAGCGGATCTTTGATTACTTGCTTGTCATTTCATCATTCAAAACCCCAAAGAAAAGATAGACAGGCAAAATAAAATCAACAGCCGTGACGCACCAACCCTAGTGCGTCACAGTCTCTGACGCGCCTAGTCTGGTGCGTCAGAAGACAAGAGGAAAATAACCGTGACGCACACCTCTAGGGGCGGCACAGTCTCTAACATTCCATCCCAGGCACGTTAGATGGTGGTGATGCGTCAACTCTGACGCTCCCACACAGGGCCGTCACGAGGCTCTGACGCCCCACCCTTGGTGCGTCACAGGCCCTGACCCCCAACGGTCAAATCACAACGGTCGAATCGTCACTTGATGGTCCAACCTAGGCACGTCACATGCCGTGGCGGTCTATCGTGGGACCGTCAGGCCCACTGACCACCCAATTGGCAAAACATACCCTGTGACGCACCTACCTTGGCGCGTCACAGGCTGTGACGGTCACTGGAAGGACCGTCACACTGTCCCGATGGCGGAACGACGTGAAATGCCTAAAAACACCAACCACGCCCCCATGCCTCCATAGGAGAGGGGGAAATCAAGGGGGGAGCCCCCTAAGGACCCCTAGCATGCATCTAAGCCATCAAAATGCCGAATCACGGTCAAAAATCATAGATCAGACGAACTCTCCCCAAAACATGGAAAACCCCAACCCGGCATGGAAACCCATCTCTCGGCCTCCCCTCGGGCTAGAAACCACGGTAATGGATGTGAATCATGGAAAATCCACTCTTAAAGGAAAATATATATATATGCATAAGAGTAAAAGAAGAATAATGATGAAAAAGGGAGTAAAATAGCACGTGGTGCTACTAAGAAGTGTGATCGCCAGAGGGGTTACCTCAATAAGAAGAAAAGATGATCGCGAATACCTGGTGATAATAGGATGCGGGATGGATGTGGATTCCTTCCTCCACCTTCTATCGGCCGGCCGATGAAGGGGGTTTTCCTTGTTGATTACCTCGAAACAAAGAACAAACAAGTAAAAGAGAAGGAGATCAGCCAAACGTGAGTGTAGTATCAATCCAAAGAAACAGCATGATGATGAAATAAGAATATAGCATTCACACCTTTTTGTTTGGTTTTAAAACCCCTAGAGAATTAGGGAGAGGAGGAAGATATGCATACTAATGCAAAATAAGAAAAGTATGATGATCGATGATGATACGATGAAGACAAACACACAAGGGAGAGGGAACCTCTGTTGTTCCTGTAAACAGTAAAGGGGAGAACCACCGGAGCAGCAGGAAGCAGAAGGAAGATGATGGAGAGATCACACGGATGAAGAGAGTAGAAACTCCTCTCTGCGCAAAAGAAAACTGCTCTCTGCTCTTTCTCTGATTCGTGGTTAATGGCTCTAGCAACACCGTAACCTCTGTGACAACAGCCCTGCTTCTAACCTCGCACAATAACCTCTATGACAACAACAACAGTTCTCTCTCCTTCTAACCTTACCTTACCTCGCTGTGTCCTCTGTAACCTCGCGCGAGATCAACCAGGGAACTCGTTTATAGGGTCTCGATCACAGATAGACACAGATTTGGGAAGATAAGAATAAGCAGTGGTCGTCAATGGCAAGGACTCTAGTTCCCAGATCGAGCAAGGTGATCAAGAATGGCAGGGAACTCTTCAGGAAAGGCGAGTTTAAGAAGGACACGAAAGGGTGAGACATGACCTACCGAAGGGCGTCAATTCAACAATTGACGATCTGCCGCAAGGGCGTTAAATCAAAACACGACCAGGATCAAGGCGTCACTTCCTGGATTCAATTTTGGTAATAAAAACTCCTTTATTTGAAAAAAAAAGTGAAAGACGCCTGAGGAAGAGGCGTTGATTAAAAACACGCCCTGAGGAAGGACGTTAATCATTGATTTTTAAATCGTAGTGGGACTCGCATAACACCAGGAATTGACGCCCAGACCACAAGTTGTCCTTTCTTAAGAACACGCCTCAGATCAGGTCGCTACTTAAATAACGCCCCCAATGAAGTCGTTAATCACCAAAAATGCAAGAATAAATCACAAAAACACACAAAAAATAGAAAAACTTTATATTATAGAAATATTGAAGTTCACTTTGGGGTATTATCATAGTGACATGAGATTTGATCATCATAGCGTCAATTTTGGCGTGTCTACAGCTGCCCCGCCTTGGCGTCTGCTTTGGAAAGGAGTGAGATGGAATGGAGAGAAAGTGTAATGAAGTGGAATGAAGTGATAAGTAGATGCCAAGGTGTGATGTGACACGCCTCTGACACTAAGCATTGGAAATATTTCCAAGATTCTGAGTGAAACAACTCCGGGTGATTCCAAGAAAGCATCGATTGGCTGGAAAAAGGAGACTAAACTAAACAAAATGTGCGCGAGGGCACGACAGGGAGACACCATTGGAGAGCGGTTACCAGCCAATGTGGACGTGCTACAACCATGGTGGATTTACAGAAAATTAAAGTGAATAGGGATGAAGACCCAACAAAGGGACAGTTTCAAGGAACTAGCCTGAGCGGCTTCAGAGAGAATAAAGTACTCGATTTGGAATGGAATATCTCATGTCAACTCAATCAAGAGCGAGTGACCTTCATTATTACCATAATATGAAAATTTTCAGCATGAAGCTCAAAATCCTACATGATGCATGCTGGGCTAAAAGGAAAATTAAAACAAACTAAAAATATAGAAAATAATCAAGGATAATATTGCTAAGCCATCTAGATTTGGTCAAGAATCCATATCTCCGAGCTGACACTAAGCCAAAGCCCGTTTGTCCGCGTATCAACCCAGAAAGTGGAACCATCGTCCCAGACCTTGAATGACTCAACAACCTATCCGTGTGATCAAGACTCTCCTGGAATTATCATTGTTTTTGATGAAGGGGAACTGAAATTCCAAGTTCACCAGAACCACAAGGTCCTTGACATGCTATAATAGCGTAGATACCATATAGTAACAATGCTTACAGGAAAGAGATACAAGAAAAGAATGATGTTACTCCGATGAGTGACCCATGCTCTTCGAACTCTGCAATCTTCTGTACTTGAAAACTCATCAGTTATCTCAAAGCAAAGCAAAATATGATCATAAGTGCTTAATTAAAAAGTAATTCCAACCAAAGAATAGCACTTAAGTTCATTAAAGCATATAGAGGAGTCAAACATGTGAGCAAATAAAATCACTACTGGAGGGAAAGGCGTCAAAAGCATGAAAGGCGTCTGACATCAGGGTGTCTAAAGATAAAACACGCCTTCCACTGAGGCGTTAAATGCACCGAGAGTTTCAGGAATAAGACGTCCCATACAGGGGCGTGAAATAAAAAATGACCTCTGTCAGGTCGTCGATTCAACAATTGACGCCCCAACAGAAGATGTTAATTAATCACTCACTTCCGTCTCCAACTCGAAAGCTACCCCCAGTCCTAATGGCAATCAACCCTGCAACTCCGACCCTCCAGACTTCTATAAAAAGGAAAGAACTTCCTTAGGTCAATCAAAGCAATCTCAATTCTCTGTTTTTTCTGCTTCTTCTGTTCGTGTTCTTCTGCAGGCACTGTAATCGTTCAAACTCCTCCTGTAGACCGAAGATGGAGAGAGCGATTAAGAGATCCAAAACTTCTACCCCCAGGCTAACCGAGATTATTGGACATATCAGCAGTAGAATCGCCATGAACCAGGTAGAGATCAATTCCTCTGTTCTTTCCTTTCATATCTTCACCGAACTACTACTTGCAAACGCCTATTCATGTTTTCTGTCTGTCTGTTTTCTTTTCTTTCTTGTCCATCTTCCGCAGGACTATCCTAATGTGCCAGGAGCCAGGAGATTTACCAAGATTAAGTGGCTGCCTCTTCTTCTCTCCAAGTTCTCTTCAGATATGAGGGTCTTTCTCTCTAGATGGCACGTTCTAGGCCTAATAACCCATGCGAAACACTATGACCAAATTCACTTAGATTGGGCTGCCATAGGAGCTCTAACTGAAATATGGCACCCTTCCACTCACACCTTCCTATTCTCAACTTTTGAAGCCACCATCCTATTAGAAGAATTGGAGATGCTCTTAAGTTTAAAAAGAATGAAGCAAGGAGAAGAGGAAAAGATGGCCATCATGCCAAGACCTATTTCTTCACATGAACTATTAACCACATTGATACCTAGCCCAAACTTAGTGAACCAAATCAAGGTCACTAAAGGAATTAATCTTCTAAAGCTTGCCTCATGGGTGTACAAGAGAGCGGATCAAGCTAAAGAAGAAGAAGAGATCGAACGGGTGACCAAGGCCTTCATGGTGTTCTTGGCAGGAGCAATCCTATTTCCATCCACGGAAGACTTCTTGGAAGAAACCCAATTAAGCGCAATAGTGAGCCTATGGGAAGGAGAGAGAGCGGGAGCGGCAATTCTAGCCTATCTCTATAGCGGGCTTACCTCGGCATCAATGGGAAGACCCATCTATGGATGCATGCTAGCACTCTCAAGTTGGGTAGATCTCCACTTCAAATTCGATCCATGTGAGGAGACCCAACAACCTTCTAGAATCTTTTCGAAAAGCCCACTCTCTTACATGACCGGCTCACTAGGGATAAGTAATAGGGTGATGAACCGGATACCTCAAATCAAAAAGAGAGTGGAATGGAGAGAACATCTCAAGGTAATGCCAAAGAATCTTTTTACTTGTGCCCCGGGAATACTTAAGACCCAAGAACTCCGCGCACGATTCTCCCCCAGCACGGACCTTCGACTCAGAGGCGCCTCAGAATTCGTTATGTATAACTCACATCGGTGCCTTCCTCAACTTGGGCTTCCACGACAAATGCTTGAAGATCCATCTCATCTCCCTTCGATCAAAACACGGGATCTCGGCAACAATGAAGATGGAGAAGAGTGCACAACTATCCAAGCTCTGTGGAAAATCAACAAGGCTCATCATCCTGTGGAAAACTTAGAAGAAGACAGAGAACAGTGGAAGTCTTATGTAATAGCTTTAAAAAGCTTGAGGCCTAAAGTGGCTCATTGAAGCAATGTAATCTTTTCTTCCAATAAAGCAATGACAATATTCTGATTGAGCCAATAACACAGTGTTTCTGATCAATTCTTCCAATAGCCTGCGATTCTGTTGCAAATAACGACTCAATCAATGTCGTTAATTCCATAAACGACGCCTCAGAGTACGTCGTCTTCAATGATTGATATCTCATAATTGACGCCTTCACATATGGGCGTTAACTGTATGACGTCTTAAGATAAGGCATTAATTCGATTTATATTCCAAAAAGATATTCGTTGAAATTCTAAAAGTAACGCCTTCAGCAAAGCCACGTTTTATATAAATAACGCCTCCAGAATAGTCGTTACTCAAAAATAGTAATCATTACTCCCATCACATCAATCAACCCCTAATGAATGCATCTGACGACGGTTATCATTCCCCATGCAAACAAAAAATAACGCCTTAAGAAATGTCGTCAATTATCAAGAAACGCCCTGGTTTCAGTCGTTAATTCCATAAGACACGGCCTTCCTTAAGTCGTTAATTCTTTTTGACCGTTCGACTTAACTTTCCCTCCTTCCTTCTTCTTCCTCCATTCCCTTTCCCTCTTTCTCTCTTCTCTCCTACTGCAACCCTAACCGAAACCAACTCTCATCCTTCTCATTCTCTCTCTCTATACCCTCTACACCCTAGCCCTAGCCTTAGCCATGGCCGGTGGACTCAAGCGGCAGAGGGTGGCCGCACCGGAGGTGGTGGACTTGGGCAAAGATGCCCACGAGGATGTTCCCCCTGCGGCGACCGAGGAAGATCCGGCGGCGATGGCCGGCGACGAAGAAGACCACGGCCACGAGGCCGTGGGAAATGAAGAAGACGAAGGTGAAGGAAGAGGAAATGAAGAAGAAGATGGTGATGAAGGTGGTGAGGATGAAGAAGGAGAAGACGGCGGTGAGGAGGAAGGAGATGAAGAAGAAGAAACAACGACGGTGGCCGTGCCTCGCCGTGGCCAACTTCGGCGGCCACGTCAGCCAAGGCCCGAACTCCGGGGAGAGTTGACAGGACCCAAACACCAGAAGGTAAGCCTCCAACCCAATTTTCATTTTTTTTCAAATTTATTTTATTTTTACCTCAATTTCCATAGCCCTCGGGCTAGAAGAACCTGCAACTCAGAAAGAAGACGCCCCTAGGGGTGTCGCGAATTAAAGAAAAGACGCCCAACCTTGGGTCGTGAATTCATTTTATCTCCTGAAAAATAATTATCATCATGAAAACACGCCCTAGAGCATGTCGTCCATTTAAATTATCATTTTTTTCATATCAATCATGCTGTTAATTCCATGCATTTGTTCAATTATATATATTTTTCCCATGATTTATATCGCATGCTGTTTTGATTTAATTTTCACAACCCTGGAAAATAACGCCCCCCATCGGGGCGTCAATTCAACAGATAACGACCATAGGGATGGTCGTCCATTTCATTAATTCCAGAATAAATTACTAAAACCCAAAATCCATTTAAGAAAAACGTCCCATTCAGAGGCGTTACTTAGACAAATGACGACCCTGGGACGGGTGTCAATTGGAAAACCTTTTAAGAATTTAGAAATTAACCTCAAAACCATGCCTCCCACCGGGACGTTTCTTAGATAAACAACGACCTAGGGTAGGTCGTTAATTCAAATCTCACTTAGAAACCACGCCCCCGCTAATTAAACAAATCACGACCTGGGGATGGTCGTTAATTAAATCAAACATCAACATCTCAAGCCAAGGCAGTTAAGTGAATTTCAATAAGAATAATTGAACAATTAAACCAAAATTTCTTTCTTTATGTGTGCAGGGGTTGATGAGGACACGGATCTCCTGGGTCATGGTCCGAGCAGCATATTACGGCCTCCCCGAGTTCAAAAGAGCCAGGGTAGATGCCATGGGGTTCGGGGCCTTCCTTAGCATAGAGCCAGTCAGACCCGACCTACCACTTATCCAGGTTCTGAGGGAGAGATGGGATAGGACTAGCCGGGCATTCCTGATGCCTTGGGGACATATGGTTCCTACCCTAGAGGATGTAGCTAGGATCACGGGACTTAGGGTAGACGGGGAGGCAGTGAGCGGGATCACCTTACCAGACTATACCGAGCTTGCCCAGAGGCTGCTAGGGCTAGAGATGGTCTACGAGACACCCAGCGAGTGTAGGACTATCTTCCGCACCGACCTGACTACAGTGATGGGCTTAGGGGATGCTAGGCATAGGTCAGGGGAGTCCTTAGAGCGATTCTCACAGAGATTGATCGATGGGGCTAGGGTAGTCTATTGTCAGGACCCAGCCGACAGGGAGAGAGCAGATCGAGACTTGAGGAGGTTCCTACTGCTGCTGCTCAGGAGGCTATTGCTCGGGACGAAGGGCGACGTCATCAACTTTCGGTTCCTAGGGATCCTCAAGGATTTAGAGGGAGTCGGCAGGTACGCCTGGGGAGCGGCGCTGCTGGCGCACCTACTAGCCGACCTGTCCACGGGGACAGGACGAGAGACGACTGTCAGTGGCTTCTCACCTTTTCTTCAGGTACACACTTTATTTTTTATTTTATCTTCTCTCTCCTTTTTTCTTCTTTTTTATACATGTGAATGCCTTACTAATGCAATGCATGGATGCAGGTTTGGAGCCATCTGTACATGCCCATGGGGCGCGCTGACCCACGGCCAGGAGGTGAGGGTGCTTTCCCTCTAGCACGGCGCTGGCTGCCGGTCATTTTCGGCGCCCCACTCGGCTACGAGTTATGGGTGCTACGGAGAGAGTTCCGAGACTTCCCTCCCTCGCTGGTATGCATGATGCATTTCTTTTATGTTTATTTGAATTTATTATGAGTATGATGAGATGACATGCATGTTCATGGATGCAGGTGCGATGGAGGCCTTACGAGGGGATGACCGACGAGGGCCAGCCATGGGTCGTAGCAGGGCGACCTCACTTTGAGCATGAGCTGTGGGTTCACTATTTGAGCGAGATCGAGCCGTTACGGCTCAGACTGGTGATGAGGACCCTGGGCCTACACCAGGAGTGGATAGAGGTCGGGGAGCCGCGAGGGATCGGGAAGAAGACACGCAGTCGCACGAAGGCCATCGACTGGAGGGTGCGGTTCGAGGACCAGTACGCCGACTGGCGGCGAGGCGGGACCCGAGTCACCTCCCAAGCGACTGACAGCTCCGAGTACCTCCGGCGCTACTGGGAGGTTTACGCCGGCCGACCCCAGATGAGGGTCCTAGGGGTATGTATGAATGCAATTGCTTCTAAATTAAATGCAAATGCTTATGTATTTCCATTATGTGACTAATATGAAATGGATGCAGGATGCACGGGACATAGCGGCGATGGATGCCCAGGCCCATCTACACAGCCTGGAGGACCAGCTAGCTGCCACATGAGCTGACCTCGAGACCCTGGTGAGTGTTTAAATCTATATGCAAATGAATTTTTGTTGAATTATTGATGATTAGCCACTGACGATTTCAATAAATACAGCGTGCCCAGCAGGGAGCAGCAGGGAGAGATACAGGAGAGGCCTCTAGCTCGAGGGGACCTAGTGCAGAGGTGATCGCACTAGCAGAGCAGCTAGCGGGAGCGATCACACGGGCCGAGGCTGCAGAGCACGACCTCGCCTCACGGGTAAATTCCAAAACTCAAACCTTATTCAATTATTGCTTATATTTCAATGTGCACTGTTGAAATTCATTTTTCAGACTGAGGAGCTTTGAGCCGCTCTCACTTGCATCTGCGAGGGACAGTAGGCGATGACTGCCCAGGTGAGTGATTTACCTTCCGTCATGCATTGCTTATTTCATGAATTATTGAACTGTGGAACTGATGATTTGTTTACCTGTTTGCAGACCAGACAGTTACAGGCGGCACGTACCCAGGCTGCCCTGGCTGAGACAGAGTTGGCGATCCGCGAGCAGCGGATTACAGAGCTGGAGCGGTCCCTGAGGTGATGGGAGGAGCTGCCTCAGGACGTGGCAGAGCTGCGGGTTGCCCTCGAGCTGGAGCGACGAGACCGTGCGGGAGAGCGCGAGGAGCACCTGGCGGACCGTGCCCGTCACCACGAGCTATAGCAGACAGACCGTGCCCGGTACTAGGAGCAGGTGGCGGCGCGTGATCGTGAGCTGACAGACCTGAGGACGCAACTGATCCTTTCTCAGGAGCGGCTACGAGTTGCTGAGGAGCGTCTACAGCGAGGGCGTGAGCGAGCTCGTGCTGCGGGGTACTCCTTCACCAGCTCCACCTTTGTGGTGGGTTCTTCTCTTCGAGAGAGGAGCGAGGTAGGGGGCCAGGCTCGAGTTCCAACTTATTCTCGGGGGCCCATGCCCCCTCCACCAGCGCCTCCTCGGGATGGCGAGGACGAGGTAGAGAGTAGGAGAGAGGAGGGTGGAGGCGAGAGTTGAGAGACTTACTTGTACTCCTCCACCCTCACACCTGTACTCAGATATTCATGATGTATAGATATATGAGATTGACATTTTCTTTGTTACCTGAGTACTTGTGTAGTTGTGTAGTTGTGGTTGTGTACTTCGCTTCTTTTCCACGTTCTTTGTGTTCGCTTTACTTTGCCCTGTACTTGTAGCTGTGGTTCACACTTAAATAAACAGGTTAATTCATCTGTTCGACTTGGCCCCTTGCTCAATAAGTAAGGGGTGCCTTTTCTTTTGAACTGGATAGCGGGTCAAGGGGCCAAGCCTTGAATCAAGTAAGGCAAATGAAATAACCAATAAAGGGAGATGCAACACGCAAGCACACGTATGCAAACAATAATCAAGATGCCCTATGCAATAATGCAAGCACGCACATGAAGAATAAACCCCATTTCCTCTTTTCTTTTCTTTTTTTTCATATTTTCTTTTTTTCTTTTATTTTTTGAAAGACGCGCCTTAGATTAGGTCGTTATTCAAACAAAAGACGTCCTAGGTAACAGTGTTAATTTGAAAACATTTTTGAATTTTGTTGAAAAGACGGCCCTCACAAGGGCGTTATTAAAAAAAATGATGACCTTCAAGAAGGCGTGAATTCAATAAAAAGCGCCTTAATCAAAGGCGTTAATTCTTTTTCTTTGGGTTGACAAAGCCATCCGGGCTCTTAATCCTACACGGTCACCATTTAAAATTCGTTGGTCTTTCTTGATTAATCAAAAGGGAGGCGACGTGATAATAGTTAACTTATACCCGAGATTTTGCATGGTGCAATCTCCTAGGTCAGCCTTGACCATTCTGCTAGTTTATGACTTACCACAAAGAAAACGAAGATATAAGGAAGCCCATAAGAGATTCTGAGAAGCTCTAGATAAAACCACTTCCCCTTACCCTATGCCTGTTGGGGTTCGGTCTTCGGCGTAGGGAAACTTTGTTACCTTTTGCCTCTTTTATTGCATGCATACGCCCAAGGTTTTCCTTGCGGGGACTTTGCCCTCTTGACATGCTTTTCTTTTCATGATTTGACTTTCACTTTGGAACTGATTTGCATTGCTGAAAAATAAACCTAATTGTACTTGGGCTTTTGTGGCATTTGTTCCCTTTTGGGCCCTGACTTCCACCTACTAGGGCGGCGGATAGGCTTGGTGGATCTACCCCGAGACTTCCTTTCCTCCCTTATGGGCCGAAGAGAAAAAGAATGGGCATCGTCTTCACCTTTAGTCATGTTTTTGACTTCCCATCGGATTTCACACCACTTGAGTTCACGGTTTAAGTGTGTAATGTGTGCGGGTGTCGACCCCATTTTGAGTTTAACAAGACTGATGAATGAATTCTGAATTTTGACCTTTCAGACCTTGAGCTCTTGTGTGCCACGGCAACCCATTGCAATATATATATTTTTTGGATTTTGGAAAATTCTATATATATATATTTTGGTTTTGGAAAATTCTATATTTTTTTTTGGTTTTTGGATTAGGGGTAATATTTCTTAAGGTACAGACCATTCCAAGGGTGAGTTAGCTCTTGTCCTTCAGTATTAATCAGTTTATAAGCATTGCCAGGATAACCATCTTTTATAACAAACGGTCCTTCCCAGTTTGGTTGGAGTTTTGAACGGGGCCCACCAGGTTTTACAAAAATTCTCTTGACTACCATCTCACCGACTTTGAATTTTCTCTCAAATACTTTCTTTTGATAAAAACGTGACAGCCTGTTTTGATAAACGCGCG
Organism: Amorphophallus konjac; assembly: GCA_022559845.1. NCBI lineage: Eukaryota > Viridiplantae > Streptophyta > Magnoliopsida > Alismatales > Araceae > Amorphophallus > Amorphophallus konjac. The sequence continues at coordinate 221,676,674 of CM040125.1, read as the reverse complement.
CATGCTCAGCGGCGACCAGACGCTTCTCATCTAGGAGTTCCAACTGGGCAAGGAGCGAATCACGACGCTCATCAATAGAGAGTTCCTTGTCCAATTGTACTCGCAGAGATGGAATAAGAATCTCATAAGGGACTACTGCCTCCATTCCATAAGTAAGGGTGAAAGGGGTTTGCCCAGTAGGGGTACGAATGGAAGTGCGATAGGCCCAGAGAGCTTCAACCAGCTTGTCTGGCCAATCCGAAAATTTATTAGCCTCACACGTCTTTTTAACGATTTTGATCAAAGTTTTATTAGTGGCCTCTGCCTGGCCATTGCCTTGCGGATGATAGGGAGAAGAATGATGCAATGCAATGTTATACCTGTTGCAGAGATCCTTGAGCTCTTGAGAGATAAATTGAGGTCCGTTGTCGGTGACGATGGTACTCGGGATGCCGAACCTTGCGATGATGTTCTTCATTATGAACTTGCAGACAGTTGATGCTTTGATCTCCACGAATGCTTCCGCTTCCGCCCACTTGGTGAAGTATTCCGTTGCCGTCAGGATGAACGACTTTTGCTTGGTCAGGAGGTTCGAATCACCAAGAGGTCCAATGATATCAAAAGCCCACATGGAGAAAGGCCATGGGGAGGACATAGGATGGAGTGAAGAAGCAGGAGAATGAATTTTATCGGCGTGCAGTTGGCACTTAACATACCTTCGAACATAGATGGAATAATACTCTTCTAGAGTTGGCCAATAGAAGCCTAGCCTAAGGATCTTCTTAGCTAGCATCTGGCTGTTCACATGACCACCACACACTCCTGAATGCGCCTCTTCCACTACCTTCCAAGATTCATCATTGTCGAGGCACCTTAATAAAACACCGTGAGCCCTCTTCTATAGAGCACACCTCCAACCAAAACATAACGTTAAGCCACTCTTCTAATTGCTTTCTTTTCTTCTGCAGTGGCTTCCTCGGGATAGGACTGATCATTGCAATATCTGGCAATCTCGTAATACCAAGGTTTCTCTTCATCAGCCAATTCTTCTTCCCAATCTAACAACATGACCTCTTTGCCTTTAAGAGATTCACTCCGCCTGACCTTCTTGAGCACCTTATCCCTAATATCGAGGAATGCACGATCCTTAATAGCTGGAGTATCATGCTGATGAGTGAGAGGAACATGAAAATCACGCTCAGGAGGGAAGACTAGAGCAGAGGCCAAAGAGGCAAGAGCGTCAGCTAGGATGTTCTGGGTTCGAGGGACATGGACGAAGACCAATTTGGTAAAGAGTTTGGCATAGGCCGAAGCAAGTTCTTGGTAGGGCTTGAGCTTAGGATTGATAGTGCGACACTTGACAAGCACTTGGCGCAAAATGAGCTGACTATCACCAACAATTCGTAATTGGGTAACACCATATCTATGGGCGGTTTGAAGGCCGGCCAAAAGAGCCTCATACTCAGCTATGTTGTTTGTGACAGGGAAAGTGAGCTGAGCAGTAAATGGGATGGTGACCCCTTCTGGTGTTAAAAGAACCATGCCGATCCCTCTTCCTTGGGAGTTTAGAGCTCCATCAAAATGTAACGTCCACATAGGATCGTGGGGTTGATTAATGGACATTAGTTCTTCATCTGGAAACTCCGAATTGACAGGATCAAATCGGGGTAGAGGGTGGTGAGCAAGATGTTCGGCAATGGCGTAGCCTTTGATTGCTTTCTGTTGAATGTAAGTGATGTCAAATTGAGAAAGGAAACTTTTCCAACGTGCTAATCGATCAGTGAGGATAGATTTTTCAAGAAGGAATTTAATTGGATTCATGCGAGCAATGAGGTGAACCTCGTGAGCTAAGAAATAGTGTTTTAATTTCTGAACTACCCAGACTAAGGCAGCGCAAGTCTTCTCCATGGCTGAGTACCTCTGCTCACAAGGGTTGAGAAGTTTAGACAAGTAGTATGCTGCCCTTTCCTTTCCTTCTTCATCCACTTGAGCTAAGACAACACCTACAGAGTCATCCAGGATAGAAACATAGAGGATAAGCGGTTTGCCTGGAATTGGCGGCCTTAGGACAGGAGGATTGGCCAGATAATCCTTCAATCCGTCAAAAGCTACCTGACACTTGTCATCCCAATTAAACTTGACCCCCGGCTTAGTAAGCTCGTAAAACGGCCTACATCTTTGTGAATGCTGGGAGACAAAGCGGCGGATAAATTGTAACCTCCCTATTAATCCTCGAACTTCCTTCAAATTCTTGGGAGGAGGCATGTCTCTAATGGCCTTCGCCTTATTGGGATCAACTTCAATTCCCCTTTTGCTAACAATAAATCCAAGCAACTTCCCTGATGAACTGCCAAATACACACTTTTTGGGGTTCATTTTCAATTGATATTCTCGTGATCTTTGCAAGACTTTAGCTAGAACCCCAGGATGCTCAATCCTTGTCCTTGATTTTACTACCAAGTCATCCACATACACTTCAATATAAATATGAATCATGTCATGAAAAATTGCCATCATAGCCCTCTGATAGGTGGCTCCAGCATTCTTGAGTCCAAAGGGCATGACCACATAGCAGTAAGTGCCCCATGGCGTAGTGAATGATGTCTTCTCCTGATCTTCTTCAGCCAGACGAATCTGATTATAACCTGAAAACCCATCCATGAAAGAGAGAGTCTCAAATCCTGCCGTATTATCAATCAGAACATCAATATGAGGGAGGGGGAAGTCATCTTTAGGACACGCACGGTTGAGGTCCCGAAAGTCTATACAAATCCGAACCTTTCCATCTTTCTTCATGACCGGGATGATGTTGGCCACCCAGTTAGGATAGAGGACAACTCTAACAAATCTAGCCTTATGGGGCTTGTCGACCTCTTCTTTCATCTTTAAAGCCATGTTAGGGTGGAAACGTCTCAACCGTTGTTTGATCGGGACAGACCCGGGCTTAAGTGTAAGCCGATGTTCAACGAGCACAGGGTCTAATCCAGGCATATCCTCATAACTCCACGCAAACGTGTCCTTATATTCTTGAAGTACCAAAATAAGCGCCTCCTCTTCGGAGGGCGGCAAATTCTTGCTGATGAGGACAATCCTAGGGTCTTCTTCCGTACCTAAATTTATTTCTTTGGTAGGCTCTTCTACTGAGGCTGATGGTTCATCAAATATCCTCATACCACTGGCAAAGGCATCAGCGTCGTCCTCATATTCTTCATAACTTTCATCCCCCTCTTCAATAGGGTCTTCATCATTCATGATTTCATAGACACCAAAACCCTCATGAGAAACATTAGTATCCTCATATTCCAACTCTGGCAGGATAATCGGATTCTCCACAAATTCTGGAAGAGCTAAACAAGCCTGGCATCTTCTGGCTAACTCCAACAGAAACCTACGGGGAATCTGCTTACCCTTAGATTTCTTATGAAAATCTACCCCATGAATTTTATTAGAAGGAGAAGAACAACTAGCTTGATTAGAATAAGCTGAAAAAGAAGAAGGAGGTACAGAAGGAGACCCCTCACCAGAGGGGAAGAAAGGATTTATCAATGAATCATGGAAGAGTGGCCCCTGGCTTGGGACACACTCGGAAAAGAGATAAGAAGTCTCCTCAACGGAGATGGAGGATTGAAGAGTTGGAATTTTGACGTTTTTTTTCATTTTTATCTTTATTTTCATTTTTATTTTCTTTTTCTAGAAGAAAGCAATGTGAAAGGAGAATGGTAGGAGGAGTGGAGATTGAAAGCTTGGAGAAAGATTGAATCAGAGATGACCCGCACGGGGGTGTGATGGAGAGTTTGGAGAATTGCTCGAGGAGCAAGGGAGGAATCGGGAGAGAAATCTGCAGTGAATCTGGAGAAAAGCTGATCATAATTGGCGGCGGTCTCGGCACGCGAGAGAACAATTGAGAATGTAGGGAAACAAGAAGAGACAGATACATAGAAGTGAGGGAAAAGAGGCCGGCCCACAGCCTGTCTATTGTAAATCCTTCTTCATATGGAACATCTGGCTCTCCAGTGTCAGTGTAGTAACTCAGCAACTGCCTCTTATCTGTAATCACAGCTGGCATTTCAATTAATTCATGTATTAGTGGCGGCCATTCCGGATCAGTCGGCATAAAAAGATGGCTCAAGGCAATAGTAATATCATTCATATCAAACCATCTATACCAGTCACACTCTGGATCATCCATTTTCCTTCTCTTATCGCGCCTTAGAGATTCCAGGGCTTTATAAGTGGCCAATGGTGCAATATGGCGAGCAAACTGTCTCGCATGAACATCTTGACAATCTAGAATGGAGGTGATTATTGTAGTCTGCTTATTATTTTGGACGCCACCTTTAATAAAATGTGACTGTAATGTCCATGTAAGCGGCTGGCGATCCATCTTCAGAGTGGATGTCATGACTGCCCATGGTTCATCTTCATTTTTGCCCGGCCCTTTGTAGCCCAGGCCGCCTCTTGTAATCAATTTCTGAGGCTTAATAGGCTTAGTCCTGCCTTGACAATTCGCACCCAGACCTTTGCCGTTTTGATACCCCATTTTCATTAGAATTTTCTAGCCAGGGGTGTTTATCATGCTTTTCTTCTTCCTCCCCTTGGAAGGCAAGGGTGTCATAGCAACTGTCGTGACTATCTCGGGCGACATTGATCGTGGGTGAGGGAGGTCTAGCATTGATAGCAACGGCTTGTTGGCAGGCCAAATAGAAGGAACTGATGAAGCCAGGTGTATATCTTCCTCTGGAAGAATTGGCATACTGGTAACTTTGATAATGCGGCCCTTGTGTGGAAACTTAAGGCACTGATGGTTTGTAGAGGGCACTGCATCGAGCTGTTGAAAGTAGGGACGGCCCAGAATGCCATTGAATGTTGGATCCATGTCCAAAATATGAAAATCGACTGTGATTGCGGCCGGACCCAAACTGACTTTTAATGTGATCATGCCTAGAGGAGGCTTCTTTGTATTGTCATATGCTGTGACTGTTATAGTAGATGGCCGAATCAGTTTTTTCAGAAATGCCGCACATCTTCAAAGTGCTCGATGGCAATACATTGATAGATGCCCCAGTGTCCACTAGACATTGTTTCACCGCCACCTTATTAATATCAACCGTGATGCACAGAGCATATTTCCTTGCTGAAAGTGGTGCCAGTTCATGCTCATGAAAAGTAATCACTGGCTGACTGCTAGCGGGCGTTAATACTGTGGTTATCTGCTCGACTGGAATGTCTTCGTTGACCATGACCTTCTGCAGATAATCTTTCAGGGCCATCTGATGATTGGCTGACCTTTTGATCAGTTCTAAAATGGAAATTCTTGCTGGAGTTTGGTCAAGATGCTTTAACAAATCATACTGAGTGCCGGGTACAGACTCTTGCTCCTGTTCTTGTTCATTAGGCCCCTGCACGGGCTCTTGCTCTCTTTGGGGAAAGATGCGCTGGAACATCCGTCCACTGCGGAGCGGTGCCACGTTCTGCCGTGCCTCTGTCGGGGCAAGTAAAGGAGGAGGGTTGGAAGAGGAAGAGGGTGTATTGGCGTTAAGAAGTGGCGGAGGGGTGTTTGAAGAAGGAGCTCCCGTAAGAGGTGTTGGTAAGGAGTTTACAGAAGAAGCCCCCGCAGGAGGCGTAGGAGTAGGATGGGGTGCCCGAGTGTGAGAAGAGTTAGTGGGCGGAATGAGGAGGGATCTGGGTATAAAAGATGGGGGAGCTGATGTGGGGGGATCCTTTCCGGTGAAGGAGTAGTGGTGGTGGGTGTAGCGGGCGCGGTAGGCTGCGGAGGCGGTAAGCGGGTAAGGAGAGATCGGGTTGGCAAGGATGGAGAATTGGTGGGAGCAGGTGGATTAACGGGGCGTAGAAGAGCTCGACTCAATTGGGGAGTAGAAGAAGAAGGAAGCGTGCGCAAGAGGCACGGATGTTGATTTGGATTATGATTAAATGCCCCGACAGAGACATTTTCTTCATGCCATCCCTGTCCTCTCTCCACCTCATGGAGAGACGTGACAGGGTTCACGTGCTGATTTTGCGGGTGCTCCGACAGTGGGTTGTGGACAATCCCCATATCTTGCTGAGGTGCCTGAGCTTGCTGTTGTACTTGTGGAGCTGGTTGCTGCTGCTGCTGAGCCTGCTGTTGCCGAGGAAGCCTTCTTTTTTTCATAGTGGCGATAAACTGTCTCATCTCATCCCAATTAATGCCACCCTGGTCATTTAAACCATAAATGTAATCCTTGAAGTGGAAGCAACGATCAATATTATGACCAGGGGAGCGGTGGAAGACACAGTAGCAGGACGTGTCAACATTAGCGGGCCACACTGCCCTTTCCTTTGGTAGCATGAGCAAGTTGGCAGCCATTAAGGCATTGAAAAATAGGCCGTTAAGGCAAGTTAGCACCGTCGCACGGTGACCACCTAGCGCAGCCCAAAGCCTGACGGTCCAACATAGGAGCGTCACAGCTCTGACGGTCTATCTTGGGACCGTCACAGCCGTCTGATGGTCCAACACAGGAGCGTCACACGTTCAGTGCAAAATAGGCCGTGACACGCCAACCCTAGTGCGTCATAGTCTCTGACGCACCTAGTCTGGTGCGTCAGAAGACAAGAGGAAAACAACCGTGATGCACACCTCTAGGGGCATCACAGTCTCTAACGCTCCATCCCAGGCACGTTAGATGGTGGTGATGCGTCCACTCTGACGCTCCCACACATGGCCGTCGTGAGGCTCTGACGCCCCACCCTAGGTTCGTCACAAGCCCTGACCCCCAATGGTCAAATCACAACGGTCGGATCCCAACGGTCGAATCATCACCTGACGGTCCAACCTAGGCGCGTCACACGCCGTTGCGGTCTATCATGGGACTGTCAGGCCCACTGACCACCCAATTGGCAAAACATACCCTGTGACGCACCTACCTTGGCACGTCACAGGCTGTGACAGTCACTGGAAGGACCGTCACACCGTCCCGACGGTGGAACGACAGGAAATGCCTAAAAATACCAACCACGCCCCCATGCCTCCATATGAGAGGGGGAAATCAAGGGGGGAGCCCCCTAAGGACCCTTAGCATGCATCTAAGCCATCAAAACGCCGAATCACGGCCTAAAATCATAAATCGGGCGAACTCTCCCCAAATCATGGAAAACCCCAACCCGACATGGAAACCCATCTCTCGGCCTCCCCTCAGGCTAGAAACCACGGGAATGGAACGCGGGGAGCTAGGGAACGTCACTCTACCTTGATCTCACCTCGAGGCACGCCGAATCGTCCACAAACCGCGAAGAACGCTTGAAACCCTCGTTCCTCCTCACGCTTCCCATGAATGCCGCACGCCACCAGGATCGTCACACCGCCACCGCCATTACCGCGCCGTCACCCCGCCGCCATCTGCAGCCGGAGAGAGGGTCGGACCGGTCGTCGCTGGGAGAGGGGAAAAGAAGGGGGGCGCCGCTTCTCACGGTGGGAGAGGAAGAAGAAAGAGGAGGAAGAAGAAAAGCGAAAAAGAAAATAGGGGGGGGGGTTTTATAGAAAATCTGGAAATTCTGGAAAATACCAAAAAATTAAAAATCACATTTTCGCGATCTTTGGAAAGCACTGATCGCAACGGTACCACTCTCGTCTAGGTGAACGACCCGGTTCACCCGCAATGAGATTCCAAAGGATTTGCCGAAACCCGTATTGGAAATCGGAAAACAAGCACGGAAAAGCCGTGGGCGCACTCCGGGCCTCCGAAACGACCCGGATCGCACCGATCCGAACATGAAAGATGTCCAAAATAAAATTTTGGACACAACGGAACCGAACACTCTGAGAAGGTAGATCCGGGATCCAAAAAGAAGGATCCAAAAGATCCGGGATATTACAGACCTGGCGTGGGCCTATGAAGGTATGGATGTCCCTGCTATCTAGTATAAATTCCCCCAAGAAAAGCCTAGGGTCTATAGGGGAAACGGTATGACACACTAAGTCCTCCTCACCCACCTTAGACCTGGGAAGAGAGAAATAGGTCTCTACCTCCTCTAGTAGGATAGTTGCCTCAAATGATGGGAAAGTGAATGTATGGGTCTGAGGGTGCCAGATCTCTACCAAGGCTGAGATGTTGTGCCAGTCAAGGGAGAGCTTTGGGTAATTTTGGCCTAATACCAAGAGTGGGTGTAGGCGCCAGGACTTCAGGATAGATATCACTCCTAGGGGCAATGCGCGGACCATGGGAGCCATCTACTTTAAAGTGGAATAACGCCTGGAGCCAGGAAGAAGCTGAGATGGAGAAGGAAAAAAAGAAAAGGAGAAAGAGAGGAAGAACGTATAAGTGAATGAATGAAATGAGTTGAATGAAATCACGCTAAATGTACCTCTCTCAAAGGGCTCGAGCTGAGATGGCGAGGGATTGTAGTCAGCCGTTGGAGCACCTCGCGCTCCTTTCTGGCCGGCTTTGTCCCTTCATAAACTCGTCCTTCCATAGAACTCCCCTCTAGGCACCTTTTCATGATGATTTGAGCAAGAATATCAAAGGTTTGAGGCTTAGAAAGAGGGCTATGATGTGTGTTGCGAATTTAGACCCCCCTTCTTATAAGAGCTTGATTAGAGGCCTACTCCTACTAGGACTGAGCTAGGATAGGTCTAGATTGGGTTAGGATAGAGTTTGGGTTGAATTAAAACTCACTTCCTCGGATTGGGACTCTCCAAGAGAGTCCCGTTCGGACTCCCAGTACGCTGAGATGGACGGCCTCACGACAGGCCGCTCAACCTATTGAGCGGTTGATAATTTACCGTCCGTTAGCTTCTAGACAGTTTGATCTTAAGGTTTGAACGGGAGATCTCTAGCCGTTCTTCTTCTTGGATGGTTAAACCTAGACTGTTTATCTTCTTTTTTTCGCCTACTAAAACAATCCGCATGCGGTCTTCATCTGGCCGTTCTTCCCAAGAGCGGTCGGCTATTAACCGCCCATCTCCCTGCTACACTGTTTGTGTACTTCTCCCTCTTTCTCTCACCCGTAAGTCGGTGTGTCCCTCCTCTCACGTCCGTGGGAACGACATCTCTCTCTCACTCTGAGTCGGCGTCTCTCTCTCACTCTGAGTCGGCGTCTCTATCTCACTCTGAGTTGGTCTCTCTCTCTCTCACTCTGAGTTGGCGTCCCTCTTTCTCACTCATTATTTGGCGTCTACTCTCCCACTCGATGTCTCTCCCTCACTCTGTCGTGTCTCTCACCTCCTCACTAGCTCACTCGTGTCGTCTCTCTCTCTCTCTCGTGCGTGTCCGTCGATCTCACTCGTGTCGTAGTCGTAGTTGTTGTGATGCAAGGCCCGAATTCAGAGGGGGGGGGGATGAATCCCTGATCAAAAGCTATTACGGAATAAAACTTTTTCCTCGATTCAGTGTAGTCTCATGGGACTACTAAGCTTTCAAAACGCTTGCCACGAGAAACACTAAGAAGCAAATGCTTCTGCAAAACGTTCTGTCATACACTTGTCGGTTACGAATGAATCCAAGCAGAAAACACAAATACTGAAGAGGAATGCACGAGCAACTTGAGAAGTGGGGGAAGAAGATATGGAGTATGCACTCAAATCAAACCACAGTGCACCAAGATTTTTAAGGTGGTTCGGTCCACAGACCTACGTCCACCCCATACTCTAACCAGAGTGTGGCTTACTACTGCCAAACAGCTTGAAACCGCTGGGCGTAACATCTTGCCTACAACGCTGCCTGATAGCTTGAACTAGAGAAACACACTCCTCTCTTCTTCCAACCCGGAAGGAAACACTAGTGACACCCAGTCACTAGCAACTAGAGACCCAAGTCTCTCTTCCTCCAGACCAGAGGGAAACCACAAGCGACACCCAGTCACTTGCAAATCGAAAGACCAATCCTCCCTTCCTCTAAACCGGAGGGAACCTAGTGACACCCATTCACTAGCAACCAGAGACCCAAGTCTCTCTTCCTCCAGACCAGAGGGAACCCCGACCTCAAAACCAGAGAATCGGAAAACACACTGAACAGATGAAAAGAACAAATGAAAAAAAAAACAAGGTTAAAGACAACTGTAGCTCCGAAGAGCAATTCCAAAAACAAGTTTTCAAGGAAAAACTCTCTCTTCTCCTTCCTTAGAATTCTCTTCACTTCTCAGATTTTCTCTCTCTCCTCTTCTTCTTTTGCTTCTGCCTCTCGTACTCTTTTTTTTTGACGCGCTCTTCTTTCTTCTCTCTTTTTTCTCTTTTTTTGTTCTATAGCAGAAGGAGCCTTTTTATAAAGCATTAAGTAGGGTCCCACAATCTCATGCCTAGAGCGTGAATGAAGTTCATTCCTGCCTTTTCCAGAGGAACCATGGATTAGGTGCAGATGCAATGTTGATCCACATGATAGAGGATGCTTCCCTAGGATCACGTGCCAATCATTAGCATACTGGGTCCATCCGCCATCCATTCATCATTTCTCGGAGCACGTGCCTGGTCTTAGCTCAACCTCACGTGCAGACTTTAACCTGTTAGTCATAAATGAAGCATTTCGTCAAACATACTATTGTCAGCTAGTTCTCAATATGCACAGACTTAATAGAAGCATAGGCGTGAAGAGTGCTCAAATATAACAATGTGCTTAGACTTCAATTGCACATATGCACGAATGTGCACCGACCTACATATGCACACCAACTGAGCATGCACCAATGTTGTCTTTTTAACAACACGGTATGCACAGACGTTGAATGCATGGACCTATATGCATGAAGCACAGACGTGCACCGACCTGATGTTCTATAGAAGAGACAATGCACCGACCTATATACCATGCGTGCAGCACCAAAGCTTGCACCGATGTTGTCTGCTTAATGCAGATGTGCACCGACTTTGTTCTGGCCAACACATGCACCGACTTCATCAGGACTTGCACCAAGATGACCGTGCAGGGAGTATTGCACAGACTCACTATCGTGCAGCGCCAAAGATTGCACCTGCTAGATCCGAGTGCAACACTAAATTGCACCGACTTAATGTGTACAGAGGCTAGGAATGTACTGACTATGAGAACACCGAACACAAGAACATGGACCAACCCAATGAGCCTTAGCCCAGAAGGCATTCACTTCTATTCATGCCTGATGACGAAAAAAAAGTTGCACAGACCTAATGAAGACACTGATAGAAAAATGCAAGGACTGTGCGACCCTTGGACTTACAAATGCATCGAAACCGTGACATTTAGACTTATGTATGCACAGATTCACTCTACAACAAGACTCCAGTGCATAGACATTCTTTGCTAAGAATATAGCATATGCACGAACCTAATGAGGCCTAAGAGACATATGCGAATGCATAGAAATGTGCACAAACACTATTCCAGGATGGACATGCTTGCTATAAGCCAAATGCAGCACAGAATGCATTTTGATTTCAACATGATTCATAGATTGTCAACATCAAAACCAGGGTCCAACAGTCTCCCCCTTTTTGATGATGACAACTATGAGTCATGTGTTATTTTTGAAAAAAGAAATATAACACACATGTAGTGCTAACAATTCTATGTTCAAAAGAAACAAAAGACCAATATGTGGTTAATTATCGCATTTCAGTGAGAGTTCTCTTTATACATAGAGCCAAAAGATCTGTGAGATTCTTTCTCCCTCTGTGCATAACAGCCAGCACTTAACAGCCAGCATTGCACTCCAGACCTCCCCCTTTTTGAATAGCACCAAGTCATACAGCTATTTGACACATGACTCCAACATACTCTCCCCCTTTGTCATTGACAAAAAGGAGTAGGAGAACAGATATCGATTAGCTTGACAGGGTCTTCCTCGAGCTGAAGGGGGTGTGCTACTGGAGCTGTCTCGAAGAGGAATGGCCCTAGGATAAGATCCAGGAATCTGTTGTATCCTGATATTCAATTCAGCAAACTTGGTCAACATTCTCTGATCATTGCTTTGAATTTCTTCTTGGAGCTGCTTGAGATTAGAGACTAAGTTGTCAAATGACTCTTGCATTAGATGGTGAACTGTTGACGGCTGCTGAGAAGAGGATCTGGTTGCAAGAGAAGCTACAATATTTTTAAATTCTGCCGCTTATTTCTCCACTAGATATTGGACATGATCCATTTTCTCATAAGAATTTCCGACTTGAATCATACTTCCATGGACTTCACCAGATATAGCATTTATTCTCTGGGAGAGTGCTTGCTGTTCTTGTCTGAGTAATGTAGTCTGAAAGCTCAACTTCTCTACTTCAATCTTGATGTCAACACAATGAAGAAGATTCTGAGTAATCTTCAAGTGAGATTCAGCATGAGTGAGATGAATTTGTCCTAACACTTCTGCTACTTGCTGACAAGTTAAGACTAATGAATTCAAGAAGTCATTTAATCTTCTATCAGTCATATGCTTGTCGACAATGAATTTTTGCCAATGACTATTCATTATCTGCTCCAAATGAAGAACCCTTGAATCAAGTCTGTCAATAGTTGCATGCAATTGTAGGCTCTGGTTTACAATTTGATTTGACAAAGCAGTATATAGTGCATCAAATAATGGTCCTAAGACAGGTCCATCAGAGCTAAAATCTGGAGCTTCCTGAGAGGTGGATGGTTGGTCTTCTGGTGTATCTGGAGCTCCAAAAACAACAATTGTACGGGATTCCTCTTGTGCTCCTTGTTGAGCTTCCTCAAATCTCTGCTGTTCAACATTTTGTTCAGCTTGGATCTCTATTCCTCTCTGCTATTCCTGATGATATTCTCCAAATCTGTTGAATATCTCATGAATGTTCTGATCAATTTCCTCTAATGTTTGATCATCAGTCACATTTGCCACATCAATATCTTGATCTATCCAATTGCTTTGCTACCCTTCTGCAAGGATCCCATCATCGGCTACTTTACCCACTACATCATCATGTACTTGCTCTTGTTCAATTTGATGTCCAACATGCTGATCTTCTTCAGGTTGTGCTCTCTCAATCTGTTCAGCTTGTGATTGTCGTATATCCAGTTTAGTTTCCACTAGAGTTCTTCTCTTTTTCTTCAAGTAAACAGTTTTCCCTGAGTCAACTTTTCTTTTATGTTCAACAGGAGAGATTTTTGTCTTAGACTTCTTTAAGTTCATGAACTTTTCAATGAAGTCCATATTGTAGACATTTACCTTTCAAATTTCTTCAGAGACCTCAGTATCTAGAGAAATGTGCACCTTCTTAAATATAACAGTGAGATGAGCTGCATAAGGTAGATGTCTCCTAGACCCTTTACAAGTTCTCATGATCTCAATCATTATATCAGGCAGACAAACTTTGATTTTCTTCAGTAAATAGTACAGAATGAATCGTTGGGACTCGGTCAGCCTTCCTCTACTTCCAACTTGAGGAGTAATCATTGTAGTAAGAATGTGATCCAACAATCTCTTTGGAGGGGAAAATTTATTTGCATTAAAATGACCTACTTTTGTTTGTTCAGCATCCTACGGATTACTGGGCTCATCAGCAATCAGTGAGTATGCATTATGAAGATCATATATGCACACTCTTTCAATTTCTCCTTCATCAGGTATTCTGAGAGATTTATGGAGGAGATGCCTAGATATCTCAAAATTTCTTCCCTTGACATAGGACACCAATTTTCCTTGGTCTACATCATATCTCAGATTCTGATAAAACTCAGCTACGAGTCTAGGGTAGTATATTATGTGGTTGCTCAAGAATTTCATCCATTTTTGAACACTGAAGATTTCAATCAGCTCAGGAAATTTATCAATCATTTCTGAGTCATGGAAATCCACGTACCGTGGGAAAACAATCTTTTCAGCCTCCAAAGTAATCTCAGCTTGTCTTGAGGCTTCAACAGAACCAACTCTTTCTTTATCTCCTACCTTTTCTTTTCCTTTGCTTTGACCCCTTGCTGACTTCTGCTTCTTTCCCGTCGTCAGAGACGTATCGGCTTCCACTACTTCAGTAACTTCTGGTGGTTGTTCTACCACTACCTTCCTCTTTCCCTTGCTCTCGGCGGCTGGAGAGGACATGGTGGTTATGGTGAAGGAGACCCTGAATGAGAGGAGTGGAGGAAATAGGGCACTGGGTGGATAGAAGAAAAATGAGGAGTTCGCGACAGAAAACAAACGTTTCGAAGCGGGAGGGAGGAGGAATGAGAGACTCTGTAAATAGGGTTTTCTTTTAAACACATGTCGACTTTACCCTATTTCAAAATACGGATACCCAGGAAGCCCTTCCTTTAAATAAAAATGCCTTCTTTATACTTTTCCATGATATTCTGCTTATCGGGATTATATAGAAAGTCGGAACAGATTGCGATCATTCTTGGAATAAAAAAGAATGGAGCTGAAATAATCTAAAACGTTTACTAAGCTCAATCATTGACCCAAAGATCTTATAAAACATTTTCACAAGAGATCTAATTTGAAAACCCTCTTATATTGAACTTAATACCCGTCTAAGGCTGTTGCAGAGAGCGCAGGGTCAGCCACTTTTACCGATTACTTTTTATATTCATAATCGAGCAATCTAGTACTACTTCACCTTTTTACTCAAGGAAATATGTTGATTAGACACTAGATTCCCTGGTTACTCAGTGAGGTATACCATCATGCTTGACACTTATGAATAAAGATGCACATTCTTTGTCATGATTAGACAGTTAGTTTCTCGAACGAAATGTCATTGCTCTGTCAACTTTGATTTTTTTTTTAAAAAATGGCGTATTCCCTGGTCTTTTATACATTTTTCTTAGATCATGGCATAAGAGTCATATAAGCGAAGGTCTCTTACCAGATTTTCTCATTACTAGTGATGTTTAGATATTTGGAAAACTTTTGAGCATTTCCAGCTTTTTAGTTCATTTCAATACCATTGAATTTATTCAAGAATAATTGCAATCATTTTACCCTTTTAATTTAATCCCTATAGACAGAGAATCACATATCAGTAAAAGTCAGCAGTTTTATTCTTAGTTTAGTGCAATCTTTGATAGCCTTTCAATTGAAAACAGGTAAGGTGAACCGTTTTAAATTTACTCCCCCTGAATCACAGAGTCGATCAACCTAGAGAGAAGAGGAGAGTGATAGACAATAGTAGAGGTAGACAGTGGTGTTAGAAGGAGAATGCCAGGTGAGAGCAGAGATAAGATTGGAAAAAATTTCCAACCATTCAGAGTCCCACTGACTTTTGAACAAGCCACATGTAATCTCTCCACTTATGCACAGCACAACCTCTCAAGTGCTTAAACATCCAAAGGCCAGCAGCTACCTCACTGACTCAAAACCAGTGACACTCCACTAGGAGAATAATCAGCTCACAACAAGTCCAGACATCTTAATTTCAGCAACTGGTGAAACGGCAACTCTTATGCCCTCTCTCTCAAGAGAATATTCCTCTAAAAACCTACTGGCTCAGTTCATCTAAACTCCCCCTCACTTGGTGCAGTGAACTTATTTATTATTATTATTATTAATCATTCAACAGTCATTTACTTGAGAGCATGACAATGTAGCAATATGCATGCAGTGCTAATGGAAGAAAAGATAGGATAGACACAAAAAATGGGGTTAACTAACCTTGGTGTGCCTTGACTTAATTACCCATTTTATTTCCTTCCTCAAGGCAACCCTGCAAATTGAAGTTACTTTGCAAATTTGAGGACCCAAGAACTCTTGGGTCCTGTCAGTTGAGTAACACCTCTAGCAGGTGCACTCCAGGATTTCCAAACCGTTCTATCATCAGATTCCATAGCATGGCAGTCATTCATGATGTGTCCTATTCTCCCACAATAATGACAATGAAGAGCAGCATTCAACCTTTTCTTGACAGGATAAACATGGAATTTTTGTGGGTGGACATTCGTTAAATCTTGTTTGCCATTAAGATTTTTGTTACCTTTCATATGCGAACATTTAGAGGCACGGTGACCAATTTTTCCACATTCAAGGCATGCAAATTGTTTATTACCAACATCATTTTCCTTTGTGGGAAGGTTGAAATGTTTAGATTTGAATTTTCTACCTTGAGCGTGCCAACAGTCCTTGACTGTGTGGCCATGCTTTCCACAGTGAGAGCAAGCAGAAGAGTTTCTCCTATGGAAACCTGACCAAAATTCAGTAGCCATATGGCCAGACTTGTCAGATAAATGGCAATGAGGTCTTCTTGGGATAGTGGTTCTCCTTGGAGTCTTGAACTCATTCTTCTTCAAGAACCAGCAGTCATGCTTTGCATGACCAGATCGTCCACAATGGGAGCATTTAAGTTGCCTCTTTTGGACAAGTAGATTCTTAATTGAGTTATTAGTAAAATGCACATTGTTAGTTCCTGAGTTGTTAATTTTCTTCATTCTATTATGATCATTCAATTCATCAGATTTCAGGATGTAACAGTTGTGCATCATATGACCAAATCCTCCGCAATAATGACATGATCCCTTTTTAGTATGAGTGTGGGAAAGATCATGTGAATTGTGTGTAGCATTCTTTTTATCAACAGGGGTGTTTTTGTTCTTTTTCTGTAGATTTTCATTCTTTTTCATTGTTTGAGTTTTTTCTACAGTTTTGGGACAGACAGTGAGTTTTTGGTTTCTCTGAGTACTGAATTGCAAGATAGGTGCACTAGATGTGCTGGTTGACTCAGAGCTACACACAAATGAAGTGTGAAGCTTACTGTCAAACCCCTTTTTAGTAGTTGGGTTAAAACCCAGACCCTCACGTTCGAAATTAATTTTGCTACCAAGGAGCTTATCCAAATTATCTTTTCCACTCACAAATTTAGCCAAAGATTCATTCAAACTTGAAATCTCAGATTGCAATTTGGAAACATGAAGCTCATAGTTAGTAATTTTGTCCTCATAGCACACAACCTTTTCGTTTAGCATCTGATTGATGATCCTTAGGCTAGCAATTTCTTGTTCAGCATTCAGCAATTCACTAGAGCTCACCAGGCTTATACTCTCCCCCTTTTCGAAAGTGATTAGCCTCTCAGACATAGCTGAGTTGAGGTGTTTCAGCTTGTTAATTTCCTCTTCCAGTTTGCTGTTTTGCTCCTGGAGTTCATCAGTAGCCGCCCAATCATCTAAGGAAAACTGACATTCATAAAACATTTCTTGTTATTTTTCAGATTGAAGTTTGTCGAGATTTTTCTGAAGCTCTAGATTTATTACTCTGTCAGCCTCCAATTTATCAGAAATCAATCTGTTCTCACTTTCATGATTCATTGATTTATGTTCAGATTCTTTAGACTATTTTTTGAGTTGTTCATTCTCAGATTTAAAATGTTCCAATTCTGAATTAATGCACTCTAATTCTTTTACCAATTTTTCCTTTTGAACTACATTATTGTTATGAGCCTAATCATCCTCAATCAAGCCAAGTTTTTCCTTTAGTTCAGAGATTTCACAAGCAAATTCTTGATTTTCCTTTTTGTGTGAACCAATTTGTTTCATAAGTGCTCCTTTTTCAGATTTCAACTGATCTAGATCTGAAGTGGCAGAAACAAAATCTTTTAGTTGACCTCTAAATGTGTCATTTTCTGTTTTCAGGTGTTCCATGTCCTCACCTCCAGAATTAGCATTCGCATGATTATTTAACTTCTTTTTCAGAGAGTTATTTCATTTTCTCAACTGTTCGTAAGACCCAAGCAAATCATTGTATGCTCCAATCCAATCATCCACAGTATAATTATCAAATTCAGAGGGTACCTCATCTACATCTTCTTCTTCATTTTCTTCTAGCTGTCCTACATCATCAACCATCGGACATGTGTTGCGATTCCTAGTAGGCTTCAGTTTCTCCAAAATCTCCTTGGCAGACCTACAGGAGGAAACACATGAGATTAGAGCCCTGTCAAGTGATGCTTTTATTAAATCTAATGCTCTTGAGTTGACAGAGTCTTTCAATCTATCCTTATCGGTCCATTTAGATTTATCTTTCGATAGTTTATGTGGACCGTGAGTTATCACCTTCCAAAGGTCAGGATCGGTTGTTTTTACATACCGATGGAAGTTCTCTACCCAAAGATCGAAGTCATTACCTCTGAATATTGGGGGATGAGCCATCGAGAGATGATAAGTGCACTGTAATCAGTTGAGCGAAGCGAGGCACTAAATTAGTGAAACAAAACACCGAACACAAGAGGCCCACTCTGAAATGCACCACAAAAGTTGCAGGATCTGCTGCAGATCGTTGGATCCAATGCACAGCAACCTGGCTCTGATACCACTTGTTGTGATGCAAGGCCCGGATTCAGAGGGGGGTGGGATGAATCCCTGATCAAAAGCTATTACGAAATAAAACTTTTTTCTCGATTCAGTGTAGTCTCATGGGACTACTAAGCTTTCAAAACGCTTGCCACGAGAAACACTAAGAAGTAAATGCTTCTGCAAAACGTTCTGTCATACACTTGTCAGTTACGAATGAATCCAAGCAGAAAACACAAATACTGAAGAGGAATGCGCAAGCAACCTGAGAAGTAGGGGAAGAAGATATGGAGTATGTACTCAAATCAAACCACAGTGCACCTGGATTTTTTAGGTGGTTCGGTTCACAGACCTACGTCCACCCCACACTCTAACCAGAGTGTGGCTTACTGCTGCCAAATAGCTTGAAACCGCTGGGCGTCACAGCTTGCCTACAACAACCAGAGACCCAAGTCTCTCTTCCTCCAGACCAGAGGGAACCCCGACCTCAAAACCAGAGAACCAGAAAACACACTGAATAGATGACAAGAACAAATGAAAAAAAAAACAAGGTTAAAGACAACTGTAGCTCCGAAGAGCAATTCCAAAAACAAGTTTTCAAGGAAAAACTCTCTCTTCTCCTTCCTTAGAATTCTCTTCACTTCTCTGATTTTTCTCTCTCTCCTCTTCTTCTTCTGCTTCTGCCTCTCGTACTCTTCTTTTTGGACGCACTCTTCTTTCTTCTCTCTTTTTTCTCTTTTTTGTTCGATAGCAGAAGGAGCCTTTTTATAAGGCATCAGGCAGGGTCCCACGAGCTCATGCCTAGAGCGTGAATGAAGTTCATTCCCGCCTTTTCCAGAGGAACCATGCGTTAGGTGCAGATGGAATGTTGATCCACGTGACAGAGGATGCTTCCCTAGGATTATGTGCCAATCATTAGCATACTAGGTCCATCCGCCAGCCATTCATCATTTCTGGGAGCACGTGCCTGATCTTAGCTCAACCTCACGTGCTGACTTTAACCTGTTAGTCATAAACGAGGCATTTCGTCAAACATACTGTTGTCAGCTAGTTCTCAATATGCACAGACTTAATAGAAGCAAAGGCGTGAAGAGTGATCAAATATAACAATGTGCTTAGACTTCAATTGCACATATGCACGAATGTGCACCGACCTACATATGCACACCAACTGAGCATGCACCAATGTTGTCTGTTTAACATCACGGTATGCGCAGACGTTGAATGCATGGACCTATATGCATGAAGCACAGACGTGCACCGACCTGATGTTCTATAGAAGAGACAATGCACCGACCTATATACCATGCGTGCAGCACCAAAGCTTGCACCGATGTTGTCTGCTTAATGTAGATGTGCACCGACTTTGTTCTGGCCAACACATGCACCGACTTAATCAGGACATGCACCAAGATGACCGTGCAAGGAGTATTGCACAGACTCACTATCGTGCAGCGCCAAAGATTGCACTGGCTAGATCAGAGTGCAACACTAAATTGCACCGACTTAATGCGTACAGAGGCTAGGAATGTGCTGACTATGAGAACACCGAACACAAGAACATGGACCAACCCAATGAGCCTTAGCCCAGAAGGCAGTCACTTCTATTCATGCCAGATGATGAAAAAAAAAGTTGCACAGACCTAATGAAGACATTATTAGAAAAATGCAAGGACTGTGCGACCCTTGGACTTACAAATGCATCGACATCGTGACATTTAGACTTATGTATGCATAGATTCACTCTACAGCAGGACTCTAGTGCACATACATTCTTTGCTATATGCACGAACCTAACGAGGCCTAAGAGACATATGCGAATGCATAGAAATGTGCACAGACACTATTCCAGGATGGACATGCTTGCTATAAGCCAAATGCAGCACAGAATGCATTTTGATTTCAACATGATTCATAGATTGTCAACATGAAAACCAGGGTCCAACAATAGTCAGTAAGTCAGTATCAATCGTTTGCATACATTCATACATTCATACACTTACTCACAAAATCAAACCAAAAAAAAGGGGCATATCATATGACTATCATATCATATCATGTACAAAAGTTGAGTCCCAAGTACAAGTCAGGCCTGTCCCTCTCCCTGACCCCCATCACTATCTCCGCCGCCCTCATGCCTCTTTGGTGGAGGCATCGCCGAGGTTGCCTCGTCGCGCTATTGTCGGCACCGCTCATCCTCCACATTCCTCCGGTGGCCGGAGGAACCCGTGAAGTAACTCCTCACGGAGCCGTGAGTACCGTGGCTACTACTCTGGGTCGCTCTACTACGCTCCCGACTCACCTCTCTCAGGCCCGCCACCATCCCCTCTAGTCTCGCTACCTGAAGTTGAGCCTGCTCTGCCTCAGCTCGATAGCGCTCCGCGTCGGCCCGGTGGCGCTCTGCCTCAGTGACCCCAGACCAGAGACGCTCCAGCTCCGTGCGTAGAAGGGCTCTCTCAAGTGCGTCAGCCAGTCGACTCTGTGCCGCCTCCTCCCGCAGGTAGGCCACCTCCTCCTGAGCCGCTGCCCGGCTCTGCTCAAGCTCAGCCCTAAGTCGGATCAGCTCGGTCGTCTGCATTCACATTTTCATGATCAGTCAATAACATTTCATACATTTCATAATCATAAGCATCAACAGGGAAAGTGTAGTGGTTGCATACCCACTCAGTGAGCGCGACCTAGGACGCCTTGGCCCGCGCTACCAGCAGCGTGAAATCGGCGCCCCGCTCAGCTCGGTATGTGGGTGTCTGCGATGAAGAAGAAGGTGCGTTGGCCCCCTGCCGCTGGGCTCCCTCGGTGCGCTGCATCCAAAACTCTAGGTCAGTCACATGCATAATCATAATTAAGTGCATAATTTTGGAGTTCAAGGGTTAGAAGACTCACCAATAGGGCCAGGGCCTGCCGAGCCTCGCCTCGCTCCCTGATCGTAGAGTGTAGGAGCCCCTGCCGCACCGCAAGCCGTCCCTCAGGGTCGATCTGCATTTGGAAGTCCACATGTCAGTACGCCATCATATTGAAATCATAAGCATAATAGACAGAGTTTAAGTTTAGAAGTCGTACCGGTCGGTGGGCACCTCAGAACACCTGGTCCCGGTAGTGTCTGGCCTATGTGGTGTAGTACGCCACGTCGTTGTTGGCCCGGGTAGTCACCACCCGCCCGAGTGCCGTCCAGTCTGTAATCTGCACTGCATTCCTTGCCGTCCAGTCAATGGCCGCTGCTAGGCCTCGGGTCATTCGAGTGACGTGCTCCCCCGGCTTCTCTGCCACCGGGAACTCGACCACTGGCTGATGGACCCCAATGGTCCTCAACACCAGTCGGAATTAGAGTGGCTCCACCACATTCATGCAGTGAAGCCACACGTCGTGCCCCAGGAAGGCGAGGGCCCCTGCCACCCAAGGCTGGCCCTCCTGTCCCTCCTCTGCGTATGGTGTGCACCGTACCCGCAAAAGTAGCGAGTCGCATCAGCATCATCGCACAGAATTGCATTTAATTAAAGAGTCTAAGTTCAGAATCGTACCGAGGTGTACGGTAGAGCATGTATGTCATCCTGCAACTCCCGGACCTATCTCTTAAGGGCTGCAGTCTCTCGAGGTGCGATCCACCTCCGAGCAATCGGCAGGAGCTCAGGGTGAGTCTCCTCGCCTCTACCTAGCCCACGTAGGCGCACATAGGTCCACACTTGCATCATATAGTGTCAGCATATACGAAGCATATAGCAATTACATAATCAAGTCTAGGGTCGAGTCGTACCTGTAGTAAAGGGGAGAAGCCCCCGAGCATGGTCCACCTGCCCGTCGAGCTCAAGGTGTCAAACAAGAAAGCCAGGACCGTCGCTCCCCACGCGTAGTCGCCAACGTGGTCGAGGTTCTGGAGTAGTGGAAGGAAGCAACAATGGATCATGTCCGCATGCATCGAGAAGAGGTGTCATCCGAACAGTAGCATCAGGAATCTCCTCAGCACTCTGTCAGCCTCTGCTCCCATCTTCGCCGCCACTCTCGGTGTCGCCAAGTCCACCAACCTCTGGAGGTGCTGCTCCGGCTGCTCCCCCGTCGCTATGCCGGCTCGTCGCAGTCCGAGGCTGTCCTGAAGAGTCGCCCGGGGCAGGAGAGTAGACTGCCGCATAGGACGTCGCAGTGTCAAGCCCAGCAGCTCCTAGGCCACCTCACGGTAGTCGGGATAAGTGCTCCCACTGACCGGCCTCCTGTGCACTCGCATGCCAGTGAGTCTGGCCACGTCCTCCAACGTGGGGACCATATGCCCCCACGGGAAGAGGAACGTACGACTCACTAAATCCCAGCGATCGTGCAGAGCGTAAAGAAGTGCGGTATCGAACCGACACACCTCGATGCTAAGGAATGGGGCGAACCCCATGGCAGCTAGCTGCTATCGCTGAAATCCCGGCAGTGCCGGATACACTGCATGGACTTGCAACCACGAGATGCGGGTCCTACGTTTTCCCTGCATTCATTCATGTAGGTGCATGCATTTAATAATAGTTTTAAGCATTTTATTTCAATAAACAAATGAAAACAATAAAAATTGCACTTGGGTTGGATGAGCGGTTCTCCATGAACCACTATACTCTATGGGTAGTCCGATATGGGCCGCATATGTTCTGAATCTCTGATGTTCCGAACGGCCCCTTGCAGCCCGTTCTTTTGTTGTATGGTGGACCTCCGATCGTTCATCTCCATCTTCAGCCCTATTGTTTTATGGTTTTGAAAATCCACCCCTGGGCCGCATGTGTTATGGGCTGCTCTATATGAGCTGCACGTCCTTGGTTGTGTGGTTCCTTGAGAACCGCTCATCCGTCATCTTCCTCGACGACGGTGAGGGTCTCCCCACCGGTGGTGGCACCCCATGGGCCCCCAAAACGGCTCCGAAGTGGTCTAATCCCCCCGTGGTCGCCCTAGGGCTAGCATGCAGTGATTGAAATTAAAAATGGAAAGGGCTTGGATTAGGGGAACCTACCTCGGGGTCTCGAGCCTTCATCTCCTTCGCCGCCGCGGCCGATGGCGCTTGGGGGTCTTCTCCGACATCAATGACGGTCGCTGCCGTCCCCTCGTCGACCGCGGGTGCTGACGCCGTCGCCGGTACCTGTTAGGACTGGTGCGATGGATTCAAAGGGGGGGGGGGGTGAATGAATCCCCCCTATGAAATTTTCAATCAATTAAACATTACTAATTCCGCCCAGTTAAAATCTGTGGAAAGGCAAAGACGCGGAGGCAATATGGGTAGGTAATTAGCACGAACTGGGTGTTCTCTACGAAGGACGAGAAGATGACAGACAAACAAAAATTCAGAACTCTACAGAATAGACTGATAATAATACTAGACTTCACCAGACTCACACGAGACCTAAATCAAACGTGCGGTATGCAAGTGGAACACTCACTAGATTGGAAGAGCAAATGAATCGGCCTAAACATACATCTAGCGAGAGCAGATGAGACAATCAAACCACAGTAAACAAGGGAATTTTTAGGTGTTTCGGTCCGCAGACCTACGTCCACCCCACACTCAAATCCGAGTGTGGCTTCTGCTGATACACATAATAAACCGTTGGACCTCACAGCTGGCCTATAACCGCTGAGCGTCACAGCTTTTTTCCGCTGGGCAATACAGCTTAGCCGACCAGAGGAATCATCATCTAAAACCGCTGGGGGTTACAGCTTTACCCATCCAAAGGATACCACACCTCTGCCCGCTGAGCGTCACAGCTTGCTCTGCTGACAAACAGCTTGAAATAAAGAGTGTAAAAGAAAAACAAGAAATGGGAAATCATAGCGACAAAAAGCTGTATACGATGATAGCACAAATGTGGCTCTCAGGGAGCTGACTGGCCTGGATTTGATCCATGGTCCAGTGGAACTAATCTTCTATCTTCTTCTCCTCAAGCTCTTTCTTCACTCTCTCTCTCTCTCTCTCTCTCTCTCTCTCTCTCAATTTCACGAGCTCTCTCACTTTCACTTCTGTTCTTCTCTGCTGCTACTCTCTTCTCCTGTCTGGATCGTGCTGGCTGTAGATCTTTCTTCTTTTTTCTCCTTCGGTCTCTCTTTTCACTGGATGGAGAGGCCCCCCTTTTATAGCAGCAGTAGATAGATGGGCGTGTGTCTTCCACGAATTCCCGCCCTAGCGCCTTGACCACGTGGCAGTATTTCAGCCTGCTGCAATACATGTGTCACGATCCTGACACTTCCTCCATTCTTGGATCACGTGCCCTTCTTAAGCTCCTCGAGCAGATATTCTGTCAGGTCAGACTAGTTACCAACTTGAATTGATCTGAAAGAGAAGAGAAGAGGATGCACTGAGTTAGTTTGAAATTTGATCTAAGCTTGTACATACTTGATGCACGAAAGTATACACAATGAAGATGAATACACGGACATGCCATCAGAGAATATACAGACTTTGTGTGCATGGAGCAAAAGATGCATCGACTTGCTACTGAAGAATATACAGACTTTGTTTTCATGGAGCAAGAGATGTATCGACTTGCTACTGAAGAATGTACAGACTTTATTTGCATGGAGCAAAAGATGCATCGACTTGCTACTGAAGAATGTATAGACTTTGTTTGCATGGAGCAAAAGATGCATCGACTTGCAACTGAAGAGTGTACAGACTTTGTTGTGAAAGATGCACAAATGCACAGACTTAATCGCATGTAGCAACAGTAGTTGCATCGACTCAACTCTCGCATGGTTGACACTTGCTCTGACTTAGTTACGGGCAACAATTAAAGATGCATCAACTAGGTTACGTGCAGCTACAAGGGTTGCTCCGACTTCATGATTGCATTAAGAGCCCTTTGTACCGAGTTCAGCCTTGCACACGCCAAGTGTGTACTGACTCTTTTCTACACAAAATGAAATTTTGCACTGTCTTGCTGTCCCTAGAGTTTGAGCTGAATGCATAATGAACAGACTCTGATGAAATGATGCACGAACTTAAACGCTCAAATCAACAAAAGTTGTACAGACTTAGCAATGAACTATGCACTGACTTTGTATGCATAATGAACACGCATCGACTTTCAATGCGTAAACAAGGTATGCACAGACTCAATATTCTACTCTCACATCATTCATAGTGGTTGCTGTCATCAAAACTACACAACATCATTAAGGCACAGGGGCACAACAATCTCCCCCTTTTTGATGATGGCAACATAATGAATGAATGAAATGCCATGAGGTCAAGTCATGCATGCAACTGATTGAGAAACTAGACTCTCCCCCTGAGGAAATTCAGTGCAGACAAACATGCTTCTCCCCCTTTGCCATCAGCAAATAAGGAGGACAGAAAGGAACAACGTTCTATGTAGCAGTTCAGAATGTGAGCAAATTATGATGCAACCCTTAAATGATATGAATCGAGCAATGGGCTTACATGATTTCAGTCAGGTTTAACAGTTATAGAAGGGAAAGAGAATGCACTGACTTTCTGAAATAGGGTTATATACTCCATTTATAGTAATGAACCTGAGTCACATAACCATAAGAGTCTAGGTCGAGACAATGCCCTAGTTACTTCAGACAGAGTGAAGGGCAAGGAAGGGTACCTGAATTTGTATTGTGGTTAAACAATGGACACTCAATTTGACATTTGATTTCTAAGGGTTACAACAATTTTCATTCACTAGCTTCTGAAAATTGAACCGATGAATAGACAAGTATCATTTATGCTGTTGACATTAGGTGTATACCTTGATTAGAGGCTAATACCCCCAGTTACTAAGCATAAACTACTATGTCTATTTCTGATCAAAAGCTACAGGGACAGTTTGCACCTTTTGACGTTAAGGGTACACCATTAGAGGCCAGTACCCCTAGTTACTCAGTGAAACCTCCATTGTAGATTCGACCAAATGAACAGAGTTAACCTGAGTAACTTCATGACTTAAGGAATTCTCCATTTCCTTGATGGAGACCTCAGTTTCTCAGTGAAACCCAGTCATTGCTCTGCCACTTTGTTCATTTCGTTTTCTTTTATGATCTTATTTTTGCTGCCCTTATGATTTATGGAGTGACTTGTTTAAGAACAATGCATAATTTTTAGTTTTCAATCCTTAACCATCATTAAGTCTGTCATGTTCAGGTACAGAAAAGACCTGTTATAGTATGATCATGAGATAGAGGTTAAGAGCTATAAGTATCCTATGTCTCCTTATTTTCAGAGGACAGTCTTTTGATCTTTACATCCTATTAAAGTTAAACCTTCGGTTTAAACAATAAGCACATGTGATTCTTATAACAGAAGGGTTGTAATAATTGCAGCTCACGACAATGAACCAATCACTAGACTGTTATCCATTCTGAGAAGGGGTTGAACTTAGTTCAGATGATGCTACCCTCCCCCTGACAACAATATGTATTATCTGAGATATGTAACATGCAAATTCTGCATCGACCTTATCATGTAGTTTGGATAAAGGATGCACAGACTTATATGTGGCTGGGATGAGCTATGCACCGACCAACATGTTCCTATGTGTGACTTAAGCTTCATGCGAAGTATGCATGATACACAAGAGATGCTTTGACTTACTCCCCCTGACTATGTGCATTATGAAACTATCATTTAAGTGCTACAAACACACAAAATATTGTGTGAGGAAAATCATGAATTATGCTCATGAAACAAATATTCAATTCCAACTGAGACAGGCTACGCTCATCTTGATGATCAATTCAGATTTTGAAAGAAGATCAGTTAGAAGACGCACAGATGAATTAACATGTTATGCAAGAGATATGCAATGCATAAAATGCTGAATCAAATTTAACATGCTATGCAATCATCAAAGATAGAAAGGCTTCAATGATAGACATTGAGTAGAGTTAACATAACCAACCTGGAAGATGCATGCTTGGGGTTTTCATGCTTGAATGCCGTGGTTTATTACCCCAATTTATTCTTCAACCCAAGGAACACCTGCAAAACATCAATTTATTTTGCACACACAGGTGCCCAAGATGTCTTGGGTCCTGAGTTAACAGTGACACCTTTAGCAGGTGTTCTAAACAGTTTTTGTGCATGAAGGTCATCAAATCTCATCAAGTAGCAATCATTTATTGAATGACCTATCTGACTACAGTAATGGTTTGACGCAGCAGATTTCAAATTCTTTTCATGTAAATTACTATTGTCATGAAATTTATTAGCAAAGTGAAAATTCTGTTTACTAAAACTAGCCAGCCAACAATCAGCAGCTCTATGGCCTGGCTTCCCACATTCAAAGCATGAAGGGTTTTTCTTTTTATCAATTAAGTTATTTCTAGCAGAATCATAGAAAGCAGGAAATTTTATAGATTTAGAATTCAATCTATTTCCCTGAGCATCCCAGCAGTTCTTGACTGTATGGCCATGCTTTCCACATTCGAAGCACCCAATGTGCTTTCTCTTAGAACCAAAATTATTTCTTTCAAAAATATTTTGGTTATCATGGAAATTAACAAATTCAGAATGAAATTTCTTCCCCTGAATGTGCCAACATTGAGCAACAATGTGGCCCAGTTTGCCGCAATGAAAACATTGAATGTTCTTCTTATGATTTGCATGATTTTAAGTATGAACATTCCTATCATGCAATTTTCTAGCATTGAGATCATCCTGTTTCTTTAGTCTACAATTATGCATAAGATGACCAATTCTGTGACAGTAAAAATACTGAATTCTTTTATTCTGAGCTAAAGAAGATTTCTTAACCTGAGAATTCCTAGCATGAATTATGTTAAGTTTCAGATCATCCTTCTTCATCACAAAACAATTAGCCATCTCATGACCAAATTTCCCACAGTAGAAACAATTAACATACTTAGCATGAGATTTATTGTTAACCTGAACTTTCTCAGTATGTTGATTGTTCTTTTTATTTTTTAGTGGTTTTTGATTCTCAGTCGCAGTAGATTGTTTTGGGGATTGTCTTGAAGTTCCTTCTACTTCAGAGCTTCGAATAAAAGTGGTATACAACTGGCTTCTCTTGGCTTGTTTAATTTCAGAAATGTTGCCTGTCCCTTTTCTTTGACCACTTACATTATCTTTCAGAGGCATTTTCATTTTGCCTTTATCCTTCACAGATTCAGACATGGAATTTTTTAGATCATGGATTTCAGACTTTAGAGAAACAATGTCAACCTCATAACAAGAAATGTCAGATTCACAGCTGATAACCTGTTGATGTAAGACATCATTCAGACTTTTGAGTGTATTAATTTCCTGTTTCAATCTTTGTTTAGAGTCATTCTCAACACACTTTCTCTTTTCAATAGTTAACCATTTTTCTCCCATAACAATATTTAAGACCATGAGCTTTTTGTTTTGATCCTTCAAAATTTTCATTTCTTCTATCATTCTTTCATTTTCTTTTATTAGTTATTCATTCTGAACTCGCTCATTTAGTAAGATTTGATCACCATTAATTAAGCTCAGTTTTTCTTCCAGTTCAGAGATCTTATCTGTGAGTTTTTGATTTTTATTTCCAAATAAAGAAATTTGTTCCTTGCTCATATTAACATCAGCTAAGCATATATCATGAGATTTTCTCAGTTTTTGACAGTTTTCACAAGGAGCATTCGAATTAATCTGATCACATTTCTTTTTCAACTTTTTATTTTCAGATTTTAATTTCCTATATCTATCAGTAAGTTCTTCATTTATATTCCATAAATCATCAAACGAAATCTCTTCGGATCCAGAGCTTACCTTGGATGACGTTTCCTCCTGTTGATCAGAGTTGTGATCACCCCGGTTGGCCATCAAGCATTGATCCTCTTGCTCCCCATTTGTAGCAGTTATTCTATCCAATATTTCCTTTCCAGAAGCGCACTTGAGAACAAAAGGAAATATGTCAGCATTAACTGCAGCTTTCAAAATATTTAGAACTGTGATGTTATCACGGTTCTTTACTCTGTCCTATCTCGACCACTTGGTCTCATCATGAGGTAATTGGTGTGGGCCTTTTGAAACCAAACTCTATAGATTAGGGTCAATGGAATTTATATAAATGCATAGGCCGCCTAACCAATTACTAAAATTAGAAGCATCAAACGCAAACAGACGAGCCATTAAGACAGATAGCAAATAGATTCGACGCACAAAGCAATCGATAAGAGATGCACCAAAAGCAAAATAGCACTGAAGACAGCAAGATCCTCTGCAGATCGTTGGATCTGGAAAGTCAGAGACCTGCTCTGATACCAACTGTTAGGACTGGTGTGATGGATTCAAAAGGGGGGTGAATGAATCCCCTCTATAAAATTTTCAATCAATTAAACATTACTAATTATGCCCAGTTAAAATCTTTGGAAAGGCAAAGACGCGGAAGCAATATGGGTAGGTAATTAGCACGAACTGGGTGTTCTCTACGAAGGACGAGAAGATGACAGACAAACAAAAATTCAGAACTCTGTAGAATAGACTGATAATAATACCAGACTTCACCAGACTCACACGAGACCTAAATCAAACGTGCGGTATGTAAATGGAACACTCGCTAGATTGGAAGAGCAAATCAATCGACCTAAACATACATCTAGCGAGAGCAGATGAGACAATCAAACCACAGTAAACAAGGGAATTTTTAGGTGGTTCGGTCCGCAAACTTACGTCCACCCCACACTCAAATCCGAGTGTGGCTTCCGCTGATACACAGCTTAAACCGCTGGGCCTCACAGCTTGCCTACAACCGCTGAGCGTCACAGCTTGCTTCCGCTGGGCAATACAACTTAGCCGACCAGAGGAATCCTCCTCTGCAACCGCTGGGGCTTACAGCTTTACCCGTCCAGAGGATACCACACCTCTGCCCGCTGAGCGTTACAGCTTGCTCCGCTGACAAACAGCTTGAAATAAAGAGTGTAAAAGAAAAATAAGAAATGGGAAATCACAGTGACAGAAAGCTGTATACGATGATAGCACAAATGTGGCTCTTAGGGAGCTGACTGGCCTGGATTTGATCCAAGGTCCAGTGGAACTAATCTTCAGGAAAATCTTCTATCTTCTTCTCCTCAAGCTCTTTCTTCACTCTCTCTCTCTCTCTCTCTCTCTCTCTCTCTCTCTCTCTCTCTCTCTCTCTCTCTCTCTCTCTCGATCTGTCTCGATTTCACGAGCTCTCTCACTTTCACTTCTGCTCTTCTCTGCTGCTACTCTCTTCTCCTGTCTGGATCGTGCTGGCTGTAGATCTTTCTTCTTTTTTCTTTTTCGATCTCTCTTTTCACTGGATGGAGAGGCCCCCCTTTTATAGCAGTAGCAGATAGATGGGCGTGTGTCTTCCATGAATTCCCGCCCTAGCACCTTGACCACGTGGCAGCATTTCAGCCTGCTGCAATACACGTGTCACGATCCTGGCACTTCCTCCATTCTTGGATCACATGCCCTTTTTAAGCTCCTCGAGCAGATATTCTGTCAGGTCAGACTAGTTACCAACTTGAATTGATCTGAAAGAGAAGAGAAGAGGATGCACTGAGTTAGTTTGAAATTTGATCTAAGCCTGTACATACTTGATGCACGAAAGTATACACAATGAAGATGAATACACGGACATGCCATCAGAGAATATACAGACTTTGTGTGCATGGAGCAAAAGATGCATCGACTTGCTACTGAAGAATATACAGACTTTGTTTTCATGGAGCAAGAGATGTATCGACTTGTTACTGAAGAATGTACAGACTTTGTTTGCATGGAGCAAAAGATGCATCGACTTGCTACTGATGAATGTACAGACTTTGTTTGCATGGAGCAAAATATGCATCGACTTGCTACTGAAGAGTGTACAGACTTTGTTGTGAAAGATGCACAAATGCACGGACTTAATCGCATGTAGCAATAAGAGTTGCATCGACTCAACTCTCGCATGGTTGACACTTGCTCCGACTTAGTTACGTGCAACAACTAAGGATGCATCGACTAGGTTACGTGCAGCTACAAGGGTTGCTCCGACTTCATGAATGCATTAAGAGCCCTTTGTACCGAGTTCAGCCTTGCACACGCCAAGTGTGTACTGACTCTTTTCTACACAAAATGAAATTTTGCACTGTCTTGCTGTCCCTAGAGTTTGAGTTGAATGCATAATGAACAGACTCTGATGAAATGATGCACGAACTTAAACGCTCAAATCAATAAAAGTTGTACAGACTTAGCAATGAACTATGCACTGACTTTGTATGCATAATGAACACGCATCGACTTTCAATGCGTAAACAAGGTATGCACAGACTCAATATTC
This sequence comes from Amorphophallus konjac, assembly GCA_022559845.1. Classification (NCBI taxonomy): domain Eukaryota; kingdom Viridiplantae; phylum Streptophyta; class Magnoliopsida; order Alismatales; family Araceae; genus Amorphophallus; species Amorphophallus konjac. Next base: position 221,645,305 of record CM040125.1, on the reverse strand, counting down.
TACTCTCACATCATTCATAGTGGTTGCTGTCATCAAAACTACACAACATCATTAAGGCACAGGGGTACAATACTATGTTTATAGGATCAAGCCCCTACCGTTGCACTAAAAGCTCGAGCTGGTAGCGAAGGCGGAACCATATTTCCTTGTGCCAGCGCAGAACCCCGCACTATCGTGCTGTCGGTGGACATGAGGGGCTTCTCACATGGACCCCATAATCCATGCGGCGGGTTGGGCTGTCAAGCGCCGATGCACCACGTGGGTCCCATACCCCACGTGGAGCAACAAATCACAAGGGAGACGCTGGAAAATCCAACAATCTCCCCCCAGTGACACCCGGGGATTTGAACCCGCGACCTCGCTCTGATACCAGTTTATAAGATCAAGCCCCTACCGTTGTGCTAAAAGCTCGAGCTGGTAGCGAAGGCGGAACCATATTTCCTTATGGTAGCGCAGAACCCCACACTATCATGCTGTGGGTGGACATGAGGGGCTTCGCACATGGACCCCATAATCCATGCGGCGGGTTGGGCTGTCAAGCGTCGATGCACCACGTGGGTCCCATACCCCACGTGGAGCAACAAATCATAAGGGAGACGCTGGAAAATCCAACAGTACCGCCGTTTCTTCCTCCGTGGCCGTCGTCGGTACCGCCGTTTCTTCCATGACCGTCGCCGTCGGCGGTGGTGCTTCCTCTTCTTCTCCGGCCATGGCGGGGCGAGAGGCTTGATGCTTGGTTCGCATTGGGGTGGGGGAGGTTGACGGCGTGAGGAAGATTGAGAGCGTGAGAGTTGGGGAGATGGGGGGACTTCGGTGTCACTTCGTTCTCCCTCTCCCGCCATCGGTTACAGTGGGGAGGAGGGAGACGAAGGGGTTTTTTGTTTTAAAATCCTAGAAGGTATACGGTCAACGATAGGCCATCCATCATTTGAGCGATTGTTGGATGGCCGTTCTTCTCCAATGGTATACTTCAAATTCAATGCTTGTGAACGGCTTATACGTAGCCGTTCTTTACTTTGGGCGGCGTTTAGCTGACCGTTCATATTTTTGAGAGAATGGTTTGATCCTTGTTACTGCACTTTGTGTTCAATTGATAAACGTGGTTATTTGATGATCTTATTGCAAATCTTGTTAACAATCTTCCTTGCAGCATCAGCTTTCACTTGCCTTGTGGCCCGCCGTCAGGTAAGTCAGGTAATGTATCTTCGATCCCTATGTCCCTTAATGCATTACTATATGGTACTATGTTATATTATCTCGAGAACCAGTTGTTTGCTCGCATGTTCCAGGATCTGATGTTCCCCTTTAACAAAAACAAGTGATAATCCAGGTGCACGCGCTTAACCTTTGGATAGGCCGTTAGGTTGGGAAAGCTAGGGAGGATGGTTCTATCCTGCACGCTGTGGTTGCAGATAATATCTTGACTCTGATTCGCCCAATCTAGCATTACTATTCTCGAGTATTTTCTATTTTATCCTTTCTTTGCATTTGTTTTAAAGATTTCCTTTATTTTAGACCAGCATGCATCATACGCATCTTTTGAGCATTCATGACCCATGATTTGCCTGCAAAATGTCCCACTAGTGATGGATGACTATGTGTGATTCAGGTCAGAGTAAGGGGAACTATTCCACTCTGCATTGGAAGGTTCTCTTTGGCCTTTTCACTTGGTTTGATTGATTGAGAGTCCTGGTCTGGAGTTTAGTTCATCTCTTTATTTTACTGCCTGCTTTGGTCTCCTCATTGGACCGCGAGATTGTGTCCCCCATGAGGTTGATCCTAATTTTTTCCCTTCAGTTTAGTTCCTCCAGATTGGTGTTGCTTTTGGTCTAATTATTCCTTGTGAGTTGTTTAGAGTTTTTCAGAAGATTCACATCGCTTGTTGGTGAGAAAATGGGTGTCATTTTACCTTAACGCCCGCTTTTCAGTCCGCTCCGCTTCATCTCCGCTTCATCTCCATGTTCCATTTCGCTTTCGCTTTGCCTCCGCTCGCTCCCCTGCAAAGAGGATGTTAAGGAGGGGCATCTGTTGACACCCATTTTTTATTGATGAGTTGAGTCATTTCTCTTACTCTTATGTTTTGATGTCTCGAGTTGTCCATTGCTCGTTGGGCTATTTTTGTGGCGCATCTTTGGGCCTATTTTATGGGTAGCCTCCCTCCCTGGCTAGGTCTGCTTCAATTCAGGGCCTAATGGGCCTTGATTTTGGTTAATTAATCATTTTCATGAATTTCAAGCGTCCAGAGACATGTACGGTCAACCCATGGCCGCACAACCTCTGTGCTGTCGTCTATGGGCCGTCCAATTATTTATGAGGTATTTTGGTTAATTTTCTGAATTTTCACCAACACGCTTTTTATACGGCCTTCATTTAGCCGTTCAATATGATGAGCGGGCAAATATTAGCCGTTCTTCTCATAGAGTCCTAAGCTCGATAGTTTTTCAGATAATTATTTAATTATCTATTTATCACCGATAAGGCAAGCATGGTTGGCCCATGGCCGCTCTTATGATTGAACGGCATGAATATAGCTGTTCTTCTATGAGAGTCCAACGGCGAGATTTTTGATCAGTTCGATGGATAAATTGACTTACATTTCTTATATTTGAATTTCCACTGACAGGGATAAACGGCCTACCCGTAGACCGCCCAACCGAATGAGTGGTCTGTCAGGCGACCGTCCAACCGCCGATTTCCAGAGATTTTAAAGGGCTGTTTCTCTCTACACTCGTGGATTTATCCCCAACTTTCTCTGTCATTTTCTCCGTGAATACTGAACCAAATTCGGTGCCATTTCTTCCAGTTGAAGGATAATTCAATTATCTACAACTTTTATTTTATTATCTCGACCTAAAAATGCTTAGAAACCCTAATTTCGAGCTAAGACTTCGGGTGCTCTATAAATAGACCCTAGAGGCCAGGTTTGAAAAGGGGGAAGATTTTTTGTCGAAGGTGAAGCTCTGCCGAATCTTTGAGTGACCTATCACCAGGGAGGGAGGCCTTCTACGTCCGCATAGGCCTCCGGTTCAGGGAGTAATCGTGTTTTAAGTCATTAGTTCATTTAGTCCCACCGGTCTCTTTTACTTACATGCATCGTGTCTTCAATATTTCTTCCACGTTTTCTTACTCTCATACATCATTTGCACACACCCTCCTATGTTTTTGACGCCCCTAGGGGTTTAAAAACTCCCAGGTTTCTCCATTCCATCATAGTTATGGTTATTTCCTTCTATTTCTAGCGTTTACTACACACCATAGTTCTAATCTGGGTTTTCTTTTGTGTTCTCTGAGTGGTTTTGCAGGTCAATGACCTTCTAACACGAGGCCCACTCTTTCTGGCCGGCCGGAAAGGGTGGAGGTTTGAACTTTTACAACTTAAGGTGCGGTGGCGTTGGGCGGCTCCATATCGACCGTTCGAAGGAACGTGCGGCATCATCTGAGCCGTTCTTCTTCTTCCTGCGGCCATATCCAAGTTGTTCGTCATCCATTGCACTTCGTCCCGCGTCCCCTCTCAGCGCTGACGAGCGGTCTGTCGAGCGACCGTGCAAGATAAGGGTGGCTCATTCGGAGTCGCGCATCATTCCAGTGCTGGTCAAAAGGCAAGTGTCTCCCTCCTCTTTCCAAGGTCCGACGTGTTCATCACGTTAGGTGCCTTGGTGGCGATCACAGGTTTCTGCTTCTCTTCTCTTCTACTCCCATTTTGTTTACTTTCATATTCATATTAGTGAAGGGATTTGAAGGGATTTTTAAGCTGGTGTAGAGAAGGTAATATCTCCTGCCAACATGCCCGTAATCATTGCTTCCAACCTCACCGCTGCTCAGGAATCTCAACTCCTAGATGTCCTTCAGGAGCACAAGAGGGTGATAGGTTGGTTAGTGGCAGATTTGAAGGTTATTAGTCCGGATGTGTGTATGCATTACATTTACTTGGATGACAATGCCAAGCCGTGCAGAGAGATACAGCGTCGGCTGAATCCAAGTATGAAGGAGGTAGTGAAGAAAGAAGTTGTCAAATGGTTGGATGCTGGGATCATATATCCCATTTCTGATAGCAAGTGGGTCAGTCCAACTCAAGTTGTTCCCAGAAAGTCAGGGCTGATAGTTGTAACAAATGAGAAAGGAGAAGAAGTTCCTACACGATTACCAACTGGGGGGAGAATCTACATTGATTACAGAAAACTAAATTCAGTCACAAAAAAAGATCATTTCCCACTCCCATTCATTGATCAGATCTTGGAGAAACTGGTTGGGCAGAAGTATTATTGCTTTCTGGATGGCTATTCCGGGTATAACCAAGTTGTAATTTTCTTAGAAGATCAAGAGAACACAACTTTCACGTGCCCCTATGGCACGTTTGCTTTTAGAAGAATGCCTTTTGGGCTCTGCAACGCTCTGCCACATTCCAGCGGTGTATGATGTCCATTTTCTCTGAAATGGTGGGAGAATGTTTGGAAGTTTTTATGGATGACTTTTCAGTGTTTGGTCATTCGTTTGAAGATTGTTTGGGAAATTTAACTCGGGTATTGAAAAGGTGCATTGAGTCGAATCTAGTGTTGAGCTGGGAGAATAGCCACTTCATGGTAAGAGAATGGATCGTTTTAGGCCATATAGTTTCAGAAAGGGGAATAGAAGTTGACAAGGCCAAGGTAGATTTTAATTCTAATCTTCCTCCCCCTTCTTTGGTTAAACAGATCCGTTCCTTTCTTGGCCATGCAAGATTGTACCACAAATTCATTCAAAATTTCTCCACCATTGCTCGACCACTCACACAATTGCTTGCCAAGGACACTCCCTTTCATCTTGATAAGTCCTGTCTAGAGGCGTTCAATTCCTTGAAAGTGGCCCTCACACAAGCTCCCATTCTCCAATCTCCTGATTGGTCGCTCCCTTTTGAGATCATGTGCGATACCTCAGACTATGCTGTAGGAGCTGTCCTAGGTCAAAGAGTTGAAAAGAGGCCCGTGGTGATCTACTACGCGAGCCACACCCTCGCTGATGCCCAAATGAACTACACCACCACGGAAAAGGAATTGTTAGCTGTTGTGTTCGCCCTGGAAAAGTTTCGATCATATCTGTTAGGGGCGAAAGTCATTGTTTATTCCGATCACTCAGCATTAAAATTTGTGATGTCTAAGAAGGAAGCCAAACCCCGTCTCATACGGTGGATTTTGTTACTACAAGAGTTCGATTTGGAAATCAGAGACAAGAAGGGGTTGGAGAATGTTATAGCTGATCACTTGTCTAGGATTGTGATTCTTGAAAGTGCTCCTACGTCTGATTCCTTCCCCGATGAGCAAATCCTTTCCATCTTTCACACCTCAACCCCCTGGTATGCTCACATAGTCACTTCCCTGGCAGTAGGATAGATTCCGGGAGGGTGGTCTAGGCAGGTTAAAGATTGATTCTTTGCGAAGGTTAAGTACTACTTTTGGGAGGACCCAGAGCTGTTTCACATGGGTACAGATCAGATAATAAGAAGATGTGTCCCCAAGGAGGAGCAACAGTCTGTTTTGAACTTCTGTCATAATCTCGCTTGTAGGGGACACTTTTCAAGAAAGAAAACAGTAGCGAAAGTGTTACAGAGCAGATTCTATTGGCCCACATTATTCAAAGATGCTTACAAATTTTCCAAAACTTGTTTAAGGTGCTAAGCCATGGGCAACAATTCAAAAAGAGATATGATGCCGCTCTGTCCCATTCTGGTAGTAGAGATTTTTGATGTTTGGGGAATAGACTTTATGGGTCCATTTCCACCTTCATTTGGCAATGAATATATTTTGGTGGCGGTGGACTATGTTTCGAAATTGATTGAAGCTGTTGCTACTAGGACAAATGATCACAAGGTCGTTATGAAGTTTGTGAAGAAACACATCTTTTCTAGATTTGGTTGTCCTAGAGCTATCATTAGTGATTGGGGCTCTCACTTTACTCATTTTCAATTCCGAGCTCTACTTCGCAAATATGACATCACTCACAAGCTCGCTACCCCCTACCATCTCCAAACCAGTGGCCAGGTAGAAGTGTCCAACAGGGAGATAAAAGTCATTCTACATAAGACAGTTCGGCCGGATAGAAAAGACTGGTCCGAGAGACTAGATGATGCCCTCTAGGCCTACAGAACTGCATTTAAGACTCCCATTGGCATGTCACCTTACCGCCTCATTTTTTGGAAAAGCTTGCCACTTACCCGTAGAGCTTGAACATAGAGTATATTGGGCCATCAAACAAGTCAACTTCGATCTCACTCAAGCCGGGGCCCAAAGAGCTCTACAACTTAATGAACTGGAGGAACTAAGAAATGAAGCTTATGAAAATTCAAAGATTTATAAAGATAAAACCAAAGCATTCCATGACAAGCATATTCACATAAAAACTTTTTATGAGAATCAAAAGGTTTGGCTTTTTAATTCTAGGCTACGCTTGTTCCATGGTAAGTTCAAATCCAGATGGGACGGACCATTTGTAGTTGTTAAGGCTTTTGACCACGGTGCCGTCAAAATTTTGAATCCTAAAAATGGTCGCATTTTCACTGTCAATGGTCAAAGATTGGAACCTTATTTGGAAAATGATCAGTTGCAAAAAGAATCTATTGTTCTAAGTGGTCTGCAATAAAATCTTCGTGAGCTCTCATGCGTCTAGCTGAAGATGGAAAACTTAGCGCTTCTGGGAGGCAACCCAAGGTTTTTGTTGTTGTTGTTGTTGTTGTTGTTGTTTGATGTTTTTGTTTGAGTGTGTTTTAGTAGTCAGGTCCAGGCCAAGGAGAGGAAGTCGTCGCTGTCCATGACATTGATGGAGATTTCATCCCGCATATTTGGTTGTCTCTTTCCTACTCAGAAGTATTTATTGATACATTGTTCTATTGCTTTCAATTCTATATGCCATTGAGGACAATGTCATTCAAGTTGGGGGGAGAGAAAAATTATCGTGATGCATATAGTACAACATAATAGGAGTTCTGTCTTGCATGTCATTGTTACATGAAAGTAGAAAGATGTAAACCCTATTTTGAGTTTCATGATTCATGCTTAAATTAAAAGTAATTCTTGAATAGAAAAGACTAGGGAGAAGGATGATGGGAAATTTAGTCAATCTAGCCATGAAAAATTGATATAAGAATCCCTTTAAAGTTCATGAGCACTTAGAAAAAAGAAATTCATGTTGCATACTAATGAAATAAGTAAGACAAGCCCTCTGTTATTTTTGATATGTTGTATGATATTCTGCACTTCTTCAGAAAAGAGATCTTTTTACAAAAGTTTTCTATCAAAATTATCTATCAAATAAGTATAAAAAAAGAGAGAAAAAAAAGAAATAAATACCATGAAAAATTTCCCTAGTCTTAGTAACCGGGTCTACTTCACTTAAGACGTGTTGAGGTTCACGTAAAATGGAAAAGGGAACCTTGATCTGTGAAATTGGGCCTGCTTCTCCTAAGACAAGAGTCGAGATTCACGTTGAGTAGTGAAGGGTAGTGCAGCATCATGTGTGGTATAAAAGATCCCAAAGGGACAAAGTAATAAGATAGACAAAAAGCTAATATACTTAATGCTCTGATCTAAGAGGTGCAGGGTTGAAAGGTATTTGCTTGGAATAGCGAATGGGGGATGCAATTGTCTTAGCTATGGATTTGATAGTTATACATGCACAAGTGCTATTAAACTTTGATTTGAATTCTTGATCATGTACTATTAACTTTCTACATAAGGCTAGTGTGTATTAATGATTCCAGATTCCTAATCTTTGGTTGATTCTATGAAGGAAGAGCTGGATATGAGAGTATGAATTTTACAAACTCATGTTAGTCCTAAATTTTAATTTGTTTACATTACTAAGGGACTAGCAATGAGTAAGTTGGGGGGTGTGATAAGTGTCCATTTTCTATGGTAATTCATCGCATGTACACCTATTTATGTGCATATAATTTGGTAATTATGCACGTTCTATCGTTAATCTCAACTTCGCATGTAGATTGGACCTTTCACGTAAATTAATAAATTTGACGATTTCATTTAATAAAATGGAGTTGAGGGTCATGAACATTAATTATCTATTACATAAAAATGAGCAATTGAGATTCATGTGCACATTATGGTAATTTTTCTGGACTAAATCATAATTATGTGTGTGCAGGACACCGATGGTAATTGCAAAAGAAGCCGGGGGCAAAACTATCATCACTACTTTGACCAAGTCAAATAAAGAATTCAAAATATTTTGGTTGGAGGGAAAAGAAAGTTCAAAATTTTAAATTCAAAGTTTGAAAAGGAAGAATTCAAAGTTTAAGTTTGAAAATGAGGAAAAGGACATTCAATGTTTGAAAAGGAGATTCAAAGTTAGAAAGGGGTGCCCAAAGTCTAAGAAAGGGGGTGCCCACCTCCTTTTTCTTTTTCCAATACATCATCTTCTACCTAAATCCCAGTCATCCATCTCCTTTTGATACAATCTCCACCCTCCATTAACCCAACTTTCCCTATGCCCATGACAAGGAGGAGAAGGGGAGTTCTTCTTTTGACAATCTCTCACTCTTTCTCTCCCAACATTAGGCCACCGATTTCACCCTCTTCTGTTCCTATTCTCCTCTAGCTTTTTTCATATAAGTTATTCCATTTTAAATGCTCTACAACTTCTTCTACATCATCTTCTAATTCCTTCTAGTTTTCAAGATATTTCATATTTTTCACTGTGCTGTCCTGTTCATCTGTGAACCAATATTTCTCTCTATTCTTCCCCTTATTTCTCCCCCTTCTAGTCATTTCCTCCTCTTACCGTCTTCATAAAAGTTCTTTGTTTTTAAGTGTTCTACAACTTCTTCATTTATATCATCTTCTAATTCTTTCTGGTTTGGAGGTTATTTCCCGTTTTGTAACTTGTTGTCCTGTGATTTTATTGTTCATCAAAGGTACTAGCTTCTGTTATTCCTCCGTTTTGAAGTACTTCTGCTCATCTTTTCTATCTGAGGTATTCATGGAATGTCTTCCTCTCTTGTAGATCTAGATTTTATTATTCTACCACTTCCTCTAATTACATCATGTTTTTAAGTTATTTTTAATTCTTCTCAGTTCAATTTTTTTTTACATAGTTATTGTTCATCCACGCAGACCACTTCCCTTCTTTCTCTGATTTCACCATCTTCCTCACATTTTCTCTCTCTGTGCCCTTCATAAAAGTTCTTCTTCTCTTCCTCCTCTTCAACTTCTTGTTCTTCAACATCCCCTAATTCATCTTGGTCTCAAGGTTATTCACCCTCCAAAGGCCGCTTCAACGATAAAGGTGACTTCCTCCCGGCGTAGATGACATCTTCCGCAAGGTGGTTCGTAATCCATGGCCAAGAGAGGACGGCGCCGTCATCACCATTACTGCCACCATCTTCACATCTCAAGATCCTCTTGTTGCTATTGCTTTAGTTTCATTTTGCTTTATTGTAATCTCGTCACATCTTTATTGTAAGTTTGTCCTGCACTTCATGTACTCGTTTCTTTATGTTAATGAAAGAAGTGTTCATTTGATCTAGAGTTTATTTATCTTCCCTCTCTTCCTCCTTCTTCTACCTCTTCTTCTCAATGTTATGCAATTATTTTCCATGGCATAGGCTCATAGTCATAGGTGTTTTTAATTAAGTGTTAGGTTCATTCATCTTTTCACTATTATCCTTAAACAAAATAAAATCACAAGTGTTTTCCAAAAGACTCCAAGGTTGTTAACTCTAAAAATCTCTTCTTCCCTATAGATTCGACCTTTCTCGCCACCATATTACGTCTCTCTTTCATCTAGTGCGAGTTAGAATTTTTAAGATTGATACGCGTGTTTTAAACGATGAATTTTTACGTTATCAGCGTGCGACGGTTTCGTCGAATCGATCGAGGTTCCCCTCTTTCTTCTCTCCATTTTTGGGTTTTTGGGCCTAGGGGATGGTCCCCTATGTTTTCCCCTCTGATTGGGATTGAATGGGGCGTGGAACCAGGCTCTAAGGTTGAGCTCAGTCATTTTTCTACCGTATTCGGTCGACCGACTCGGGGAGCCCGGTCGACCGTTCGGGCACGGCTCGAAGTTCGGTAGATCGAACTGCCTAGTTTGGTCAACCGAACTGGTTGGTCGACCGACCCCTGAGGGGAGGTCGACCGAAATGCAGAGTTTTGGCCTATTTTTTTGTCCCGGTCGGTACGGTTGAGACCCAATGGCCGACCTATGGCCCCGTGTATGTCTCGGACACCCTGTGAGTAACGTGGCCGTGTTTTTGGATGTCTAGAGGTATCGCTTTACCTTGATTAGTGTTCCCATGGATTTAAGGGTCCGGGCAACCCTCTTGTGCTTCGGTTGCATTGTGTAGACCCCCGGTCGACCCGGTTATGACTCGGTGGTCGACCTTCGGTCTCGTGAGTGTCCTGGACATCCCTTGGGTTCCATGACCATGTTTCTGGGATGTCTGGAGGTACCGTGTTACCTTGATTAGCGTGTCCATAGATTTGGAGAGTCCAGACGACCCTATGTAGGTGTTTCGGGCTTTCGTGTTCTCGCTAGATCGAGTAACTATGTATCGGTATGAGTGCGGTGGGGCTTCCCCGCACGTCATGAAGTTTCTCCGGAAGGTGGTTTCCGAGTGGGCCATGTGTGTGGCCTAGGACGGTGGGCCCAGTTAACCAGCCTGAGGCTGGAGGTTTCCCGTGCGTCCCTTGCATAGGGAATTGTCTCGGTGGCTTGTGAGCTACCTCGATATTCATGTTACCGTGGTTCTAGACCTAGGGACTAGGCTGGATTAACGGCATTGTGCCGTTGTGTGCGACGGTCTTGACCCCGAGTCTAGTGACTCAAGGACCATAGGGTTCATTAGGTCCAGTGGACCATCCAGAGTCTGGTGGCGTCGTGCCGCCTGTTACTCCGTGTTACTCACGATGGGTGCGTGTGTGGCTTTGTGTGTTCACATTTAGTGACCTCCCACTGGTCGTAGCCTTCTTACGACACACGTGTGATGACCCACCCGGGAGTGGTGGAGCGGCTTACCCGAGAGAGACGGTTTTTAGGCTGGTTACTGTAGGGCCCCTCGCCTTTGTAGCCTGAGTCCGGCTGGGGGGAAAACTATCTAGAGGACCCGACCTAGAGCGGATGGTCTGTGTGTGCACACTTAGTTGGGGGCTGTCGGACCCGCGCTGACGAGCGCAACCCCAGCTAGTCCTTGTTTGTGGTACTTGTTACTATTTGTCTCTGTCTCTGCTTGGGGCGTCGCAGCGAGACACTTGAGGCGCGGACTAAGACGTCAGTGGACGCATCTGGCTTTGCTTCTCGTGGGCAGTGCTCCTGTCACTTGATGTGAGTTTCAAGTGACTCGAGTTTTCGTTTCCCATCTGCGAGATGTGATTTTATGCGTAGTTTCTGGGTGCGTTCCCGAGGTAGAGGTCTAGGGTTTTCGGTGAGCGTCACCGAGGGTTTCCCTAGATGGTGTTGGATTCACGACGGCGAGGTCGTGACCGTGTTCCTAGATCGAGTGATTTTGGGTTGGGCCTTTGTGTGCGAGATGGGCCTCTGCGACAGGGTTATCGGGGTGTGTTTTCTGGCAGCGTAGCCAGAGGTCTTTCCGTTAGACCGGTGTTTCCCGGACTCGAGATCGGGGCGTGTTTTCTAGTGCAGTAGGAGTAGCTGTAGTGCATGGTTTTTTCAGACACCGAGTACTATTCCTGCTGTTACTGTTGTTCTTGCGGTTGCTGCTTTCCGTGCTATCACTGTTTATGGTTGGGGTTCTACAGGACCCCTACTGAGCCAGTGACAGGAGGCTCACCCCTGCATTTCAGGTGTGGTGGTTCTTCCTCGAGGTTCGAGGGTGCTGTGCAGATGTTCTTAGTTGCCAGCTCACCGGGCCGAGTGTTCACTCGGTGTTGGGGAACATTCTTCTACCTTAGACTGTACTTTCTATTGGACTGGACTCTACTGTAGTTAGTTTGTTTATTTCCATTAATTGTTAAATTGTCCTACTTTATTTCCTATTTCTTTGTACCTCTACACTCTCCTTTTAGCCCTTCCGAGCCCTAGCTCGTTGGCGACAGGCCAGGATTCGAATGGTATCGGGTTCCTTTCCCGGTATCCGGATCTTGGGTCGTTACAGTTGGTATCAGAGCGTGGTTGTGGACGTACATGGGAATTCAAGATATTGCAATGATCAGAGTCCGTAAGGTCCAGTACAATCGGCAGCTGGCATAGGGATTTGTGTTTATTTTCTGTATTGTTTCTCGCATAAGAGCTTGAGTGCGTGGCATTGGCGCTGTGAAGGTGGTTGCTGATCGCGGCTTTCGTGCCGATGTGGAGCCCGAGGAATCATATAGAGAGATTTCTTCCTGATGGGTGGTGGCCCCAGTTGTGCTGCAGTGGGCAGAGGTTGCCGGTAGGTGTGTTACTGCGGTGCTGCGTTCGAGGAATTTACAGCGAGTTCAGGTGGCTGGCAAGGATTGTTCATGGTTAAGTGGCCGTGAGCGTACTTTGAGGGAGCAGTTATAGAGTTTGGCCACTCCAATTTGAGGTTATCCAGCCCCAAGGTGTCGAGATTGTGGTTTGAGGTGTTGGAGCGGGTGCTCTGGTTGAGAATTGTGCTTGGGCAAGCAGAGGATCTTCTGGGTGAGCTGTTGATTTGTCAAGCCTGATTTTCTCATTGTGATCTATGGCGTCAGAAATGACGTGTCGATCCCGGTTAATTTTATGAATTTCGAGGTAGGATTGGGCAGAGATGTCCTAGTAAGTTCTTGCTCCTGGGTTTCTGTGTGCGAATGAGTTATGTTCGCCCTGGATTTAGCTTGAGAAGTGAAGGTTCCACAGTGAGTTCAGGACTCGAGGATGAGCGTTGGCGATTGCCGCTTATGGCTCGTGTTGCGGCTCTTGGCGTGGCGTGTTGCAGTTCGAGGAATTGCATCTGTGGTGCATCGAGAGATGCTGTGATCATGGTCTGACGTGACATTGGGCGAGTGTTGTCGGAGATGCTGGCCTGACGAAAGTGATGGTTTTTTCGGTGCTGGAAGGTGTTGTTCCCCGCGTGTGCAAGGTTCGAGGTCAGGTCGAGCATGGAGACCTTCCGTTGGTCGGAGGTGTATTGAGTTTCTCCTTTGGTTGGAGAGAATTGTGTTTGGTTAAGATTCGTCATCTTCAATCATGTGCTCGGATTGGTTGGCCTCGGTGTGCCATGAAGTCCGTGCGAGACGCGTCCCATGTGTTGGCAAGGTGGTTGCCAGTGAGAAGCGTTGCCCGTTCCCTGATGTGTAAGGGTGTTGGCATTAATCTGGAAGGAAGAGTGCCGGATGGGCGCTGTTCATGAGAATTTACGATTGGTGTTGTGGTTCTTGATGTGTTGAGGATCGGAGCCCGCGGAGTTGTAGAGGATTGTTGGGATGGTGGATCCCGAGTTGTCGTTGTGGTGGCTGTGCGTGTAGATCAGAGTGCAAGGATCGTAGCGTTGGATGCAACGGGCGGAGTCCTGAGGATGTGTTGAGCGTCTGAGGATTGGTTCCTTGGTATGAGATTGTCTTGGGTTGCGTGAGACGTGTTGCTGTCGTGCCGTTGCTTGAGGCATTGTGGTTGTGGCACTGGCTGGATGGAGAGTTGGGGAAATATGTTGGCGGGCGCATGAGTACCCTATTTTTGTGTTGGAAGTTGTGTCCTCGGGTGAGGTTGTGTTTTGGAGAAGTGATCTCTGAGAGATTATGGGTCCCAGTTGGTGGCTGTGAGCGGCTGGTCAAGTTGACCGAGTGGTCGACCATAGTGAGATGTGTATTGTCTGGGGACCCATGTGCTTTGGTCGCGGTGTCGTCGACCAGGGTACTGTGGTGGCAGGTGGCACTTTCCTATTCTGGAGCTGTGTGCCATGAATTGTTCAGGTTGTGTCCCGTGGCTCTATGGTAAGAGTGGAATCGAGATTGGCAGGTGTCCACTTGGAGTAATTGAGATGAGATAGGGCGATGGACGATGCCTATGTATGGTGGTCTCTGAAGAGACGTTAGCGTTGGAATGGTGAGCAGCATGGGAGAATTCTCCTGTAAGTCTGAGTCGAGTGATGTAAAGATCGAAGACTCCAGATTCTAGTCGTTTGGTTTCGCCATGCTCCCCTGTGAGGGTAGAGATGGCATGTACCGTCCCGAGATCCGATCCCCAATTTATGAGTATTATTCTTTTTTCATCCAACGGTCTTCACGACATTACTTCGCACGTATCGCGGAAGCACATTTATACGAACATGCATACCTTCGCATGAGAGAGAGAGAAACCACAATTACACGAAATGCCGCCCCACAAAGGGACCGAAGTCCTATCTCACAAATGCTGTTGTTCCCACTTATAACATTCACATCATATTTGCATTCATACTCATTTTACAAATACTAGTATGATACTTTATCATAACATGCATGCTTCCAATAGTTTAAGTGGGCTAAACATACTTATATGCTGACTAGTGCGGAACAGTGCATGATCAGGTTACTATATAAAAAGAACAGGCTTATCCTTCTAGGCTACACATGCACAGAAAATGATTTATATCTGAAAGTACAAAATTTCTATGAGCATGAAATTTTTACTGTGGGTTACTAACTTAGCCTTCTGCCATTTTTTATTTTTTCAAATTTTTTTGATTTAAAATGACCTCCCAAACACTCCTATTCTAAGTTTCTAAAAATTAGACAGACCCACAGGTGCGCCAACCTTACCTATGTATGGGCCAAATGTGCACCGACCTTGGTTATGCTTAGACCAAACATGCAACGACCTTACCTATGCATGGACCAAATGTGCACCGACCTTAGTTATGCTTGGGCCAAACATGCACCGACCTTACCTATTAATGGACCAAATGTGCACTGACCTTAGTTATGCTTGGGCCAAACATACACCGACCTTACCTATGCATGGACCAAATGTGTACTGACCTTAGTTATGCTTGGGCCAAACATGCACTGACCTTACCTATGCATGGACCAAATATGCACCGACCTTAGTTATGCTTGGACCAAACATGCACCGACCTTACCTATGCATGGACCAAATGTGCACTGACCTTAGTTATGCTTGGGCCAAATATGCACCGACCTTACCTATGCATGGACCAAATGTGCACTGACCGTAGTTATGCTTGGACCAAACATGCACCGACCTTACCTATGCATGGACCCAATGTGCACCGACCTTAGTTATGCTTGGGCCAAACATGCACTGACCTTACCTATGCATGGACCAAATGTGCACTGACCTTAGTTATACTTTGGCCAAACATGCACCGACCTTACCTATGCATGGACCAAATGTGCACCGACCGTAGTTCTGCTTGGACCAAACATGCACTGACCTTACCTATGCATGGACCAAATGTGCACCGACCTTACTATGGCCTGGGCCAAACATGCATTGACCTTACTATGAACAATACCAAATGTGCACCGACCTTACTATGGCCAATAGCAAATGTGCACTGACCTTACTATGAATAATACCAAATGTGCACCGACCTTACTATGGTCTGGGCCAAATGTGCACTTACCTTACTATGAACAATATCAAATGTGCGTTGACCATACCAGGGACTGTGCCATATGTGTGTTGACCATACCAGGGACTGTTCTGACCATATGAAATATGCACAGACCTTGCTTATGAACCATATGAAATATGCACAGACCTTGCTATGATCAATTTAAAATATGCACAGACCTTACCATGAACAATACCAAATGTGCATTGACCATACTAGGGACTGTGCCATATGTGTGTTGACTATACCAGGGACTGTTCTGACCTTAGAGGGACAGAGGAAACTCATGAAGCTCGAAACTTGATGAAACCAAAAATCAAAAATGAACATGGTAGTGGTCCCCACATGCCCTTATTCCCTCTTAGGTGTAGAAAATATATTTTTAAAACCATTCTAATGCTTCATTGACCTCTAAAGTTTGAGGTTAGGTGCGTACCTTTGAGACGTTAACCGACGATCCGGGGATAATATCCACACCCCAGATCCTCCTCAGCTTTACCCCTTTCGATCCGAGGATGAGATCCACACCCCAGATCCTCCCAAGACTTCGCTACAGGTTCACCCTTCTATGAAATGCCCAGGTCCCTCACCTCTCTTCCTTACCCATGGGAAAACGTAGATTGTAGAAACTGGAATATTAGTGTTGCTAAAAGGCTAACCACCCATGACACCCCCCTCCTTTTATAGTTTCTTTCAAGGCTCCCAAGGTTCTCCTATGACCCAGAAGGCTCCCACCTGCTTCGCAAGGTCGATGGTTTAAGGAAGGTTAATGCTAAGCATCCTTTCGGTTTGAACAGAGGTGACCCTTCGTCTACCTTGTCAAAGATGTGAATGGACGCACTTTCTGTTCGGAGTTAGGTTTGGCTGTCTTCACATGAAATAAAGAAGACCTCCAGATATAACTTTCAGTCATGGTTTCATCAAATTTCATCAACTCTATCATGATTTATGATTTTCACAATATTAACGTTATCCCTCCTCTGTTTCAGCCGCGACCCTTCGTCTACCTGGTCATAAATATGAGTGGGCGTGCTCTTCTGTTGGGATATGGATTATGATGTCTTCAGATGAAATCAAGAGGGCTTCCATATCTAACTTTGGGTTATGGTTTCATAGAATTTCAGTATCCCTAAAAATAGTTATGATTTTTGCAATATTAACATTTATTTTTCATCCGTTCCAGTAGCGACCTTTCGGTAGCCTGAGGTAATTTGAGTATAACTCTATTATCCAAGTAAAATTTGGCCTCGACCTCAACATAGAAGATGTGGCTAACATCCAATGCAAAAGTATGGTCTTAGGTCTAGGTCATTTCATTAACCACAGATGGAGTTATAAAGTTTTCATTAATTTCACGTGAATTTATCCATCAGTCACACCTCTTCATGACAGCTTGCAGCAAAGGGCTCAGAATCTTGGGTTCTGGTGCGAATTGGGTTTCCACCTCATCAGAAGAGTTTTGGTCAAAGGCCCAATCTTTCTAATGGGCCAAGTTTCAGGCCATTTGGATAACCATGGGTCAAGATATCCTTATTTCAACAGGTGACAGCATTTTTTTACAACTGTTTCGACCCATTATTGCCAACTCCCTCTTAACCACTATTAGACCCACTTTTTAGAAGTTATACTCTTCATCAAAGTTGTTTCTTACCCAATGGTCATTGCATGGGTTTTGGTTTCATTTAATGCTGACCTCCCTATATTAAGTTATGAGTTTCCTAAGGATCCTTCAATAATCTATCCAGATATCTAGCCTATTGAGTTCATGGGCCCGAGTTGTTTTCATTTGGGCCTGTGCGCAAATTGGTGGTCATAACATCCTCTCCCCCTTAAAAATAATTTCGTCCTTGAAATTGACTTGAGAAATTTCTCCATAAAACCTTCACCAGCCAGATGGTTTAAGCTTGCTTGGCTTACTTCCTAATCCAGTCATTAATGATCAGTTGACCTTCTTCTGTCATGGATAAGAAGCTTACACGTGTAATGCACAAGCTATGTTTCAAGGGCTCATTAAATATCATCTTACTTAAAATAATTGTAACCTACAACTTATGCCACACAGTGTATGCTTTTAGGGTTTTTATCAGTAACATTCGAAGGTTCAGCTTGTTATGCGACTTGCAAACTAAAATGGGTCATTGCTCTGTACCTTCAGTCATGGTAGGGGTATTGTCTGCCTCCTTTTGCATTAGTGTAAAAACTCGCCCCCTGTACCGAATCCTCTCCCACGGTGGTACTGGATTTTGTTGAGTCTTCTTAGGGCATTTGCTCGCAATATGACCAGCCTCGCCGCATCCATATCACTTGCCCTCTGTCCTCCAACACTCCTGCCCTAGATGGGTGCATTTATAATAGACACATAATGGAACCCCCGACCTGTTCCTTGGTACCAGCTCCTAACGCGCCACCTTTTATTTGTATTGCCTCCCTTTTGCCCGCCTAGGCCTTTTGACCATCGTCTTCTGCTCCTTAGTGGACCTATACATAGGTATTCTTTAGAACATAACCTAACATGCCCCCAAAATCCTTATGGTTTCAGTTATTACCAATGAGGGTTTGTTTTTTTGAAATGGGTTCTAAATATACTTCTACCCTTGTTCACGCTAGCCTGCCTCTTCTACTACTACTTGGGCAATTAGAATGGTTGTAATCATAGTTTATCTCTCGTGCTCTGATACCACTCTGTAACGTCCCGAGATCCGATCCCTAATTTATGGGTATTATTTTTTTTCACCCATCGGTCCTCGAGACATTACTTCGCACGTATCGTGGACGCACAATTATATGAACATGCATACCTTCGCATGAGAGAGAGAGAAACCACAATTACACGAAATGTAATTAGCATTTCAACCATTCATAATTTCCAAGGAGAGTACATTTACATTGTTCCAGATAGAACGTGAGTCCGCATAGGCTCACCACCCCATAACCATACATATAAGAGAGACATTCATCCATAGTATACCCAGATGAACTATGAACTAGTACTACTCCTCAGCTGTGGCCTCCACCTCAACCACCTTCTCTATGTCCCCTGAAAACGTGTGTCACAAGGGGTGAGTGTGACGCTCAATAGGCAACCTAAACAAACCGGGGTTAACTCGCATCTATATAGTCAAATTATATACATAATTCAGATGTTAATAATATCATAATTCATTCATTATCATCTACTTAAAATAACTCATATGAGAAAAATACATATTCTTCAACTAACATATAAGGTACCCATGCATGCGTTAAAACCACGGTGAATGAGCACTTTACATATTATCCCTTTTCACATTTTCAATTTTTCACATTTTCACATTTTCACATTTTCACAATTTTGTTATTCTTGGAACAAACAGCTACCACAACACAGGTGGCCCCACACATACAAATGAACGAACGAACGAACGAAAGAGTACTACGCAGACTCGAGAGCGAACTCCCACCTAGAGTGATGTGGCCCACATAGTTCTACCATTCCACAGAACAATCGGCTGAATCATATATTTTTCACCTAGACCCCTGTTGCACGGGACGTTACGTACCGCCATCCCCCGGGTTCCGTGGCGGTCCAATTCGCCGTCCCTCAGAACGAATTAGCCGAATCAATAGGATTTTTGACCGGGGCATTACGTATAGCCGTCCCCTGGGATCTTTTACTTCCGCGGCATTACGTATCGCCGTCCCGCAGAAAGGGCCGCCCCACAAAGGGACCGAAGTCCTATCTCACAGAATGCTGTTGTTCCCACTCATAACATTCACATCGTATTCCCATTCATACTCATTTTACAAATACTAGTATGATACTTTATCATAACATGCATGCTTCCAATAGTTTAAGTGGGCTAAACATACTTATATGCTAACTAGTGCGCAACAGTGCATGATCAGGTTACTATATACAAAGAATAGGTTTATCCTTCTAGGCTCACATGCGTAGAAAATGATTTATATCTGAAAGTACAAAATTTCTGTGAGCATGAATTTTTACTGTGGGTTACTAACTTAGCCTACTGCCATTTTCTAAAATTTTTAGATTTTTTTAATTAAAAGGACCTCACAAAACACTCCTTTGCTAAGTTTCTGAAAATTAGACAGACGCACAGGTGCACCGACCATTGTTATGCTTGGACCAAAACATGCACCGACCGTACCTATGTATGGACCAAATGTGCACCGACCTTGGTTATGCTTGGACCAAACATGCACGGAGCTTACCTATGCATGGACCAAATGTGTACTGACCTTAGTTATGCGTGGACCAAACATGCACTGACTTTACCGATGCATGGACCAAATGTGCACCGACCTTAGTTATGCTTGGACCAAACATGCATCGACCTTACCTATGCATGGACCAAATGTGCACTAACCATAGTTATGGTTGGGCCAAACATGTGCTGACCTTACCTATGCATGGAATAAATGTGCACTGACCTTAGTTATGCTTGGGCCAAACATGCGCCGACCTTACCTATGCATGGACCAAATGTGCACTGACCTTAGTTATACTTGAGCCAAACATGCACCGACCTTACCTATGCAAGGACCAAATGTGTACTGACCTTAGTTATGCTTGGACCAAACATGCACCGACCTTACCTATGCATTGACCAAATGTGCACCGACCTTAGTTATGCTTGGGCCAAACATGCACCGACCTTACCTATGCATGGACCAAATGTGCACCGACCTTAGTTATGCCGACCTTAGTTATGCTTGGGCCAAACATGCACCGACCTTACCTATGCATGGACCAAATGTGCACTGACCTTAGTTATGCTTGGACCAAACATGCACCGACTTTACCTATGCTAGGACCAAATGTGCGCCGACCTCACTATGGCTCGGCCAAATATGCACTGACCTTACTATGAACAATATCAAATGTGCACCGACCTTACTATGGCCAATACCAAAGGTGCACTGATCTTACTATGAATAATACCAAATGTGCACTGACCTTACTATGGCCTGGGCCAAACGTGCACTGACCTTACTATGAACAATACCAAATGTGCGTTGACCATACCAAGGACTGTGCCATATGTGTGTTGACCATACCAGGGACTGTTCTGACCATATGAAATATGCATAGACCTTGCTTATGAACCATATGAAATTTGCACAGGCCTTTCTACGAATCATATGAAATATGCACACACCTTGCTATGGTCAATTTAAAATATGCACAGACCTTACCATGAACAATACCAAATGTGCGTTGACCATACCAGGGACTGTGCCATATGTGTGTTGACCATACAAGGGACTGTTCCAACCTTAGAGGCACAGAGGAAACTCATGAAAGCCCGAAACTTGATGAAACCAAAAACCCAAAATGAACATGGTAGTGGTACCCACATGCCCTTATTCCCTCTTAAGGTGTAGAAAATATATTTTTAAAACCATTCAAATTCATCATTGACCCCTAAAGTTTGAGGTTAAGTGCCTACCTTTGAGATGTTAACCGACGATCCGGGAATAATATCCACACCCCAGATCCTCCTCAACTTTACCCCTTTCGATCCAGGGATGAGATCCACACCCCAGACCCTCCCAAGACTTCGCTGCAGGTTCACCCTTCTATGAAATGCCATGTTCCCTCACCTCTCTTCCTTACTCAAGGGAAAACGTAGGTGGCAGAAAATGGAAGATTAGTGTTGCTAAAAGGCCGAACACCCATGACACCCCCCTCCTTTTATAGTTTCTTTCAAGTCTCCCAAGGTTCTCCTATGACCCAGAAGGCTCCCACCTGCTTCCCATGGTCGATGGTTTATGGAAGGTTAATGCTAAGCAACCTTTCGGTTTGAACAGAGGTGACCCTTCGTCAACCCGGTCAAAGATGTGAATAGACACACTTTTCTGTTCAGAGTTAGGTTGGGATATCTTCATATGAAATAAAGAAGACCTCCAGATCTAACTTTCAGATATAGTTTCTTCGAATTTCATTAACTCTATCGTGACTTATGATTTTCGTAATATTAACGTTATCCGTCCTCTGTTTCAACCGCGACCTTTCATCTACCTAGTCATAAATGTGAGTGGGTGTGCTCTTCTATTAGGATATGGATTGGGATATCTTCAGATGAAATCAAGAGGGATTCCATATCTAACTTTGGGTCATAGTTTCATCAAATTTCAGTATCCCTAAAAATAGTTACGATTTTCCCAATATTAACATTTATTTTCCCTCGTTCCAGTTGCAACCTTTCGGTAGCCTGAGGTAATTTAGGTTTAACTCTATTATCCAGATGGAATTTGGCATCAACCTCAACATAGAAGATGTGGCTAACATCCAATGCAAAATTATGGTCTTAGTTTCAGGTCATTTTATCTACCACAGACGAAGTTATAAATTTTTTATTAATTTCACGTGAATTTATCCATCACTCACACCTCTTCGTGACAGCTGGCAGCAAAGGGCTCAGAACCTTGGGTTCTGGTGCGAATTGGGTTTTCACCTCATCAAAACAGTTTGGGTCAAGGGCCCAATCTTTCTAATGGGCCAAGTTTCAGGCCATTTGGATAACCATGGGTCATGATATCTTTATTTCAACAGGTGGTAGCATTTTTTTGCAACTGTTTCGACCCATTATTGCCAACTCCCTCTTAACCACTATTAGATCCACTTTTCAGAAGTTATACTCTTCATCAAAGTTGTGTCTTACCCAATGGTCGTTGCATGGGTTTTGGTTTCATTTAATGCTGACCTCCCTATATTAAGTTATTAATTTCCTAATGATCCTTCAATAATCTATCCATATTTCTAGCTTATTGAGTTCATGGGCCCAAGTTATTTTCATTTGGGCCTGTGCCCAAATTGGTAGTCATAACATGGCATGATGATATGTCTGGATGTGATGTCTAAGTGAGGTTCTTGCTCGAATGCGATGATGGTCTGTGCGTGAGTCAACGGATGGCCTGTCGAGATTTGGAATGTGCCCTTCGGACCTGGTGAAGAACCAGGAAAGAAGGAAGAAGCTGACCGAGTCAAAGGTTTCCCGTTGGCGAGTGTCTAGTGACCGATGTATGGTCTTTCATAGACAAAAGATGCTGGTTGTTGTGGCTCGAGAATGGCGAGAGCTGTGTGCAAGCGAGGCCTTTGGTGACCGTTTCCGTGAGGTACTTTTCCGGATGGCATCTGGGCTTTGTCGAAGTTTGAGTTCTGACAGAGCTGGTCCAGTGCCATGGTTGACTTTCGGCTTGCCAGGTGTGAGATGGTCCTTGGCGTGGAGCCGACGGTTGTGCGGTAGTCAGTTGGAAAAACTACACGAGCTTGTTAGAGGATCAACAATGGTTGTCCTTGGTGTGGGGCGTGAGATTAGTCAGCTGGGGGTGAAGCTAATGTTTGGTTGGTCCGCCGAGTATGTGGTTATAATCGATGGTTGTTTGTCATAACGAGGATTGCGTTTCCTTGGTAAGCAAGATTGTGGCAGCGGTGTAGTGATTGGGTTTCATTGTGACTAAGGTGATGCCAGAATTGTGCTTTTGTGTTATGCCTGCTCTGAGGATTGGTGTGTACGGTGTGTGGAGAGAGGAGGTGGTCGTGATTATGGTCTGGCCGAATCGCTCAAGAGCGGTGGGTTCGTGTGAATCGAGGTTTTTCTGTGCTGGGGCTCTGACAATGTTGTCAGTTGGTTAAGATGTCTTTCCCCTATGGCTTGGTGCTAGTCCTAAATTTAGAAGATGAAATTTATTTAAGGGGGGAGGGCTGTAATGCCCCGGGTTTTTTGGATTATTGCTCGGACCAGGATCCGTGGGTTTCATGTCATCTTTTCGCGGGTTGCGGATCGTGTCTGAGTGAGCTTCAGACTTTTTATACCAGATTGTTGGACCCATTGGTGGTGTGCCCATGAATTTCTGTGGGTCCGTGGCGTTGTGAGGAGCACGTCGGTAATTTTATGGAATTTTCAGAGCGCCTTTGTAGGTCCCAGGTCGCGTTTTGGGTTTTACGCGTGTTTTTGGCTGTTGGACCTTCGGAACACCGTGTAGGGTGATCCGTTGCGTTCTCCGACTCCGGGACGTTACCACTGCGTTATGTGTTCTCCGAGGATCGCGGAGGTAAATTTTCATATTTTTTGATCTTTATCGTATTTTTTGGATTTTAAAATCCCAAATTCATTTTCTATTTAAACCCCCTCACCCCATCTCTCTCCCCATTCTCTCTTTCTCACTCTCTCTCGTCTCTTTCTCTTCCCCTCTCCTCCGGGCGGCCGACGGAGGCGATGGCAGGCGAGGTGGGGACGGCGTGGGGGTGAGGAGCACTGGGACGGGTCGAGGATCGAGACGTGGTGGCGCGTTGAAGTTCGGGTGTGAGTTCATGAACCGGCGAGGGTTTCGCGGTGTTTTCACGATGGATCGGCGTCCACGGCGCGTGAAATCTTCGGTGCAGGTAGGGAGATGGACCCTCAGCTCATGTATTTCATTTTCCGCGAGTTCGGTAGCCCGTGGTGAGCCAAGCATGGACTTATTGCCGTTGGGGGTTAAAATCACGTTTTTAGGGCGTGCGACGGTTTCGTCGAATCGATCGATGTTTCCTGTAACGACCCAAGATCCGGATACCAGGAAGAACCCGATACCATTCGAATTCTGGCCCGCCGCTCACGAGCCGGGAGGGCTCGAAAGGGCTAAAAGGAGTGTGAAGTTACAAAAAATAGGAAATAAAGCAGGATAATTGAATAATTAACAGAAATAAATACGTAACTACTACAACAAAGTCCAGTCCAACAGAAAGTACAATCTAAAGCAATAAAGCGTACCACATGCCAAGTGAACACTCGGCCCGGCGAGCTGACAAATAAGAACCTCTGAACATCATCCTCAAACCTCGAGGAAGAACCATCTCACCTGAAACGCAGGGGTGAGCCCCCTGTCACTGGCTCAGTAGGGATCCCGCGGAACCCCAACTGAGAACAATGGCGGTACGGAAAGTAGTAACTACAAGAACAACAGTAGCAGTAGGAACCGTAACTCGGTGGCCGGTCAAAACTCGACACTACAACTACTCCTACTGTACCGGTCAAGCAGAAAGAGGAATCCCGATCTCACCATCGGGAACCGGACCATACTAACACCACTCACCGAGGAAAAACCCACGGAAACTCTGCCGTAGTGGCCTATCTCTCAGTACAACGCCAACCTGGGCACGCTGCCCAAGGTGCAACCTCGGCCACCTCGCTGCGGGCACCATACAAACAAGACGCAACCTCCGTGAAGCCACTGGCACCCTTGTGCCTACCTTAGAAACACTGGACGGTCCATAAAATCACATCTCGCAGACGGGAAATGGAACCCAGAAATAGGAGAGTCACGTCTCACGTGACAGGAGTACCTGCCCACCAGAAGCAAGGCCGGATGCGTCCACCGATGACTTAGTCCACAGCCTCAGGTGTCTCACTGCGGCGCCCCAGACAGAGACTGAGACATCGTACAAGTAACCACAGAACACAGAACAAGGGTCTAGGTGGGGTTGTGCTCGTCAGCACGCGTCTGAAGTCCCCGACTATGTATGCACACACTGACTGACTGCGCTACGTCAGGCCCTCTAGCTGGTATTCCTCCCGGCCTGGACTCCAGCTGCCACAGTAGAAGGCCCTACGGAAACCAGCTTAAAGCCGTCTCTCTCGGGTAAAGCCTCGCCACCACTCCCTAGTGGGACCACACGCGTGTCGGAAGGCTACGACTAGTGGGGAGTCACTGATGTGACCACTTTTCGAAGAGAAAACTCCGAGAAACACGCACACACCCTGTGCGAAAGTCGAGAAGAATCAAGTGGCACCGAGCCACTAGACTCTGGATAGTCCTCTAGACTTACTAAATCCAACAGTCCTTCAGTCACAAGACTCGGGGTCAAGACCGTTGCACCAAACGGCTCCACGCCGTCAATCTGCCCTAACCCTACGGTCAGAAACCTCGACAGAGTATCTCATGAAGCAGCTCGCCATGGCTGAGACCATTCCCTCAGAAAGGGAACTAAGAAACCTTCCGCCCCAGGCTGGGTAATTGGACTCACAGTCCATAGGCCACACACGGCCCACGCAAAAAGCATAGAAGTATGATTCCCAAGGTAGCTCGCAAGCCGCCTCACCGATTCCCCATCCCTGGGAAAAGCGGGAAACCTCTAGCTCCAGGCTGGATGACTGGACTCGCAGTCCAAGGCCAAATACATGCCCACTCGGGAATCATCTTCCAAGGAAAACTCATGACATGCGGGGGAGACCCCACCACACTCACACCGATACACGGTGACTCAATCTAGCGTAACACAAGAGCCCGAAACACATGGGGTCATCGGGACCCACCACAACTATGGGCATGCTAATCGAGGTAATACGGTACCTCTAGACACCCCAGAAACACCGACACGGAACTCACGGGGTGTCCGGGACACTCACGAGGCCGATGGTCAACCATTGGGTCACAACCGGGTCGATCGGAGACGAACACAACGCGAACCCAACATCATGAACATGGAAATCTCCTAGCGGTCTAACCTTAAACCGCCACAAGGCCTAGCGGTTTAACCTTGGACCGCCAAGGATAGTCTATCAGTTTAACGTTGGACCGCTACACACAGAAACCACAGACCATAGCGGTCTACCCATGGACCGTGAAGCAGAGCCTAGCGGCCTATTACTGCATCGCCAACGGCGCTGGCGGTCCGCCTCTGGGCTGCCAAACCCTCGGAATACACGAAGCTCAAGCGGTCTTAGCGGTCGAACCCTGGACCGCCAAGGACCCTGGCGGTCTATCGTGTGGCCACCAGCCTTGAACCGACACAGGGAGACCCCTAGCGGTCTACCCTTGGTCCGCTTGGAGCCCTTATCGGTCTCCGGAATGACTACTAAGGCGTCCCGAACCCGAAACGGTGGGAAACTGTAGCAACCCTGGTAAAAATAAAAAGAAATAAAAATCCCAATTGATCAAAATATTTAACGAATAAATGGTAAGAAACTAAATAAGTAAATAATAAACCAAAATGAAAATAACGCCTTGACTCAAGGTGCGAATTCATAAAGAAATGCCCTTACATAAGGCGTGAATTGAAGAAAGGACGCCCACACTAAAAGGCGTCAAATTGCAAAACGCCGCATGACCAAAAAGGGTCGTGGGAAGAGACGCCCTATACCTGGGCGCGTTTTACATAAGAAATGACGCTTGACAAGGCGTCAATTTAAATTAACGCCCTCACTTAGGACGTTAATTCAGTTCGAGTTCCGTTCGAACCCAGCCCTCATCCAGGGTAAGTTTCTGGATAACTACGTCGAAGGTGGAATATAGTAAGAACTCTATCATGGAAATATAACTCCCAATAGAACTCTAACCCTATTAGGATTCCCAAAATCCTATAAGTAACCCTCTCTGTCGAACCCTAACGAGCTGTTGGCCGAAGGAAGCTCTGCCGCTGCTGTGCGTGAAGAACAGGTTTATGTTCTTCTTCCTTCCTTTGCTTTTGCCTCTGGTTGTTTGAGGAAGGAACGTTAATATTCTTTTCTTCTTCTCCCTCATCTTCCTTTGCAGGTAGCATACAAACAACTCGTTGAAGAACGTGGTTCTTCATCAACATCGTTCTTCTTCTTCTGCTTTCAGTTGAGTATTATGAAGAAAACTCATGTTTCTTCGTCATCTTTTGCTATAGGTTGAACACCCTGTGTGCTGAAGAACGAGGGGTTCTTCATCAACGTCCTCTGCGTCCACAAAAGAAGACATCTTCCTAAGCTCACCTGTTGTCGAGAAGCTCATATTACTTGGCTATTTAGAACGTCTGAAGACTCTGTTACAAACAGAGTGTCGTTTCCGTCTCCAAACCTTCATCCGTTCATCAGTTAAATGATCATAAGGTAGGTTTTCTCAAGAAACGTAGCCCAAATTAATTTAAGATCCTTAATAAAATCATATGTTATCCATGCATATAGTTTCATCATGGTTTTAAATGTTTTCTGTAAAATTTTGAAAGAAGCGACCCTGACAAGGGCGCTAGTTCTTGTTTTGACGCCCTACCTAGGAGTCGTCAATTTCATATAAATTGATAATTACCCATGTTTAAAATTCTATATCTATGAAGCCATGAACCTAATCTAATGCATGTTCATCCTGATTGAATCCTGCTATTTTTCTGGTCCTGACCATGTACCTATTTCCTGAAAATTTAATATCTGAAATTTCGAAAATTATTGAATTAACGACCTGCACAAAGTCGTCTATTACAGAACTGACGCCCTGTGCCAGGGCATGATTTTTGAATTAATGCCCCTGTCTGAGGCGCGTTTCATAAAAAATTCCAGAAGTTAGAAATTTTGTTAAATTGGAATAAGTAATGGACGACCACTGGAGTAGTCGTCAGATGGTATATAAACGCCCCTGGATACGGCGTTAATTTTATTAAAAACGACTTTACCTAAGTCGCTATTTTCCTGCATTACTATTTCCACTGATTACTGTCAACCGAGGGTTTTGTATGTATATACATAGATATTATCTGGCACTATATTTTCACTCCGTGAATATAGTCCCACGTTTCATGATGTTTTAACGTTACCCCCCTTAACTCTCAGTGACATACAAGCTCTCCATTGGACATTCCGTTCCTTTGGACTAGCAAGTTAGTCATAGAGACCTCCGTAAGACTCCTCGAGCCTTAGATTCCCTCAAGGCCGACTGAGCTGGTTGTACCATAAAAACCCATCACACTATTTTGCCATGTCACTCTAAAGAAACATGGTATACCGGCCCTCATGTTATGAAAAGTGTGTATCATTAGAATTCTCTTAATGGGATGAGGTTATCATGCCATTTGATGCTGTTCTTGTAAACCCCAATTCTACATTCAACATGATGTTCTTGTGGACCTCAATTCTATATTAAGAATGAGGACGTCTTGCCATTGATGTGTTGTTCATGTGGACTTCAATTCTATATAAAGAATGTCCATACTTGTTTGTCATGGTACCCAAGTTAGGGAACCAATTCCACCTAATTTTATTGATAATCGTGATTGTACCGTTATTATCGCCTATCTATGTCAAGTGTCATATTTTGGACTCTACTCTATCCAAGTTTATCCTACATGTCTACAGGCTTTATTCTTGAAATTCCATATTGGCTATACACAAAAGTGGATGTTAAAATACATGATTAATGCCTGCGCATATAGGGCCCGATCTGGTCCTGGGAGGAGCACCCGAAAGGACTTGTGCCCATGGGAGTTGATTGATCACGGTATTGGCATTATACCGAAGTGCATGACTAGCTCGATTGAACATTCCACAAATCTTGTACTTGTACTTGACTTGATATTACATGACTTGCGTGGCCCGAAAAAGGGTAATTTCATACTTGCGTGCTTGAACGTGATAGCCAAATTCCAACATGACCTGATGAATACACTTGCTTGAATATCTTGATATCTTTTGATATAAGTTCTTGAAAGTTCATGACTAGTTCTCGTCGCTATCTTATTGTTATACACTCTCTCTATCTTGTCGTTTATTGCGAGCATGCATAGCTATAGTGCATTCATGAAAGATGTAATTACTTAAATCCATTGCTAGTTCTTGAGATATAATTTCCTACTGAGCGTTCACTCACTTAGTGTTTCCCTACTTTTCAGGTAAGTCCGACGATGAGGGAACTCAAACGGATGGGGAAAATCAAGAGTGAAAGAGATAGAGCTTCTCCCGTGTTATCTAGTCTTTTTCATATTTTCTTAAGTCAACCTTATATTTTTCCTTTATTTTAGTTAGTACTTCAAAGGATTGTAATAGACATATTATTATGAAGGAATAAAGGATTAGGTTATCTTTACTTTTGCGCATCTCTGATTTTGGTGTCGAATACACTAATACTCTGATTGACATGATTGATATAAACTCGTCATGCATCTCCGGGTATCTTCCGCTCTCGGGGCGTGATAGAAACGCCCCAAAAACCCCATCCACGCCCCAATCACCCCTGAGTGATGGGAAAATAAACGAGAATCAATCCCCAAGCCTCCTAGCATGCATCTTTGCTCTTAGATCGGTCAAAAATCTCACGAAGCGGGAGATTCAGCTCACACCCCAAAAACATGGATTTTACCTAAAATGCACAAATAGGCCCTCTCGGCTCACCACGGCCTACAAAACTCGCGGGAAAGGAAGAGCACGAGCTGGGAGTCTATCTCCCTACCTCCACCGAAGATTTCACGTCCCGAGGTCGCCGATCCACGAAGAAAACATCGTGAAACCCTCGTCGTTCCACGAACCCACTGCCGAGTTTCCACGCGCCACCGGCCCGCGATCCTCGATTCGTTCCTCATTCCTCGCCTCCCGCCATCGCCGCCTCGCCCTCCTCCGCCACCGTCGGCCGCCCGGGGAGAGGGGGAGAGAGACAGATGAGAGAGAGTGAGAAAGAGAGAATGGGGAGGGAGAGAGGAAAAAGGGGTTAATATATAGAAAAGCCCAAAAATTCCAGAAATTCATAAAAGTTATAAAAATTACCTCCACGATCCTCGGGAGGAGTACAACACGTCGGTACTGTCCCAGAGTCGGAGAATGCCACGGTTCGCCTTGCACAGAGTTCCGAAGGCACATTAGGGAAAAACACGTGTAAAGCACAAAATACACTCCGAGACCCACGAAAATGATCCGAAAAATATCCAAAAAATCCGGGGCATTACATTTCCCCTCTTTCTTCCCTCCATTTTTGGGTTTTTGGGCCTAGGGGATGGTCCCCTATGTTTTCCCCTATGATTGGGATCGAATGGGGCGTGGAACCCGGCTCTAGGGTTGAGCTCGATCGATTTTCTGCCGTATACGGTCGACCGACTCGGGGAGCCCAGTCGACCGTTCGAGCGCGGCTCGAACTGGGCATTTTGCCCAGTTTGATCAACCGAACTGCCCAGTTCAGTCGACCGAACAGGTTGGTCGACCGACTCCTGAGGGGAGGTCGACCGAAATGCAGAGTTTTGGCATAGTTTTGGTCCCGGTCGGTTCGGTTGAGACCCAATGACCGACCTATGGCCCCGTGAGTCTCTCGAACACCCCGTGAGTACCGTGACCATGTTTTTGGATGTCTGGAGGTATCGCTTTACCTCGATTAGTGTTCCCATGGGTTTAAGGGTCCGGGCGACCCTCTTGTGCTCCGGTTGCGTTGCGTAGACCACCGGTTGACCCGATTGTGACCCGGTGGTCAACCTTCGGTCTCATGAGTGTCCCGAACATCCCTTGGGTTCTGTGACCATGTTTCTGGGATGTCTAGAGATATCATGTTACCTCGATTAGCATGTCCATAGATTTGGAGAGTCCGGGTGACCCTGTGTGGGCGTTCCGGGCTTTCGTGTTCTCACTAGATCGAGTCACCGTGTATCGGTATGAGTGCGATGGGGCTTCCCCGCAGGTCATGAAGTTTCTATGGAAGGTGGTTTCCGAGTGGGCCATGTGTGTGGCCTAGGACGGTGGGCCCAGTTAACCCGCCTGAGGCTGGAGGTTTCTCGTGCGTCCCTTGGATAGGGAATTGTGTCGGCGGCTTGTGAGCTACCTCGGTATTCATGTTACTGTGATTCTAGACCTAGGGACTAGGCTGGATTAACGGCATTGTGCCATTGTGTGAGACGGTCTTGACCCAGAGTCTGGTGACTCAAAGATCGTTGGGTTCATTAGGTCTAGTGGACTATCTAGAGTTTGGTGGCGTCATGCCGCCTGTTACTCCGTGTTACTCGCGATGGGTGCGTGTGTGGCTTTCTGTGTTCACGTTTAGTGACCTCCCACTGGTCGTAGCCTTCTTACGGCACGTGTGTATTGACCCACCCGGGAGTGGTGGAGCGGCTTACCCGAGAGAGACAGTTTTTAGGCTGGTTACTGTAGGCCCCTCGCCTTTGCAGCCTGAGTCTAGCTGGGGGAAAAACCACCTAGAGGACCCAACGTAGAGCGGATGGTCTGTGTGTGCACACTTAGTTGTGGGCTATCGGACTCATGCTGACGAGTGTGACCGCAACTAGTCCTTGTTCGTGGTACTGGTTACTATGTGTCTTTGTCTCCGTCTGGGGCGTCGCAGTGAGACACTTGAGGCGCAGACTAAGACGTCAATGGACACATCTGGCTTTGCTTCTGGTGGGCAGTGCTTCTGTCACTTGACGTGAGTTTCAAGTGACTCGAGTTTCCGTTTCCCATCTATGAGACGTGATTTTATGTGTAGTTTCTGAGTGCGTTCCTGAGGTAGAGGTCTAGGGTTTCCGGTGAGTGTCACCCAGGGTTTCCCTAGACGGTGTTGGATTCACGACGGCGAGGTCGTGACCGTGTTCCTAGATCGAGTGGTTTTGGGCTGGGCCTTTATCTGCGAGACGGGCCTCCGCGACGGGGTTGTTGGGGTGTGTTTTCTAGCAGTGTAGCAAGAGGTCTTTCCGTTAGACAGGTGTTTCCCCGACTCGAGATCGGGGCGTGTTTTCTAGTGTAGTAGGAGTAGCGGTAGTGCCGAGTTTTTTCGGCCGTCGAGTACTATTCATGTTGTTCTTGCTGTTGCTACTTTCTGTGCTACCACTGTTTACGGTTGGGGTTCCGCGGGACCCCTACTGAGCTAGTGACAGGAGGCTCACCCCTGCATTTAAGGTGTGACGGTTCTTCCTCGAGGTTCGAGGGTACTGTGCGGAGGTTCTTAGTTGTCAGCTCGCCGGGCCGAGTGTTCACTCGGTGTTGGGGTACGTTCTTCTACCTTAGACTGTACTTTCTATTAGACTGGACTCTGCTATAGTTAGTTTGTTTATTTCTGTTAATTGTTGAATTGTCCTACTTATTTCCTATTTCTTTGTACCTCCACACTCCTTTTAGCCCTTCCGAGCCCCGGCTCGTGGGCGGCGGGCCAGGATTCGAATGGTATCGGGTTCCTTTCCCGGTATCCAGATTTTGGGTCGTTACAGTTACCTTCTTATCTTAAATGGAGCAGTGCTAGCCTCTAGGGGACCCGTAGGTTACCTTATCATTTTTAAGGGGAGCAGTGCTCGCCTCTAGGGAACCCAGAGGTTACCTTAGTGTTTTCAGGGGGAGCGGTGCTCGCCTCTAGCTAGGGAACCCGTAGGTTAACTTATCATTTTCAAGGGGAGCGGTGCTCACCTCTAGGGAACCCGGAGGTTACCTTCTTTGAATACGGCTGGTAACGCTTTACCAGAAAAATTTCCTGAGACTGACAGAATTCCATGTCTTGGGTACCTCTTTCCCCCCCAGTGTTGGCAGCCTGTATGCTCCTTTGCCGAGCAATTCAGTTACCCTATATGGGCCTTCCCAATTTGGTGCGAGCTTTCTAGCGGCCCCCCTGGGGTCTGCCACGCTTACTTGCCGTAGTACCAAATCTCCTGGGAAGAAGTGTCATTCCTTGACTCGGGCATTGTAGTACTGGACCAACTTTTATTGATATGCTATGAGCTTTATTCGGGCGCTTGCCCTATCTTCTTCAAGCAGATCCAAGTTTTCTCATATTGCTTGGTTATTCTTGGCCTCGTCGAAGTGTCCCCCTCGTAGCGAGGGGTTGGATATCTCCACTGGAACTACTGCCTCTATGCCGTATGCGAGATGGAAAGGTGTCTCACCCGTGGTGGCTCTGGCAGTGGTTCGGTGAGCCCACAGAATGCTCGTAATTGAGTCTATCCATGAGTCACTTGCTTGGTCTAGCCGTGTTTTGATACCGTGGAGAAGCGTTCTGTTGGCGTTCTCCACCAATCCATTGGCCTGGGGATATCCCACCAAAGTATAGTGGTTCCAGATCCCCAGTTCCGAGCACTTCCCTTGGAAGGCAGTGCTCGCAAATTGTCTGCCATTGTTAGTTGTGAGAACCCTTGGGATCCCAAAGCGATAGATGATGCTTTGTAGTACGAACTTCCATGTCGCCTTGCTCGTAATTCTTCCTAATAGTTCAGCTTTGACCCATTTGGTGAAATAGTCGGTGGCAACTATGAGGAATTTCTTCCTCCCTTCTGTTTCGGGGAGGGGGCCTAATATGTCCACCCCCCATCGAGCAAATGGGCGAGGCTCCATTAGGGTGTGTAGTGGCGTAGTCGGTTGGTGATGTAAATGGGAGAATTTCTGGCATTTTGGGCACCTCCGG
Organism: Amorphophallus konjac; assembly: GCA_022559845.1. Lineage (NCBI taxonomy): Eukaryota > Viridiplantae > Streptophyta > Magnoliopsida > Alismatales > Araceae > Amorphophallus > Amorphophallus konjac. The sequence goes on along the minus strand of CM040125.1, from coordinate 221,611,740 downwards.
ACGTACTCGAGGTAATCTTGCTACAAAGTGGGCCACTAGTACCCTTGCTGGATCAGCGTTCATGCGAGTGCTCATCCTCCCACGTGGCTTTCGCAAAGTCCTTCGTGGACCTCTTGGATGGCCTGGTTGGCTTCTATGGGGAATAGTCACTTTAGCAACAGAGCTGAGAGGGATCGACGATACAGGCGATCATTCACCACTGTGAAGTGGGTTGCTCATGCTCATGTGCGACGGGCTTCGGCGCGGTCGTTCGGGAGTTGTTGCCGCAGGAGGAAATCTAATATGCGGTCCATCCAGGAAGACTCATAGTTGATGGCATTTACCTGGGATGTTGGTTCCTCTATACTTGGCGCTGATAGTTCCTCCACTAGGATTGATCTCGAGTTAGACATCGTGGTGGCGGACGCCAAGTGAGACAAGGCGTCTGCTCGGACGTTTTCTTCCCTGGGGATATGGACCACTTCGAAGTGGGAGAACTCTTTTGCCGCAGTTTTGGCTTTCTCTAGATACTTGATCATAGATGCTTCGCGTGCCTCGAACTTTCCTTGAACTTGACTGGTGACGAGCATAGAATCGATGTATGCCCTTACATTGATCACTCCCAGGTGTTTGGCCATTCGCAGCCCCGAGAGTAATGCTTCATACTCGGCTACATTGTTTGTTGTCGGGAAGTTGAAGCGGGGGGCATAATGGAGCTTCATCGCTTCTGGCGACAATAAGACCAATCCTGCCCCGCTACTGGCTGCGCAGGATGATCCATCGACATACAGTTCCCATGTAGGCCCTAAGGACTACTCGCGTAAGTCTTCCGCAGGCAACGTGCACTCAGCAATGAAATCGGTGAGGGCCTGAGCCTTTATTGCCATCCTACGACAAAACCTGGTGTCGAACTCCCCCAGCTCGATTGCCCACTTGACCAATCTTCCTGAGACGTCAGGGTTCTGGAGAATCTAACGTAGGGGTTGGCCAGTGAGGACAACGATTGGGTGAGCCAGAATGGTGGGGAAACCACTAGACCAGTCACACGCAGCTAACGCCGCACCGCCCCGACACCACTGAGCTTGTGGCTTGGAGACTCGGCGTCCTGAGTATGTATTCCTGACTACGTACTTTTATGTATTTGTGTGTATTGTTATTTGTTAGTATTTTATTATGGTGGTATTGTATTATTAACCACCAAGTCAAAGTATTTTTATTTTATTTGGTCAATAGTCAAAAGTTGTTAGCTTTTGTATTATTAGGCTAGGACATGAATGTCTTTAGTTGAAAAGACTAGGGATATTTTTTGTTGGATGGTTAAGAGAGGATCTAGAGGGGGGGGGGAATAGATCCGGGTTCACAATGAGCGCTTTTAAAACTATGACCAAAATCGAGCAGCGATGAACCAGAATCGATGTACAGATCTGGACTGAAAACACTAAGTTAGTTAAGGGAATGGAAAGAGCTAAGAGCTTGATGAACCTGTGAATGGAGGTAGGAGAAAAGGATTGAGCGCATCACACCATAACACCAGATTTTTAGGTGGTTCGACTGTGCTCAGGCAAGCCTATGTCCACCCCCCTCCCAACAGGGAGAGGCTTCCACTCTTTGGCCAAAAGATGGATAACCACACACACACGCTGTAGACACAACAGACACGGGGACAAGCCCCCCCCCCACACACACACATGAGGATGAGGTCCTCACCACACACGGGGACAAGCCCAACACGAAACAAGTTGATCTAAAAATAAAAAGGAAACAAAAGAACCAAAAACAAAATAGAAACGCTGCAGGTGGAATGATTCCAGATGAACAATAGCACCGAGAATGATAGGCCAAATGTTAATGGTGCAAAGGAATCTGGGCAGGCTTCACTGGCTACTGACTTCTCTTTCTCCTATTCTTTCAGACGGGCTTAGCAGGCACTCATCTTTCTTTCCTTTCTTGCTCTCTTTCTTTTGCACTTTGATCCTTCCTGAAAGGGGCTAGCTTCAACTCTTGCAGCAGCCACTACAGCAGCGACCATCTTGCATGAAGTCCTTCTTATTTATAGCTATAATCAGTCCTTCCAGAAGAAGGCTCCAGGGTGAAGGTGATTGGCTCTTCATAAATAATTATTTTTCTTCAAGGACCATTGGTCTTGGCACTCTCTGATTGGCCAAGGCGGTAGGTAGCAGAGAGATTCCCACCATTTTGTTATTTTGGTTGACCAAAAAAATATATGAGAGGAGCTTCCCAAGAAGGATCTGTAGCATCTTCCTCTTCTGCAGGCAAGACTATCAAGGACATCCTTTTGTCCTGAGGGATCTTACGGACAGATCATTTGATTGGGTGGAGGCAGAAAGGAGGGTACCGGGATTGGTGACTATGCCTAGAAATGGTAGCTTGCTTTTTCATGGACCAAAAAGATTGATATAGAAGGCCAATGATGACAGGAAAGTTGACTGAGCAAAGGTACCTTTCCAGACCTCAAAAGACGTGAATTTTGGCATTTGCGGTTCCTATTAATGCTCTCTGGATCCAATTCAAAAAACGCTACAGGTTTACTAAGAATGGCCTTGGGAGCCGCTCAATGAGGCATTTCATCGAATAGGTGCTCTTCTCCATGAGGTCGGTGCAGATTGGCTTGGCATGCCTTTGGCAGGGTCGGTGCACATTTGGAGAGCCTTGAAAGGTCGATGCTCATTCATATGTGCTTTGACGCTAGTATCATCCTTGCCTTCAAGGGTCGATGCATATTCTTGTTGAAGCACACAGAGGTCGATGCACATATTCTGTTCCAAGCATATGAAGGTCGACGCTCATTCCTGTTGCAAGCATATGAAGGTCGATGCACATTTCAAGGTCCACGCTTGTCAAGGTCGGAGCACATTAAGAGCTTCTTCATTGAGGTCGGTGCACATTTGAGATTCGTTCATTAAGGTCAGTGCACATTCAAAGCTTCTTCAGTTGAGGTCGGTGCACATTTGGAATTTATCATACCCAAGTCTGTGCACATTTGTATCCCATGTCTGTGCACATTTGTTTTTTACCACCACCAAGTCTGTGCACATTTACATACCAAGTCTGTGCACATTTCCATATAACAAGAAAAAGTCTATGCACATTTCATACTGATGCATCTCAATGTCGGTGCACATTGAGTCGGTGCACATTGGGTTTTTGCATCTGAAGGTCTATGCACATTTTCTCTGAAGCATTAAGGTCGATGAAGATTTCATATTTCTTCATGTGCAGGTCGATGCACATTCCTATCTGAAGCATGGAAGTCGGTGCAACTGAAAACCAAGGTCGATGCAGATATGTCTGCAGCATATGAAGGTCGATGCACGTCTTCTGTCTGAATCATAGAGGTCGACGCACATGGAGAGCTTTCTTCAGTAAGGTCGATGCACCTTTTCTTTTTGCATGAGAAGGTCGATGCACATTCTACATGAAGGTCGATGCACATGAATGTTTGGCAGAATATCTTCATACCTGGACACATCAAAAGATGGCATGAATTTCTGGGCCAGTTCGCTAATGACTCAAGATGTGACATCATCAAAACATCATGTACTTAACATTCTCCCCCTTTTTGATGTTGGCAACAATGAGTCATGTCCTTACTGGTTAGATAAATAATTTTAAGGAGCAAGGTAGAAATTTATGCAGTAGGGATATGCTGTGAACAAGATATGCAACGCAAGCAAACTCCCACTTAAGCAAGCACCCCTGAATGCAGCTCTCTCTCCTCCTTAATGCAAGCTCCCCTGAATGCAGGCACCCCTGAATGCAGCTCTCTCTCCCCCTTTGACACCATCAAAAATGGAGGACTAAATCAGAGGAGAGGTTCAGAACTAAGATACACATCAGTGAACCCGGACCATGAAGGTGAAGGATTGTCCAGCAGGCTAGCATGGAGAACTAAAAGTGAGCTGAGGGATTAAAGTCAAAAGCACATGCAAGCACGACTGAAACCAAGGAACAAGCCAGGGTATGCTCACATAGTCTACGAAGACTGATATACCTAATCAAAACAAGAAGCATAATGTTCCCGGTTGAGAGTAACTCTGAAAACCAGGGAAGTCAAAGCAACATATACTCAACATTTGAGGTCAAACAAAGTATACTGAAGAGACCATGATAGTAGGCACCTCTGGTAAGCAAGTTTGAGATTGTCTGACAGTCAAGTTGAACTGGCATCATTTGACGTGAGGAGTCACATTTGTCTCAGTGCAACTGCCCCAGTTACTAAGTGCAGTTAACTATCGTGCCACATGGGAACCAGAGTTGGCCTACCACATCATGCCGGACCCTCTAGCACTTCTTTGGTGAAGTGGTGCAGTTTCTCAGTGGGAACATGCTATTGCTATTTTTTTTTGATTGTTTGTTTTTCCCTTTTTTGCTTTTGAAGAACCATAGCAGAGATAGTCAAGAAAGTGCCTTTCTGCTTAAGTCACCTCACGTCTCAGGTGGAGTGTACCTAGTTACTCAGCATAACTCAACCATTGCTCTACAGGTAGTGCCTTGAACCAAGATCTCTTGGGAAGAATGGTGGTGTGGCGATCACGGTGGGACACCTAATGCCCATCGTGCTGTTGAGATTGCTGACTCTCCTTCTTTGTTTCCAAGTTTTTTCTTCTTCCCAAGATTGATTTGCAGGTTGGGGTGCGTTTCCGTCCCCTGGGACCTGAGCGGTTCCCCCAGAGCCGCCCAACAACCCCTCCAGTCAAACCAGCTTCGCCGATCTTTCCTGTTACAGACGGTGCGATATAGACCGTCTATACGCCAGAGCGGCCTGGATCTGGCCGTTCAGTTCTCCAGCACAGGTACGATTTGCTCTGTTCTTATTGTAGGTACGCGGCTGATAGAGGACCGTTTGTGAGGCTACACGGCTGTCCAGTGACCGTCCTTCTGGTATTTTCTGCCATTGCTCCCTCGTGTTTTTAGGTCCTGTGGTTGCTCTGTAGTTTTGTTTTCTCCCTGGATTAGACGGTCCAACACAGACCGTTTTGCTGTTGGAGCGGTCGCAGAGGGGCCGTTCATCTGGTGCCACATTGTATTTATGTTATACTTTGATTGTCATATTTCATGTGGTTTGCCATGCCCGGTGCTATTCATTGATTTCCTCCTGCTCTCTTATCATCATTGCATCACCGTGCTCTTTATTGTTCATCTGTATACTTGCTCATTGATTGATAGCTGCTAGGCTAGTTTGTGCATGCACTCCGGTGTGCATAGGAGCATCGATCTTTTCTCATATTAGTTGCATTCCTACCGAGGTAGGGTTTCCTCTCGTCTCCATATTCCTTGGAGCTGACTAGGGACCTTGCTGAGGACCTCCGTAAGCCCCCGTGAGCCGTGGATTCCCACACGGACGCCGGGCGGGTTGTGCCGCATCCACCCCCAGTATAGGGTTGCATCCGCGAGTGAGAGATCCTGATAGAGTCACACAGTTCTTCATTTCCTATCCCAGCTAGGCGCCTAGTGGTTGAGAGGATTTATATCTTGATTAATCCACTAAAGCTCAAAGAAGAAGATATAAGGAACTGACCAGCATCATTTTAAGAACTTGATTGCATTGCCGAGTGATTCTGCTCTCATCTCTCTCCATTGTATGCTTGGTAGTTGCTTGGTAGATCTAGTTGATTAGTTTTGCTGGTGCTAGTCCTAGGTGTCTTGGTGTATGTGGGATTGCTTCTGTCCCTCAGGATCATCTCCTAGGGTCCGTTCTCATTTCCATTCTTATTTCAACCCCTTGTTTGATTCAGCTTACCCGATGTCGTCCTACGACTTCTCTCAGTCTCACGAGGACTCTCTTCCTTGTGGTCTTCTCGAAGACCCACCTCGGGTCGCCCATATGCAAGGAGGGGAGGGCAATGCCCCTCCGCTCCCGACCGTTCTTGGTGAGGGTTCTCAACCCTCTCTTTCAAATCCCTCCATTCAGAATCCCGCCAGTCAAATCCTCAACATGATGGCTCAGCTGGATCCGACCCAGCTCCATCTCATCCGGCAGGCTTTACAAGGGGGCGATGCCCCGACCCCAGTTCTTCCTCGTGGTACGACTGTTGTTGCCACCACTTCCCCCGTTATCGGGACCACCTCTGTGGCACCCGTTGATCTCACGCCTCTTTGTCCTCAGATCCTTTGCTCCTCTAACATGGAAATGGGCCAGGCCTCCACCTCGGTCCATCAACAGCTTGATAAGGGGAAGTCTCAGATCCCCTCCATGCCTTATCTTGATCCGTACACCACAGCTTCTCCATCGCCGCAGGCCCTCGTGGCCCCGACGGATTTTGTTAGGTTGCAACCGGGGGCTGCTCAGCTAGCTCGCGCAGATATGGGCCCCTCCTCAGCCCATTATCCCTCTTACGCGCCGCTCCTTCAGACGGCTCACCCTCCGGCTTCCTATCCAAATATTGCTCTTCCTGCTCCTTCTCCTCCTTCCCGGGAACGGGAGATCCTTGACAAGTGGGCTGCTATGCAGCAACAGATTGATCTCCTCCAGAGACGGGTTGGTCCGCAATCCCTTGCTGACGTCCCTATCCCTAACTTTAGGGACATTCATTTTCCAGCACAGTCTGAGCTCCCCATGTACCGTAAATACGACGGGAATGGCAACCCGTTCATCCATATTCGGGAGTTCTTGTACGAGTCAGCACAGTTCCAGCAGGACGAGCGCCTGATGGCCTATTTGTTCCGCCGGTCGTTGGAAGGGGTCGCTCTGGAATGGTTCTACACCCTGCCTATGGAGGAGGCCGAGAGTTTCAAGACAGTCAAGGAGAGGTTTATACAAAGATTTCAGGATCGGGTTGGACCCGAATACTCCTTCACTGATTTAGTGGCAGAGAAGATGAAGCCGGAGGAAGATTTTGCAACCTATGCAGATCGTTGGAGGCAGATGGCGTCACGTGTGCCCGGGCAGATCCCGGAAGAAGAAAAAGTGAAGTTATTAATTTCCAATGCTACGCCGACTTTCAGGAACATTTTGGCAATGAATGATATCTCAAACATGCACCAGCTATACAGCAGAGCTCGATTCATACAAACCCAGTTCAAAGACTCCGCCATCCATTCTTTATTCGAGGCACAGAAACCCAAAGCCACCAAGAAAACCCAAGGCCCCGTCATTGAGGGAGTACAAATTAATGAGCAGGTCCAGGCCGTTCAATTCCCCCATCAAGCTGCTCCACCTCGCTTCCCGCAGCCTCAGCGCAACCCCCAGTTCGCCACTCCGCCAATTCCCCAGCCCACCTTCCAAGTCCCGCAATACCCTCAACAGGCACCTCCGCCACCCCAACAGCCTCAGCGGCCCCCGTAGTACAATAATGTTCCTCCACCCGCCGCCTACGGCTCTGCTCAACCAGCTCCAAAGAGGGCCCATTACCCTCCTCTTCCAGAAACCTTGCCAGATATCTTCTCTGCTCTAATGTATACTGGTGATCTTCAGTTGCCTCCTGAGCGCCCAAACTGGAATCCGGTAGCCGACCAGTCCTGATATTGCATATTCCATCGGTAGCCCGGGCACACGATAGAACGGTGTTATCAGTTCAGAGATCTGGTATATGACTTGCACGAGGGCCAGAGGATTGATTGGGACCAAATGCACCAGTTGACTGAGGATATCAAGTAGAGACAGAGACAGGCCAGGCCGCAGCAGGCGGCGCCCCAGCAGCAGCAGTAGCAACAACCCCAGCAGCAACAACAACCCCAGCAACAGCAACAAGACCTCGGGATCCATCAGAATCCCATGCCGGTACACCAACCCGCTCCCCAACAACAACAACAGCCGCCGGCACCGGCCCCAGTACAAGTAAATGTGGTCCAGCGCCCGGCCCCCAACGCCGGGTGGACGTTTGACGATGAAACCCCCGCACACCTTTTGGCCCTCCACCACAACTACTCTCCCGCACCTGCCATCCCCTCCATTCTCAGACCCGCCATTCCGACCGCTACACCACTCGTCGCTTCCTCCGCGTCGCCTCTTAGGCCCACTACATTCCCCTCTACTCCCGTTATTTCCCCTACGCTTAACCCTTCACCCATTTCCCCTCCACCAGGGCCTATTAAAGCCACTTCAGCCATCCTCACCTCCATTTCCACGCCATTCACCTACCCCACCAGGCCAAGCGGGGGTCCGCTCCAGGCCGTGTCAGCATCACAATGCGCCCTTCGGAGCGAGCGTCCTTTCCAAAGAGTTTTTCCTTCTTCAGGTATGTCTGCACCAAACCCTGCAATTTCCTCCCCTACAGTTGAGCCAGAAGAAATAGACCTTGTGCCGGGCACAAGGTATGACTTGTTGCAGCACTTAGACCGCATGCCGGCTAAAATCTCAGTATTGGAATTGATCAAGAGGTCGCCACTCCACCAAGAGGCCCTGAAGACCTTCCTGCAGAAAGTTATGGTGAGTGAATATGTGGCAGTGGATAGCCTGCCCTCGGTCTTGTCAATGATTACTAAGGGGCCTTCGATTTCATTTTTTGAGTCGGTGTTAGCCCCCCCTGAAGCACGACAGATGCCATTATGCATTACCATTTCTCTGAACAAAATGGCCGTGGAGTCTGCACTTGTAGACACAGGCGCGTCAATAAATGTGTGTCCGTTGAGTACCCTTCGTGCTTGCAATATATCAGAGGACATGCTCAAGCCGACACCGACTACAATAGCAGCCTATGACAACTCCAGACGCGCTTGTCACGGGGTGGTGACTGTGCAGGCCGAGCTAGGGCCCTTAGTTATGGACGTGGAATTTTATGTGTTGGACATAGACCAGATGTTCAAAGCCATTCTGGGTCGTCCATGGTTGAATAGTTTGAATGCCGTCCCCTCGACAGTCCATCAATGTTTAAAATTCCCATTCCACGGACGAGTGGTCAAGGTGAAGAGTATTTCCACAGTTCAAAATGTTGACGCTATAGCCGCCAAGATTCTGCCTACACTGTGGCCAAGCAACAAGCCTATTCTCTCCGTCATGGACTTGAACTATTCATGGGCATACGCGTCACGCAAGCCCGCCGCTGCACCAGTCAATGTGATGATCAAGCCCAAAATGAGAGATTCCAAAGGTTGGCACATGATTCTAAAATTGGGCTATCAGCCTGGGTTAGGTCTCGGCGCACAGTTACAGGGCCGGACCAACCCCGTTCCCAAAGGAAGGAAGATGGGCCGTCGGGGCCTCGGCTACCATGAATCCTCCATGTCGATGCTCGGAGACTCCGGGCCATTGACCTGGGATTACCGGCAACATTTTGTGAAGGGTCCGTTGCAACCTGGTACCTTGAAGACCCCGCCGGCCAGCCCTGGAGAGAAGACAGATGAAGCCTGTGCTGTTGTTGATCCGCCACCGTCACTGCAAGGGTTAATTGGTGACTTGGAAGACCTTTCTGATTGCTTTAAAGGGTTGTTTCATGATAAAGAGAGCAAGCCAAACAAGAAGGAGACGCAGCTGGTAAAGCGCCCTCCGATGCCATTGGCCCGCCAGGGGCCACGGAAGATGGGGAGCTCCGCCACTACTTATTCTATGTCCCCATCCCGTCTTGCTTCCTGGTTTCGACAGTTGGATTCTGTTCCCCGTTCCCCTCCACTTATGGTCGACCCATGCTTCGTGGAGAGACCCGAGATTTTGTTCGTGCCATGTGCTTGTGGGCATTGCCCGCCCAATGATCTATCAACCTTATTCACTCCTCCTCCCCCAGGAGCTCAGCTCCATGAGATGTGGTTTTACTCTTCTGATCCTTTCTTCGACTGCATCTTCCCAGAATTATTTCCCATGCAGCTACCTCCTCCTTCGTCTGCTTCCCCCTCCTGCTGCGTGATCAACTCCAGCCTCCAAAAAAACAAACGTCAATTTTAAAACGGAGGTCTCCATGGAAGATTACGCTATGTTCTACCCGGATTCCTAGGGGCACGAGACCCCTGTTTCTCTTCCAATAGATTCTCTCTCCCCTAAATCAGATGTATAGTGTACAGAGTCTTCTAGGATAGTCGAGTCAGTCAGGGTATAGTCTAGTCCGAGTTTTGTCAGCCCTTCCACGTCTGCGGCACCCGCCGTATGATGTGAAACGGTCTACCTAGGATGATAATGACCCTTAGACCTATGCATCCACAAGCATACAAGCTCTCAATTCGGCTCACCGTGCGACCTATCTCACGCGACGCACATGCGCTCCCGGTGGGTCCGAGTGATGCCGGCGAGGATCCGGGGTGGGACCCTAAGGTTTCCACCGGTTGGTGGGCTTATGGCTGACCCCTAATGGGCCTGGGATACCCAATTTATGGGCGGGCTAGCACGCTGGGGCGTGGGCTTGGGTGGCGCTCTCTCACTTGCCACGGTGGTGCGCTCGTGGTTTCACAAACAATCAAGTCCGGGCACTCAATTACCGCCAACGAGCTAAGGAAACGATACTAGCTAAGCAAAGTAAATGAGGACCAGGAGAGGGACCAGAAGCTCACCTGATCGGTGTGAAGACACCGATCCCGGCCGGAGACGATGGGCGCGCCGGGAGGCGTGGGTATGCACCCGAACGCCGCGGCGGGGTAGCTTGACCTGCTGGTTAGTTAATTACACAACTACGCCTCTCGCAGGAGGGGGGATCTCGGGGTGGGGGTTATGGAGTTTACACCAAACACTACCACCACGCAGGGTGGGGCCTTCAGCCGGCCAAGCGGGGTGGGGAAAATTGGTTAATTATCACACCGGCGGTCGATACCGAAACCTGTCCGGTTCTGGGATTCTGGATCAGCAGTCACTGATGTAGCCGTAGAACACTTTCTGGAATTTTGCCGGAGGCGCGGTCAGTGTCGTTGGCTTCGTAACAGAATAGGGGTGCGCCTCAAATTTTATGGATTTTCGTTCTGCACGAGCCGGGCTCCCACGATCGACCGAACGGGGTCCCTGTTCAGGACCTGCACAGGTTCAGCTTCTGAACAGCAGATTGCCGAGGACGCCACGAACGCTCCCGGGCTCTGTTTTGCAAACGGCCGGTGTCGATGGAAGCGTGGGGAAGTCTACTTTCCAACGGAGCCGGCCTCGCCACTGTCTGAAGTCCGTGTGGACAGGATGGTCCCGTTGAAGGGGGACAGGTCAGGGAAGACAGACAGGAGGCAGAACGAACGCCCGGCGGTATAAAAATGGTAACTTCCACTTACGGCGTTCAAACGATGCTCCGTCTTCGGCTTCTGAAAGCTGACAGGGGGAGGAAGAATTTTGATGAAGAGTTTGATGACCGATTCCTCCAGTCTTGGCCGCTGCACGAGGGTCGAACAGAGATGGCCTTCTGGTTGAGCCCCCAGTGCGCAGTCGCGGTAGAACGGAGCTAGCGGCCGGCCACGATCTTGGAACGGAGCGATTCCAACTCGCCTGCGGAGAAGACTCGTGGATGCACAAGTTTGCTGAAGCGCTTGGATGCCGAATCCTCCTGGAACGGGTTGGAAAATGCTCTGCAAGTTGGGGCCAGAAACTGCCTGCGGGCTGGAATGGATTTGTGGAGGGGAGGCTAAGGTGGTGGTGGTGTATGTGGGTGGAGATGGAGGGGGGTGCGACCCTAGGAGGGAGGGGAAGGGGATGGACGACCTAGGGAGGTGAAGGGGTCCCTTGGAGAGGGGAAAGGGGTCTTGGGTGGAGGAATATGGCTTGGGAAGGGTGGGGAGTGGCCTTGGGAAGGTGAAAGGGTGCCTGGGAAGATGAAAGGGTGCCTAGGAGAAGGGGTTTCCACCTAGGGGTTGGAGGGGGAATTGAATGAGTGTATAGGGAAGGGGGAGGGGTCTTAAAGAAGGGTGATTAGGGAGGAGAGAGAGGGGATTTCGAAATTTAGAGAGAGAGAGGGAGAAGTAGTGAGAGAGAGAGAGAGAACTATAGAGAGAGGGAGAGAGAATACTTGAGGGTTTAATTTTTCAATTCATCAAAAGTTTTTCCAAATGGGAGAGGGGGGGGGGGTCCTTATATAGAGTTGGACCATTTGCACAAAACCCCCTAACAAAGTGCATAAATGCAAAAGACCAAGAGACAGGGGGGGGCGCCCATGGGCCAAGCCCACTAACTGGGCCCAATGTCCTCAACTAAGGGTCCAAATGACTCAAGACTTGGATAATTAACTCTAAGACCTAGATAATGGACTCAAATAAAGGAAAATTACACATGATATGACTCAAATAAAGAAACTACATAAGCAACAAATAAAGATAGCCATGAGGACCACATCTCCAAGGGGTCACGAAGTCGGAGTCGCCTCGTGCCATAGGGAATGCCGGGAGATGTCCTCATCAAATCCCCCGGGGTGGGGAGAACTCGACCCCGTCGAGTAGGGGTCCAATCGGCTCTCGTACTGCACCAGCAGGTCCGGGTCTAGGCGCATCAAATCCTCTCGGCTTACCCAAGCATCCTCGGTCGGGGAACGGCCTTTCCACCTCACGAGGTAGCGCTGGTAGACCCTGTTCCTGGTAAGTGTGCTCTGCTCATCCAGTATTGCCTCCACTTGCTCAAGTCGGCCTCTCAATCGGGGTGGTAGTTTCGCTCCGGGAGGGTCACTCACAAGGGGGGGTAAAGGCTCGAGATCCTGACTGGGTTCCACCGTGGGGCCCTTATAGCGAACCAGATCCGCCACATTGAAAGTGGGGTGAACCCCAAAGCCCTTAGGTAAGTCGAGCTCATAAGCATTGGTACCAACCCGTCTTAGAACCCGAAAGGGTCCCAAACCCCGTGTCCTCAATTTGGAGGCGGGCCCTGGGAGGAGCCACTCCGTTCTCACCATCACATGGTCTCCCACTTGGTATTCACAGTGACGTCGATGAGCATCAGCCTGCCTTTTGTAAGCCTCATTGCTTTTGCCTATATGCTTGCGGATTTCTTCATGCGACTTTGTGGATGTTGGCTCACTAGTGGATAAAGGGGGTCCTGGACAACCAAATGTGGACCTATCATGCAGTGGTGCTACACCGACTTTGGTAGACCTAGGAAGCTTATGCGTCTTGTCAGGGGGGGTGGGGATGGGAGGCCCAGAAAACCCATAAAGGAACCTATCATGCCATGCCATGTAGACCCTAATAGACCTAGGTGGGCCAGGACAACCATAGATGGATCTATCATGCATGGTGGTGATAATTACCGGGGAACCCGAACTTCCTTGAATATTTCTCTCATGCCTAAGACTTGCGACGAACGAGGGTGGGCCATTACATCCGCACATAGACCACTCATACTTCTTACATGTCATGTGGGTGATTTGAATGAATGGACCCGACTCATGAATCATGTCAAGCGGTGTGGTGTGTCTAGACACATGCATTCCTTCCCAAATGGCACCCCTAATGTGTATGGCTTGGTGTGGGAGTTTCCTCTCATAGGGGTCAAATGGGTCTGGGAAAATAGAGTGGGCCTGGTCTATTAAGGTGGGTGAGGGTAGGAAAGGGTGGGTGGTGGGTAAGGGGGGTGGGTTGCATGGGGGTCTAGACTCCCATAGGAAGGGGTCAAAGGGGTCATGGTAAGGGTCCCCTAGGGAGAGGAACTCCAGGTCCTCATGTAGCGGTGAGTCATCCTTCTCTAAAGAAATAATTGGGCCGAAGTCTTTGGTGGGTGGATCAGCCAGGAAGGGATGGTTTGACACTCTACCCGAGATAAGCAATTCTAATTCATGGAGAGCAGCAGGCTCATCCGGTGTAGGGAGGATTAGAAGGAGGTCGCTAGTGTAGCAACCTACAGTGTAAGCTGTGGTGATGGATCCGACACATAGATGTAGGAGGTCAACGCTCCTAGGTTGGTCAGCCATTGTGGCCAACATGTCGGTCAACTCTATTTGCCATGCTAGGCCCTTAAGAAGGTCATCCCAACTCTCAACCTCATAGGAGGATTGGATAGTGGTGTGATAGGAGGAGAGAGGGACTATGGGGAGGTGTTGTTCCATGGGAGGGTAGGCATGGGCCATCATCTCTCTAATTGGGCTACCCATCAACCAGCTAACAAGGGTCTCTCCTAAAATAAGCTCGGTCCCATCTAGAGAGGGTGGTGTAGGGTGAGGGTTACCATGTGAGTTCTTTTCTTCAATTTGGACATGTGTGGTCTCCATGTTGGGAATTGGGTCCGGGGTGTTCACAACTTTGGGGTCGGGTATGGGTTCCTCCTCCAAAGAGGTGAGAGAGTATGTTCGGGGTGGGGTGGTGATGGTAGGTGCATGGCGCCCCCAAGGTGATGAGCAAGGTCGGAATTGGGTTGGGGTTGGAAGTGGAGGTAGTGGGAGTCTAGTTTGGGGTAGGTTTGTAGTTGGAAGTGGAAGGTGGGTTGGGTGAAGACAGTTGGATTGGTCGATCTTGGGTGGGGCATCCCTTATAGGGGATAATGGAGGGGTAGCAGTAGGGGCTACGGGGGTTTGGGGAGTATGGGTCTCATGGGGAATAGTGAGTTGCGGGGTGGTGACCGGTGCGGGCCTAGGTGGAGGGGTGGGCACGGGATCCACTTGGGTTTGAACGGTGAGGGTTATGGAAGTGAGTTTTAATTGGGGAAGGTTGGTGGGGATTGGGTTTTCCTGACTTGACTCTTGGCATTGTGCCTCAAATTCTTCCTCCCATTCAAGGGGAGCTTCATGAACTTCAATCACTTTCTCAACTCTTTGGGGTGGAGGGGTTTGGTAGGGATTTGTGGGTTGGAGGGTGGTGGTCTTTGGGGGCCTAGGTGGAGTGGTGGGTAGTTGGGACAGTTGGGTTCTAAGGGAGAGGAGTTGGTGGCGAAATGTGGAGAGGGGATCGGTTAGGGGTGGTGGGGGCGGAGTCCTATGGATGGTCTTAAGTTGGCCGGGTTGGGATTGAGTAGTGGTGGTGCTCCTCGGGCTAGGGGTGTGTGAGTAGGAAGAGTAGGAAGGTTTTGGAATGTAGATTTTCCTAAGTTCTCTCGTCATCTCTTCCCACGAGTGAATGGGCTCTTGCCTCTCAATCCTTCTTATGGCCTCTATGTGTTCCAATTCTATCTTGGCTTGACCCCGAATTTGTCCCTTGGCCCTACAAACTCTTGTGTGTCCGTATACCCGATTCCTCTCAAAGTTCCTTTCCATTGCAGCCTCCCACTTGAGGTAATCACTAGCATGCGACCCATCAAAGGTAACACCCTCATCTCGAATAATGTCCCAAAGTATTGGGTTGATCGGATCCCGGTAGTGGGCCGAGTGGGATGGGTATGTGGTAGCCATGATTCATGAACTAGATGACAATGCGCCCTAGGACTAGACTTAGTAGAGACAAGTCTAAAACTTGCTCTGATACCACTTGATGTGAAACGGTCTACCTAGGATGATAATGACCCTTAGACCTATGCATCCACAAGCATACAAGCTCTCAATTCGGCTCACCGTGCGACCTATCTCACGCGACGCACATGCGCTCCCGGTGGGTCCGAGTGATGCCGGCGAGGATCCGGGGTGGGACCCTAAGGTTTCCACCGGTTGGTGGGCTTATGGCTGACCCCTAATGGGCCTGGGATACCCAATTTATGGGCGGGCTAGCACGCTGGGGCGTGGGCTTGGGTGGCGCTCTCTCACTTGCCACGGTGGTGCGCTCGTGGTTTCACAAACAATCAAGTCCGGGCACTCAATTACCGCCAACGAGCTAAGGAAACGATACTAGCTAAGCAAAGTAAATGAGGACCAGGAGAGGGACCAGAAGCTCACCTGATCGGTGTGAAGACACCGATCCCGGCCGGAGACGATGGGCGCGCCGGGAGGCGTGGGTATGCACCCGAACGCCGCGGCGGGGTAGCTTGACCTGCTGGTTAGTTAATTACACAACTACGCCTCTCGCAGGAGGGGGGATCTCGGGGTGGGGGTTATGGAGTTTACACCAAACACTACCACCACGCAGGGTGGGGCCTTCAGCCGGCCAAGCGGGGTGGGGAAAATTGGTTAATTATCACACCGGCGGTCGATACCGAAACCTGTCCGGTTCTGGGATTCTGGATCAGCAGTCACTGATGTAGCCGTAGAACACTTTCTGGAATTTTGCCGGAGGCGTGGTCGGTGTCGTTGGCTTCGTAACAGAATAGGGGTGCGCCTCAAATTTTATGGATTTTCTTTCTGCACGAGCCGGGCTGCCACGATCGACCGAACGGGGTCCCTGTTCAGGACCTGCACAGGTTCAGCTTCTGAACAGCAGATTGCCGAGGACGCCACGAACGCTCCCGGGCTCTGTTTTGCAAACGGCCGGTGTCGATGGAAGCGTGGGGAAGTCTACTTTCCAACGGAGCCGGCCTCGCCACTGTCTGAAGTCCGTGTGGACAGGATGGTCCCGTTGAAGGGGGACAGGTCGGGGAAGACAGACAGGAGGCAGAACGAACGCCCGGCGGTATAAAAATGGTAACTTCCACTTACGGCGTTCAAACGATGCTCCGTCTTCGGCTTCTGAAAGCTGACAGGGGGAGGAAGAATTTTGATGAAGAGTTTGATGACCGATTCCTCCAGTCTTGGCCGCTGCACGAGGGTCGAACAGAGATGGCCTTCTGGTTGAGCCCCCAGTGCGCAGTCGCGGTAGAACGGAGCTAGCGGCCGGCCACGATCTTGGAACGGAGCGATTCCAACTCGCCTGCGGAGAAGACTCGTGGATGCACAAGTTTGCTGAAGCGCTTGGATGCCGAATCCTCCTGGAACGGGTTGGAAAATGCTCTGCAAGTTGGGGCCAGAAACTGCCTGCGGGCTGGAATGGATTTGTGGAGGGGAGGCTAAGGTGGTGGTGGTGTATGTGGGTGGAGATGGAGGGGGGTGCGACCCTAGGAGGGAGGGGAAGGGGATGGACGACCTAGGGAGGTGAAGGGGTCCCTTGGAGAGGGGAAAGGGGTCTTGGGTGGAGGAATATGGCTTGGGAAGGGTGGGGAGTGGCCTTGGGAAGGTGAAAGGGTGCCTGGGAAGATGAAAGGGTGCCTAGGAGAAGGGGTTTCCACCTAGGGGTTGGAGGGGGAATTGAATGAGTGTATAGGGAAGGGGGAGGGGTCTTAAAGAAGGGTGATTAGGGAGGAGAGAGAGGGGATTTCGAAATTTAGAGAGAGAGAGGGAGAAGTAGTGAGAGAGAGAGAGAGAACTATAGAGAGAGGGAGAGAGAATACTTGAGGGTTTAATTTTTCAATTCATCAAAAGTTTTTCCAAATGGGAGAGGGGGGGGGGTCCTTATATAGAGTTGGACCATTTGCACAAAACCCCCTAACAAAGTGCATAAATGCAAAAGACCAAGAGACAGGGGGGGGCGCCCATGGGCCAAGCCCACTAACTGGGCCCAATGTCCTCAACTAAGGGTCCAAATGACTCAAGACTTGGATAATTAACTCTAAGACCTAGATAATGGACTCAAATAAAGGAAAATTACACATGATATGACTCAAATAAAGAAACTACATAAGCAACAAATAAAGATAGCCATGAGGACCACATCTCCAAGGGGTCACGAAGTCGGAGTCGCCTCGTGCCATAGGGAATGCCGGGAGATGTCCTCATCACCGTAACACGTCCTCCCAAAACCATTCCCGATAGGTTTCTACAAGATTTGGCTGGAAGATGTCACGCTCTGTTGAAATGTCCGAAATTTGTAGAGACCGTGATTGTCTTGGAAGATGATGAGGAAGTTGAAGGGGTGTGAAGCAATGATGGATTAGGAGTATATGAAATTATGAATGAGAAGGACCCAGCGGATGATGAGGAAGATGAGGTGGATGACACTGCCGATTTATACGCACAAGGTTTGAAGAAATTTGACGAACCTTCCGCGGCAGTAGATGAGCCCACTAAGGCGATCAACCTCGGAACAGAAGAGGATCCCAGGCCCATACTTATCTCTGCTAACCTCCCTCCTCAAGTTGAAGAGGAGCTTGTCAGAGTTTTGAGGGAGTACAGTGATTCTTTTGCCTGGTCCTACGAGGACATGCCCGGTCTTGACCCCGCCTTGGTTGAACATAGGCTGATTCTCAAACCAGGGGCAACACCCGTTAAGCAGAAAGCGAGGAGATTCCACCCGCAGATGGCCTTGAGAATTAAGGAAGAAGTTGATAAATTGCATAAGGCCAGGTTCATTAGAGTTGTGATGTATCCACAATGGGTGGCAAACATAGTCCCAGTAATGAAGAAGGATGGTAAAATTTGAATTTGTATTGACTTCAGGGACTTGAACAAGGCATGTCCGAAGGATGATTTTCCACTTCCTCACATCGATGTCTTGGTCGATAATACAGCTGGGTACGAAGCCCTCTCTTTCATGTATGGTTATTCGGGGTATAACCAAATCCTTCTGACTCCGGAAGATCAAGAAAAGACCTCGTTCACCACACCTTGGGGCACATACTGCTACGTCGTTATGCCATTTGGGTTGAAAAATGCAGGTGCCACATATCAAAGAGCAATGATGGCTATCTTCCACGATATGATGCACGTTTATTTAGAAGCTTATGTGGATGATATTTTAGTCAAATCGAGGTCACAAGAAGAACATCCCGCCATTTTAGCCAAGGTGTTGCAGAGGGCTAGGGAATACAAGTTAAAGATGAATCTGAAGAAATGCGTGTTCGGAGTTGCATCAGGGAAATTGCTCGGGTTTATAGTTAGCAAACGGGGGATTCAGATCGATCCGAATAAAGTAAAGGCCGTTATGGAAATGCCGCCACCGAAGAACATCACTGAGCTTCGAGGTCTGATCGGGCGTTTGCAATTTATCAGGAGATTTATATCTCAGCATTCGCAAAGATGCCGCCCATTTTATGAATTGCTAAAGGCAAGCGCGAAATTTGAATGGAATGAACAATGCCAGAAGGCCGATGAGGAACTCAAGGTCTATCTCTCTAATCCCCCGGTTCTACAACCACCTGTCCCTGGGAAACCCCTGATCCTGTACATTTCTGTAATTGAGGACTCCCTAAAAGTTGTCCTAGCACAGGTAGACGATGAAGGAAGGGAAATGGCAGCGTACTATCTCTCAAGGTTATTTAATCCTGCTGAATCCAAGTACACTGCCATGGAGAAGACCTGTGCAGCACTAGTGTGGGTAGCGCAGAAGCTTAAACACTATTTCCTTACCCACGAGGTTTGGCTCATCTCTAGAATGGACCCCATTCGTTATCTTTTGGAAAAGCCTATCCTTTCTAGTCGACTAGCTCGCTGGCAGAACTTTCTTTCCCAGTTCGACATCACCTTCATAGTGTAGAAAGCAATCAAGGGATATGCTATTGCCGAACACCTGGCTCATTCTCCTATCCCTCGTACTGATTCCATCCAGGATGAATTCCCCGATGAACACCTGGCGGTGATCACTCATCTTCCTTTCTGGTCTCTTCATTTCGATGGTGCCCTTAATTCCCAGGGCAGTGGAATTGGCGCCATTCTTCTTACTCCTGAAGGGGTAAATATCCCTGTGGCGTATCAACTCTAATTTCCTGCCACTAACAATATAGCTGAGTATGAGGCTCTCCTTGCCGGTCTGAAGCACGCCTACATCTTGGGCGCGCGATATCTTATCATCATAGGAGACTCTCAATTGGTGTTGCGCCAAGTTTTGTCAACTTACCGCACCTGTGACCCTAAGCTTAAACCCTATCAAGATCTGGTCACGCTCTTGGCTAGGCAATTCAGGAAACTCATCTACATTCATACTCCTCGTTCTCAGAACATCTTGGCTGATGCCCTTGCATCGCTCGCTTCTTCCCTATCATTTCCCCTAAGTCGTGCCACTGAGACCATTGTGGTCCAACGGCTAGATATTCCCTCTCTTCAGGATCCCTGGTTTGACGACCTTAGGAAGTCCGTGGAGAAGAATATAGAAAGGGAAGAAGTGAAAGAAGTATCGTTAGCTGAGCTCGAGGAGATCATCGAAGAAGAGGAATTGCCGTGGTTTTATGAAATTGAGCAGTATTGCAAGGACGGTACATTTCCGGAAGAGGCAAACGCTGGGCAGCGAAAGGCCATTAGAAGAGTTGCCGCGAGATACACTATCATTGTTGGTGAATTATATAGGCGGGCTCTAAATGGAGTTCTAATGAGGTGCCTAGATGATGAAGAAGCTTGGAAAGTTGTGGAAGCAGCCCACTCCAGCGAGTGTGGAGGGCATGTGAATGGACAGGCATTGGCGAAAAAGATTCTTAGGCAGGGCTATTACTGGCCAACCCTAGAAGAAGATTGTTCCACCTATGTCCGTAGGTGTCTTCAGTGCCAGATCCACGTCGACAAAATCCACGCTCCCGCTTCTTCTCTTCACCCCCTGTCTGCTCCCTGGCCCTTCTCCATGTGGGCATTTGATATCATCGGACCCCTCGGTGATCCGAATTCCGCAGTTAAACAGAAGTCCTTCATTTTGACGGCTACAGAGTACTTCACCAAGTGGGCGGAAGCTAAAGCTTATGCAGAAATCAAAGCCACCACGGTATGCCGCTTCATTATGAAGAACATTATCTCGCGGTTTGGGGTGCCAAGCTACATCGTCACCGACAACGGGCCTCAATTCATCTCGCAAGAACTCCAGGACCTCTGTAAGAAATTCAATATAGCTCTGCATCATTCATCACCATACTACCCCCAAGGTAATGGCCAGGCTGAGGCCACGAATAAAACCCTTCTTAAAATTATCAAGAAAACATGTGAATCACATAAATTTGCTGACTGGGCCGACAAACTGATAGAAGCTCTATGGGCTTATCGCACCTCCGTCCGCACTCCCACAGGGTAGACTCCCTTTGCTCTCACATATGGGATGGAGGCGGTACTCCCGTATGAGATTTTGATCCCTTCCCTAAGAGTGCAGCTGGACAAGGAACTTAATCTTGACGAACGTCGAGAGGCGTTGCTAGTCCAACTGGAACTCTTAGACGAGAAAAGGTTGAATGCGGCCAATCATGTTTCAGTATATCAAAAGCGTGTCTCGCGATATTTTCAAAAGAAGGTCATTGAAAGAAAATTCCAAGTAGGTAATATGGTTTTGAAATGTAAGTTCATCAGGTCAGCAGGTCCCAGGTCTAAGCTACAACCCAACTGGGAAGGGCCCTTCGTAATCAAAGAAGCTTATCCGGGTAACGCGTATCGTCTGATCAACGCGGAGGGTGAAGAATTGCCGAACCCATGGAATGGGTTGTATTTAAAACATTTCTATCCATAAAAGATGGAATCAGTAACGGTTCGATGGCATGGTATACCCCACTAGATTGCGAAAGGAGGACCCAGGTCCAGCATCTCACACACTACACGATTGCCTGTGGCTCGGCATTCTCTCATGCTACCTGACACCGTTTCTCCTTTGGCCATGCTCGGGGAAAGGTGGAAATCCTTGTATTTCCTCTCTCTCGACTGAAGATAGGGGCAAGTGGTGAATAAGGGGGCGAGAACTGACCTAGACCCCCCATTAGAAGAGGTCTCAAATAGGGGCAATCTGTTAAGACCTCACTCCGCAAAAAAAAAAAAAAAGAAAGAAAGAAAAGGGGCAAAATCAAAAGATAAGGCCGAAAGCACATAAGGCTCGAAGCTCTTAAAATCCCCAAAAGGATACAACTAGGCATGGCAAGAGTGGCAGTATAGTTTCCACGCGGGACGTTATGAGCCCGGTCGCATGCGTGCCTAGAGCGGATGAAGGTTCGATAACGGATACAAAGCCCCAACGCAACAGACCGGATTCTTCGAAAAGGGGGTGTCCTGGGAAAGAACTCAAGCCCTAAAAACCTCTATAACTATCGTCAGCTTTCCCCACTCGATCTTTTTTTACTTTCCCAAGGAATGAATCCCACCCCGGATATGGCCTTGGTAGAAACACCGTTGAGCAAAGTTGACTCCGACCACAAGCAGTCCCCCTCCTGCACGCGCTGGGCCTGGGAAGTCCATAGCGAGATGAGAAGGTCCCTGCTATTAAAACCCGAGCTGGTTCAAAACCCAAAAAAAATCGAATATTTCAAAACCCAAAAAAAATCGAATATTTCAAAACCCTAAAAAATCGAATATTTCAAAACCCAAAAAAATCAAATATTTCAAAACCCAAAAAAATCGAATATTCCGAAACTCACGAATCATATGTGTCCCTCTTGCATTCATAGCATTCATTTGCATTTTTCCCATTTTTTGATATTTGCCTATTTGATAAGGCTTAACCCCTTGACCAAAAACAAGAAAACGGTCATCTCCTAACTTGCTATAGGCAAGGGGCTAAGCCTAAAATAGATTTAATCTTTTTCATGTTTGCATGTGTACAGGGGCAGGTTGGAAGGACAGTTGGCCCATGACCTCATGAATGTTCAAATCCTCGCAATCACATCATACATCAACCCACAAAGCCCAAAATCAATCAAACTCATCCACTTTATTCATTTCATATATCAAGCTGTCTAAACACGAGTCTCATCCCACAATCATCGTCAAACAAAGGGAATCACTCAATCCTCCGCTGGGCATCCCCGCGGGGACGTATCTTTCTCAGCTTACTAAGATAGGCCTGGCGTGTCACCGAGATCTCTTCCACCTCTGCCGGTAGGGTAAGTACCCTGCTCACCTCCCATATAATCAGGGCACTCCTAACTGCCTGCTCGTCCTCCTCCGCACCGATCCTCCTCGCTTGCAATGCGGGAAGGTGGGGTAGTGCCAGTAGAACCGTCCGGGGTAGCCCGACTTGCAAGTAGCACCGGTGTGGGCTGTACATCGCCAGTTTAGTGTCGCTCACAAGCCTCCAAGTCCAAGCCGGTCCTCCTGTGAACTCTGACGGTGGTGTCATGAAGGAAGCCCGGGCGCATCACAAACCTGTCCAGGGGCAGCCGATTGATGTACAATCGCCACTCGTCCATGGTCTTCATCTCAGTTGTCCTGCACTCGACCTGTGGGGAGAATCTAAACGCGCCACCTATGAAGAAGAGGGGGTGGCTCCCAAAGATCCTGCTCGCCGTAGTGACCTCCTCCCTTTGAATGAATTTCATCCTAACTCCCAACCAACATTCCAGTAGGATCATGGAACCAAAGAGGGGGCCTCCCAAAGCTACTGAAGTAAGACCCTCATACAAGTAAGTAAGGATGGCCTGGGAGATGGAAAGTCCCTGCCACAGTCCGTTGATGGTACTAAGAAGGGGCATCTCTAAGATGTGGTCGAATGAGGGAAACAAGAGGGCCCCGCATAAAAAAATGGAGGTGGCTTTGGCTATAGCATCGTCCCGCTCACTCCTGTTCTTACAATGCTCCACTACCCACTGGGTGAGGGGGAGAAGGTGGATCTGACGCAGGACTACGAAAGTGTGAACCTCTCTACTGTCTGGGATGAATCCCCCTAAAATGAGTCTCGGGTCTATAGGGTCAAACGTATGGCATATCAAGTCTTCCTCCCCCACCTTGGACCTAGGGAACCCAAAGTAGGTCTCTACCTCCTCCAGTAGGATAGTGGCCTCAAATGATGGAAAGAAGAAGGTATGGGTCTGAGGGTGCCATATTTCAACTATAGCTGAGATGCCGTGCCAGTCAAGGGAAAGTTTTAGGTAGTTTTGACCAAGCACTAGGAGAGGTTGCAAATGCTAGGATCGAAGGATGGCCGTCACACCTAGGGGCAAAGCACGGACCATGGGAGCCAGCCACTTCAAGATAGAGTACCGCCTCGTGCCAGGAAGAAGCTGGATGCCAAAAGAGAGGGAAAGGAGGAAATATAAGTGGAAGGAGATGAATTGAACTGAATGTACCATAATAAGCTTACCTCTCTCATGGGACTTGAGCTCAGATGTCGTCGGATTGCGGTCAGTCGTTGGAGCACTTCCCGCTCTTTTCTGGCCGGCTTGGGCCCTTCAAAAAGTGCTCCCTCCATCGAACTCACCTCTAGGGACCTCTTCATGATGTTTTGGTGGTGAGAATCAGAGATTTCAAGCTTTGAAGGTAAGGGGATGTGTGAGCTACGAGTTTAGGCCCCTGTGTTACTTATAGGACTTGTTAGGAAACCTAACCCTCTTGGGATTAGGCTTGGATAAGTCTAGGACGGGTCAAGATAGGGATGTGATGAGTTCAAAGCGTCTTACCCTCGGGCTGGGGACTCTCCAGGGAGTCCCCGTTCAAGCAGATAGGATGTCCTATTGGACGGTCTTACGATAGACCGTCCATCTTCATGTACGGCCCATCATCGACCGTTCATCTCTTTCAGAAAGCCCGAGTCCAATGACTTGTGTGGTCTAAAATCCGCCGTTCAAATGTCATTACGGTGTATATTGAACCGTTCCACCCCAATTGAAGCGGTCTTTGGAGAATCGCTCTTCTCCACGAACGGCTCGGGGAGAACCGCCCATCAACCTACTGCACTCGTGTCTCACTCCATTTGGCGTACCCACATCTCATTCATTTAGCGCACTCAACTCACTCAAGTCGGCGTGTGCGTCACTCATCTCACTCAAGTCGGCGTGTGCGTCTCTC
Organism: Amorphophallus konjac; assembly: GCA_022559845.1. Taxonomy (NCBI): domain Eukaryota; kingdom Viridiplantae; phylum Streptophyta; class Magnoliopsida; order Alismatales; family Araceae; genus Amorphophallus; species Amorphophallus konjac. The sequence continues at coordinate 221,587,420 of CM040125.1, read as the reverse complement.
ACCTCACTCAAGTCGGCGTGTGCGTCACTCATCTCACTCAAGTCGGCGTGCGCGTCTCTCACCTCACTCAAGTCGGCGTGTACATCACTCCTCTCACTCAAGTCGGCGTATGCATCCCTTTCTCACTCAAGTCGGTGTGTACGTCACTCATCTCACTCAAGACGGCATGTACGTCACTCATCTCACTCAATTCGGCGTGTACGTCACTCCTCTCACTCAAGTCGGCGTGTACGTCACTCTCATCTCACTCAAGTCGGCATGTACGTCACTCATCTCACTCAAATCGGCGTGTGCGTCCCTCTCTCAGGTCGGGCACACCTCTCAATCTTGCATGTTTGCTTCACCCCCTCTAGTAGCTAACTCACGTTCATTCATGCATACATACAGTCACCCACAAAAATCAAAACGAAAACATGCATACCACTATCATATCATATCATGTACAAAGACGGGCCCAGTACACAGTCAAGCCTGTCCCTCTCCTTGGCCCCCGTCGCTGTCTCCACCGCCCTCATGCCTCTTTGGGGGAGGCATCGCTGAGGTCCCCTCATCACGCCATCGCCGGCGCCGCTCCTCCTCCTTGTTCCTCCGATGGCCAGAGGAACCAGTGAAGTAACTCCTCACGGAGCCGTGGGTGCCGTGGCTGCCACTCGCAGTCGCCCTGCTGCGCTCCCGACTCGCCTCCTTCAGACCCTCCACCTTGCCCTCCAACCGGGCAACCTGTAGACGGGCCTGCTCTGCCTCACTCCTGTAACGCTCTGCCTCTGCCCGGTAACGGTCCGCCTCGGTAGCTCCGGCTCGTAGTCGCTCTAGCTCGGCCCGGAGGAGTGCCGTCTCCACTGCGTCTGCCGGTCGACTCCGCACGGCCTCCTCGCGCACCCGGGCCACCTCCTCCCTAGCCACTACCCGGCTCTGCTCCAGCTCTATCTGGAGGCGAGTCAGCTCGGCCATCTGCATATCATTATTAGGCAGTTGCATAAGCATTTCATTCATAAGCATAAATAAGTAAAGAGGAAGTGTAGAGATTCGCGTACTCTCTCCGTAAGTGCCACCTCGGCCGCCTTGGCCCGCTCCACCATCCGAGTAAAGTCAGCATCTCGCTCGGCACGGTCTGCTGGGGTCTGGGCAGAAGAAGAAGAAGGAGCGTCTGGTCCCTGCCTTTGAGTCCCCTCGGCACGCTGCATCCAAATACTCTAGGTCAGTCACATGCATAATCATATAGAAACTGCATAATTTAAAGAGTCCAGGGTTTAGAACACTCACCAGTAGGGCCAGGGCCTGCCGGGCCTCGTCTCTCTCTCGGATGGTGGAGTGCAGGAGTCCCTGTAACTCTGCCACTCGTCCTGCGGGGTCGACCTGCATTTAGAAGTCTAGGCGTGTCAGTGCATCATCATATAGGAACCATAAGCATAATAGGCAGAGTTTAAGTTTAGAAGTCGTACCGGTCGGTGGGCGCCCCGGAACACCTGGTCCCGGTAGTGCCGTGCGTACGCGGTGTAGCACGCGCTGTCGCTCTCTGCCCGGGCGGTCACCACTCACCCTCACGCAGCCTAGTCGGTGACTTGCTCGGCGTTCCTCGCTGTCCAGTCAAACACCTCACGGAGTCCCCGGGTCATCCTCGTCACCCGTTCCCCCGCCTTCTCAGGCGCAGGGAACTCAACAGCCGGCTGATGGACCCCGATGGTCCTCATCACCAACCTGAAGTACAGTGGCTCCACCACATTCATGCAGTGAAGCCACACGTCCCGGCCAAAAAAGGCCAGGGCCTCGGCCACCCACGGCTGGCCCTCCGGGCTCTCCTCCGTGTAAGGAGTCCACCGTACCTGCAAGCATAGGAAACTGCATCAGCATCATAATCATGAAAGAATTGCATTTAATTAAGAAGTCTGAGTTTAGAAGCATACCGAGGTGTACGGTAGAGTGTCCAGGTCATCCTGCAGCTCCCGGACCTGTCGTCTCAGGGCTGTCATCTCCCGAGGTGCTGTCCACCTCCGCGCAATCGGTAGGAGCCCAGGACGGGTCTCCTCGCCCCTACCTAGCCCACGTAGGCGTACGTAGGCCCACACCTGCATCACAAGGTCGTGTCAGCATTTTAGCAAGCATGTAGGATAGCATAACCGAGTCTAGGGTATAAAAGTTGTACCTGGAGTAAGGGGGAGAAGCCCCCAAGCATCGTCCGACGTGCCGTCGAACTGAGAGTGTCGAAGAGGAAGGCGAGGACCGCCGCTCCCCAAGCGTAGTCACCCACGTGCTCGAGCTCCTGGAGGAAGGGAGGAAGCGACAGCTCATCACGTCCGCCTGCGTGGAGAAGAGAAGCCGTCCGAACATCAGCATCAGGAACCGTCGTAATACTCTGTCCGCCTCAGGTCCCGGTCCCGCTGCAACCCTCGGTCTCGCCAGCCTGACGAGCCACTCCAAGTGCTCCTTCGAACGCTCCCCGACCGCAACTCCCGCTCGTCGTAGACCCAGGCTGTCCTGGAGAGCAGCCCGGGGAAGGAGGGTCGACTGCCTCTCGGGGCGCCGCAACTGTAAGCCGAGCAACTCCCGAGCCATCCCCCGGTAGTCGGGAAGGGTAGTCCCACTGACCGGTGACCCGTGCACACGTAGGCCAGTGAGCCTGGCCACGTCCTCCAACGTAGGGACCATGTGCCCCCACAGGAAAAGGAACGTCCGACTCACTGGATCCCAGCGGTCGTGCAGGGCGTAGAGCAGAGCTGCGTCGAAACGACACACCTCGATGCACAGGAAGGGGGCGAACCCCATGGCCGTCAGCTGCTCCCTCTGGAAGTCCGGCAGTGCCAGGTACACTGCACGGACCTGCAGCCACGAGGTGCGGGTCCTGCGTTTCCCCTGCATTCATTTCATTCATTTCATCCATTTCGTTCATATTAGTAATTCAACTTTCACATTGTGTTTCATTTAAATAAAACTCTCAAGGTCCAATTCTTAATTTGAAGAACGGCTATCCACGGACCGCTAGACAATTGAGCGGCCCCTTTCAAACCGTTCTGTTTCTTGGGCGTTCTATGTTTGAACGGGCTACCCTTAACCGTTCCCGTCCTGGACGGATCGCCTCGAACCGTCTATCTACCCATCATCCTACGGAGAAGCGGTCCCCCTTGGTCCGCATGAATTGTGGACGGTCCTGTGAGGACCGCATTGTGTTGCCTCGGTTGAATGATTAACGGACCAATGCGGTCTGTTTACTGTTTGAACGGTGGTACCCTCACCGTGTCTGCTTAAGTTGGTTCATTTGCTGTGTGGTTTTGAACGGCGTTACCTAAGCCGTGAAAGTTTGGACGGTCCTATGTGGACCGCATTGTTATGCCGTACAGTTTCTGTTGAACCGTTCTACCGTCGTCATCCCCGACGACAGTGAGCGTCCCCCCAGTCGGCTGGGAAGACCATCATGGCCCCCCTAACCGACCCCTAATAATCTAAACCCCCCTAAAAGACTTCTAAACTAACATGCATTGATAAAAATTGAAAGGAAAATGAGGTTTGGGGTGGGGGGCCTACCTCGGGATCACGGGGCTTCTTGGCCGCCCCCGTCAGTGGTTGTTCTCCGGTGATCTCCTCTTCTCCGGCAGGGGCCTCTTCCTCGGCGGCGACGATGGCGAGCTCCTCCATCGTCACTCCTGGCGACTCTCCCTCCTCAGGCGGTGGTGGCGGTTGCCTCGGCGGCGGCGAACCCTCACCGGCGGCCTGGCCGCCTGGTGCTTCATCCGGGTCATCAAGGGAGCTGGAGAGAGAGATCGAGAGAGGGAGGGAGGATGAGAAGAGAGAGTGAGGGAATGGGTGAATGAGGCCTTGTTGCCCCTTCGTCCCTTCCACCGTCGGTTACGGTGGAGGGAGACGAGGGGGTTTCTTTTTTTTCGAGGTTACAGGGAAGAACGGTCTATCGTTAGACCGTTTATAGGTTGGGCGGTTCCTACATGACCGTACGTCCCTAGTGACCGTTAGCTTTAAGTCGGTTGAAATTCCAGGCCTGAGCGGTTCTCGGAGAGCCGTTCCCCATTTAAACGGTATAATCCTGACCGTTCAGCCCTGGCAACCGGCCCCTTAAGAATTGTCCAAGGGTCAGGTACGCGCGGTTAACATAGAGCCGTTTGGAATATTGCACGGTTACAATAAGGCCATTTTTCTGGGATGATGTATGTGAATCATGAAAAGTGATGTTGCTTTGAAATGTTATTTCTTAACCATCTTATGCGGTATCATTTCAGCTACTCTCGCCGTTTCGCCTGCACAGGTAAGTTAGGTATGGCCTTCTATCCCTAATCCCTTATTGCATTAATTATATGGTATTATAGTATATTATTTCGAGAGCCGACAGGTTATCTACGTGTCCCAGGATCTGACGTTCCCCTTCAACAAAAATAATGATGATCCAGGCTCACGTACCCAACCTTCGGATAAGCCATTAAGTTGGGAAGTCATGAGAAGGACGGTTCTATCCGCACGCTGTGGTTGCGGACGGTATCTTGACTCTGATGTTCCCAGCTTAGCAATACTACTCTCGAATATCTTATATTTTAATCTTTCTTGGCATTTGTTTTAATGATTTCCTTTTATTTTAGCCCAGCATGCATCATACGCATCCTTTTGAGCTTTCATGCCCCATGGTTTGCTTAAGAAATGTCCCGTCGATAATGGTCAACTATGTGTTCGGACGCTCAAGTAAGAGGAGCTAATTCCACTCTGAATTCGAAGGTGTTCTTTGGTCGATTCGTTTGGTCCGGTTGATTGAAAGGTCCCGTCTGGAGCTTTAGCCTTTTCTTTTGTGGCCCCCTCATTGGACCGCGGGATTATGTCCCCCATGAGGCCGGTCTTGTCGATTTGTTTCATTTAGTTAGTTCCTCCAGATTTGGCGTCGCTTTCAGTTAACTATTCCCGGCGTTCGGTTCAAGGTTTTCCAGAAGATTCTCATCACTTGTTGGTAAAAACGGGTGTCCTTTTACCTTAACGCCCGCTTTTTCGGTCCACTCCGCTGCATTTTCGCTCCACCTCCATGTTCCATGTCACTTCCGCTTCACCTCCGCTCACTCCCCTGTAAAGAGGACGTTAAGGAGGGGCATCTGTTGACACCCATTTTATACCGATAATTTGAGTCATTTCTCTTACTCCCATTAGTTAATGCCTCGAGTTGTCCATCATTCGTCGGGCCATTTTTGTGGCACGTCTTGGGCTCATTGTATAGGTCGTCTCCCTCCATGGTGCAATCCGTGGCAATTCAGGGCTTAATGGGCCTTGGCTTGGGTCAGTCGAACGTTTCAGATCATGAACAGCCCAACATCAGCCGTTCAGAATATGGGCGGTGGAACAATGACAGTTCATACATTTTGTTAATTTCTGAGGACTTTTTCGAATATTCACCGACAGGCTGTGGTGCGGCCCTATTAGGACCGTTCAACTTAATGGACGGGCTTATTACAACCGCCTATACCTCAGAGTCCTACGCACACCCATTTTCTCAGATAATTATCGAATTATCCGAATTATCACCGATAGGGTGAAACGGTTGGATATTGGCCGCTCTACACTAGAACGGTCTCATTAGAACCGTTCATCTTTGTGGGTCCAACGGCGGGTGTTTCGGCCGGTTAGAGAGATAATTGCGTTGATTTTCTGATTTTTTGAATTTCCACCGACAGCTTAGACGGTCTGAACAAGACCGCCTATAGGATGCGCGGTCTATCGTAAGACCGCTCATCATGTCGGATGAGGCTTTTTGACAGACTTTTATCTCTTTTATTCATGGCTTTATCCCCAGTTTATTTTGATGATTTCTCCGTGGATAATTAACCATTTTTGATGTCGTTTCATCTGGATGGTAGATAATGATATTATCTACGAATTATCTTTTGTAAGTTCGACCTAAAAATACCTCTAAACCTTAGTTTCGGGGTTCTATAAATAGACCCTAGTGGCCGGACATCGAAAGGGGGGGAAGATTTTGGTCGACGGCGAAGCCCTGCCGCATTTCTGAACGACCTAGCACCAAGGAGGGAGGCTCTCTACGTCCTTACGAGCCTCCGATTCAGGGAGTAGTCTGTGTGTCGAGTCGTAGCGTCATTTTTCGATTTCTTTGTCATCTATTGCATGCATTGTTTTCTCTCTACGTTTCCCTCGTTTTTCTCCCCATGCACACACCCACCCACGTTCTTGTCAACCTAGGGGTTTAAAACCCCCCAGGTATCCCCCTATCCATTTGTTTATGCTTAATTCTTCTTACATGAACGCGTACTACATCATTTAGTCCTAATCTGGGTGTCTCTTCTGTGTCTCCACATTATTTTGCAGGTCAGCACTTCATCAGCGCGAGGCCCATCCCCTCTGGCCGGCTGGAGAGGGTGGAGGTGAACCCTTTTGCAACTCTTGGCGTGGTGGACTTGCGCGGTTCCTTTAGGCCCGTTCAAGACGACGAGCGGCATCCCCTGCACCGCCCTTCTTCATTCTGCAGTTCACTTCAAGCCGCCCATCTTCCAGGAGTTCTTCTTCCCGCGCGTTCGGCAGCACTCTTAGATGGCCTATCGTAGGGCCGTGTGTCTTTAAGGCGGTTCTGCATCGACCACGCATCCTCCCAGTGCTACATCAAGGCGAGTGTCTCCCCTTCTTTTCCAAAGTACGCTATGCTAGTCACGTGCTGCGCTTTGGTGGCGATCACGGTCACTCTCTATTTTCCTCCCTCCTCTCACTGCACTTTGTTTGTTTACTCCTGATATTATTGCTTTATTCGTAACCTATCATCCACCAAGTGAGGAGAGAAGAAATATATATCTACAGGTGGACCACATTACAGAGCACAAATTATGAAGGAGAAATGGTTACCGGATGAGCACATGCAGACCGTGCGTCAGGGCATATCAACAAAGGTAGACCAATGAGGTCCCCCTGTCTTAGTTCAATATTTCAAAATGCAGAAGGTTGTTGAGATTAAGCCCTCAAAACAAAGATTAGCCTCAATGCTAAGTGCAGGAATTTCTTCTGATAATGGACAGATAATGAATTGATCTTAGAGAAGAACCTCTCGTGAAATAACTTGCTCCCCCTGAAACCATGCATGCAAAATAGAAGAAATGTAGAATGTAGGTTCCCTTGATACCTGGCGGAGGTCTTGCCTCATGCATAATGAGTGATTCCAGGCAGACTGAATGTCACGCCCCGAGCCTTTAATTACAGCGGAAGACTCGCTCGGGGAGCGCGAACAGCCGGCATGGTAAGCCTCTTGCAAGCAAGAATCAATCAGAGCGCGAGACAATCACACAAGTAAATGCAATTGCACATGATTTAATCAACTTCAACTTCATATCACAATTCTCAATATTCAAAGATATAATCACTAATTTGATTTTCATTCTACTAGACTCAAGAAATAGGAAAATTACATTGACTCAATCTAGACATGATAGACTTCCTACGTCTTCACTCATCTTTAATCGCTCTCGGATCCGCTACTGGAATAATCCGAACCCGACTCACTTTCATTTCCTGAAAAAGATTGGAAATAGGTAATGAGCACACTTGCCCAGTAGGTATCTTCGCATCAACATGAAGGCACTATTAAAGTGATTATCATTTTCGCTCTAAATAAATAAGGTAAAATCATGCAATGCGATGATCATGCGATTAATTCAAAGTAACAAGACTATCATATACGATGGAATGAGAACAAGAATGAACTAGTAAGAACAGGATAAGAACATGATATTGGCCTTTCATGAACAAGAATATATCGAGAATGTACTAGCAAGCCACATATTCCTCACTTTAGCAGCTTATGCTTATGAGCAAGTGCTTCGTGAATTTCTATAGAATATCAAGCAAGAATGTCATCTTGTGCCGTGGATCTTCACTTATTTATAGAAATAGTACTCCCAGCGCAATGCGACGCCAGTAGCATCATATCCCACGGTTTATAAAATAGTATGTTTCCTGCAATCAGCCGAGGGGACTAGCATAGAGCCCTTGAACACAATCAGTGCTCGATCGCATCTTCAGTTATAAATTAAGCTACTTTCACGTAGTATAATAGTAAAGTATGGCCAAGAAACACTTCCAACAATTCCATGATAACTAAAATCAATGAATGAATGCTTCAACATAAGAATGTAGGAGTCAAGAAATAGACTTTAAACAATGTCATGCTCATAGAAATAAATCGACAGCATAACGGTATTTTCCTTAACTTCCATTTCATTTAGATCAATTTAAGCAATATGGTAAGTTCTAGATCATCAAGGTTTGTCTAGAATCATTGGAATATCAACCATTGGTCAAACCTTGGGTTAACATACACATGCTATGTAACGGTCGTTAACTGAGCCGTTACACTATGTAACGCGCCACTAATGGGCCGTTAAAATGATCAGAGTCTAGAAAGATAAAAATAGACTCAGAGAAATGTGACGGTCTGGCACTGGGCCGTTACGTGATCCTTACAATCCAGTTCAAGGCCGTTACATTTCAAGAATCAAAAACCATGATAGTGCATTTCTAATTATTGGGCTTTAATGGTACAACCAACTCGGCGTCCTAGTGGGAATCCCAGGCTCGCGGAGAATTACGGAGGCCTTGAAAAAATGATTTCCTAGTCCATTGGAAGGAATATCCAATAGAGTGGTCCTCATGTCCAACATTATGTTCCTATAGTGCAAAGTGTGAACTAATGACAACATACCGGAATATGTGCCATGTACTTATGGAATTGACTCTATTGACAGAGAGAGATATGCATACTCAAATTTGAAAATCATGCTGAAAACTCCGTCAATACAATATTAAAAAGTCATTCTTTATAATACAAAACTATATAATTTGGCTTCAAAAATTAACATAACTCAATGAAAGTGAGACCACAAAACATGCAATACCTATCATGAATGATCAAATAACCTTAAAATCACATGATCAGGTTAAAACTTAGGTAACTATGTTTTAACAATAATAATATTGGCAGGTTATATTTTGTCTCGGGGTTGATAGAACACAGAGTATAACGGTCTGGATATGGGGCGTCACTGTGATTGTGACGGTCATGACCCAGCCGTTACATGAATGTAACGCGTCTGTCAAAGCGCGTTATAATCAACCGGGAAACCCAAATCCAATCAGGGAGTATAACGGTCTGTCGTGGGGCCGTTACATGGAAGTGACAGTCCTTCTATGATGCGTTACAGTCTCTGCTAACAGGAAACAACTATAGAAGCTAAGAGATCAACTCACATCATGTCTTTTATCAAAACATCATGAGTTTCTAGATATGTTAACAAAGTAAAGGTTGTCTATATGCATGGGTATTGGTGAATAAATGGATAGTCAAGTCTTTAATCTTTAGTTAGGGCTAAGGGAAACATCATATGCATAGAACCAATAAAACATGAAATTGATGATCTAGCATGCATGAAATCTAATCAAAATAGAGGCTCTTAGTCCTGTCAAGTTGTTTTTGCCGTTCATGAGATAACCTACCTCTTACTTAGACTGTAGTTCCTGAATTTGGTAGAGAACCTTACCCTAGATCTCCGCCTTCTCTTGTGACTTTTCCAGTAACTTCCTTGGGCTCTAACTCCACGACCTCTTGACCTAAAGATGTGAAATTTGGAGGGGAGTTAGTCTAAAGTATTGTGAACAAATTATTCTAAAGAACTTACTTGAGATAATGACTCCTTACCTTGCTTCCTTACGCCCAAAAAGTAGGGGTCGCACAGTTCAGAACTATGCCCTATTTATAGAGTTTAGACTAGGTTTTGTGGATTAGATCAAGTTTAGAGTCCTTGTTTCATCAAATCCTAATCCCTAATAGTCCTTAGAGTCTTTACAATCCTTCCCAAGTCGATCCCTAGTGGATAGGAACATCAAGTTCCAATCTTTTCATGAGTTCCTTTGCTCACGGAACTAACAGGCTTGTAACGGACTAGGACCTATGCGTTAGGGTAATGTGACAGTCTCGCGATAGACCGTTACATTACTCGTTCCCAGAGTTCGAAGGAAATCAAACTCTTTTAGTTTTCTGGTTCATAGTGTAACGGTCGAGACACCGTGCGTTACACGGCTGTGACAGTTAGGCTATAGACCGTTATATGTGTCGTGGATAGAGTTTAAACAATTTAAAACTCTTTTGATAATTATCCATTAACTTATCTTATATATTCTAGTATTTATCCTTAATATCCGTGGATAGACTTAATTACCTTCTAGAATGTGGGCCAAACTTAATGGGCCAGAGTTAAAACCTTTTGGACTTTAATTAAGTGGGTTGGGTTAATTGATTAACACCACTTGGCCTCATAATGACTTATTAATTTTAAATAAACCATTTATAAATTTATTTAGGCCTTTATAAATTCTTGAAAATTATTTAAAATTTCTGGGGCACTACACCCTCCCCCACGTAGAAAGAATTTGGTCCCCAAATTCAAAACATGTATTGAGGAGAGTGTACTTACAATTGAATAATTCTGGGAATCTTTTCCGCATAGCCGTTTCGGTTTCCCATGTTGCTTCATATGGTCATGTTTTCTTCCATTGGATCTTGACCATGGGAATAACTTTATTTCTTAATTGACGCACTTCCCGATCCAGAATTTTGATCGGTGTTTGCTCATATGTCATATCCTTCTGAATCTCCAGATTGTCATAAGTGATAATATGGTCTGGATCATATACGTACTTTTTCAGCATAGAGATGTTAAATACGTCATGAACTCCTGCACCTGGAATGAGTTCAATGGTAAAGTTTACTTCCCTCTCGGGTGGTAAACTAGGTAGTTCAGATGGGAACACGTCAGGGAATTCATTTGCAATAGGAATATTTGCTAGGATAATTTCCTTAGATTCTGTGACAATGACTGAAGCAATATAAACTTCACATCCTTTCGAGATAAGTTTGCAGGTGTGAAGAGAAGATATAATGGTAGGATGCTTCTTGTATTTGATGCCAAGAAAAGAAAATCTTGGAAGAGCGGGTATTCGGAAAGATATAATCCTATTTCGGCAGTTGATGTAAGCATCATGGTTTACAAGCCAATCTACCCCTAAAATGGCATCATAACCTTTCATATCGAGGCATACTAAGTTTGCGGGAAGATTGTGTCCTTCTACTACAACCTCACAATCGGGATAATACTTGGTAAGCTTAGTTCCAGATCCTAAAGGTGTAGTAATAGCGAGATCTGAAGGTAGGGGAACTGATGCAGTTGGTAAGGTTTTTACAAAGGTGGTGGAGATAAAAGAATGAGAAGCACCAGTATCGAATAGCATGAATGCAGGACGAGAACAAATTTGAAGAGTACCTTCCATGAGCCCATCATTTTGATCCCTGGGCGCTTCTTCTTCATCAATAACTGCATTGAGGCGAGCCTGCCTCCTACGTCCTCCGTTATTTGATTGATCTTTCATAAGGGGGCAATCTGGCGATGCTCCCTACTTCCACAGCGCAAACAAGCACCTAGGCGCTTCCAGCATTCTTCAGCCGAGTGGCCGAATTTCTCACAGAATGTGCACACCGAAGCGACTTGCTCCTTCTCTTCCTTCACCTTTTTATTACTCTTTTGGGAACTTCCACCATTCCCGTTTCTTGATATTTTCTTGTTATCACGGCTTTTGTAGGGTTCCGTGATGCTAAACTTCTCCTTCTTATAATGCCGATCTGTGCGCCGGCTAGGTTCTTCTCCCTTTCCTTTCAACCTTTCGACCTTCTCTAAGGTCCTCTCGCATAAATATGCCCTTTGAACCATCTCCGCATAAGTGCGGATATTCTGTGTCCCTAGTTGCTGAATGAAACCGGGCCGTAACCCATCCATAAATCGGTTCGCCTTTAATAATTCCGTATTAATAAGGTGTGGTGCATATGGTGCTAGTCTTGAAAACTGTAACTCGTACTCTGCTACTGACATCATCCCTTGACGAAGGGAGGCAAACTCCATAGCCTTCCTTTCCTTCACATGTTCGGAGAAATACTTGACACGAAATAAAGTGAGAAAAGCATTCCATGTATGTGGCGCATCGGCCGGAGGTGCCGGAACCGACTTCCACCAAGTACGGGCGTCCTTATTTAACTGAAACGTTGCTAGACGGACTTTTTCCTGATCAGTACACTGTATAACATCGAATATCCTATTCATCTCGTCGATCCAATTTTCTGCCTCATCGGGATTGGAAGATCCATAGAATCGCGGAGGATTTAGACTCCGGAAGTTGCGACGAAGATCTCCTGCCCTTGCCCCTGCACCACCTTGTGCTATAGTCTGTAGTGCCTGGGTGAGGCCGGCAACAGTTTGTTGCATACCGTCCCAATCTACACGATGAGCCATTCGAAAAATAGGGTACCTGAGAGAAAATAACAACTTGTTATTTCTCATGAAATTGGAATGAACAAAATAATTCTTAAAGCTAATTAGTTATCTTATCCCGGGTTCTACCCAATCCTCACATGGGTGTAGAATTTCTTCCTTAGTTCATAGGTAGGGGTCCTTAACCTTGGACTTATCCTATGACATGACTCTTTTCCCTAAGTCCTAAGACTTAGGCTCTGATACCAACTTAACTGTCACGCCACGAGCCTTTAATTACAGCGGAAGACTCGCTCGGGGAGCGCGAACAGCCGGCATGGTAAGCCTCTTGCAAGCAAGAATCAATCAGAGCGCGAGACAATCACACAAGTAAATGCAATTGCACATGATTTAATCAACTTCAACTTCATATCACAATGCTCAATATTCAACGATACAATCACTAATTGGCTTTTCATTCTACAAGACTCAAGAAATAAGAAAATTACATTGACTCAATCTAGACATGATAGACTTCCTACGTCTTCACTCATCTTTAATCGCTCTCGGATCCGCTACTGGAATAATCCGAATCCGAACCCGACTCACTTTCATTTCCTGAAAAAGATTAGAAATAGGTAATGAGCACACTTGCCCAGTAGGTATCTCCGCATCAATATGCAGGCACTATTAAAGTGATTATCATTTTTGCTCTAAATAAATAAGGTAAAATCATACAATGCGATGATCATGCGATTAATTCAAAGTAACAAGACTATCATATACGATGGAATGAGAACAAGAATGAACTAGTAAGAATAGGACAAGAACATGATATTGGCCTTTCATGAATAAGAATATATCGAGAATGTACTAACAAGCCACATATTCCTCACTTTAGCATCTTATGCTTATGAGCAAGTGCTTCGTGAATTTCTGAGGAATATCAAGTAAGAATGTCATGTTGTGCCGTGGATCTTCACTTATTTATAGAAATAGTACTCTCAGCGCAATGCGACACCAGTAGCATCATACCCCATGGTTTATAAAATAGTATGTTTCCGGTAATCAGCCGAGGGGACTAGCATAGAGCCCTTGAACACAATCAGTGCTCGATCGCATCTTCAGTTATAAATTAAGCTACTTCCACGCAGTAAAATAGTAAATTATGGCCAAGAATATAGCACTTGCAACAATTCCATGATAACTAAAATCAATGAATGAATGCTTCAACATAAGAATGTAGGAGTCAAGAAATAGACTTTAAACAATGTCATGCTCATAGAAATAAATCGACAGCATAACGGTATTTTCCTTAACTTCCATTTTATTTAGATCAATTTAAGCAATATGGCAAGTTCTAGATCATCAAGGTTTGTCTAGAATCATTGGAATATCAACCCTTGGTCAAACCTTGGGTTAACATACACAAGCTATGTAACGGTCGTTAACTGGGCCGTTACACTATGTAACGCGCCACTAATGGGCCGTTAAAATGATCAGAGTCTAGAAAGATAAAAATAGACTCAGAGGAATGTGACGGTCTGGCACTGGGCCGTTACGTGATCCTGACGGTCCAGTTCATGGCCGTTACATTTCAAGAATCAGAAACCATGATAGTGCATTTCTAATTATTGGGCTTTAATGGTACAACCAACTCGGCGTCCTAGTGGGAATCCCAGGCTCGCGGAGAATTACGGAGACCTTGAAACAATGATTTCCTAGTCCATTGGAAGGAATATCCAATAGAGAGGTCCTCATGTCCAAGATTGTGTTCCTATAGTGCAAAGTGTGAACTAATGACAACATACCGGAATATGTGCCATGTACTTATGGAATTGACTCTATTGACAGAGAGAGATATGTATACTCAAATTTAAAAATCATGTTGAAAACTCCGTCAGTACAATATTAAAAAGTCATTCTTTATAATACAAAACTATATAATTTGGCTTAAAAAATTAACATAACTCAATAAAAGTGAGACCACAAAACATGCAATACCTATCATGAATGATAAAATAACCTTAAAATCACATGATCAGGTTAAAACTTAGGTAACTAGGCTTTAACAATAATAATATTGGCAGGTTATATTCTGTCTCGGGGTTGACAGAACACAGAGTATAACGGTCTGGATATGGGGCGTTACTGTGATTGTGACGGTCATGACCCAGCTGTTACATGAATGTAACGCGGCTGTCAAAGCGCGTTATAATCAACCGTGAAACCCAAATCCAATCAGGGAGTATAACGGTCTGTCGTGGGGCTGTTACATGGAAGTGACGGTCCTTCTATGATGTGTTACAGTCTCTGCTAACAGGAAACAACTATAGAAGCTAAGAGATCAACTCACATCATGTCCTTTATCAAAACATCATGAGTTTCTAGATATGTTAACAAAGTAAAGGTTGTCTATATGCATGGGTATTGGTGAATAGATGGATAGTCAAGTCTTTAATCTTTAGTTACGGCTAAGGGAAACATGATAGGCATAGAACCAATAAAACATGAAATTGATGATCTAGCATGCATGAAATCCAATCAAAACAGAGGCTCTTAGTCCTATCAAGTTATTTTTGCCGTTCATGAGATAACCTACCTCTTACTTAGACTGTAGTTCCTGAATTTGGTAGAGAACCTTGCCCTAGATCTCCTCCTTCTCTTATGACTTTTCCAGCAACTTCCTTGGGCTCTAACTCCACGACCTCTTGACCTAAAGATGTGAAATTCGGAGGGGAGTTAGTCTAAAGTATTGTGAACAAATTATTCTAAAGAACTTACCTGAGATAATGACTCCTTACCTTGCTTCCTTACGCACAAAAAGTAGGGGTCGCACAGTTCAGAACTATACCCTATTTATATAGTTTAGACTAGGTTTGGAGGATTAGATCGAGTTTAGAGTCCTTGTTTCATCAAATCCTAATCCCTAAGAGTCCTTAGAGTCTTTACAATCCTTCCCAAGTCGATCCCTAGTGGATAGGAACATCAAGTTCCAATCTTTTTATGAGTTCCTTTGCTCACGGAACTAACAGGCTTGTAACGGACTAGGACCTACGCGTTAGGGTAATGTGGCGGTCTCGCGATAGACCGTTACATTACTCGTTCCCAGAGTTCAAAGGAAATCAAACTCTTTTAGTTTTCTGGTTCATAGTGTAACGGTCGAGACACCGTGCGTTACACGGCTGTGACAGTTAGGCTATAGACCGTTATATGTGTCGTGGATAGAGTTCAAACAATTTAAAACTCTTTTGATAATTATCCATTAACTTATCTTATATATTCTAGTATTTATCCTTAATATCTGTGGATAGACTTAATTACCTTCTAGAATGTGGGCCAAACTTAATGGGCCAGAGTTAAAACCTTTTGGACTTTAATTAAGTGGGTTGGGTTAATTGATTAACATCACTTGGCCTCATAATGACTTATTAATTTTAAATAAACCATTTATAAATTTATTTAGGCCTTTATAAATTCTTGAAAATTATTTAAAATTTCTGGGGCACTACACCCTCCCCCACTTAGAGAGAATTTGGTCCCCAAATTCAAAACATGTATTGAGGAGAGTGTACTTACAATTGAATAATTCTGGGAATCTTTTCCGCATAGCCGTTTCGGTTTCCCATGTTGCTTCATATGGCCATGTTTTCTTCCATTGGATCTTGACAATGGGAATAACTTTATTTCTTAATTGACGCACTTCCCGATCCAGAATTTTGATCGGTGTTTGCTCATATGTCATATCCTTCTGAATCTCCATATTGTCATAAGTGATAATATGGTCTGGATCATATACGTACTTTTTCAGCATAGAGATGTTAAATACGTCATGAACTCCTGCTAACTATGGAGGTAAGGCCAATCTATAAGCCACTTCACCGACCCTTTCAAGAATTTCAAATGGGCCAATGAACCTTGGAGTTAGCTTTCCTTTGATGCCAAATCTTCGAATACCACGACCTGGAGAAACCTTCAAATACACATGATCTCCTACCTGAAACTCCAAGTCACGTCTTCGATTATCCGCATAAGACTTTTGCCTATCTTGTGCCATTTTCATTCTTTCCTGGATGAGCTTTATTTTCTCTGTAGAATCTCTGATAAGGTCGGGGCCTAGAAATTTCCTTTCCCCTATTTCATTCCAACATATTGGTGATCGATAACTTTTCCCATATAGAGCTTCAAAAGGTGCCATTTGTATGCTTGCTTGATAACTGTTGTTATATGCAAATTCTACCAGAGGCAAGTGATCATGCCAATTTCCTCCAAAATCAATGACACAAGCCCTGAGCATATCCTCTACCACTTGATTAGTCCTTTCTGTCTGACCATCAGTTTGTGGATGAAAAGTTGTGCTAAAATTCAATCTAGTCCCCAGTGAATGTTGTAAACTTTTCCAGAATTGTGATGTAAAATGTGGATCTCTATCTGATATAATAGAGATAGGGATACCATGTAGTTTAACAATTTCTTTGATGTATAATGCTGCTAGAATATCCACAGACCATCGACTTTTTATTGATATGAAATGTGCAGATTTAGTCAATCGGTCTATGATTACCCATATTCCATCATGTCCACCTCTTGTCTTAGGCAATCCAATAATGAAATCCATTCCTATACTTTCCCATTTCCATTCGGGAATATTTAAGAGATGTAATTTTCCTGCAGGTCTGAAATGTTCCGCCTTCACTTGTTGGCATGTAAGACAACGAGATACAAAATCAGCTACTTCCCTCTTCATATTGGGCCACCAGAAGTTTCTTTTGAGATCTTGATACATCTTGGTACCTCCTGGATGGATGGAGTACTTTGATTTATGTGCTTCTTCTAAGATCAATTTCTTTGTATCCTCATGATCCGGTATACACATTCGGCCCTTGAATAGCAATCTTCCCTCATTAGAAATAGAAAAATCCAGTATTCGTTCAATATTGGCCTTAATTTCCAGTAAAATTGGATCATCCTCTTGTAACTTGGGCAAATCCTCTATCATTGTAGGTTGAGCTCGGACATTAGCTATGAAGTAATCTTCTTCCTTAACGTCAACATCTAAATTCAACTAGGCAAATTGAGGAATAAGGTTAGTCACACTAATCATGAGACTTGATAACATACCAATTGGTTTTCTGCTAAGTGCATCTGCTACAACATTCGCCTTGTCAGGATGATATTGAATAGCAAAATCAAAGTCCTTGAGATGTTCTAACCACCTCCTTTGCCTCATATTAAGCTCTTTTTGAGAAAATAAATATTTCAAGCTCTTGTGGTCTGTGTAGATCGTGAACTTTTCTTCATAAAGATAATGACGCCAAATTTTCAAGGCGAAAATAACTGCTGCTAATTCCAAATCATGTACAGGATAATTTCTAATGATGGCCCCATCCTCATTGAGCTTGTTCTTAAAAACCCATCTAGTTCCTATGACATGCTGGTCGGTGGGTCTGGGAAGTAGATACCAAATGTGACTTCTTTCAAATTGGTTGAGCTCATCATGCATGGCATTAACCCAATTTTCATCTTGCGGGGCCTCTTCAATGCACTTGGGTTCAAATTGAGATACTAAAGCAGTAAGGTCTTCATTATGCACAGCATTATAGAAAGACCGAGTCCTAGGGGGATCATGAATGCTTCCTATGATGTTCTGAACAGGATGGTCCTTCAGGGTACAAAAATTTGAAGAAGACTCACCTGGCATGGTTGATTGTGCAGGGACTTCGGTTGGCTGAACAGTCTCTTGTTCTGCAGGTTGTGACTGATTGTTCACCATAGGGTCTGCCTTGTGTTCCAGAAGGTTTCCGTCAACATCCAACCTTTCCCTGATCACAACACTGTCATGTTTATTCGTTAATGTTTCAGCAAACACCACATGTGGAGTTTCCTCCATGGTTTGATTTCTAACATTAAACACCCTATATGCTCTTGATGTTTCTGCATAACCCAAGAAAATGCCAATGTCACTCTTGGCCTCAAATTTATCTAAATCTAATTTGTCGTTATTGTGCACATAACATTTTGCTCCAAATACTCTGAAATAGGCCAAGTTGGGTTTTTTACCTTTCAACATCTCATAAAGGGTTTTCTTACTCTTTGGCCTTACCATGGCCCTATTGATAATGTGGCATGTAGTGTTTGCTGCTTTAGCCCAGAACTTCGTTGGGCGTTGGCTCTCGATTAACATGGTCCAGGCAATCTCTACAATCGTGCGATTTCTCATTTCCACAACGCCATTTGTTCAGGGGTCCTGGGGGAAGAAAATCTATGTGTTAGTCCTTCTTGATCACATAATTTAGAAAAGGATGAGTTTTTGAATTTATCTCCATTGTCAGACTGGATGATGGAGATTTTGAATTTACCTTCTTGCTTCACTTTCCTAAAGAATTTCTGAAACACAGTAAATGCATCATTCTTGTTAGTGAGAAAGAAAATCCATGTGAAGCGAGTGTGATCAGCAATAATCACATATCCATACCTTTTCCCATTAAGGCTAGCTATTCTCGATGGACCGAACCGGTCCATATGCAGGAATTCAAATGGAGTAAGAGATAGAGGATCACTTCTTGATTTGAAGGTTTTTCTAGTTTGCTTACCTCGGGAACATGCTTCACAAATCTGATCAACTTTTGAGTACGCCAATTTGGGTAATCCTTTCACCATTTGATGTTTGGATAGTTTGTGTAGCGTGCCATAGCTGACATGTCCCAGTCGTCGATGCCACATGCCTGCATTACTGAGTTGGCTGGCCGTTAGGCACATTCCTTCAAAGCTAGGGGCATCAAGGTCTATCATATAAATATTATTGACTCTATGACCTGTAAAAAGTATAGATTCAAAGTCTTTCTCAAGAATTCTACATTCATTAGCATCAAACATCACCTTGTGACCTTTGTTGCACAGCTGGCTTATACTAAGCAGATTGTGCTCAAGACCTTCAACGAGCATCACATTCTCAATTGATTTAGAGGGATTCTTACCCACGATGCATGTGTCAATTACCTTGCCTTTATCCTTACCTCCAAACTTGACTTGGCCTCCTTCCTTCTTGATTAAGTGGCAAAACTTCTTCCTGTCTCCCGTCATATGCTGTGAGCAGCCACTGTCCAAGTACCAGCGGTTGTGATGGGCTGCTAAGCAATCCTGCATAGAAAATATTAGGCAGGGGTCTTTAGAACCCAAGCACATCTGGGTTCATAGTTAGAGCTGAAAGTATGCAATAAATTTTTTGAAACCCAAACTTGCTTGAAAACTTTTGTTCTATGACCGAACTAGCATGGGTTATTAATGTTACTTGGTTGGTTGCATGCATGACAAGGAAATCTCATGAAATTCATGGGGTGTAAGTTAGGCTGAGATTGGTTTCGTACTTTTTCAAAGCGGCCATGTTTCTTATGGAGGACACCCATGCTGGGCTGATCATAGAATCTTCTTCTTTTATTGTGGTGATTTTTTTTTTCAGAGTGGTAGGCTGTTCTGCGTCGAGACATATCCCAAGTGCTTCGACCCAAGGGGCACTGGGGGGTATTGAAGCCTCGACCTGGTTGTCCAGACCATTGACCTTGCCTCTTGGCAGGCTTGTGCTGAATCTGTGGCTTAGCACGGTTGGTTCTGGTCTGATGATTGTGACCACGATCTGATTGTGTAGGATGATGGGTGGTGGTCTCTTTCACGGATTCTTCAGTAATCAAATTTTCCTTCCCTTTCTCAGGACAGAAGGAAACAGTTTTGAGCTCAAAAGGCCTCTTATTGGTAGGATTGAAACCATGCCCTTCCTTTCTGAAATTGACCCGGGTACCTAAAATAGCATCTAGATTAGACTTTCCCAGTGTCATTTTTTCAAGGGTAGATTGTTTGTCTTTCAACTCTTCTTCAATTCTTTCCAAGTTCTTTTGCATCACAAGATTAATAGTGTTAACGGCTTCATACTTTTCAAGATTAAGCCTATTCTCCTTTTCCCACTCCTGGCATCTTTGTTTAGTCTGGCTCAATTGTTCTTTAAGAGCAACACTTTCTTCTTTTAAGACCAACAGATCTGAGCAGGTGATTTCAGCTTATTTTTTTAGTTCTTCATTTTCAACTTTTATGGTTTCCAGCTCCTTGTTAACAGGATTATTTTGAGCAAGAGAGTTCAGCTTCTTCTTCAATTTTCTATTCTCCTTTCTATAAATTTTAAATTTCTCAAGTAAGTCAACATATACATCTTCCCAATCTTCTACTAAGAAGGTCTTGAAAGGATTTCTTACCTGATCCTCACTCTCGTCAGCCATGAAGCAAAGATCGTCTTCATCTACGTCCGAAGAGAGGCTTTCATCCTCCTCTTCTTTATTGCTCCAAGTGGAGACCATAGCCTTGGGCTTCTTTCCCTTGGCCTTGGTCAGCTGCTTCATCAACTTAGGACATTCTCCTCGCATATGTCATGGTTTCTTGCACTGGTAGCAAATCAAAGTATCAGACTTCTTGAGTTGAGTAGATTTGAAGTTGGGATTTCTACTTACCTGGGGGTTCTTCTTCTTCTTCTGGAATTTACCTCTTCTTCTTAGGAAATTCTTGAACTGTCTAGTGAGCATAGCATGGTCCATCAGTGATGTCTCTGGGAAGTCATCTTCATCCTCTTCATCTGAGTCTTCTATGTTCTCAGACACCTTAAGCCCAACAATCTTCTTGGGTTTAATATCTTCCTCACTTCGCTTGAAGTTAAGCTCATACCTCATGAGCGAGCCTATCAATCCGTCAATGGTCAGTGTAGATAGATCCTTTGAATCCTCAATGATAGTGGCCTTGGTGTGCCACTCTGGGGTGAGAGATATGAGGATCTTCCTGATAAGTTCAGTTTGAGCATATTCTTTGCCTAGAAGTTTCTGATTGTTTGTTAACTGAGCGAATCTTGCATACATTTAAGAGATAGATTCTTCTGACATCATTCTAAACATTTCATATTCCGAAGTTAACAGATTGGCCTTGGTGGCCCTTACTTCAGTTCTCCCCTCATAGATTAATCGAAGTCTATCCCACATTTCTTTTGCTGATTTACAAGTGGAGATTCTTGAGTATTCTATGGGGTGGATAGCGCATTGCATGATATTCATGGCACTCCAATTAGTGGTGGATTTTTTGACCTATTCTGGGGTCCAGGGGTCATCTACATCGGGTAAGACAAAAGGACCTTTACTAACCATACGCCAAATCTGGTGATCCTGGGCACGCAAAAAAACTTCCATTCGGTTCTTCCGGTAGAGATAATTAGTACCATCGAAAAACGGCAATTTATTGATGGCCTGGTCCTCAGCTACATAGCTGCGAGGGACACTCACATCGGATTTCCGTGGGTCGTTGGACCACATCTCTGGGAACCTGCTCTGATAATAGATCCGGGTTCACAATGAGCGCTTTTAAAACTAAGACCAAACTCGAGCAGCGATGAACCATAACCGATGTACAGATCTAGACTGAAAACACTAAGTTAGTTAAGGGAATGGAAAGAGCTAAGAGCTAGATGAACATGTGAATGGAAGTAGGAGAAAAGAATTGAGTGCAGCACACCATAACACAGGATTTTTAGGTGGTTCGGCTGTCCTCAGGCAAGCCTATGTCCACCCCCTCCCAACAGGGAGAGGCTTCCACTCTTTGGCCAAAAGATGGATAACCACACACACACGCTATAGACACAACAGACACGGGGACAAGCCCCCCACACACACATACACGAGGATGAGGTCCTCACCACACACGGGGACAAGCCCCACATGAAACAAGTTGATCTGAAAATAAAAAGGAAACAAAAGAAGCAAAAAAAAAATAGAAACGCTGCAGGTGGAATGACTCCAGATGAAAAAATAGCACCGAGAATGATAGACCAAATGTTAATGGTGCAAAGGAATCTGGGCAAGCTTCACTGGCTGCTGACTTCTCTTTCTCCTATTCTTTCACACGGGCTTAGCAGGCACTCATCTTTCTTTCCTTTCTCGCTCTCTTTCTTTTGCACTTTGATCCTTTTTGAAAGGGGCCAACTTCAACTCTTGCAATAGCCACTGCAGCAGCGACCTTCTTGCATGGAATCCTTCCTATTTATAGCTGTAATTGGTCCTTCCAGAAGAAGGCTTCAGGGTGAAGGTGATTGGCTCTTCATAAATAATCATTTGTCTTCAAGGACCATTGGTCTTGGCACTCTGTGATTGGCCAAGGCGGTAGCAAAGAGATTCCCACCATTTTGTTATTTTGGTTGACCAGAAAAATATATGAGAGGAGCTTCCCAAGAAGGATCTGTAGCATCTTCCTCTTCTGTAGGCAGGACTGTCAAGGATGTCCGTCGAACAGGTGCTCTTCTCCATGAGGTTGGTGCAGATTGGCTTGGCATGCCTTTGGCAGGGTCAGTGCACATTTGGAGAGCCTTGAAAGGTCGATGCTCATTCATATGTGCTTCGACGCTAGTATCATCCTTGCCTTCAAGGGTCGATGCATATTCTTGTTGATGCACACAGAGGTCAATGCACATATTCTGTTCCAAGCATATGAAGGTCGACGCTCATTCCTGTTGCAAGCATATGAAGGTCGATGCACATTCCAAGGTCCACACTTGCCAAGGTCGGTGCACATTAAGAGCTTCTTCATTGAGGTCGGTGCACATTTGAGATTTGTTCATTGAGGTAGGTGCACATTCGAAGCTTCTTCAGTTGAGGTCTGGGGACATTTGGAATTTATCATACCCAAGTCTATGCACATTTGTATCTCAGGTCTGTTCACATTTATTTTTTACCACCACCAAGTCTGTGCACATTTGCATACAAAGTCTATGCACATTTCCATATAACAAGACAAAGTCTGTGCACATTTCATACTGATGCATCTCAAGGTCGGTGCACATTGAATCGGTGCACATTGGGTTTTTGCATCTGAAGGTCTATGCACATTTTCTCTGAAGCATTAAGGTCGATGCACATTTCATATTTCTTCATATGCAGGTCGATGCACATTCCTATCTGAAGCATGGAAGTTGGTGCAACTGAAAATCAAGATTGATGTAGATCTGTCTGCAGCATATGAAGGTCGATGCACATCTTCTGTCTGAATCATAGAGGTCGACGCACATGGAGAGCTTTCTTCAGTAAGGTCGATGCACCTTTTCTTTTTGCATAAGAAGGTCAATGCACATTCTGCATGAAGGTCGGTGCAGATGAACATTTGCCAAAATGTCTTCATACCTGGACACATCAAAAGATGGCATGAATTTCTGGGCCAGTTGGCTAATGACTCATGGTGTGACGTCATCAAAACATCATGTACTTAACATTTTTGTCCTAGAGGAATATGGCCTTTCCTATATAAAGGAGGCTAGTGTACCCTTATATGCATGATAGAAAGATTGAAAAGATTGAAATCACGTATGTGCTTTCTCCTCTTATTTCCCCTTCCCTCCTAGCTCCTTTGTGAGAAGAGAGTGATTGCCCGGTGAGAGACCATCCGGTGTGAGACCGAGCTGCGTGAGACAGTAGTTATCCCGTTTCATCCGTATCATCGGAGTGCCGTCGATCCTTTCTACGTCACCGCCGCGTCAAATTTGGTATCAGAGCCCAACAACGGCATCTCCGTCAACCCGACGTCCGCGTCGTTTCCCCTCCCCAACATCAATAAGTGAAATGAAAAAAGATAAGAAAAGATAGAGCAGAAGAGTTCTTTCTCTCGACTGAGAAAGGAAGAAAGGGAAAAAATACACAGAAGCAGAAGATCTCTCAGTAGAGAGAGAGAGAGAGTGTGAAAAAAAAATTTTACGTTCGCGGGACAGGGCATCGTCGCCCATGCCGGATTCAAATTTTTCTGGCCCCAACAGTTTCCCCCCCCAGCCGTTGCCACGCATCGCGCGCGGCGCCTCCCTCCTGCGCCCGCTACCGCCAACGGCTACTGGCGTCGCTTGCCCGCCGCAGCCCACTGCCACCTCCGCCTCCCGCGTGCGCCCGCCCCGCCCGGCCCTTGTGCCCGCCCCGCCAGCAGCCTCCTACAGCGTGTCGCATCATTGCCCGCGCCAGCCAGTGCCCGCTCGCCGCGTGGCCACCCCGCGCGGTTGCCCACGTAGGTGCCCGCCTTCGCTGCCAGCGTCCAACTTGCAGCAATTGCTGACCTGTCTTCCCGCCTCGCCTGAGACACGCGTAGAAGAGAAAAAAAAAGAAAAAAAGTGGTTGTTGGAGAGTTTAGAATATATATATATATTATATATATAATATCAGATATATATATATATAACTTAATAGTTATATATCTATATATAAATACCATTTGAAGGAAGTGCCACCCGAGTCAACTTCGACGGCCTGAGCAGCGCCCGGGTCGCCTGGTCGTCGACAGATGGTTCGTGATTTGCGGAGTGTGAGTGACCGTGAGTCTCCCTGCATGGAGAAAGTCTGAGATAATTTATTCCCCTGCGTGAAATTTTTTTAAATTAAGCGGTTTTGTAATAATTGCACCCTCCTTACGTGGAGTGAATTTTTTGTTACCGTCAAGCTTCGTCGACGCCGTGCGGACATGCACGTCCCCACTCGCCTTCGTCTCCGGTCGGAGCTAGACTTTTCAGTCTAGTTAGGTGCGTGCTCCCATAAACTTGCTCATTTAGTATCCTTATCAATTACCGCGCGACGAAGTGAGAGAGAGCCCTATCCATGCAGCCTATCTCCTGAGTACATCGCTGTGGATGGAGAGAGAGTGTAGCACCCCATATAAAATGATAGAAAAGTAATAATAATAATATATAGACTTTTTCCCTAAGTGAATAAAAACTTTAGATAACTCTATAAGAAGATAACTCTATAAGAGGGTTAAATAACAGTTCGAATACCCAATGAGGGCCACTATATGAATGTACAATTAAAGCCATCATCATGTAATGGGGTCTCCTATTCCAATCACAAGATGAAAGGACGCCCCTATACCAGGACTCCATTCACCTTCCTATTCCAAAAGACTATTCACTTAAAATAGGGCCTCTATACAAGGGCATCATTTTCTAAAGCCATAGGGCCGCAACCCACGGTTTTGAAGCCCACAGTATACATAGAACCCTCTTTACAAACCCCACCAACCAACCAATCAAATATATATATATGTAAAATAACGCAACTCAACACCCAGCATGGCACGGAACAGGAACACACCCGGCATGGCTCAGAATAGGAACAGTAGTCAGGGAAATAGCGCCCCTGACCTGGGCGCTATTCCCAATAGGGCACCCCCAGACCAGGTGCCATTTCTTTTTGGGCATATATATATATATATATATATATATATATATATATATATATATAAATAATATGTAAGGCCCAAAGGATGTAACGCCCACCTACATGGGCGTTATTTCCCTAAACAGAGGCTACATGTGAAGTCACCATTTTCCTGCTAGCAACCTGCCAAACCGATTGACATTATGTCATCCCTTCCAGAAGTAAACCTGAACAGCTCCTTTGTGCTGGCAACTTACCCTTTTACCCGACAATCGATTGAAGCATTAATTGCTTCTTTTTCACTGGCAATGGACCCTTATGTTTTTCCTACCCTATAATTATACCCAACCTTCTAAGGTTAGAAGGTGATTACCGACATTTGGTTAATCTCCACCTGCAAAAGAAGGTCTTTACAGGAACATACATAAGGGGGGAAAGTTCATCTTACGTTCTTCTTCCTACTGTTGGATCCTTGCAGAGAAGCTTGGTTTTCTTATTATCTCTTCCACGTATTCACGTCAAAAAGGTAGGTGTTCTCAAGATCTGGCTTAACTAGTAGTTAATATAGGTTAACATGCATGCTAGTTAAACCTTTCATAGCTACAATATGGTCACCTGAGTCAAGGGTATATCATAAGACTTAGTGGGAAGGTTAGGCTACGCCTATCTGAAACACTAACTCTTGCGTGAGTAGATCTATGATCTTACCTCCGTCAAGTACCCATGTATAGCATACGGTTCGTATAATTTGTCATTACTCATAATCTGTCTCAATTTCTTGTAAATTGATCCATGTTTAAAAATTAATATCTATGAAATTAAACTCAGAAATCGTTGCATGAGCATGATCTTGCAATCTTGCTATTTTTCCAGGTCTATCTATGTGTCTGTTTCCTGATTCTGTGAGCATCTTATGAATCATGAACAATGAGGTTACGTAACTAGTAGCCACCATATTCAGAAATTTATATCTATTAAACCAAATCATGAAACTCCTGCCTGAGCATGACTTTGAAATAGTGAGATTTTTCCCTATTTTACCATGTCCTCATTTTCGGATTTCATGAAATTTAGCCTGATGAACAGTGGTTTGTGTCTCGTGGCGCACCCAGGGGAAGGGCGCCCCTGACCAGGGCGCCATTCAATGGGGCGCCCCAGGCCAGGGCACCATTTCACCATGGGGCGACCCTCCCCAGGGCGCCATTTCCCTCTGGATGTTAAACCCCATGATTGGCATGTTAAACCCGTTACCTGTTAAACCCTGCTGATTAGCCTGTTAAACCTGTTACCTGTTAAACCCTGTAGATTAGCATGCTAAACCTATTAAACCTGTTACCTGTTAACCTGTTAACCGGTTAACTACATACCTTGTCAAGCTTGTAGCATGTTAAACTTGTTAATTACATAAGCCTGGTAACTACATATCCTGTCAAACCTTGTTAATCACATAGCCGTCGTTAAGCTTGTTAATTCTATAACTTGATAATCCTGTAACCTGTTAAACCTGTTTACAAAGTGTAACCCTATTATCCTGTTACATATACAGTTATGGTTACCCCTCTTGTCACGTCCCGAGCCTTTACTACAGCGCAAGACTAACTCGGGGAGCGCGAACAGCCGGCATGGTAAGCCTCTTGCAAGCAAGAACGATCAGAGCGCAAGACAATCACACATAAAGATGCAATTGCACAATATATATTCAAACTTCAACTTTATTTCATTGATAATCAAATTGAACCATCAATTACAATCACTAATTCAACTTCCATTATGTACTAGACTCAAGAAATAGGAAAATTACATAGACTCAATCTAAACAATATAGACTTTCCTAAGTCTTCACTCTCATCTTGACAATACTTTCATTCGCTCTCGGACCCGCTACTTGTATAACCCGAATCCGAATTTGAATCACTTTC
The DNA here is from genome assembly GCA_022559845.1 of Amorphophallus konjac. Classification (NCBI taxonomy): domain Eukaryota; kingdom Viridiplantae; phylum Streptophyta; class Magnoliopsida; order Alismatales; family Araceae; genus Amorphophallus; species Amorphophallus konjac. The sequence continues at coordinate 221,560,024 of CM040125.1, read as the reverse complement.
CTCTCCTGAAAAGATTGGAAATAGGTAATGAGCACACTTACCCAGTAGGTATCTTCGCATCAACATGAAGGCACTATTAAAGTAATTAACAATTTAGCTCTAAAGAATAAGGTAAAAATCATGCGAATGCGATCAATCACGCGATTAAACCAAAGTAACAAGATGATCATGTAAGTTAGAATGAGATTAAATACAACCTAGTAAGAATGTAACAATAACATGATATTGGCCTTTCATGAACATGAATGTATTGAGAATGTACTTGCAAGCCACATAATCATCACTCCAGTATCTTTTACTTATGAGCAAGTACTTCATGAATTTCTGTAGAATATCAAGCAAGAAAGTCATGTACAAGAATGTCATGTTGTGCCGTGGATTTTCACTTATTTATAGAGAAAGTACTCCTAGCGCAATGCGACGCCAGTAGTATCATATCCCATGGTTTATAAAATAGTATGTTTCCGACAATCAGCCGAGGGGACTAGCATAGGGCCCTTGAACACAATCAGTGCTCGATCGCATCTTCAAGTATAAATCAAGCTTTTTCCATGCATGTAACAATAAAGTATGGCCAAGAATATAATGAGTTCAAATAAGCTCATGATAACAATATTCAATGAATGAATGCTTCAATAAGAATCATGAAAAATCAAGAATGACTTAAGCAAGGTTATGCTTATGGAAATAAATCGGCAGCATAACGATACGTTCTTTATATTCCATTCATTATATTAGGTTTCTTGATCAATATGATAAGTTCTAGATCATTAATAGTCCATCTAGAAACCTTGGAATATCAACCCTTGGTCCACCCTGGGTTAAAATACTCAAGCAGTGTGACGGTCGTGTATTGGGCCGTTACATGATGTGACGCTCCAGTATTAGGCCGTTACATTAGTCTGAATCCAGAACCAAGAAATTGGACTCAGTGAAATGTGACAGTCGTATATTGGGCCGTTACTTGTGCCTGACGGTCCAACATAGAGCCGTTACATTACTGATAACCAAAATCATCGATAGTGTAATCTAATCAATGGGCTTTAATGGTACAACCAACTCGGCGTCCTAGTGAAAATCCCAGGCTCGGGGAGAATTACGGAGGCCTTGAAACAAGATTTCCTAGTCCATTGGAAGGAATATCCAATAGAGAGGTCCTCATGTCCAAGAATAATGTTCTTATAGTGCAAAGTGAACTAATGGATAACATATCGGAATATGTGTCATATACTTACAGAAATGACTCTATAGATAGGAAAGAATGTGTAACATTATGAAACCAAGAAAAAAAACTCCGTCAATACAACTTTGGAAAATCATGATTTAGAATACAAAACTATAGAGTTTTAGCCAATGAAATTAGCATAACTTAAAATAACCTAAGACACATTAATCATGCAATTTAATTATGAATCAGAAACTAAACTCAAAGTCATGATAATAGGTCCAAACTTAACTATCTAAGCTTATTTATAAGTAAACTTAACTGGTTATTATTCTACCTTGGGTTGACAGAACACAGGTGTCTGACGGTCTAGGATAGGCGCGTTACAGTGTGTGACGGTTTATCGAGGGGCCGTTACAGTGGTGTAACGCTCCTGCTAGGGTGCGTCAAAGACAATAGAACAAATAAAAGCACAACAGGATGTGACGGTCTATCGTAAGGCCGTTACATTCATGTGACGGTCTTACGTTGGTGCGTCAGAGAATCTGCTGGCAGTAAACTAAGTAAAGATTTATGAAAACATAACATGTCTGAAAATCAACATACTACCACTGTCCTAGTCATGAAAACGAAGTATAGGCTAACTATATGCATAGGTTTAGTGAATAGACATGATAATATCTTTTAATTTCCATTTAGGGCTAAGAAATGCATGAATGTATAGAACTAGGAAATCATGAAATTCTTAGTCTACAATGCATGAAATCAAGCATAATCAGAGGGCTTTTATTCCTAACAAGTAGTTTTTACCAATCATGAGATAACCTACCTCTTCTAGAACCTTAAAAATTTGAATTTGATGCAAGGTGCTACCCTTCGTCCCTTGTACTTCTTATGATAAATCAGCAACATCAATCTGCTCTATTTCCTCAGCCTCTTGACCCAAGGATGTGAAAGTTTGAGGGTAAGAAGATGAAACTATTGGAAACAAAAAGTTCTAAAGGATCGTACTCTAATTACCTCGTTTAGTCATCCTAATCTCTGAATCTTCAGGGGACTTGCGTTCAGATTCCTGGGTTGCTAAGGTTGAATCAGCAACTTTGGAAGCTTCTATCTCCATGGTTGCTTGATCTCCTAGTACGAAATTTGGAGAACCATTAGTTTAATGTATACTAAACAAAAGCTTCTAAAAAACTTACCCAAATTTATGACAACTTACCTTGATTCTTCACGAGCCAAAAGTAAGGGTCGCTCAGTTCGGAACTAGGTCCTATTTATAGGGTTTTGACTAGGGTTTGAAGATTCGATCGATTCTAGAGTCCTTAATTTGCCAGAACCTATTCCCTAAGAGTCCTTAGTAATATTATACGCTTCCCTAAGTCGATCTCTTGTAGATAGGATTTCAAAGTTCCAATCTTTTTGTAATTTCCTCGCCTTAGGGAATCTGTAGGATGTAACGGTCGTGTCTAGGTGCGTTACATAGCTGTGGCGGTCGCCCGATAGACCGTTACATTCAACGTATATAGAGTTTTAATTTAATCAAACTCTTTTATTCATTTATCCACATAATTATCTTATATCAATAGTATTTATCCTTAAAATACGTGAATAAGCTAATTACCCTTCTAGAATATGGGCCAAACTTAATGGGCTTAGTCCATTAACCTTTTGGATAATAATTAGATAGACTAGGTTAACTAATTAGCCTAATTGACCCTTATAATGACTTATTAATCTAATAATCCTTCATTAATTTATTTAGGCCTTTATAATTTCCAAAAAACTATTTTATAATTCAAAAATTATATATATAAATTCTGGGGTACTACACCCTCCCCCACTTAGAAGAATTTGGTCCCCAAATTCAATATATGGATTTCGGAGACTGTACTTACAGTTAAATAATTCTGGAAATCTTTTCCGCATGGCTGTTTCGGTTTCCCAAGTTGTTTCATATGACCATATTTTCTTCCATTAAATCTTGACCATAGGAATAACTTTATTTCTTAGTTGATGCACTTCTCGTTCCAGAATCTTTATTGGCGTTTGTTCGTATGTCACGTCCTTTTGAATTTCCATATTATCATAAGTAATAATATGGTCAGGATCATATACATACTTCTTCAGCATAGAGACGTGAAATACGTCATGAACTCCTGCTAATTGTGGAGGTAAAGCCAGTTTGTAAGCCACTTCACCAATCCGTTCAAGAATTTCAAACGGGCCAATGAATCTTGGAGTTAGCTTTCCTTTAATGCCAAATCTTCGAATACCATGATCTGGAGAAACCTTTAAATATACATGATCTCCTACTTGAAACTCCAAGTCATGTCTTCGATTGTCAGCATAAGACGTTTGCCTATCTTGTGCCATCTTCATTCTTTCTTGAATGAGCTTGATCTTCTCAGTAGAGTCCCTTATAAGGTCGGGGCCTAGAAATTGCTTTTCCCCTATTTCATTCAGTTGTGCCCCTGTGTGGTTTTGATGATGGCTGACACACCATGAGTCACACTGAGGTGTGCTAATTAATTTAGATGACTGTTTGACTGCTTGAATATCTGATTGTTTGCTTGAATAGCTAATTCATGAATATGGCTAGATTGGGTTAACGTAGTGGCTAATTGTTCATGCAGTGCGTTGACGCAGTTGGAGATTGGGTTGACGCATTGGATGTCTGTTCACTAGCTGCATTGACGCTACAAGGACACTGCGTTGACGCAGTAGTTGCTGGTTCACTAGCTGCGTTGACGCAGTGGATCAGCTGGGTTGATGCCATGCTGCTTTGTCTACTTTTTGTTGCTCATTAAGTCTTAAAGTCTATACAGGGTAGTTCACGCATCACTCTATTTGCCAAGTGTATACATCAGTCAGCATTGCATCTTGTTCACGAAGTCTATACACTGCTGGATGTTCATGTCTGCACATTGGTGCTTTTCCCTACGTTCTGGCCAAGTCTATACAGCCTCATCTTTACCTTCGTTCCAAGCCAAAGTCTACACATTCGTTTCCTTGGGCAAAGTCTATACATCGTGGCCTTGAACTCTCAAGTCTGTACACTCTTTATTTCAAAGTCTGTACATTGTTGCCTTGAAGCCATTCCAAGTCTATACATCCAGTTGAACGCAATGTCTACACATCGCCTCACATCATATGAAGTCTGTACGTTGGAGTTGTCTTTCTTGCTTTGTGACCACACTTCGTGTCGGTTTCTATTTTCATCTTCGAGTTGTTTTCAGCCCGTGTCGTCCTCGTCTTCGAGTCGTTCGTAAGTTCGAGCAATTTTGTATTCGAGTCGTTTTTTAATGTCTTCATGTTGTTTCTGTGTTTGTGTCTTCGTGTTGTTGTTTTTATGTCTTCGTGTTATTTTTGTGTTTGAGTCTTCATGTTATTTCTGTATTTGTGTCTTCGTGTTATTTTTATGTCTTCGTGTTGCTTCTTTCTATCTTCGTCCAGGTTTCCTCTGATCGCGTGTTTTACTACCGTTTTACTCCGTGTTATTTCTTTCTCACCTCATGCTGTTCTCATCTGACTTCGTGTCATTCTCTTTGTAGTGTTAGCCCTGTTACTGTGGTACCTCGTGTCGTTCTCTCTTTATCTCGTGCTGTAGTCATCTTATGTACCTCGTGTCGTTCTCAGTATAGTGCACCTTTTGTTGTTCCTACACACCTCGTGTAGCTTTAGCTTGAGTGTCAACCGACTTATTTCAGGTATATATATATATATAGAACCCTGAGTATTAATGGTTTTAATCTCTTTGCAGGAGAAGAAGAAAAAGAAGAAGAAGAAGGATTCTGATTTCAGGATCAAATCCGAACTAGTTTGCTCTATTGTACTGTTCGTGGAGCCTATGCAGAGTGGGCACGTGATACGAGGCTGGCATCTGACACGTGATCCGAGATGCAGAGGAGCCTCCACGTGGACTGAAGTATTTAGGCGGGAATCGTGGAGAGCACATGCCGCCCTAATCTCCTGCTGCTATATATATGTGTCTTCTTCCTCTGAAGAAAGGGGGCGAGGGCAGAGAGTGACTGAAGTAGAAGCAGCCAGAGCTAAGAGAAGAAGTGCAGAAGAGAAAGAAGAGATAGAGAATGCTGAGAGCTAGATTGAGAGAGCAGAAGAAGAAAAAGAAAGAGAGACAGTGAGATAGAGAGAGTGAGAATAAGGAGAAGGCAGAAGCAATAAGAAGAAGAAGAAGTAAGAAAGAAGAAGAAAAGAGAGTTCGTGCTGGGAGAAAGAGAGAAGCAGTAGAAGAAGTTCTACTAGACCGTGGATCAAATCCAGGCCAGCCAGCTCCTGTGAGAGCCACATTTGATTTTATCTTTTCAGCTTTCTGTTGCTGGGTTTTGTTTTTCCTTTGAACTATTCACTTGCTGTATTTCCGATTCTCTGTAGAGAGGTCGGGGTCCCTCCTGTTGGTTCAGGAGAAGGGAGATTGCTATCTCCGGATGCAAGTAGCTGGGTGCTACTTGTGGGTTCCCTCTGGTTAGAGGAAGGGAGGCTCGTCCTCCGATTCTGGGCTTGTAGGTTTCAAGTCCAGGGGTCCCTCCGGTTGGGAGGAAGAGAGGTCCGAGACCTCTGGTTTGCAGGTGACTTAATGTCACTTGTGTTTCCCTCTGGGGTTCAGAGGAAGAGAGACTTGGGTCTCTAGGTTCCCCTCCGGTTCGGAGGAAGGGAGGTTTGGTCCTCCGGTTCTGGGCTTGTGGGTAGCAAGTCCAGGGGTTCCCTCCAGGTTTGGAGGAAGAGAGACCGTGTGTCTCTGGTTTCCAAGTGGCTGGGAGTCACTTGGGGTGTCCCTCCGGTTGGGAGGAAGAGGGGAGTTTGTTCCCTTGGTCAAGCTGTTTGGCAGCATTTGTTGCAGACTGAGTCTGATGTGCTAGTGTTACTAGTGGAAGCCTCACTCCAGTTGGGAGTGAGGGGTGGACATAGGTCTTTGGACCGAACCACCTAAAATCATTGTGCAGTGGTTTGTTTGATTGCCTGCTTCCGCTAGATGCATGCTAGGACCGTGATTTAATTGATTATCTATATCCTAGAGTTTAATTGAGTTTGCATATCTTGTTTGATCAATTGTCCACTGATCTAGTTGTTATCATCTCATGCGAATTTTAAATTGGGTAGAATTCTTTGAAAGATCCATTCACCCCCCCTCTGGATCAGTGTTTATCAATCGCACCTAGCTGACAATTGGTATCAGAGTCGGTGTCTGCATACAAGGTCCAGTGACCTGCAGATTCGATCTTGCAGTCTTAGGTGCTAACTTATTTTTAGTGCATAAATATTCCTGGTGCCTTGAACTTTCTCGCTAGTTGTTTTTTCAATGGCTCTTCCACCCGTCTTCAGTGGTTCTGATTTCAGTCAGTGGTACACTGCTTTACATGCTTATGTAAATTCTGCTAATCCTGATTTGTGGAAATTAATTTCACAAGGTCCTCACACCTTACCAACGAAAGTGTTCAAATGGACCGACAGACACAGATCAAAGGATGGAGAAAATCAGAAAGCCTTTAACCTGTTGAAAGCAACTACTGACAGAGCCTTATGGTCTTGTCTTCATAATTGCAGCTCAGCAAAGGACATCCTGGATAGGTTGAAGCAATTTCACAGGGTAAACGAGGACAGCTGCATGATGGCTAACAGAAGTAATCCAAGTGGCAGCAATCAAGGCAGCAGTCAGACTGAAGATGATGATGATGAGGTAAATCTCTTCGAGAATTTTTCTCTAGAAGATTGGGAGAATGCATATGCTGAATTATTTGAATCTCATGAACTGTTAAGAAAACAATATAAAAAATTGAAGAAGGGTACTGGTTTAGATAGTTCAAGTTCTCCTTGTAGAAAGTGTGTTGAATTGAAAAATATTCATGATGCATGTATGTCTGATTTTCTAATGTTGAAGAAACAAATTTCTTTATTGAAAACTGAGAATCAAGATCATGTGAAAGAAATCTCTGAACTTGAAAAGAAGCTTAGTCTAGCTAGTCATGATTCTGTTCAGAGCAAGGATTTGCTGAAAGAAATTAAATGTGTTAAGTCTGAATTAAACAAGCTGAAATCTGAAAATGATTATCTTAAAGAGTTCTCCAATAAAAATGATGAAAAATCAGAGAAACTTAGACAGGAGAACAAATTGCTGATTGAAAAGCTTAATGCCATAAAATCTGTAAATATAGAATTACAGAAAGATTCTGAAAAATAACAGGAAATGTTTCATGAATGTCAGTCTCTCTTAGATGAATGGGTGCTTGATGCTGATCTCCTAGAGCAGAACAGTAAACTGGAAGAGGAAATCAATGAGTTGAAACATCTAAACACCCAGCTGACAGATAGGCTAATGACAATGGAAAAAGACAAGTGTGTGAGTGTGGATAATTCTGATAGGTTGATGAATGCTGAACAAGAAATTGAGAGTCTGAAAACCATCAACTTAATGTTAAATGGAAATGTCAGTTGTAGTGAACGGAAAATAGCTGGATATGAGCTTACTATCACATCCCTTCAACAAGAAGTTGATGATCTTTATAAGTCCTTATCTGAAGCTGACAATGAAACAAAACTAAAACAGGAAGTTGAAAAACTCAAGAGTCTGAATGATGCCTTGCATCAACAAGTCATTTCCTGTGAAACAAATTTGTCCAAATATGAAGCTAAAATTACTGATTTGAATTCTGAGATTAAAGATTTGAAAAATTCTCTATCAAAATTTGTCAAGGGAAAGGACAATCTGAATAAGCTTCTGGGAAAGACTGATAACTCTCAGAGAGAAGGGCTGGGTTACAGTTCAACAAACAAAAGAATCAATAGCAATAAAACTTCAACTGTGTTTGTAAAAGCTTCTGATCAAAACACAACTGCTGGTCTTTCTGTTTTTCAATTCACTGCACAAAAGTCCACTGTGAAACCCAAAACTGTGGAACAAACTCCAAAACAGAAAAAGGGTGAAAATTCACAGAAAAAGGAAAAAGACACTCCTGTTGTTGTAAAGAAGACTGCACACAATTCACATGATCTCTCACACACTCACATTAAAAAGGGTTCATGTTATTATTGTGGGAAAGGAGGTCACATAATGGAGGATTGTGGATTGATGTTAAAGGATGAGCATGCTAGTGGAACTAATTCTAGAAACTCTTTTGATAGAAACCATGTTGCTAGGAAGCCTGATGCCTCATGTTATTATTGTGGGAAGCATGGTCATCTCATGAATGATTGTTTTATCATGAAAGAAGACAACAAACTACATGCCAGGTCTTCCATGCACTTTCATGATCCATATGGATCTAAACACAATTCTAGTCAGCACATTGTGTGCTTCAACTGCAATAAGCCTGGGCACAAGGCTGCTGAGTGCTGGTTTAGATCTACTTGGGGTAAAAATAGTTTTCATAGAAGAAATTCTTTTGCTTGCTCTCACTGTGGGAAGAATGGCCATACAGTCAAGAACTGTTGGCATGTTCAGAAGAACACTGTTAACCCCTATGGTGTCAAATTCCCTGCAAAACCATTTGCAAGATTTTCATGCTATAACTGTGGGAAGCAAGGTCACAAATCTTCTGAATGTTGGCTGGTTAGGAATAAGAATCAAACTATTCATGCATATAACAGAAAATCTTATAATCATGTTTATAAACCTCATGCTACTGTTACTATGCATCCTAAGAACCAAAAACCAGTCACATCATGTAGATACTGTGGAAAGTATGGTCACTCTATGGAAACTTGCTATCTGATGGATCATGATGACCATGCTACTATGAATTTGCTTAGAACACCTGTTAGGGGTAAGGCAAGACCCAAAGCTGCTTGGGTCCCTGCAAGTTCAAAATGATCAATATTTTGCAGGTGTGCCTTGGGTGCTGAAGAATAAAAAGGGGGGAAATAAACCAAGGCACCCAAGTTGATAAAGCCCCATTAAGGTAAATTCTCTGCATTTCTTGTTCTTAGAATAACTGCATAGCATGTTAAATGCGTATTTGCGTATCAACTCATCATCTGCACTGTTAGATTTAATTTTCTAAACTCTCTTCCTACATGAATTTGCATATGCTGCCATTGAAAAAATCTGATGCACTTTGTAAGGGGGAGTTTGTCTAGTCTCATGCATTGTCTTCATGTCATATAGGTTGATTCTGTGTTTTTAGATAGGGGGAGTAAATGCATAGCATATCACTCATTTTGAAAAAAAAAGGTGTTACATTGCATATAGATAGGGGGAGCTTGCTTAATCACTTCAGCTATCTTTATCTGAACTCTACCTGTCCACCTATCTGATTCATCATGTCATATCTGTGTTACCAGTGATTTCAACATCAAATGATCTCTCTTGACTATTTTTGAAGTATTCATAATCTGAATTTATACCTTATTGACATCTGTCTGCCTCTCCTAAATCTGCTGAAGGAGAGCTTCACTTCAATTCAGTCAAGTCTGAACTTCTTTGCTCAAGGGCAGATTCGTTGCTGAAATTTTTCAGAATCTAAGTTGTTTGTTGAAATATCAGTCAGCTCACTTGAATTACTAAGTTGAGATTTGAAGTAAACCTTCAGTCTGAATACTACTTCATGAAAGTTAAAATATCTTTAATGAGAAACCTTCCATTATATATGCTTAAGAACATTTGTTAACTGGAACTGGTTTAAGTCTTATGTACTCCTGTTTGGACACAAGGAACTTGGAAATATTTGATTCAATCTCTTAATAAACTTTAACTGTCTGCTTCATGTAAATTCATGTAAGAGCTTCTGACATCTGAAAAGTTGATATCCTTGTCTATGTTGTTTGAGATATATAGTGTACTTGTTCTGATTCATGGACAGAGCAATAACTGTGGTTACTGAGAAACCCGTCCAAAGGATTGTGTCATGAAGTACCATGGTTAACTCTGCTTAAAGAGATGATTGAAAATACTGTGAAATTTGGCAGAGCAATGGCATTGTTGTATTGAGTAACTGGGGATTCTGGCCTCTAATCAAGGTGTATCCTCATGCCAAAGATACTTCCAATGCTACCTCTGTTCTCCAAAATGGGAGAAGCAATACGGTTGTGACACTGAGTAACTGGGGATTCAAGCCTCTAATCAAGGTGTCTCCCCATGTCAAAAGGTGTTGATAAACCAAAATTGTTCATTTAAAAAGAAAATTATGAACAAGTGTAAATCAAATTCTGAAAGAACAATGTAAAATTCTGTTGCACTCTCTTATGTATCTCTTAAAACTGTCATGGAAAGTAAACTAAGTAAGATGAAAGTTGGTTGAACTAGAGTTTTATATGAGCTTATAGTTCCTTTTTATAAAGAGCTGGTTCAGATATGAGTACAATTCTTTTTGAAAAACGTGTTTACATCATTCTTAAACCATATCTGAAAATCAAGGTTTCATAAGCTTTTATAATAGAGGACTCTAGAACTTAAAAATTCTGTTCTATGAAGTTAGTATCTTGCTGAAAAGTTCAATATCTCAATTTTCACTAACTATTGAATCTACTCATCCTATGGCTCTTTATCACTGTGTTTTGATTCAGTGGTATTAGACTGGTTGTCATTTTTGAGAAGCACTTCTCTCAGTTTATCATTTGTACTTGCAGTTTTTGGATAACCAGAGTTCATACTTGTGGATTTCTCTTGCATCATAGATCATAAGGGCAAGATTCTCTGGTCTGTTTGAGAGACTATTTGCATAAGGGGACAATGTGCTACATTGTCTGATCATGTTGATTGTCTGCATTAGCTATATATCTTCTGCCATGTCAAAGGGGGAGTATTGGTTGCATATGCATCACTGCATAAGTTGTTTGACAAAAGGGGCAGATTGGTCAAAAGGGGGAGCTTTTAATTCACTCTTTTTATACAGTCTTCTTCTTTCCTCTTCAACTCATGTCTTTTTGCTGAAGTCAAAGGGAGAGAAGCTCTTGAAGGATTCATTTGGAAGATAGATGTGTCCAAAGAAAAGGCCTCCTTCGAACCATCAACAATCCAAGGGGAAGTATAACATTCCTGTGCTTTACTGAATTGTTTCCCTATTTCATTCTTTTTGATGAAGGCAAAGGGGGAGAAGAATCTAATCTGAGTCAGTGTAACTCATAGTGTTGCCATCATCAAAAAGGGGGAGATTGTTGTGCCCATGTGTGGTTTTGATGATGGCTGACACACCATGAGTCACACTAAGGTGTGCTAATTAATTTAGATGACTGTTTGACTGCTTGAATATCTGATTGTTTGCTTGAATAGCTAATTCATGAATATGGCTAGATTGGGTTAACGTAGTGGCTAATTGTTCATGCAGTGTGTTGACGCAGTTGGAGATTGGGTTGACGCATTGGTTGTCTGTTCACTAGCTGCGTTGACGCTACAAGGACACTGCGTTGACGCAGTAGTTGCTGGTTCACTAGTTGCATTGACGCAGTGGATCAGCTGGGTTGACGCCATGCTGCTTTGTCTACTTTTTGTTGCACATTAAGTTTTAAAGTTTGTACATGGTAGTTCACGCATCAATCTATTTGCCAAGTGTATACATCAGTCAGCATTGCATCTTGTTCACGAAGTCTATACACTGCTGGATGTTCATGTCTGCACATTGGTACTTTTCCCTACGTTCTGGCCAAGTCTATACAGCCTCATCTTTACCTTCGTTCCAAGCCAAAGTCTACACATTCGTTTCCTTGGGAAAAGTCTATACATCGTGGCCTTGAACTCTCAAGTCTGTACACTCTTTATTTCAATGTCTGTACATTGTTGCCTTGAAGCCGTTCCAAGTCTATACATCCAGTTGAACGCAATGTCTACACATCGCCTCACATCATATGAAGTCTGTACGTTGGAAGTGTCTTTCTTGCTTTGTGACCACACTTCGTGTTGGTTTCTGTTTTCGTCTTCGAGTTGTTTTCAGCCCGTGTCGTCCTCGTCTTCGAGTCGTTCGTAAGTTTGAGCAATTTTGTATTCGAGTCATTTTTTAATGTCTTCATGTTGTTTCTGTGTTTGTGTCTTCGTGTTGTTATTTTTATGTCTTCATGTTATTTTTGTGTTTGAGTCTTCATGTTATTTTTGTATTTGTGTCTTCGTGTTATTTTTATGTCTTCGTGTTGCTTCTTTCTATCTTCGTCCAGGTTTCCTCTGATCGCGTGTTTTACTACCGTTTTACTCCGTGTTATTTCCTTCTCACCTCGTGCTGTTCTCATCTGACTTCGTGTCGTTCTCTTTGTAGTGTTAGCCCTGTTACTGTGGTACCTCATGTCGTTCTCTCTTTATCTCGTGCTGTAGTCATCTAATGTACCTCGTGTCGTTCTCAGTATAGTGCACCTTTTGTTATTCCTACACACCTCGTGCAGCTTTAGCTTGAGTGTCAACCGACTTATTTCAGATATATATATATAGAGAGAGAGAGAGAACCTTGAGTATTAATGGTTTTAATCTCTTTGCAGGAGAAGAAGAAAAAGAAGAAGAAGAAGGATTTTGGTTTCAGGATCAAATCCGAACCAGTTTGCTATATTGTACTGTTCGTGGAGCCTATGTAGAGTGGGCACGTGATACGAGGCTGGTATCTGGCATGTGATCCGAGATGCAGAGGAGCCTCCACGTGGACTGAAGCATTTGGGCGGGAATCGTGGAGAGCACACGCCGCCCTAATCTGCTGCTGCTATATATATGTGTCTTCTTCCTCTGAAGAAAGGGGGCGAGGGTAGAGAGTGACTGAAGTAGAAGCAGCCAGAGCTAAGAGAAGAAGTGCAGAAGAGAAAGAAGAGATAGAGAATGCTGAGAGCTAGATCGAGAGAGCATAAGAAGAAAAAGAAAGAGAGACAGTGAGATAGAGAGAGTGAGAAGAAGGAGAAGGCAGAAGCAGTGAGAAGAAGAAGAAGTAAGAAAGAAGAAGAAGAAGAAGAAGAAAAGAGAGTTCGTGCTGGGAGAAAGAGAGAAGCAGTAGAAGAAGTTCCTGCTGGACCGTGGATCAAATCCAGGCCAGCCAGCTCCTGCGAGAGCCACATTTGATTTTATCTTTTCAGCTTTCTGTTGCTGGGTTTTATTTTTCCTTTGAACTATTCACTTGTTGTATTTCCGATTCTCTGTAGAGAGGTCGGGGTCCCTCCTGTTGGTTCAGGAGAAGGGATATTGCTATCTCCGGATGCAAGTAGCTGGGTGCTACTTGTGGGTTCCCTCTGGTTAGAGGAAGGGAGGCTCGTCCTCTGATTCTGGGCTTGTAGGTTTCAAGTCCAGGGGTCCCTCCGGTTGGGAGGAAGAGAGGCCCGAGACCTCTGGTTTGCAGGTGACTGAATGTCACTTGTGTTTCCCTCTGGGGTTCAGAGGAAGAGAGACTTGGGTCTCTAGGTTCCCCTCCGATTTGGAGGAAGGGAGGTTTGGTCCTCCGGTTCTGGGCTTGTGGGTAGCAAGTCCAGGGGTTCCCTCCGGGTCTGGAGGAAGAGAGACCGTGTGTCTCTGGCTTCCAAGTGGCTGGGAGTCACTTGGGGTGTCCCTCCGGTTGGGAGGAAGAGGGGAGGTTGTTCCCCTGATCAAGCTGTTTGGCAGCATTTGTTGCAGACTGAGTCTGCTGTGCTAGTGTTACTAGTGGAAGCCTCACTCTGATTGGGAGTGAGGGGTGGACGTAGGTCTTTGGACCGAACCACCTAAAATCATTGTGCAGTGGTTTGTTTGATTGCCTGCTTCCGCTAGATGCATGCTAGGACCGTGATTTAATTGATTATCTATATCCTAGAGTTTAATTGAGTTTGCATATCTTGTTTGATCAATTGTCCACTGATCTAGTTGTTATCATCTCATGCGAATTTTAAATTGGGTAGAATTCTTTGAAAGATCCATTCACCCCCCCTCTTGATCAGTGTTTATCAATCGCACCTAGCTGACACATTCCAGCATATTGGTGATCGACAGCTTTTTCCATATAAAACTTGAAAATGTGTCACTCGTATGCTAGCCTGATAGCTATTGTTATATGCAAACTCTACTAGAGGCAAGTGATCCTGCCAACTACCTCCAAACTCAATAGCACAAGCCCTGAGCATATCTTCTATTACCTAATTCGTTCTTTCCGTTTGACCATCTGTTTGTGGATGAAAAGCTGTGCTAAAATTCAATCTAGTCCCTAGTGAATGTTGTAGACCCTTCCAGAATTATGATGTGAATCGAGGATCTCTATCGGATATAATAGTGACGGGGACACCATGTAGTTTAACAATCTCCTTTATGTATAATGCTGCTAGGATATCCACAGATCATCGACTCTTTATTGGTATGAGGTGTGCGGATTTAGTCAATCGGTCTATGATTACCCATATTCCATTGTGTCCACCTCTGGTCTGGGGTAAACCCATAATAAAGTCCATCCCTATACTCTCCCATTTCCATTCGGAAATACTCAAGGGGTGTAATTTACCTGTGAGTCTAAAATGCTCGGCCTTTACTTGTTGGCAGGTGAGACAGCGAGACACAAAATCCGCTATTTCTCTCTTCATATTGGGCCACCAGAAATTTCTTTTGAGATCTTGATACATCTTTGTTCCTCCTGGATGAATTGTGTATTTGGAATTATGCGCTTCATCTAGGATTAGTTTCTTCGTAGCCTCATGATCTGGTACACATTCGGCCCTTAAATAATAATCTTTCGTCATTGGAAATAGAAAAATCCGGCCTTTGTTCCATATTGGCTTTAATTTCCAGTAATATATAATCATCATTTTGCAGTTTGACCAGATCTTCTATCAATGTAGGTTGAGCTCGGATATTAGCTATGAAACAATCTTCTTCCTTTATGTCAATATCTAAGTTCAACTAAGCAAATTAAGGAACAAGGTTTGTTACACTTATCATAAGACTTGATAGCATACCCATTAGTTTTCTGCTGAGTGCATCTGCTACAGCATTAGCCTTGCCATGATGATATTGAATAGTAAAATTGAAGTCTTTGATATATTCTAACCACCTCCTCGGCCTCATGTTAAGCTCCTTTTGAGAGAATAAATATTTCAAGCTTTTATGGTCCGAGTAGACCGTGAACTTTTCTCCATAAAGATAATGACACCAAATTTTCAAGGCGAAAATAACCGCTGCTAATTCCAGATCATGTACGGGATAGTTTTCCTCGTGACGTTTCAATTGTCTTGAAGAATAACAGATTACTTTTCCATTCTGCATGAGAACGCATCCTAAGTCAATGCCAGACACATCCGTATACACTTCGAATCCACCACCCTCCATTGGTAGTGATAAAATAGGACATGTTGTAAGATGATTCTTAAGAGTTTGAAAACTCTTCTCACATTCCTCTGACCAGACAAAAGGATTTTCTTTTCTTGTGAGTCTAGTTAAAGGAGCCGTAATTTTTGAGAAGTCTTTAATGAATCTCCTATAATAACCAGCTAGACCCAGAAAGCTTCTTACTTCTGATACAGTCGTTGGCCGACTCCAATTCTTGACAGTTTCTACCTTAGAAGGATCCACAACAATACCTTCTTTTGAAATAATGTGGCCTAGGAATGAGACTTCCTCGAGCCAGAATTCACACTTATTAAGTTTGGCATAAAGCTTGTGTTCTCTAAGTATTTGTAAAGCTATTTTCAAATGTTGTTCATGTTCCTCTTTCGTCTTGGAATATATCAAGATGTCATCAATGAAGACGATGATGAAATGGTCCAGATATGGCTGGAAGACATTGTTCATAAGTTGCATGAATGCTGTTGGGGCATTAGTTAACCCAAACGGCATCACTACGAATTCATAGTGGCCATAACGACTTCGAAAAGCCGTTTTATAAATGTCCTCTTCTTTAATTCTAAGCCGATGATAACCTGATCTGAGGTCTATCTTAGAGAAGTATTATGCTCCCGAAAGCTGATCGAAGAGCTCATCAATACGCGGCAACGGATACTTGTTTTTAATTGTGAGTTGATTCAGTCGCCGGTAATCGATGCATAGCCTGAGAGAACCATCCTTCTTCTTGACAAATAGAACCGGCGCACCCCAAGGTGATGTGCTAGGTCTGATGAAACCCTTGTCCAGAAGTTCCTACAACTGCTTCTTCAATTCCTTGAGTTCTGTGGGGGACATCCTGTAAGGGGCTATAGAAACAGGTGTTGCTCCCGGAATGAGTTCAATAGTGAAGTTCACTTCCCTCTCGGGCGGTAAACTAGGTAATTCAGATGGAAACACATCGGGGAACTCATTTACAATAGGAATGTCCGCTAAGATAACCTCCTTAGACTCGGTGATAATTACGGAAGTAAGAAAAGCTTCACATCCTTGCGAGATAAGTTTGCAAGCGTGAAGAGAAGATATGATAGTAGGATGCTTCTTGTACTTGATGCCAAGAAAAGAGAATCTTGGAAGACCGGGCTTTCGAAAGGATATAATCATATTTCGGCAATTGATATAAGCATCATGATCTACAAGCCAAACTACCCCTAAAATGACATCATAACCTTTCATGTCAAGGCATACTAGGTTTGCGGGGTGATCATGACCTTCTACTATCACTTCGCTATCAGGATAATAGTTGGTAAGCTTTGTTCCAAAACCTAAGGGTGTGGAAATAGCAAGATCTGAAGGTAAGGGAACTGATGCGATTGGTAATGTTTTAGCAAAAGTAGCGGAGATAAAAGAATGAGAGGCACCAGTATCAAATAGCACAAATGCAGGACGAGAATAAATTTGAAGAGTACCTTCCATAAGCCCATCATCCCTGGGCGCTTCCTCTCCTTCTAGAACAGCATTGAGGCGAGCCTGCTTCCTGCGTCCTCCACCAGATGACTGGTCCTTCATAAGGGGGCATTCCGGCATGCGATGCTCCCTGCTTCCACAATGTAAACAAGCGCCGAGACGCTTCCAACACTCCTCAGCCGAATGGCCGAATTTTTCACAAAATGTGCAAGCCGTGGCGACCTGCTCCTTCTCCTCCTTGACTTTCTTTTGCTTCCACCATTCCCAATCCTGGATCTCTTCTTACTATCACAGCTTTTGTAACGCTCAGTGGTGCTGAATTTCTCTTTCTTATAACGCCGATCTGAGCGTCGGCTTGATTCTTCTCTTTTCCCTTTCAATTTTTCGACCTTCTCTAAGGTCCTTTCACATAGGTACGCCCGCTGAACCATCTCCGCATAAGTACGGATGTTTTGGGTCCCGAGCTGCTAAATGAAACCGAGTCGTAACCCGTCCATAAACTGATTTACCTTGAGTAGATTGGTGCTGATAAGATGCGGTGCGTAAGGTGCAAGCCTTGAGAATTGTAGTTCATATTCAACAACCGTCATCATTCCCTGCCGAAGAGCGGCGAACTCCATAGCCTTTCGTTCCTTTACGTGCTCAGAAAAGTACTTGGCACGGAACATGTTAAGAAAACCATCCCATGTATGAGGTGCATTGGCCGGAGGTGCCGGAACCGACTTCCACCATGTGCGAGCATCTTTGTTGAGTTAAAAGGTTGCGAGACGCACCTTCTCCTGATCGGTACATTGAATGACATCAAATATATGATTCATTTCGTCTATCTAGTTTTCTACCTCGTCGGGATTAGACGAACCATAGAATCGCGGAGGATTTAAACTCCAAAAATTGTGATGTAGGTCACCAGCCCTTGCCCCTGCGTCACCTTATGCTATGGTTTGCAATGCCTGAGTAAGGCCGGCAACTGTTTGTGGCATACCATCCCAATCTACACTATGAGCCATTTGTAAAATGAGGTACTTGAGAGAAAAATAACAACTTGTTATTTCTCATGAAATTGGGAGAATAATCTTAAAACTAATTAATTATCTTATCTCGGGCTTTACCCAATTCTCACATGGGTATGGAAATTTCTTCCTTAGTTTATAGGTAGGGGTCCTTTAACCTTGGACTTTTCCTATGACATGACTCTTCTTCCTAAGTCCTGAGACTTAGGCTCTGATACCAACTTAACTGTCACGCCCCGAGCCTTTATTACAGCGGAAGACTAACTCGGGGAGCGCGAATAGTCGGCATGGTAAGCCTCTTGCAAGCAAGAACGATCAGAGCGTAAGACAATCACACATAAAGATGCAATTGCACAATATATATTCTAACTTCAACTTTATTTCATTGATAATCAAATTGAACCCTCAATTACAATCAGTAATTCAACTTCCATTATGTACTAGACTCAAGAAATAGGAAAATTTCATAGACTCAATCTAAACAAAATAGACTTCCCTAAGTCTTCACTCTCATCTTAACAATACTTTCATTCGCTCTCAGACCCGCTACTTGTATAACCCGAATCCGAATTTGAATCACTTTCCTCTCTTGAAAAGATTAAAAATAGGAAATGAGCACACTTGCCTAGTAGGTATCTTCGCATCAACATGAAGACACTATCAAAGTAATTAACAATTTAGCTCTAAAGAATAAGGTAAAAATCATGCGAATGCGATCAATCATGCGATTAAACCAAAGTAACAAGATGATCATGTAAGTTAGAATGAGAACAAATACGAACTAGTAAGAATGTAACAAGAACATGATATTGGCCTTTCATGAACAAGAATGTATCGAGAATGTACTAGCAAGCCACATAATCATCACTCCAGTATCTTTTAATTATGAGCAAGTACTTCGTGAATTTCTGTGGAATATCAAGCAAGAAAGTCATGTACAAGAATGTCATGTCGTGCCGTAGATTTTCACTTATTTATAGAGAAAGTACTCCCAGCGCAATGCGACGCCAGTAGCATCATACCCCATGGTTTATAAAATAGTATGTTTCCGACAATCAGTCGAGGGGACTAGCATAGAGCCCTTGAACATAATCAGTGCACGATCGCATCTTCAAGTATAAATCAAGCTTTTTCCACGCATGTAACAATAAAGTATGGCCAAGAATATAATGAGTTCAAATAAGCTCATGATAACAATAATTCAATGAATGAATGCTTCATAAGAATCATGAAAAATCAAGAATGACTTAAGCAAGGTTATGCTTATGGAAATAAATCGGCAGCATAACGATACGTTCTTTATCTTCCATTCATTATATTAGGTTTCTTGATCAATATGATAAGTTCTAGATCATTAATAGTCAATCTAGAAACCTTGGAATATCAACCCTTGGTCCACCCTGGGTTAAAATACTCAAGCAGTGTGACGGTCCTGTACTGGGCCGTTACATGATGTGACGCTCCAGTATTGGGCCGTTACATTAGTCTGAATCCAGAACCAAGAAATCAGACTCAGTGGAATGTGACGGTCGTATATTGGGCCATTACTTGTGCCTGACGGTCCAACATAGAGCCGTTACATTACTGATAACCAAAATCATCGATAGTGTAATCTAATCAATGGCCTTTAATGGTACAACCAACTCGACGTCCTAGTGAGAATCCCAGGCTCGCGGAGAATTACGGAGGCCTTGAAACAAGATTTCCTAGTCCATTGGAAGGAATATCTAATAGAGAGGTCCTCATGTCTAAGAATAATGTTCCTATAGTGCAAAGTGAACTAATGGACAACATACCGGAATATGTGCCATATACTTAAAGAAATGACTTTTATGAAACCAAGAAAAAAAAACTCCGTCAATACAACTTTGGAAAATCATGATTTAGAATACAAAACTATAGAGTTTTAGCCAATGAAATTAGCATAACTTCAAATAAGCTAAGACACATTAATCATGCAATTTAATTATGAATCAGAAACTAAACTCAAAGTCATGATAATAGGTCGAAACTTAACTATCTAAGCTTATTTATAAGTAAACTTAACTGGTTATTATTCTACCTTGGGTTGACAGAACACAAGTGTCTGACAGTCTAGGATAGGCGCGTTACAGTGTGTGACGGTTTATCGAGGGGCCGTTACAGTGGTGTAACGCTCCTGCTAGGGTGCGTCAAAGACAATAGAACAAATAAAAGCACAACAGGATGTGACGGTCTATCGTAAGGCCGTTACATTCATATGACGGTCTAACGTTGGTGCGTCAGAGAATCTGCTGGCAGTAAACTAAGTAAAGGTTTATGAAAACATAACATGCCTGGAAATCAACATACTACCACTGTCCTAGTCATGAAAACGAAGTATAGGCCAACTATATGCATAGGTTTAGTGAATAGACATGATAATATCTTTTAATTTCCATTTAGGGCTAAGAAATGTAAGAATGTATAGAACTAGGAAATCATGAAACTCTTAGTCTACAATGCATGAAATCAAACACAATTAGAGGGCTTTTATTCCTAACAAGTTATTTTTACCAATCATGAGATAACCTACCTCTTCTAGAACCTTAAAACTTTGAATTTGATGCTAGGTGCTACCCTTAGTCCCTTGTACTTCTTGTGATAAATCAGCAACTTCAATCAGCTCTATTTCCTCAGCCTCTTGACCTAAGGATGTGAAATTTTGAGGGTAAGAAGATAAAACTATTGGGAACAAAATGTTCTAAAGGATCGTACTCTAATTATCTCGTTTAGTCATCCTAATCTCTGGATCTTCTGGGGACTTGCGTTCAGATTCCTGGGTTGCTAAGGTTGAATCAGTAACTTTGGAAGCTTCTATATCCTTGGTTGCTTGATCTCCTAGCATGAAATTTGGAGAACCATTAGTCTAAAGTATACTAAACAAAAGCTTCTAAAGAACTTACCCGAATTTATGACTCCTTACCTTGATTCTTCACGAGCCAAAAGTAAGGGTCGCTCAGTTCAGAACTAGGTCCCATTTATAGGGTTTTGACTAGAGTTTGAAGATTAGATCGATTCTAGAGTCCTTAATTTGCCAGAACCTATTCCCTAAGAGTCCTTAGTAATGTTATAAGCTTCCCTAAGTCGATCTCTTGTAGATAGGATTTCAAAGTTCCAATCTTTTACCAATTTCCTCACCTTACGGAATCTGTAGGATGTAACGGTCG
The DNA here is from genome assembly GCA_022559845.1 of Amorphophallus konjac. NCBI lineage: Eukaryota > Viridiplantae > Streptophyta > Magnoliopsida > Alismatales > Araceae > Amorphophallus > Amorphophallus konjac. The sequence goes on along the minus strand of CM040125.1, from coordinate 221,539,006 downwards.
TGTCTAGGTGCGTTACATGGCTGTGGCGGTCGTCCGATAGACCGTTACATTCAACGTATATAGAGTTTTAATTTAATCAAACTCTTTTATTCGTTTATCCACATAATTATCTTATATCAATAGTATTTATCCTTAAAATACGTGAATAAGCTAATTACCCTTCTAAAATATGGGCCAAACTTAATGGGCTTAGTCCATTAACCTTTTGGATAATAATTAGATAGACTAGGTTAACTAATTAGCCTAATTGAGCCTTATAATGACTTATTAATCCAATAATCCTTCATTAATTTATTTAGACCTTTATAATTTCCAAAAAACTATTTTATAATTCAAAAATTATATATAAAAATTCTGGGGTACTACACCTCTGAAATAGAGATCCTTCGAAAAGACTCTACTTCAGCATTGAAATAGAGACTCTCTTGGGAGACTCCATTTACTGAAATAGAGACCCTTCGGAAAGACTCTATGATGTGACACCACCTTGGGGTGATGACCACAAGATAATATGACCCTTGGACCTAAGGTTGCAAGCAAGCAAATTGGCGATGATACCACTCGAGCGGCTCACTCGCTTGGTGCACACTTGTGCCTGTGGGCAACTAAACAATAATGGAGAGGGTCCGGGGTGGGACAATGATGCTCCAGTGCTTGGCAAGTTTGGGGAGAACCCCAATTGGGCCAGGGATGCCCACTCACGGGCGGCCGTCACACCATGGGTGTGGGTTGAAATGGCTCGCTCACAACTCGCCTGCGATGGACACTCACGTGTTCGGTAATTTGGGCCGCGCCCTCGCTCTCCGTCCGACGCAGCAATGCAAGAATACTAAGCTAAGCAAGTGATATTGACCAGCAAGGAAAGGGGGACCGAGGCTCACCTAGCCGGCGTGAAGACGCCAACTCCGGCCGAAGATGGGGGCGAGCGGGGAGGCAAGGGTTTGCGCCCGCAAGCCGCGTCGGTGTTGCTTCAAATCTGCGAAAATATTATTATATGAACTACACCTCTCACAGGAGGGGGGCTCTTGGGGTGGGGGTTAGACTTATTACAACCAAGATTACCTCCACGCAGGGAGGGGCCTTCAGCCGGCCAAGCGGGGTGGGGAAATTATGAAGAGAATGCCGACTCTCCAAGCTTCGCCGGTTCTGCCACTCTTCAGTTTTGCCGAACAGGTTGTCGATGAAGATGCTTCCACGGACTCAACCGAGCTCCAAATTTGATGAAACCGGTGCCAAAAGTTCCCCAGCTGGCCGAGGATGATGCTTGAATTTTTTGGGAAGCTCTGGAACTTGGGGCTGATCGGACCGGCCACTGGAGCAGGACAGCAACACTCTACCTCTGACTGATGCAGAACTGATACAGTGGATTGCAGAAGGCACTGCGGTCGTTCCAGAACTCCAAATCGAACGAAACTGGCGGTGACGCAATCGTGGTCGGAGTAGCTTCGAGCAGAAATTAACGGGGCCACAATCCGAGGTCGGAGAGGAGAATGGTGGCCGGAGAAGTGAAGACAGGTTGAACCTAGACCTGCAGGGGGCAGACTGCACACTCCGGCGAAGAAATTCAGAACAAATAGCTCGGGTGGACGATTGGCATTGTTCCTTCTGCTACTGATGGAGGACTAGACGAAGAATATTTTTGTAGAAGGAAGCGTGATCGAATTCCTCCAAGGTTGGCCGCTGAACGGCTTCCAAGATCGCTCTAGCCTTCAGTCTGGGACAGATTGCGCAATCGTTGAAGATGACGTTCCTCCGGACAGCTCCGAACTCGGATGCAGGCAGGAGTACCACCGTTGGAAAGAAGACTTGGAGACGATTCCAGCAATAAAAGATATGCCTCCAGGAGCCTTCAGGGGAAGTCGTGGCTGCTACTGCAAATCACTACTTTTCTGAAACCTGCAACAGGGACAGAATAGGTGGAGGAGAGGGTGTGGGGAAGGGCATGAACAAAGGTTTATTTGGTGGATGGGGAAGGGGGGGTGCGACCTTGGGTGGTTAGGGAGGTGGGGAGATGAAAGGGCACAGCCCAAGGGAGAGGGAAATTCAAAATTTGGCCTAGGGAAGGGCTCTTTCAGTCTTGGGGAGAGGGAGGGTTGCTTGGGAGAGTGGAAAGGTGCCTAGGAGAAGGGGTTTCCACCTAGGGGTGAGAGGGGGAATTGAATGAGTGCATGGGGAAGGGGAAGGGGCCTTAATGAGGGGTGAATGGGGAGGAGAGAGAATGAATTTCGAAATTGGGGTGGGGAGGAGAGAGAGAGGGGGCACAACCCACTTAGAGAGAGTGAGAGTAAGAGAGAGAGAGAGGGAGATATTGAGAGGGAACTAGAAGGTGTGGAAATTTTCTGGATTCAATATTCAAGTATAATTGTTACAAATGAGAGAGGGGTGGGGCTATTTATAGACCCCACACTTTTCCTAAGACTAAACTGACCCTGACAAACTAACTAATGACCAAACAGTCCAAGGGAGGGGCGCCCTGGGCCTAGCCCAATGAATTGGGCCCATTAACCTATCAAACCAACATAATGACTTCAAGACTTAGGAAAATGACTTTCTAACCTAGGTACATGACTCAATAAAGGGAAAATTACATGTTTAAGACTCAAATAAAAATAAGAAAATTACATGACTCAACTCACAAACACATGAGGAACATAATGGCGTACACCGACGATCAATCCGAGCTTCAGAAAATGTGGAGGGGCAAGGGATGTCCCCATCACTCTATTTCAACATTGAAATAGAGACTCTGTAGGGAGACTCTATTTACTGAAATAGAGACCCTCTGGGAAGGCTCTATTTTAACATTCTGTAATAGAGACCCTCTTAGAAGACTCCATTTTAACATACCTGTAAGGGTACTGTCATGGATGCCATCTCTCTCTCCAAGAATTGAAACCCCAGAAACTCAATCCAATGACATTTATGTAGAATCTGGAAAGGACCAGTACTGAGAAACTCTGTAAACCCCATTCTGTAAATTGGAAATAGTTATTGAACACCTGAAAGCCATTACTAAAGACCCTTGGAACCCAGTTCTGAAAGGCATTGTGAAAAGACCCAGTTTTTGGAACCCATTATAGAAGATCGAGAAAACCATTTCAAAAAATATATATATAAATAATATAGCGCCCCTGACCAGGGCGCCATTTCAATAGGGTGCCCTGGCCTAGGGCGCCATTCACCTCTGTCCAAAAAAAAAGAAAAGAAAATTAAAGGGCGCCCCCTTCTATGGCACCATTTAAAGAAAAGAAGACCCTTTGCAAGGGCACCATTTCCCTGTAACCTGGAAGTTTTGGGCTTCTGTCCGGCCCTTACCCAATGATCCCTGGCCATCTCCTTAACCCTGATTGGCCTATGTATCATGCATTTTAAGTAGCTTGGTCATAAATCATCATTTACATGTGATATATCCATGAACTCTATTCCTGAAAGATCTACCTGATGTTCCTACAATGTATACTTTTTTTGATATTTCCATATTGGCTATAAAAATAAGAGTGGATGTCTAAAGATATTCATGAAACAATGCTGTGCATATAGGGCCCGGTTTGGTCTTGGGAGGAGCACCCGAAGGTACTTGTGCCCATGGGAGTTTATTGACCACGGTGTTTGCATTGCACCGAAGTACTTGCTTGCTTGACTTGACTTGAGACATTCCCACTCACTCTCTCGTGACATGCTTGATTTTCTTGGCATGAATGGTTTGGCCCGAAGAAGGGCAATTTACTTGCTTGAATGATATGAATGAAATAGCCAATTCTATTACACTACTTGTTATTACACGAGCTTGAGATCACTTGCTTGAATATTGATTATTATCTTCTTGAGAGGACTTGCTAGAATATTGACTATTACCTTCTTAGAAAGACTTGCTTGAATATTGATTTCTTGGAATGATTAATTGCTAGTTCCTTATTGATACATCTTATTGATGTTCATGTGATACTCTTTTGGTACAATTCTTGATATTCTTGCTCGATCCAACATGCATTATTATACCGCATGAACTTGTAATTAACTTAAAGATTGTTAGAGCTTGAGATATAAATCCTACTGAGCGATTCGCTCATAAAGTTGCAATTCTAATATTTTTCAAGAAACCTGGATAGAGACCACCACCCGGATGGGACTGATACCGAGTGATGAGTGCTAGATTTGGTGTACCATCAGTTAGACATGTCTTTATATTCCTAGGTCCTATATTGTAATTCCAATTATTGTTGTATTTTCAGTTATTGTTAAAGGCTTGTGTAATTTAATTGGGTCAGTTATGATCTAGTTAGATGGAACTTATTAAACTTGTAGCCTTACAAATGATTCTGGGATATTATCATTTGGTTAAGTAGATAATTGCCATCTTGGACTATGGTATTATGTTCAAATTTAAGTTAGCGATAAAATTGCCGAGTACTATGCGCACTCTGTCTTTACATGAATGACACGATTGATATAGACGCGTCGCGCACCCGGGTATCTTCCGCTCTCGGGACGTGACAATCTTCGTGGTATCAGAGCCTAGGATTTTCAATTTGCTAGGAAAAACCTAATTCGAAGGATAGATTATAGTCTAAGGATTCATTTATACCTTACCTGGTGAGATGGGTAGGGACACGGGTTAAGTTCTAATGACATTCGACCTTATAATTAAACCCGATCTTTATTATGCTTAAACCCTTTTGTAGGATCATGGCTGTTGAAAGACCACAATGGCGCGAGATGCAGCGCACCATGTAAGGCATTACATAGGCGCTACAGCAAGTTGCGCAAGGCAGTGCTAACCGTGGAGCCGGTGATCTCCATAAGGGTTTCCGCAACATGAATCCGCCAAGGTTCATGGGTTCATCTGACCCCGAGGATGCCAAAAATTGGTTAAAGGAAATGGAATGAATTTTCCATGTGATGCAATGCACAGACGAGGAGAAGGTTCTACTGGCTATATTCCAACTAGAGCGGGGTGGTCGATGTTGGTGGGAATCCATGGAAGTAATATTGCTCGATGACCACGTCACATGGGATGAATTCGCTGAGCATTTCAACAACAAGTACTTCTCCGACCATATCCAGGAAAAGAAGGCCACGGAATTTGCTACATTGAAACAACGGACCTTCAAAGTAGTCGAGTATGAGGCCCAGTTTTCAAGACTGGCTAGGTATGCACCCCACTTGGTGTGTACGAAGAAGATGAAGGCTAAAAGGTTCCTCAACAGGCTTCGGCCCCACTACATTACACAACTTGCATCGATGGACATCCAAGTCTACTCGGAAATGGTTCGGCGTGCGCAGTTGCTCGAGGACGCCACCGAATTATCAGAGAGGATCCGAGGAAGGGACAAGAAGGAACCTATTACAAGCCTGGGAAATTTTAAAGCATCATTCAATAAGAAGCGGTACTACAGTGGAGGGGAGTCCTCCAAAGGAAAGAAATTCCAAAAGGATGTCAAGCCTTTCTCCACCACCACACCTTCCAAGGAAGTTTGTAAGTACTGTGACCAAGCTGGTCATAGGACCGAGGAATGCTGGAGAAAGCTAGGAGCCTGTCTCCAATGTGGAAGCCAAGAACCCTAATTGCCCATTGATGAATGAGAAAGCCATTAAAGATGAGAAGCTCCCAGCAAAGAAGCAAGGCCGTCTGTAAGCTCTCCAAGAGACGGAACCAATGGAAGGAGGAATCGTGGAAGGTACACTAATCGTTTGCTCTATGACTGCTAAAGTTTTACTTGATACTGGAGCAACACATTCATTTATTTTCAAGAAATTTGTTGCTGCATTTACTAAGGAGCCTAAATGGTTAGACTTAGTCATATCTACACCTATCGGGAACAAAGCCAATATCACACATCACTATCCAAACTGTGAGATTATGGTTAAAAGAAATAATCTACCTACCGACCTAATTTGCCTAGATATGGAAGTGTATGATGTCATACTAGGTGTTGATTGGTTATCCACATACCAAGCAACTGTAGATTGTCGGAATGGCAAGATAACTTTTATGGATTACCCGGAACTGGTGTACATTAGCCCTCGAGCTAGATCACCTCTTATATTAGCCCTCCGAGCTAGTAAACTTATAAGCAAAGAATGTATGGCTTTCATTGCATTTGTAACTACCATGGACATCGAGGAGTCTAAGCTTGAAGACATCCGTGTAGTTCGGGATTTTTCTGACATTTTTCCAGAAGAATTACCTGGCTTACCCCCTAAGCGAGAGGTGTCGTTCACCATCGACCTTGTCCCTAGTGCTGGACTTGTTTCCAAGGCACCTTACAGAATGTCCCCTACTGAGCTGAAAGAGCTAAAGGAACAACTAATGGAGCTATTAAATAAGGGTTTCATCCGGCCAAGTACTTCCCCAGGGGTCGCTAAATCCCGCCACATACCTTGATTGGGAGATCAAGATGGATCAATACTTTGATTGGTATCACCGCATGACCCCTACTACAAGGGTGAGATTTTTCAAAATGAAACTCCTAGGTCAAGCCAAGACCTACTGGTGCAATGTTCAGAATCTCCTAACAAGGAGACGAGAGGAGCGCATCAGCACGTGGGAAGAAATGAAGGAGACACATAGGGAGAAGTATTTGCCACCCTCCTACCATTAGTGTCTTTTAGACCAATGGTAGAAACTCACCCAAGATGGAAAGTCTGTACATGAATACATCACCAAGTTCGATGAATTCTTCCTTCGGAGTCATGTCGTGGAGGATGCCTCTATCACCCTCTCACGATTTAGGGCTGGCCTACACGAGAGTATTCCGTGGGAACTATTCTTACGAGAGGTTAACAGCCTCGAGCAACCTGGGTCGAGATGTTGAGCGGTTTCAAAGGGTGGTCCCACTTTGGGTTTCCACCTACCGCCACCCTGAGCCCCGAAACTCCATGATCCGCTAACCTAAGAGGCCTGGCCCCTCCACTTTCTATGTCCCTACTGCTACCCTACTTCGGGCCATTGCCCCTACTATTCCTTTCATAAGGAACCCCTTACCTGCACCTGCTGCTGTGCCCAGGCTGGAGTACACTCCGCCAACTGATAGGAGGGATGACAAGGGAAAGGGAGCCATCCCTAGCACCTCCCAACCAGTCCCTATCTCGGGAATTCACTGCTTTAGGTGCCATAACCTAGGGTATGTCGTCACCAATTGCCCCACCCAAGCCTTGGTCATCATTGACCCCTAGCCTGTGGAGCTTCCACCTTAGGAAGGAGAAGACATTGAGAGATATATGGCCGATCCTGACCTCATCGCCCAGTTTGAAGAAATGGATGCAGGATTTGATGGTACACATGTCGAGTACATGCAGGTTGAAAATATTGCCGAGTGTTCTAGCCAGAGAAGATTGGGTGTAGTTCGTTACATCTTAACACACCCCCAGGAGGATGACTGGCGTCGAACCTCCATCTTCCAAACCTACATCATGGTGAAATCTCAACCCTGTAAGGTGATCTTTGACAATGAGAGTTGTATCAACGCAATCTCTTCAGATTTTATCTCCCGTCTAGGTCTACCTATGCACCCTTTTCCTAGGCCATACATCGTGACTTGGGTTGATGACACTTCTATCCCAGTCACCACTACATGCGTCATTCTCATTCAGTTCCAGTCATACCAAGGACATATTTTATGCAATGTAGTGCCTATGAAGGTCGGGAGCATCATCTTAGGACGACCGTGGATCTATGATGTGGACCTTACTATATTTGGTCAATCCAATCAGTGTTCCTTCTCACACAACGGGAAGAAGATTCAGTTGTACCCGGCACCCCCAAAGGTGACCCCAAGAAAGAGTTCCACCTTCACTCCCACTGAAACGCCCAAGGTTCAGTAGAGTCTCCGAACTCCCAAAGAAGAGAAACTTCTCATTCCCTCTTCTCCTGCACCTATTACACCCGTTCCCAAGGCCCCTAAGGTTGGTCATGACCTAGTTAGGTGCCTTAACTTCGTAAGTGTCCGAAGGCTAAATAGAGAGGTTGCCGAGGGTGCCCCTGTTTGGGCTATTGTCGTTACCATCACACCAGAGGAGTCCCAAGTCTCAGTCCCACCTGAAGTCCAGGCAATCCTGCAAGACTTCCAACACATCTTCCCTGAGGACTTGCCCTCTAGACTCCCTCCCATGCGTGATGTACAACACGCCATTGACCTTATCCCCAGGTCCACCCTACCCAACCTTCCCCATTACAGACTGAACCCCAAGGAGCATGCTGAGGTCCAAAGAATTGTTGAGCACCTTATTCAAAAGGGTTTCCTCAGGGTGAGCAAGAGTCCTTGTGCTGTTCCTTCCTTGCTCACACCCAAGAAAGATGGCACCTGGCGGATGTGTGTTGACAGCCGCGTCATCAACAAAATCACTGTCAAGTATAGGTTTCTAATTCTCCGTCTTGATGACATGCTTGACATGATGAGTGGAGCCATCATCTTTTTTAAGATAGACTTGAAAAGTGGCTACCACCAGGTCAGAATCCGACCAGGGGATGAGTGAAAGATAACCTTCAAAATAAAAGAAGGTCTTTATGAGTGGCTCGTCATGCCATTTGGTCTATCCAATGCCCCTAGCACATTCATGAGGCTCATGACTGAGGTTCTCCGCCCTCTCATTGGTCGCTTTGTTGTCGTCTACTTTGACGATATTTTTATCTATAGTCACAACCCTCAGGACCGCATCCAGCATTTGAGGGAGATCTGTGAGACTTTGAGGAGAGAAACCTTTTATGTCAACCTCAAGAAATGTGAATTCATGACAGACCATGTCACTTTCCTCAGATTTGTGGTTTCAAGTCAAGGAGTGTCTGTGGACCATTCCAAGGTCCAGGCCTTAGTAGACTGGCCAGAGCCCCCAAACGTCTATGACGTTCGTAGTTTTCATGGGCTAGCCATCTTCTACAGATGCTTCATTAAGAGTTTTAACACCATTATGACACCCATTATGGATTGCATCTGTAAGAAAAATTTTGAGTGGACTAAAGCCACCTCCTAGGCTTTTCTTGTCATAAAGGAGCTCATGACCAAAGCCCCTATCCTCCGCCTACTAGACTTTTCCAAAGTCTTTGAGATATCCTGTGATACATCTGACGTAGGTATAGGAGGAGTGGTTAGTCAAGAAAGCCACCTTGTGGCTTATTTCAGTGAGAAGCTTTCTAATATAAAGTTTCGTTACTCTACCTATGATAAGGAGTTCTATGTCGTAGTCCAAGCTCTCAAACACCGGAGACATTATCTCTTACCTCAAGAGTTTGTCTTATACTCAGACCACGAGGCTTTGAAATCCCTTAGCTCTCAGAAGGGCTTAAACCCTAGGCATGGTCGATGGGTAGAATTCCTCCAGTCCTTCACACTTGTCCTAAAACATAAGGCTGGAAAAGAAAATAAGGTGGTCGACGCCTTGAGTCGAAGGGTCTCCCTTCTTTCCACTGTTCGGGTAGAGGTCACCGGATTTGACCACATGAAGGCACTCTATGGAGAGTGTCTATATTTTGGCCCTGCCTATTTTGCACTATCTGTTGGATCCTCGACCGCATTTGCTGACTATCTACTCCAAGATGGTTTTCTCTTTCGAGGACAATAACTCTGTGTCCCGAAGACTTCTGTCGGGACTTTCTGATTTGGGAAATGGATGCTGGAGGTCATGTTGGTCATTTTGTACGAAACAAGACCATCCATTCTATGGAGGAGAATTTTTATTGGCCTGGCCTGAAGAAAGATGTGGCCAAAATTGTAGCCTAGTGTCGGACATGCACAATGGCCAAACAGGTCAAAAAAAATATTGGTCTCTACACTCCTCTCCCCATTCCTGATGGACCATGGGTTGATGTGAGCATGGATTTCATCCTTGGTTTACCTCGCACTGCTCACAAACATGACTCCATCTTTGTTGTAGTTGATCGGTTCTCTAAGATGGCCCATTTCATTGCATGTTTCAAAACATCTGATGCATCTAGAGTAGCCTACCTTTTCTTTGATGAAGTCGTGCTTATGCATGGTCTCCTTCAAACCATAGTGTCTGACCGAGATGTCCGGTTCACTAGTTTTTTTTGGAAGACACTTTGGCACCTAGTTGGCACTAAGCTTAAATTCTCAACTGCCTATCACCCACAAACCGATGGGCAAATAAAGGTCGTCAATAAGAGTTTAGGGAATCTTTTGAGGTGTCTTGTAGGGGATCATTCTGACAATTGGGATCTTCTCTTCCCCAAAGCAGAGTTTGCATATAATAGCTCTATCAACAGGTCCATAGGTATGAGTCCATTTGAGGTCATGCATGGATACAAACCTAGGAAATCAGTGGATCTCATTCCCCTTCCCTTCGAGTCCAGGACTTCCAAGTCAGTTGAGGAATTTGTACATCATGTCAAAAGTCTACATGAGTCAATTAGTAAGCAAATAAGCCTCAGTAATGAGACCTACAAAAGATTGGCTGATTCGCATAGGCGTCACCACGAATTTCATGAGGGTGAATTGGTTATGGTACGGGTTCGACCCGAACGACTCCCCTCGAGAGCCGTTAAAAAGTTACAAGCCCGTAGTAATGGTCCCTTCCAAATACTATGGAAGATTGGCTCCAATGCCTATGTTGTGGACTTACCTCCCGAATATGGTATTAGCTCTACCTTTAATGTGGCAGATCTAGTGGCCTACAAGGAACCCACATCGATTCCTAGTGACCCTTTCGAACCTTCTCCTTTCGTTGAGAGTGAGCCCACCCCTGTGCGTCCAACAGCCTTGAGAGCACCGCATGAGTAAATTGAGAGGATACTGGATGAGCAGGTGACAGCTACACGGAGCTGGGTGTGTCAGCGCTACCTTGTCCGCTGGCGGGACCGTTCACCTTCTGATGATTCCTAGATCAGCCAGGAAGACCTCCAACGCCTCGATCTAGACATGATGGAGCACTACCAGAGCTGTGTCACACCTTACTCGACGGAGTCGAGTTCCAGCCGCCCCCGGAGGGTTGGTGGGGACACCACCGGTCCAGTCATACGTAGCCGATGCCGCACCGCCCCGACCCCACCGAGCTTGTGACTCGGAGACTCGGCTTCTTGAAGACTCGGCGTCCTGAGTATGTATTCCTGAATACGTACTTTTATGTATTTCGGTGTATTGTTATTTGTTAGTATTTTATTATGGTGGTATTGTATTATTAACCACCAAGTCAAAGTATTTTTATTTTATTTGGTCAATAGTCAAAAGTTGTTGGCTTTTGTTTTATTAGGCTAGGACATGAATGTCTTTAGTTGAAAAGATTAGGGGTATTTTTGTCCTAGAGGAAAATGGCCTTTCCTATATAAAGGAGGCCAATGTACCCTATATGCATGATAGAAAGATTGAAAAGATTGAAACCACGTATGTGCTTTCTCCTCTTGTTTCCCCTTCCCTCCTAGCTCCTTTGTGAGAAGAGAGTGATTTTTCGGTGAGAGACCGTCCGGTGTGAGACCGAGCCGCGTGAGGCAGTAGTTACCCGTCCCATCCGTGTCATCGGAGTGCCGTCGATCCTTTCTACGTCGCCGTCGCATCACAGAAAGTATGGTCGCAGCTTGCGGGCGACCGTGACTAGGGCTAGGGTGAACTTCTCAATCCACGAGTACCGGAACTCCGGCCCTTGTAGTGCCCGCCTGATGTACTAGACGGGCTTCATGACACTCGCTTCCTCCTGGGTGAGTACGACGCTCATTGTGCTTGGCGTCACCGACAGGTATAGGAGTAACTGTTCTCCCCTTTGCGGTTTGGAGAGTACCGGAGGAGAGGCCAGGTATTACTTCAGTTCTTCGAATGCTTGCTCGCACTCTTGGCCCCAATCGATCTGTCCTTTCTTCTCCGGTGCCTTGTTGGCCTGCTTGATTGGTTAGAAAAAGGGAAGACATCTCTCGGCTACTCGGAACAAGAACCGGGCCTAAGCGACGACACGTCCGGTGAGGCACTGTACGTCCCTCACTCGTCTCGTTCGCTTCATCTCCAGCACCGCACGGATCTGATCGGGATTGGTCTCGATCCCTCGGTGGGTGACGAGGAAGCCGAGGAACTTTCCTGATTTGACCCCGAACACGCATTTAGCTGGGTTAAGTTTCATATTATACCTTCTAAGCGTGGTGAAGGTCTCCGCCAAATCTCCCAAGTGCTCGGTGGCTTGGAGGCTTTTTACAAGCATGTCGTCGATATAGACCTCCATGTTGTGGCCGATTTGCGAGTCCAACATAGGGTTCACAAGACACTGATAAGTTACTGCCACGTTCTTTAACATGAACAGTATGCGAGTGTAGCAATATAGGCCGTGGTCGGTGACGAACGCTATCTTGTCCTAGTCGGGCTTATGCATGCTGATTTGGTGGTACCCAGAGTAGGCGTCTAGGAAGCTCAGCATCTGGTGCCCGGCCGTAGCATCGACTAGTTGGTCGATTCGTGGCATGGGGAAACTATCTTTAGGTGTAGCCTTGTTGAGGTTGGTGTAATCTACACACATCCGCCACTTCCCGTTGCTTTTGGGAACCAGAACCACATTTGCCACCCAGTCGGGGTACTGGGTGGGCCTTAGTAGCCCTGAGCGCAACTTCTCGCTTACTTGTTCCCTGATGATGGCTTGTCGCTCGGGGTTACAACGCCTTCGGTGTTGCTGGACCGGGCGGTAAGCTGGATCCAGCTTGAGCTGGTGGGTGATGACCTCTGGCGGGATCCCGGGGTGCTCGTCCTCGGACCAAGCGAACACGTCCTGGTTAGCTGTGAGGAAGTTTGTGTAGGCCTCCTTCTCTCATTCGGATAGGGTAGCCCCAATCCTTAGAACTCTGCTCGGATCTTCCCCCACCAGGATGAGGTATAGGTCCTCCGTAGGGGTGCTCGTGCTCGGACCGGGGTCTTCGATTCTCGCCTTCTTCTCGGGTGGTGTCTCGTCGGGCTGTCGATTGCGTGTTGAGATGAGGTAGCACCTTGTGGACTCCCTTTGATCTCCTCGGACCGCTCCTACCCCCCGAGGGTAGGAAACTTGAGCTTCTGATGGTAAGAGGAGGGGACGCCACGAAGTGTGCCGAGGATCCCTCGCTCGATGATGGCATTGTACCCGGTCATCGTGCGGACGACCGTGAAGTCTGCGAGGAAGGTTACTTCTTTCGACGCGATCCCAAATGTGACCGGGAGTGATATGCATCCCTCCGGGTGGACTGTCGTACCGGAGAAGCCATATAATGGTGTGTGCAATAGTGTAATCTTGGATAGGTCTACACCCATGAGCACAAGGCAGTTGTACGCAATGATATAAGGTCCACTTCCATTATCAACCAAGATCCGTCGGATAGTACATTGATTAATGGTGGCCGTAACCACCAGGGCATCAGAGTGTGACGTAACTACACTGTCGAGATCATCGTCGGAGAAGACAATGGGATCCCTGGGGTGCTCCTGGGTGACAACTGCTCGCCCGTTGGTACCATTGTGCCCTACGGCGTTGATGGCAGCCGTGTACTACCGTCGTCTCCTGGATCTGTCCCCGCCCGCTACTGGCCCTCCAGAGATCATCATGATCTCCTTGCCATTTGGTCAGTTGTCGAGAGGCGGTGGTGTTTGCTCACGTTGTCGCTTCTCCGCGGCCCTTGTGATGAACTTATCGAGGAGTCCTCGACGAATGAGGTCCTCTATCGCGTCCTTCAGGCTGATGCACTCGGTCGTGTCATGGCCGTGGTCGCGGTGGTAGCGGCAGAATTTCTTTTTGCTCCTCGTGCTCGGGTCCGACTTCATCTTGGGAGGCCATTTGAGGAAGGGTTCCTCATGGATCTCCATCAAGATCTGGTTGGGGGGAGCCGTCAGGGGCGTATAGTAGCGGTAATTGCCCCTTTCCTTCTCTAGGCGGTCACGGCGGTCTCGTCACTCTCGCTTGTTCCGCCCATCTTGCGGCGAGTCGGCGGATCTCTTTCGTTCGGGTCGATCGGTTCCGGCAGCGTGGCCTAGGGCCGCTGTGTTCTCCTCACAACGTGCATGCTTTTGCGCTAGGGCGAGGAGGTCAGTGAGGGTCGCCGCGGCTTCGACTCGGAGCGCGCGTCGGAGGATACGGTCCCGTGTCCCCTGGGTGAGCGCGGTAGCAGCGATGCCAATGTCGAGATGTGGGATCCGGAGTGCCTCCGCACGGAAACGAGAGACGAAATACCACAGCGTCTCTTCTTTGCCCTACCTGAGAGCGAGCAAGGTCACCGCTGGCTTGGATACCTTTCGGCAGTCGACAAAGTTCTCCTTGAACAGCCTCTTGAGCTGTTGGAAGGAGGAGATGGTCCCGGTTGGTAAGGACTCGAACTAGGACCGGGCATTCTTCTGGAGAGTCGTAATGAACGCCAGGCATTTCATGGTGTCTGAGACCCGGTGGAACACCAGGTGGGACTCGAAGCTGTGCATGCGGTCGGCCGGGTCGGTGGTGCAGTCGTAGGAGGTGAACGACGGTAACTGGAGCTTTGGCGGGATGGGGACTTCCATGATCTCCTTAGAGAAGGGGGCATGGAAGTCCTGGTCATCATTAATAAGGCCGCGATTCTTGGCGGCCAGGAGGACGTCGTCCAAGTACCGGACTTTGTCCTCTATCTCATCGATACGTTGAAGCCGACGATCCATCTTTGGGTTGGAATGCAGTGGGCTTCGCACCCTTGGGGCAGCGAGCTGCGCGATCGTCGGGTCCTTGCGACCAATGCATGGGAGGCTTCTCGTACTTGGCGTGAATTTTCCCCCGTCCGGACCCTCTCATCTTGCCGCCATTTCGACGGGATGTGCTGGGGGGCCGCGGGCCAGTTGCGGAGTTCCTAACATATTTCGGTCAGGGCTCGGATCTGCTGGCGGATCACATCGACGTCGCCTGGCGTGACTTCTTGTCGCGGGTGGATAGAGGAAACTTCTTGCGACCCATGGCGAGAGTTGGGTCCCTGATGGGAGCCACGCCATCGGTTGCTGGCATTGCGATGACTTCCACGTGGTGCCATGGTTTTTTGCTCGGGGTTCCCACAGACGGCGCCAAGAAGTGTTGAGGTAGAAATCTGGTTTCTATGCCACGTACCACCTTCTCTATTTATTGAACGGAGAAGTCATCCGGCACCCGTGGAAGCCTGCAAGCACCAGGAAATAGTGGGCGTCAGAAGGAGCCCCGGGTGTTACCCCAGGGGACAACTCTCCGATGTTTAAGTCAGCAAACAGACTAAGGAAGAGCAGAGAAGGGCAAATGAGAGAGCGAAAAGGATCGAGGTAGGAGGCCACAGAGCCGTGTAGATCTTCCGGACGAGTGCTCGCCGCTCCCAGTGCTCACTCGGTGAATACTAGCTGGGCGGTAAGGTTGCCGCAGGGGGTCTTCCTTTCTGGATGGATTGTTGTCGCTGCTTTCTCTCTGTGTGGCAAGGCTAGTAGCTCTATTCTCTGGTTCAGAGGTTTGGCAGAATTATCCACCGTTCATTCGTCTTCTCGGTTGATGCTCTTCTTATAGGGGTTGTCCTGGAGCGGGAGGCCTTATCCCTTGATAGGGTAAGGCGTGAGTAGTGGAGCAACGCTTTCCCACTATAGCAGCTGAAGTTTCCCGTTGGAGGGCGATAACCCCGACGTCGGCCGGTCCCAGGACGAGTCTTAAGGCGCTCGTGGGGCATGCTCACTCGTTATGGGGTTGAGGCCGACGTCGTGGGGGGGTAATGGTCGTTCGTCGGATGGTCTTCCGACGATTACTGTGCCTGGGCCATAACTTTCACGCGCTGTAGAATCCGATGCCAGGTCGGATTGGGCCGCATCTTGATGGGCTGTGACTATTGGGGTGCCTCTAGGGCACACTGTAGTCGTGGGCTCGGACGGGGTTCTCCGTTGTTGGGGCCGGTCTGGGGTCAAACCGGATTTACCCTCCTCGTATATTATTAAATACTCACACCCTTTGCATTCGCTAACTTCCCATCGTTTGTCTTTAATAATAATTAAATATTCACATAAATAATTTCATCTTCTCGTTAGAAAGCAATACGTATTTAAGGCCTTGTTTGGTAATTAAATGGGCCATAGATTATGGCCTTGGAATCTTCACCTATCTAAAGGTCTATCAAATGTCTAAATGTCACATCAAATTATTCAAAAGTCATAATCTAACTTTTTAGAGAGAGATAGAGTGAAAAGACTCCACTTTTCATAATCTCCCAAAAGTTTCTTTTCATTAGATTATTCTTACTCTAAAAGATTATGAAAAAAATCATAATCCTATTGGGTTTTCAAACAAGGCCTAAGTAGGATTAACTAACTATGATGATTAACTCCAATAAATGGAACAAATGAAATCTCATGCATGCCCATCAAATGCATAGTATCAAACGATATGACGTCCCCAAAATACGAAAATACTAATCGACCTTATATTCACCCAAAGAATATGTCTAAACTATCCATTATCATTCAAATCCACCATATAGAAGAATGATGGACTGCTTATTTGCCGCTTGACAAAATTGTTATCCAATCTCCGTGTCTCTCCTTTTAATTGCGTTGGTCACTCTCTACCTAATAAATTTCTACGATCCTTCTATGTACGTAAAGTCAAGTTGTTGAATTTATCTTTTCTTCTGACAAGTGAATACACTATATGAGATGTTGGGATTCTTACGACACGTATGTTCTTAATTTTTACCTTTTCGAGAGTGTATATATTCTTATGTGACCTAAGATATAAGAACGAAACTATGCAACTCAGGATTGGATAAATGAAACTACGTGTCCCAAGACATCGTTTATCATTTTATAGATAATTAATGTGTAGCAATGAATGCTCCTATCTATTTAATCTTTAAAAATAACAAAAAACACAGCCTACCATCTGCCGCCATCAATGCAGGTTTTGTTAATATTGCAATGAATATATATATTTTCTCCACTTTCAGTTACACATTTTCTTATAAAAAAATAAGAAAATGAAATTCACGGGATGAGAAAATGTTGCACCAACTACTGTTTATGTAACTTATTAGCTCAGATAATCTATTGAGTTGTCTGTCATATACCATTTCTTCTTCTTTAAGTTCAGACGATCTGCTCAGTTATCTATCCTCATATGCTCTACTCCGTTCACGTTCACTCTACCGTAATAACTTAAATGAGGAGAATAAGAAGAAAGATAACAGTCGGTGGCAAGAAAATGACACCTTCACTTAAGAAATTTATAAGGATTTTTTCGTTAAGTGAAAAGTGAGGTTTGCACACGAATTACTCTCATTTAATGCGGCTAAGATAGGGCCATCAGGGTCTCACTTTCGCCGCGTGATCGGATCATGTCACAGCTAATCAAGTCTCTGTGGATCAATCCCGTGCCATGTTGCGAGTTGATATGGATTAAGTGCAACGTTCACGTTGCACAAAGTATTACTCAGCAGAGTACGGGTGTTCGGTTAAGAGATTTGGGAGATATTAAGTTAAATATCATGAAGATAGAGGCATAAAAATAATGTTAAAGATCTTAAGGATATATAAGTTTTGTTTATTATGTGACATATTATTCCTACCACTAGTTACTTACAAAGAACACGTTCTATGGATAAAGGTGGTGGGCTCCTTAATTTAAAAAGTCCTGGGACAGTTTTGAGGTGCTTCTTGTATCTAACAAGACGTAAGGTATAATGAGACGTAGGTTTCAATAATCTAAAAATAATCTTAAAACAATCAAAAGGGTTACAGCCATTATTATTTTTTATGCACTAATAATATCTCAATTTAATGATAAGATCATATTATCTCAAAAGTGACGAATCTTTTTTTAAGGATAATAAAAAAATATAAATGTTAGTTCTATTTTATAATATCTTATCATATTACCTTCACAATGGATACACAAATCTAAGGTAAATGTGTCGAGACATACAACCATAATCAACAAAATATGTAAAGTCTCAGCTAAAAAACACGAGACACATGTCTCCAAATATTTTTTTAATATCTCACTTTGAGACGTAAATATTAATCCCACGAGATTACTTATTTTTAAATAATGGTGGTCACTTCAAAACTATACATACACTAATGTTAGTTGGACCTTGAGCATATCCAAGGGCACCGACATTTTACGTCGAGATGTTATATATATATATATATATATATATATATATATTGATGCAGAACTAGGCGGAAGTACACCGTATAATGGTGCATAATTTTTTTAACATGGGACTCACTAAATTATTTTGAGGTGAATCTCACGTCACCTGTGTCTTACATGTCAAGAAAAAATATCCCTGTGAATGGTGTAAATTCTGTGAATGAGAAGTTTTTTTCTTAGATTATCTTGATGTAAGTCTTACGCCAATAAAAATTTTGAAAAAAAATATTTGGTGCACCATTGGACATTATACTTTACCCAATGATGCATCAAGCATTGCTTAATATATATATATATATATATATATATATATATATATATATATATTAATACTTAGTGTACACGCAGACTTAATTATTACATATCTTGAGTGTACATCAAATAAATTTATTTTTTTTAATTTTTTTTGTGACGTGGGCCTAAGTCACCTTAATTTATGGTGTAAAAATACACCTCCATCCGACAGCTCAAGAAAAATTAAAATAAAAAAGATCGATTCAAAATAAATTAGGTATAATATTTTTTATTAAATTTAAATTTTAATTATTTTAAATCATCGGATAGAGACGTGAGTTACACCACAAGTTAAAGATGAATTAACTCCCACGACATAAAATTTTTTTTGAGTGTGATAAACATTACTCACATATATATATGCTCATCTAATACTTCAACACCGTTCCATCCGGTACCCATGGCGTGTGCCTCCCAGATTCCAGTGCGAAGTAGCAAGTAGTTTGAGGAGTGACGGGGTGCATCCTTTTGGAAGCGGTAGCTACAGAAGAAACAGAGGGGGCTCCTTCTCCTCCCTCCGGAGGCGACAGGATGGGTACGCCCTTCGAACCAACGAGGATAGAGACGAGTCGAGCTAGAACAACGCTGCAAAAAGATGCCAATATCTCTCTGAAGATCCGAGCTTGCCAGGGCAATAAATGGTGAAGGCAGACAGTGGGGGGAGATCGGTGGTGGGGTGGTGGCGTCGTAACCCAGATTCCAGGATATCAAACAGCGAGAACAGCCATGTTAAATGCAGCCACCGCCGGCGTGGGGGCGAGTAAAAGAATCCAAAGCTGCAGGTTTTTTTAATTTCTATTCTGGTTCCGGCAGTGCCGCCGATTACCACACCTGCGAGGCTGCAGAGCAAAATATTGATAGCTTACGTGTGCACGTGAGAAAAAAAAAATCCAAAACAGAGCAATCACAAGGCCTGGCGTCCGAGCCAGACACCGAACACAGAGCAGCATGCCAGCAGCAGACGGGAGAATATTTACGAGTTTCTCAACCTTTACTGGATTTCTGAAACAGAGAACCCATTTCTATCTTTAAATTTTCTTTGATTTTTTACAAATAAATTATTGTTAAATGATTATTTACATATATATATATATATATATATATCATGAGTTGATTTGTATTAACAAAAATATTCTTAATTTTTCCAATATAGTGCAAGTTTGCCGTCGGAGTTAACTTTCGTCGAACGGGAGACGAATATTCATGATAAATTCCAATATCCCGTTTATTTTTCATGAAATGAAGCCCCTCGTTTAACCATCTTCTTCATATTAAAACCTTCTCACTCCCCCCTTTGCCGTCGAGCATACAAGCCTTGCGACGGGAGGGTTTGTCGAAACTACACCGACTATCTGTCTGCAGACGGTAGGGTTTGCCCCTTTAATCTCCGGCATCATCGGTAGGAAGTGTCTATACTTGGAATCGTTGTAGATAGAAGGGGTTCAACCATCGGAATCGCGGCAGACAGAAGGCGTCCTCACTCGAAATCTTTGGCCTCTATACAATGCCCAGCTGCCGGCCAACTGCTGCTCTCTGGCACCATCATCAGGAAGCATCTTCAGTCTTGGTAGGTCACTGGAACTCCCCACCTAGAATTACCACATTAGTAGTGTGTTTGATCATTGTACAGGTGGCCATTTGAAGATGAGTCAGGGTTCAACTATTGGAATTTCTTCCCGTACACCACATGGGCAACTTGACGCTCCGTTGTGCTTTTGTCAGCGGCCTTGTAGGAGTTTTAACTCTAACCGTGAGACAAACAAAGGATGACAGTTCTATGGATGCGCCAGATAGGGGGTAAGCAGTAGGCCTTCGGTAGCTTACAATAGCAATATCATTACAAAATCTAACTATTTGTTTTGTTTTGTTATACGTAGGCTGTAAATGTGTGTGACTATTTTAACTGGGTGGATGACTTTCATCACTCGACCGTAGATATGAAGTATCAGATTTCAACTATACAGGAAAGATTTGAGAAGAAAGTAGGAGAGTTGGAGCAGAAGATAGAATCCATAAGAACCATTGTTAAGAGATGTATAATTGCTCTTGTGTGTGCAGTAATTGTGTCTCTTTTCACGAGGGTTTAATTAAGTGTCATGTGATCGGTTTGTTTGTATGAAGGCTCAAGTGCTTTCAATTATCATGTAATCATGGTATTGCTCTCAGAATGATTAATAAGATGATTTGCCTTTTCATCACGTGTATGTTGTTAATGATAGTATGTGCATTGAACATACTTATAATAGTGAGTATATTACTTAATTATAACAGTGAGTTTATAATTGCATCACGTGTTTAGCCAACATATGTGCATTTCCCATTGAACCAGTCACAAGTAAACATTCTATCTATCATAATTCCAACCAGTCATGAACCGTCAAATAGATCATATTAATGTGAGAACTTATAGGCAAATCCTATAAAGTGGACAACATTATTTGAGATGTGATAAGCAATGAGAAACTCAATCAAGCCATCCATCATATTCAAAGAAAACATAAATAAGCCGTCTATCATATTCATTGGGAACTGTAAAGTAGACAATCAAATAGATCATATTCAATGGGAACTCAAGCAAGCCATCCATCATAATTTGAGATGCCATAAACCGTTGGTTTTAAAATTGAACTTCAAAAAAAAAACATCATTACAATAGTTTGGTTCCCATTGAACCTTTCAAAATAAGTTATCATCATCGTAATTTGGTTCCAATGAACCCAACTCAAAAAGCAACATTATAACCATAGTTTGACTCCATTGAACCTTAAAAAAAGATTACAAAAAGATTACAAAAAGATTACAAAAAGATTAGCATTCTTAAACATTCAAAGTAAACATAGGTAGCATCACAATCATGTGGATGCTTGTCTGCTCAACTGACTTGGCTCTTATCTCCCAAACGTAGCTATAGAGTGCACACCCTCTTGCTCGGTCTGAACAGGCCTTGTGACATAGCTGACAGATGATAGAGTGCTCACACCCCTCGGAACACTGGCGACAGCTGTCGGCCCCTCCATCCTCCTATTTGGAATAGAAACTAACATGTGACAATACCAACTTAATAGGTTAGATATGGTGCTATGGATACTGATGGTGCATTTAAAATGCTAAGAAAAGAAGTTAGATATCCACAGTACTTGGTTGAAGGCCAAGTGGTGATGTTACTACTGCTACTAGCAAGCTGCTTCCTTGGCCTGCCACGTGCCCTGTATTCAATAGTTGTCAACTAATGGGATATGAGAGTTCATTCATGAATAGAGTGCATAGAGATAGTGTATATGGGAGTATGTCTTTCACTACTTGCAAGGGGTGGTGCTTTGATTGGGTTCTTGCACTTCTTAATATAGTGCCCACACATCCCACACCTCTTGCACTTGTGATACCTTTTTAGCCTCTTCTTCTTCCCTTCATCTGCATCCCTTATCCCTTTCTTCCTTGGCTTGCCTGGTGGCCTTTTAACCTTAGGAGTCAATATGAGATGTTCCAATGTCAATCTTGGCCACAGAGATCTATCGGGGCATGGAGATATGTGCATGGAATAGGCAGCTCTATATTTCTCAGTGGTATAACATTTATCTACATAGTCATCCCACTCGACACCCCTGCATGAGGCAAGGAAGGAGGCCACATGGACATATGGCAACCCTGTGAGTTGCCACCTCCTACATGAGCAAATAAATCCTATCTCTTAAGTTAACCACCACCCGATCATCCGGACTGCTCACTCCCCCCCAAAAAAAGAGCAGACTTTACCATTGCATAACCACCCAACCCTCTACTTATTTCTTGTATATGAACTCTGGCCCTGGGAACAAGACTGTCCTTCCACTTAGGTGACTTCCTCCTCCTCAATTCCATGGACTTTATAATTTGTTGTCTCACATTGTCAATGCAATCTAAGATTACCTTATCTCGGGCCTCCCCAATGCAAGCCTTGAAGGATTCTGACATGTTATTGGTCAAGTAATGGCATTTTACTTCCCTCCCAAACATGCTTCTACTCCACCTTTCATCTTTCATGGTAGCAGAGTTTAGATAATGATAAGCATCAATGTTAGCTTCTTTAATTCTCTTCAAAACCTAGCTTGGTGAATGACCTAGTTGTATTCCAGACTAACTTCTCCAAAAACTTGCCTGGGTACTTCTTCTTAAAATTTTTGTATACGTGCCGAACACATGTTCTATATTCACAAGTGGAATGATGGTATCTGATGGCCTCTTCCAAGCCTTTTTGACGACCAGACATCAAAATTACTCCCTGCAAGTCCCCTACACCATGCTTCAAGTTGTTTAAAAACTATGACCAGCTCTCCACATTCTCAGATTCCACCACAACAAAGGCAATTGGAAATAGGCCATCATTGCCATCTAGGGCCACTGCATTGAGCATAGCACTAAGATATCTCCCTTTGAGATGGCAACCATCTATCCCTATTAGTGACCTGTAACCTTTCACTACCCTTCTGTGTAACTTTTGAAAGCTACAAAAAATTTAAGAAACTTGTGATGCTCATCTGTCACATAGTCAATCACACTTCTAGGGTTGCTTCTAAGTAACTCCTCTTTAAGACCCCCAATCCTACCATATAACTCCTCCCATGAGCCATGAATAGCCCTTAATGCTAGCTCTTTTCCCCTCCATAGTTTGTGGTATGGCAAGTTGATGTGGTATCTATCTTTCAACCTTTTGTGCAACTCTCCAAGAGAAATGTCTCCTTCCACCTTGAGCCAACCTTTCACCCTTGCTGTCATGCATGCTTGTGTTGCCATTTTGTTCCCTGCCATATTGTCACTTAGACATGTGTGTTCACCTCTGATCTTTTTGATCTCAAGTGTTACAACATCAAGTAATCGGCTGGCATGCATTCTCCACTGACATTTTTTATTCCCACACTCAAGTATGAGCCTTGTGGGATCACTTCTATATGTCTTCAAATAACACTCTTTCTTGACAGAGTATTGTTGCATGGCCAACTTCATTGCCTCTCTGTCAACAAATCTCACCATTTCTTCAATGTTGGGGCACTCATCATTTTTCTCTAGTGTTTCCTGGTGATAGTCCATGCTCTCATCTATAGACACGCTAAAATTGACATCATTTTGAGCACATCTCCTATCGTATTGTAATGTCTTAATTTGACCCTCAAATTGACCTATTTGAGTGGTTTTCCTCACTTTTTTTTAATATTCAACTTTCTCAAGGTTTTCCACATCTTTTCTCATTTTTCTTGATTTTTTTGACATTTTTCTTTAATTTTTTAGGGCCTTTTTAAATTGATGACATCTCGGAAGGGTGCCAATTCTTTAATTGGTGGCACTCCGGAAGGGCGCCCATTCTTTTCAAAGCTGATTTTATGAGATTTTAAATTGGTGACACCTCAGAAGGGAGCCAATTATTTAATTGGTGGCGCCCTTCCAGCACTCCGGAAGGGCGCCCATTCTCTTAAAGCTGATTTTCTGAGATTTTAAATTGGTGACACCCCGGAAGGGTGCCAATTCTTTAATTTGTGGCACTCTGGAAGGGCGCCCATTCTTTTTAAAGCTGATTTTCTATGATTTTAAATTGGTGACACCTCGGAAGGGCATCAATTCTTTAATTGGTGGCACTCTGGAAGGGCGTCAATTCTTTTTAAGCTAATTTTATTTTATGAGATTTTAAATTGGTGGCACCCCGGAAGGTCGTCAATTCTTTAATTAGCGACCCTCTAGAAGGGCGCCAATTCTTTAATTAGCGACCCTCTGAAAGGGCGTCAATTCTTTTTTTTTCATATTTTTAGCTGAATTTGGATTAATTTTAGAATCTGCGACCGTTCGGAAGGTCGTCAATTCATGAATGAGCGTCCGGCACCTGGTCGCCATTTCTATTTCCATATTTTGAGTTTTTAACTCCATCCAAAATTCGTATTAATTAATAATTGGCGACGAGACCCCTAGACGTCAATTCTTTTCTAATTTTGGAAATTTTTGAACCTTCCATATTTCACTTCCAATCAGTGCCTCTTCTGTTGGATGTCCATTGAATGGGCAACCCCTCTTGAGGTCGTCATTTTCCTGCAAATTTCGAATCCGTCCAGAACCTCCTTATTTCTCTATTTTGAGGTCCTCTTCCACTTGAGAAAGGGTCCTAAGACTTTCTAAAGGCTGGTAGGACACTGGGGCAAGGAATATCTCTCTCCAAATCCCACTAAAACTCCATTTTAAAATTTTCCTTGAATTAAACCTGTGAATTTCTGCCCTATAAATAGGACCCCTCTCTCCTTTGGTTACCGGGGACAAATTCATCAATAAGGGGAGGTGCTGTCGGATCGGAGGCTCAAGGAGAAGACTCCCATGAACCACAAAGCTACATCCTTGGAGATCTTCATCCCTTGAAGCCCCCAATTGGAGAAAAACCAATAAGCTTTCCCCTTCTCTTTTCTCTTTATTCTTTATTAGCATTGCATGCATCCATATTCCCTTCCTCTTTCATTTATCTTCTTCATCTCAACCACGTTGAGATCTCCCTTAGTGCAACACTTGCACCCTCCATATCATTCATCATTGTTATCCACCCTTTGCATAGGGGTTTAAAGCCAAAACACCAACAAGGTGTGTTCTCATCCATGCTTTCATGTTTATTTTACATCAAGAACTTGATGCTACACACACTTAGTTTCTAATTCAATATATTTTGTTGGTTTGTTAATTTTGCAAGGGTAATCAAGTCAAAGGAAAATTCTCTTCATCGACCGACCGATAGGAAGAGAAGGTGAATACTCACATCTCCCCACTTTTAAGGTATTTATCGCGATCCCTCCTCTTGTTCATTGTTATATCATTTGAGACCCGCAGTCTCTGGCGATCACACACCATATTAGCATCCACGTATGCTCTCTTGCCCCCTCTTCTTCTATCTCTTTTCCCTTATTTTCCCCTTATTCATCCATATTATTTATTATTTCTTATTTCCCTTTATTGGATTTTCCATAGATCTACATCATGTACATAGAAGTCATCATCATCACTAGATGGAAGACTATGGAAGCTGTCCTTTGATTCAACAACATAATCCTCATCAGAATTTTGATCATCACCTCCTTCATGTGTCTGTCCCGACTGAAAAGTCTCATTTTCCTACTGAGGAATCTCTGACTGAACACTAGTTTGAAAACCTCTGTCTCCACCTCCTTCATGTATCTTTCTAGACTGAAAAGTCTCATTTTCTACTGAGGAACCTCTATCTGAGCACTAGTTTGAAAACCTGTGTTTGAACCTCCTGCATGAGTCTGTCTACACTGAAAACCCTCACCCTCCTACTCAGGAACATCAGTGAAAACAATAGTTTGAAAACTACTGTCTGAACCTCCTTCATGTGTCTGTCCTTCCTATCTTGCAGATTCAGGGTGAACTAATATGAACTCTCTGATGTCATATGGAGAGTTACCACATTCCACATCCACAAATTCTGGATCATCATTATGTGGAACAGTGGTCCCTTTTCTTCTACTTCTCAGTTTCCTCCCTTTGCTGCCAGATGCCTCACCTAGATTTTCTACCAGACCAGTCATGGACTCAACTATGATAACTACTTCTATAGTGCCTTTGGGCTCACATTGGTCAACCATCATCAGTAAGAATAGATCGGTACCTCCTAAGTTTTGAATTGGGTACTCCCCACATGATGTTGGCAAGGTCATCATCACCCATCTTTATAAATTTACAAACTAGTTGTAGCAAATCCTTCAAATTAGCATAGTCTCTGTAAATTCTGTAACTTTTCCTCTTCATGAGCCGATGGTATAATCTACTCGGATCACCGTTCATGTTCTTCTAATAGCCTCCATATCTAACCAGTAAAGTGTACACATCTTCTTCATCCAATCTATTACATGTCACATAATATAATTGAAAGAAGTTAGACAATTACACAAACTAACATATAATATAAAAGTAGCACTAAGTACATCAACACATAATGAGAGACACGAGGAGGGATGTATAATTTCAAAAGAATGAGGCCCATTGTAATGCAATAAAAAATGTTCATTTCAAAAGAATACCCCATATGACAATTCCCCAACCCCACTCTTAGCCCCATTGTGGTAATCAACATCACAATACACCACTTTAAACCATGAAGAAGACAACAACACTGTACTTCATTCTAAATCATCTAGAAGACAATAAAACTATACATTTTTAAAACATGAAAAAGATAACACCCCTGATAACACGAAAGTTCGTCGTTTAAAATACGCGTATCAATCTCAAAAATTTCAACTCGCACTAGATGAAAGAAAGACGTAATATGGTGCAAAGAAGGGTCGAATCCACAGGGAAGAAGAGATTTTTAGAGTTAAAAACTTTGGAGTCTTTTGGAAAATATTTGTGATTTTACTTTGCTTAAAGAAAATAGTGAAATGATGAACGAACCAAACACTTAATTAAAAACACCTATGACAATGCGCCTATGCTATAAAAAATAATTGCATGAAGTGAAAAGAAGAGATAGAAGAAGGAGGTAGAGAGGGAAGAAGAGCAAGAACTAGATCAAAAGAACAACTCCTTTCATTAACTTAAAAGAAAGAGTACATGAAATGCGAAATAAAATTACACTAATGACGCAATGAGATTACAATGAAGTGAAATGACACAAAAGTAATAAAAATAAAAAAAGCCTGGAGTTTGAAGTTTAGAGAAGGTATCAGCAATGGTGATGACGACGCTGTTCTCTCTTGGCCTTGGATCACGAATCACCTCGCGGAAGATGTCATCTATGCCGGGAGGAAGTCGCCTTCGTCGTTGAAGACACTCTTGGAGGAGAATGTAAGGGGTGAGGGGAGAGATCTAAGAGGAGGAAGGGAGAGGTCAAGGTGAAGTTAAGGGAGATGGCAATGGTTTAGAAGAGAAGGGGATGGTGATGAAGGAGAGAGTAACTAAGGTTACCTAGGTGAGATGGAAGAAGAAGAAGAAGAAGAAGAAGAAGAAGAAGAAGAAGGTTTTAAAATATGAATAGTAAAAATTAGAGATAGAGTATTGAAAAGTCGAACATAACTTGAAAACCAAAATGAATTAGAAGATGATGCAGAAGCATATGTTGTAGAGCATTTAAAACCAAAGAACTTTCATGAATGAAGTAAGATGAGAAGAGGGACAGAGGAAGGAGCAAAATTGGGAAGAACAGAGAAGAATGTTGTCCACGATTGCACAGGATAGAACAATGAAAAATATAAAATATCTTAAAAACCAGAAGGAACTAGAAGATGAGGCAGAAGAAGAAGTTATAGAGAATTTAAAAACAAAGAACTTTAGTGAAGAAAGTAGGAGGAGAAGAGGAGTAGAAGAGGGTGAAATCGGCGGCCTAAGGTTAGGAGAGAAAGGGTGAAAATTACCAAAAGAAGAACCCCCTTTCTCCTCCTTGACATGGGCTATTTATAGGAAAAATTGGGTCAATGGAGGGTGGATATTATATCAAAAGGAGATGGATGGCTGTGATTTAGTTAGAAGATGATGCATGGAGGAATGAAAAAGGAGGTGGGTACCCCCTCCTTGGGCTTTGGGCAACTCCCTTCCCAAGACTCATCATTTCTCTCCTTTATTTCAAACTTTGAATTCTCTTTTCCCTCCAACCAAAATATTTTAAATTCTTTTTTCCCTCCAACCAAAATATGTACTTCTTTGTTTGACTTGGTCAAAGTGGTGATGATAGTTTTGCCCCCGACTTCTCTTACAATTACCTTCAGTGTCCTGCACACACATAATTATAATTTAATCCATAAAAATTATCACAATGTTCACAAATGCTCATGATTATGCAATGGAGAATTAACGCTCATGGCCCTCAACTTTACTTTACTAAATGATATCACCGAATTAATCAATTTGCATGAAATGCCCAATTTACATGCGAAGTTGAGATTAACAATGGGACATGTATAATTGCCTAATTATATGCTCATAAAATGGTGCATATGCAATGAATTATCATAGTAAATGGACACTTATTACACCCCCAACTTGAACATTGCAAGTCCTTTAGCAATGTAAACAATTATAGAATTAAGACTAGCAAACACTCATGTGTCACAGTTCATGGCAAGGACATTATGCATGATGATTTCGACTTTAGAGTATTACAAGTTCAAGTAGTATATATTCGGTACAAATTTTATCAGTCCATGTGTTTAGACCTTTCCTCATGATACACTCAAAACAATATATCTTTGTGTAGGAGTGATATAACTTGACTAGTGACTACCAAACAATCTAGATGAATGAGTCTTCTCCTTTCACTTTAAGATGATTTTCAATTCTACCCACATCTCGAATTAAGCTCTCGAATTACAGGTAGCTTCACACTGCATATTTATTCTTTCTTTTTTTTGACACATGGTGCTGCACATCCCTTCAGCGTTTGACGCGAACCTCAACTCTTGCCTTAGGAGAAGCAGGCCCGGTTACTAAGTTCATGGGCATTTTTCATTTTTTTTGGCAAGTTGGCAGGTAGCTTTCTCCTCACGATTACTTTCAACGAATGAGCATAATATCAATCATCACCTAAGTGTTAAGCAACATTCCCATCATCCTAATGTTTGTCATCTACCAATCTTGTTATCGTATAATTGTGTGCAAGTTCAATAGAATTTTTAGGTGTATTCTGAGGAAAAGGCTAAAGACATAACCAATTAATTCACCCCTTTAACTTCATACTCTCACAAGTAAGACTCTGAGTCCTATCATTCTGAGAAAAGTTTCTCATCATGAAACATGAACATGAAACACTTGTTTTGAGAAAATTAGAGCTCAAGCTACCTCCCAACTTAGGTGACATTATCCCCAATGGCATGAACAAAATATAGAAATAAAATAAAGCTATGAAAAGTTGGGGGAAGGATAGATACGACCTGAGAGAGAGATGCCGTCGTCAAAAAAATGTTGCTCGAGGTTCCTAATAAAATTAAAAACTTTTTTTTATAAGAGAAAGAGTAATTGGGTTGCCTCTCAATAAGCGCTAAGTTTTACGTCTTCTGCCATACGAAGTAGAGCTCACAATGGGTCACTCAGCCTGAGAGAGTCCTCCTGCAGCGTTGGAAGATTTTCAATGTAAGGTTTTAGATGTTGACCATTGACAGTGAGAGTTTGACCAGTTTTAGGATCGAGAATTGTTACTGCACCATGGTCAAATATTTTATTTACCATATATGGTCCATCCATCGGGATTTTAATTTGCCAGGGAATAATCGCAGCCTAGAGTTAAAA
Source organism: Amorphophallus konjac (assembly GCA_022559845.1). NCBI lineage: Eukaryota > Viridiplantae > Streptophyta > Magnoliopsida > Alismatales > Araceae > Amorphophallus > Amorphophallus konjac. The sequence goes on along the minus strand of CM040125.1, from coordinate 221,509,414 downwards.
AGCCAGACCTTTTGGTTGAATTGAAAAGTTTTTCGTGAAATGTGTTTATCATGGAATGCTTTAGTCTGGGCTTTATAAAATCTAGAGTTCTCATAGTCCTCATTACGAAATTCCTCTAACTCATTGAATTGAAGGGCTCTATGGGAACTAGCATGTGCTGAATCAAGATTGAATTGTTTGATTGCCCAATAGACCCTATGTTCCAATTCGGTTGGCAAATGACATGGCTTTCCAAAAATGAGTCTATAAGGGGACATGTCAAAGGGAGTGTCACGCCCCGAGATTTATGTAGTGGAAACAATCGGGAACGTGAACAGTCGGCATGGTAAACCTCTTGCGAGTAATATAATTAGAGCACCAGACAATCACACAAAGTAATTGAACAAGTAATTCACTAAAATATTCATCTTTATTTCATATAAATAACCATCAAAATACATAAGATCTTTAACTCTCTTTACTAGACTCAATAAAATAAAGATTACATCATGACTCGACTAGACACTTGATAACTAAGGCTTCTCTCGTTCATATGTCCTTCAATCACTCTCGGACCCGTTGCTTGTATAATCCGAATCCGATTCACTTGTACTTCCTGAAACATTGAGAAAGTAGGTAATGAGCACACTTGCCCAGTAGGTATCTACGTTTCAACATGAAGGTGAGTTTAAGTGATTAGCATTTTAGCTCTAGAGAATAAGATAAATCATGCAAATACGGTAAAACATGTGAATAAAATAAAGTAATAAGATATGATCATGACGAGATACGAGAATATGATTGATCAAGTATATAACAAGAATGTAAATTTGGCCTTTCCATGAACTAGAATGTAACAAGAATGTACTTTCCATAACCATAGAGATTATGCACTAGAAATTCATTTAACAAGCAAGAAAGTACTTTTCGCTTAATAGCAAGTACTTCGTGAATTTACGTGGATCTTTATTCATGTCCGTGGATCTTCACTTATTTATAAAGAAAGTACTCATCTTCACTTATTTATAAATAAAGTACTCCCAGCGTAATGCGACGCCAGTAGCATCATATCCCATGGTTTACAGTATGTTTTCGACAATCAGCCGAGGAGACTAGCATAGAGCCCTTGAACACAATCAGTGCTCGAACTGCATCTTCAAGTATAAATCAAACTACTTCCATGATTATAACAATAATATGGCCAATAATGTACAAGTTCAACAATAATTCCATGATAAGGTAACCAAGGTATAGAACGTACCAATAATCGATCATGAGAATTCAAAAAATGCATTAATAACTAGGTCATGCTTTGGAAAGAATTCAACAGTGTGACGGTATATTCTTCATTTCCATAATTTATTAATGGCTTATTTGAATCAAGATAAGTTCTAGATAATCAATGGATCATCTAGGATCATAGGATACTCAATCCAAAGGTAAAACCATGGGTTAAACATAATTAGATTTGCTGAAACAAAAGCTGGAACCATGCGGTCTAGGGCACGGCCGCTAGGTGACATTGGCGGTCTATCAATAGGTCGCTACTGACTCTAGTGGTCATACAATAGGCCGCTAAGGTCCAAAACATATTAAAACACCGGTAAAGTGCTTTCTAGATAATTAGACTTTTATGGTACTACCAGCTCGACGTCCTAATGGGAATCTCAGGCTCCCAATGACTTATAGAGGCCTTGAAACAAGATTTCCTAATCCGTTGGAAGGAATATCCAATGGAGAGGTTATAAGTCCAAGAAAAATGTGCCTATAAGTGCAATGTGTAACTAATGACAACATACTGGGATATGTGCCATGTACTTAAGAAAATGACTCTGAGATAAGAGAGATCATGATAAAACAGTGATCAAATAAGTCCATAAACCTTATGAAAACGTGCCTATAAATACAAGAGTATAAGTTTTTGGCCATAAAAATAACATAGGTTAAAGATAATATCAAGTACACAAAGAACATGAAATCTTCTAGAGTACAACTAGTCATAAGAAAATAACACTTGAAACAGGAGTAATAACCTTATTAACTAAGCTTAGCATATAATAATTTGTGCTAATCTACAATATGTTACGGGTTAACAATATTACCAAAATCAGAAAACTAAAACGGGCTAGTGGGTGACCGTTTCATGGGTGCTAACGGTCTGTCGTAGGACTGCTAAAGGGTTCTGGCGATCGACAGGAAGACCGTTTCTTCCTGGGTAACAAAAAACTCAATAATAATAAAATAAAATACTAATCTAGGGCATATCATACATGAAAATAAACATGACTATACTCTAAAGCATGATAGAACGAGTATATGCCAACAATATGTATGGGTTTGTGTAATAAATAAGAAAATTCTTCTTTTAATTTAATTAGGGTTAAGAATTATTCATGAGGAGTATACTAGATGCATAGTCCCAATAAATCCTAAAATTCTCGATGTACAATGCAAGAAATCGGCTGAAATAAGAGGGCTTTTATCCTTGACTTTGAGTTTAAGCCTTTCATGAGATAACCTACCTCTGTTTTGGGCTTTAAGCTTCGAATTTAGGGCTCAAATTTTACCCTAATTTCTGCATGTCCTGTGTTAAACCAGCGACTTCACGCCTTCCTAACTCTTGATTCTCTTGACCTAAAGACGTGAAATTTTGAGGGTAAGAAGAGGGTACTAAAAGGAACAATTTATTCTAAAGAACCTCTATCTAATTACCTCGTTTAGGGCTTCCAATTTACAGATCTTTCTAGGTCGGTCGTACTACTTCCAGGGTTATGTGCACCAAACCAGCGTCTCTGCAGGCTTCTATCTCCATGTAGGCTTGATCTCCTAGAACAAAATTTTGAAAAAAGTTAGATCTAACTAAAATGAATAAATTCCTAGAAGAAACTTACCTTTAATTCGATCTCTTTACCTTAGTTTCATGCGAGCCAAAAGTAAAGGTCGCGCTGGTTGGTTCTGGGGTCTATTTATAGGGTTTAGCTAGGGTTTCATGGATTTGAACGATTCTAGAGTTCTTATTAGGTATTAGATCGATCCTCAAGAGCTCTAAGCATACTTACAAGTCTACATACTTCGGTCTCTAGGAGTTTAGACGCCAAAAATCTAATCTTTTTACACTTTTTTCACTCACGGAATCTGCAGAGCTTAGCGGTGATTTGGGAGACCATTTTTCAGTGGCTGGCGGTCTCGCGATAGACCGTTTTTGGTTTTGGGTGTCGAATTCGAAACCAGTTCAAACTCTTGTATTATTATCCACCTCTTTATCCTAAAATTCTCCTACTTATCTCCTTAATTCCGTAAATACATCAATTCCAAGCTTCTAGAACATGGGCCAAAGTAAAAATTATAATTTGGGCCAATTGGATTTGTCAAAATGGGCCGTAATCCTCTTGGATCAGTGCAGGGCCATAATAATTGGATTTAATTAACCATCATTCATTTAATAGCCCTTTTCGACCATTGAATAATTAATATAATTATATTTTAATCCCAGAATTTTCTTAGGCGTTACACCCTCCCCCACTTAAAAAGAAGTTGGTCCCCAAATTCCTTGTAATTAGATTTTCTAAGAAGAGTGTACTTACATTCAAATATCTCTGGAAAACTTTTGCGCATGGCTTCTTCAGTTTCCCATGTTACTTCGTGTGGCCATGACCCTGTCCATTGGATCTTGACCATAGGAATAGTTTTATTCCGAGGTTGACGCACTTCTCGTTCAATGATCTTGATTGGCTTTTGCTCGTATGTCAAGTCCTTTTTAATCTCCAAGTTGTCGTAAGTGATGACATGGAATGGATCTGGTACATACTTCTTGAGCATTGAGACGTGAAATATATCATGAACTTTTGATAATTGAGGGGGCAAAGCTATTCGATACGCGACTTCACCAACCCTTTCGAGAATTTCAAAGGGGCCAATGAATCTCGGAGTAAGCTTGCCTTTGATACCGAATCTTCGAATACCTTGACTTGGAGAAACCTTAAGAAACACATGGTCTCCTACTTGGAATTCTAGGTCGCGCCTTCGGTTATCAGCATATGATTTCTGTCTGTCTTGAGCCATCTGGAGTTTCTCCCGAATAAGCTTTATCTTCTTGGCAGTATCTCTGATGATATCGGGATCGAGAAATTGCCTTTCCCCTACTTCACTCCAACAAATAGGCGATCAACTGCTTCTACCATACAGAGCCTCGAATGGTGCCATTTGTATGCTAGCTTGGTAGCTATTGTTGTATGAAAATTTCACTAGAGGCAAGTGATCGTACCAACTTCCTCCAAAGTCAATAGCACAAGCTCTGAGCATATCTTCCACCACCTGATTTGTCCTTTCAGTTTGACCATCAGTTTGTGGATGGAACGCAGTACTGAAGTTGAGTCAGGTTCCTAATGAATGTTGAAGACCCTTCTAGAACTATGATGTAAACCGAGGGTCTCGGTCAGATATAATGGTAACATGAACACCGTGCAATTTGACAATTTCTCTCATATATAGTGCCACTAATACATCCACAGACCATCAACTTTTAATTGGTAGAAAATGTACAGATTTAGTCAATCGATCTATGATCACCCATATACCATCATGTCCTCCTCTTGTCTTAGGTAAACCCATGATAAAATCCATTCATATGCTTTCCCATTTTCACTCAGGAATATTCAAGGGATGTAATTTTCCAACAAGCTTTAAATGTTATGCTTTTACTTGTTGACAAGTGAGACATCAGGACACAAAATCTGCTACTTCTCTTTTCATATTGGGCCACCAAAAGTTTCTTTTTAAATCTTGATACATCTTGGTAGCACCATGGTGAATAGCATATCTTGATTTGTGAGCTTCTTCCATGATCAATTTCATAGTGTCATCATGATTCGGCACACAAATTCGATCTTTAAATAATAGTCTTCCATCGTTTGAGATAAAACATTCCGGTCTCTGATCAATATTATCCTTAATCTCCATTAATATGGGGTCATTTTCTTGCAATTGGACTATATCCTCGATCAATGTAAGTTGAGACCTTATATTGGCAATCATACCTCCTTCTCCTTCTCTGTCAATATCAAGATTTAAATGAGAAAAATCTTCAATAAGACAAGTTATACCTTTCCTGAGGCTTGCTAGAGTTGCCATCAGTTTCCTGCTAAGATCGTCGGCTGCAACATTTGCTTTCCTTGGATGATCTTGGATAGTAAAGTCGAAGTCCTTGAGATACTCCAACCATCTGCGTTGTCGCATGTTTAACTACTTTTGGGTGAAGAGATATTTCAGACTTTTATGATCTGAAAATATGATGAATTTCTCCCCATAAAGGTAATGTCGCCAAATCTTCAATGCGAATATAACCGCAGCTAGTTCCAGATCATGCACAGGGTAATTTTCTTCGTGACGCTTTAACTGTCGTGATGAATAGCAAATCACCTTTTCATTTTGCATAAGAACGCAACCTAGGCCAATGTCAGATGCATCCGTATAGACTTTAAAATCACCACCTTCAATAGGCAATGCCAAAATAGGGGTTGTAGTAAGGTGATCTTTAATAGTTAGAAAACTCTCTTCGCAATCCTTCGACCATATAAAAGGATTCTCCTTTCTTGTGAGTCTAGTCAAAGGAACGGCGATCTTTGAGAAATCTTTGATAAATCTCCAGTAATAACTAGCTAGACCTAGAAAACTTCTGACTTCAGACACGATCGTCGGCCGGCTCCAGTTCTTAACAGCTTCTATTTTAGAAGGGCCGTAACGATACCTTCCTTTGAAATAATATGGCCAAGGAAAGAGACCTCCTTTAGCCAGAACTCGCACTTATTAAGCTTTGCATAAAGTTTGTGCTCTCTTAGTGTTTGCAAGGATATTCTTAAGTGCTCTTCATGTTCCTCCTTTATTTTGGAGTATATAAGAATATCATCAATGAAGATGACTACAAACTGATCAAGATAAGGCATGAAGACATTATTCATGAGTTGCATAAATGCTGCCGGGGTATTGGTTAACTCGAACGGCATTACCACGAACTCATAGTGGCCATATCTGCTCCAAAAAGTAGTTTTGTGTATGTCTTCATCTTTGATCTTGAGCTGATGATAACCTGACCTGAGGTCTATCTTGGAGAAATATTCTGCTCCTGAAATCTGATCAAAGACATCGATATGCGGCAACGAATATTTATTCTTAATTATGAGTTGATTCAGTCACCGGTAGTCGATACATAGCCTGAGAGATCCATCCTTCTTCTTGACGAATAGAACCGGCGCACCTCAAGGAGATGTGCTAGGTTGAATAAAACCCTTGTCTAATAATTCCTGAAGTTGTTTCTTCAATTCCTTGAGTTCTGTGGGGACATCCTGTAGGGAGTTATTGAAACAGGTGCTGCTCCGAGAATGTGTTCAATGAAGAAGTTTACTTCCCTTTCGGGCAGTAAACCCGACAAATCTGATGGAAATACATCGAGAAACTCATTCACAATGGGAATATCTTCTAAGACGATCTCCTTGGACTCGGTAATGATTACGTAAGCAAGAAAAACTTCACGTCCTTGCAAAATAAGTTTACAAGTGTGAAGAGATGAAATAATGGTAGGATGCTTCCTATATTTTATACCAAGGAAGGAAAACCTTGGAAGACCTGGTTTCTGAAAAGAGATAATCTGGTTGCGATAATTTATATAGGCATCGTGGTCCACAAGCCAATCTACACCTAAGATAGCATCACAGCCTTCCATGTCAAGGCATACGAGGTTTGCTGGAAGATTGTGACCTTCTACCATTACCTCACTATCAGAGTAGTAGGTTGTAAGTTTGGTTCCGGGACCTAATGGTGTAGTGATTGCTAGGTCCGAAGGTAGAGGAATTGATGAAACTGGCAAGATTTTTACAAAAGCAGTAGATATAAAGGAATGAGAAGCACAAGTGTCAAATAGTATGAATGTAAGATGGGAATAGATTTGGATAGTACCTTCTATTAGCCCATCATTCTTGGGCACTTCTTCATCTTCCATAATAGCATTAAGACGAGCCTGTCGCTTACGTCCACCACCAGAAGATTGTTCCTTCATAAGGGGGCAGTCCGGCATGCGGTGCTCCCGACTGTCACATCGTAAACAAGCGTCGAGACGCTTCCAACATTCTTCGGCCGAATGATCGAACTTCTCGTAAAATGTGCAAGCTGCCATGACTTGCTTTTCTTCTTCTTTGACCTTCTTATTCTTGTGGTAGCCACTATCACTCCCATTCCGGGATCTCTTCTTGCTATCATGGGATTTGTAAGGTTATGTGATATTAAACTTTCCCTTCTTTTCATGCCGACCAGACCTTCGGCTCGGCTCCTCTCCCTTGCCTTTTAATTTTTTGATCTTCTCTAAGGTCCTTTCGCATAGATGTGTCCGTTGGACCATCTCCGCATATGTACGGATATTTTGAGACCCAAGTTGTTAAATAAAGCCAGGCCTTAATCCGTTCATAAATCATTTAACTTTCAATAAGTCGGTACTAACCATATGAGGAGCATAAGGCGCCAGCCTAGAAAACTAGAGTTCATACTTCGCTACTATCATCATGCCTTGGCGTAACGAAGCAAATTCCATAGCTTTCCTCTCCTTGACATGTTCGGAGAAGTATTTTACTCGGAAGAGGGTGAGGAATCCCTCCCAAGTATGTGGTGCATCTTGAGGCGGTGTAGGAATTGACTTCCACCATGTACGGACATCTTTATTGAGTTGGAACGTGGCAAGACAAACTTTCTCTTGGTCGGCACATTGCATAACCTCAATTATGTAGTTCATTTCATCAATCCAATTCGCTACTTCATCTGGATTAGAGGAACTAGAAAATCATGGAGGATTTAGGCTTCTGAAGTTGCGGTGAAGATCACCAGCACCAGCTCTTGCGCCGACTTGAGCCATGTTTTGCAATGCCTGGGTGAGACCCGCAACGGTCTGTTGCATTCCACCCCAATCAACACGGTGTGCCATCGTAAGAATGAGGTACCTGAGAAGAATGATAGGTTTGTTATTCTCCATAGAACTTAACGGAAGTTAGCTTAAAGATATATTCTAAACAACTAGCTCATCCCTGGTTCTACCCAATTCTCACATGGGTTGGAGAAATTTTTCTAGTTTCATAGGTGTGGGTCCTCAAGCCTTGGACTTAACCTATGACATGATATATACTTCCTAGGAATAAATAAGTCCTTAGACTTAGGCTATGATACCACCTTAAATGTCACGCCCCAAGATTTATGTAGCGGAAATAATCGGGAATGTGAACAGTCGGCATGGTAAGCCTCTTGCAAACAATATAATCAGAGCGCCAGACAATCACACAAAGTAATTGCACAAGTAATTCACTAAAACCTTCATCTTTATTTCATACAAATAACCATCAAAATACATAAGATTTTTGACTCTCTTTACTAGACTCAATAAAATAAAGATTACATCATGACTCGACTAGACACTTGATAACTAAGGCTTCTCTCGTTCATATGTCCTTCAATCACTTTCGGACCAGTTACTTGTACAATCCGAATCCGATTCACTTGTACTTCCTGAAACATTAAGAAAGTAGGTAATGAGCACACTTGCCCAGTAGGTATCTTCGTATCAACATGAAGGCGAGTTTAAGTGATTAGCATTTTAGCTCTAGAGAATAAGATAAATCACGTAAATATGGTAAAACATGTGAATAAAATCAAAGTAACAAGATATGATCATGACGAGATACGAGAATATGATTGATCAAGTATATAACAAGAATGTAAATTTGGCCTTTCCATGAACAAGAATGTAACAATAATGTACTTTTCATAACCATGGAGGCTATGCACTAGAAAATCATGTAACAAGCAAGAAAGTACATTTCGCTTAATAGCAAGTACTTGGGGATTTTCGTGGATCTTTATTCATGTCCGTGGATCTTCACTTATTTATAAAGAAAGTACTCCCAGCGTAATGCGACGCCAGTAGCATCATACCCCATGGTTTATAGTATGTTTCCGACAATCAGCCGAGGGGACTAGCATAGAGCCCTTGAACACAATCAGTGCTCGAACTACATCTTCAAGTATAAATCAAGCTACTTCCATGATTATAACAATAATGTGGCCAATAATGTACAAGTTCAACAATAATTCCATGATATGGTAACCAAGGTATAGAACGTACCAATAATCGATCATGAGAATTCAAGAAATGCATTAATAACTAGGTCATGCTTTGGAAAGAATTCGGCAGCATAACGGTACATTCTTTATTTTCATAATTTATTAATGGCTTATTTGAATCAAGATAAGTTCTAGATAATCAATGGATCATCTAGGATCAAAGGATACTCAACCCAAAGGTAAAACCATGGGTTAAACATAATTGGATTTGCTGAAACATAAGCTGGAACCATGCGGTCTAGGGCAGGGCCGCTAGGTGACATTGCGGTCTATCAATAGGTCGCTACTGACTCTGGCGGTCATACATTAGGCCGCTAAGGTCCAAAACTCATTAAAACACCAGTAAAGTGCTTTCTAGACAATTGGACTTTTATGGTACAACCAGCTTGGCGTCTTAGTGAGAATCCCAGGCTCCCAAAGACTTACGGAGGCCTTGAAACAAGATTTCCTAATCTGTTGGAAGGAATATCCAATGGAGAGGTTATCAAGTCCAAGAAAAATGTGCCTATAAGTGCAATGTGTAACTAATGACACCATACTGGGATATGTGCCATGTACTTAAGAAAATGACTCTGAGATAAGAGAGATCATGATAAAACAGTGATCAAATAAGTCCATAAACCTTATGAAAACATGCCTATAAATACAAGAGTATAAGTTTTTGGCCATAAAAATAACATAGGTTAAAAATAATCCCAAGTACACAAAGAACATGAAATCTTCTAGAGTACAACTAGTCATAAGAAAATAACACTTGAAACATAAGTAATAACCTTATTAACTAAGCTTAGCATATAATAATTTAGGTTAATCTGTAATATGTTTCAGGTTAAAAATATTACAGTAATCAGAAAACTAAAAACGATCTAGTGGGTGACCGTTTCATGGGTGCTAACGGTCTGTCGTAGGACCGCTAAAGGGTTCTAGCAGTCGACAGGAAGACCGTCTCTTCCTGGGTAACAGAAAACTCAATAATAATAAAATAAAATACTAATCTAGGGCATATCATACATGAAAATAAACATGAATATACTCTAAAGCATGATAGAATGAGTATAGGCCAACAATATGTATGGGCTTGTGTAATAAACAAGAAAATTCTCCTTTCAACTTAATTAGGGCTAAGAATTATGCATGAGGAGTATACTAGATGCATAGTCCCAATAAATCATAAAATTCTCGATGTACAATGCAAGAAATCCGCTGAAATCTGAGGGCTTTTATCCATGACTTCGAGTTTAAGCCTTTCATGAGATAACCTACCTCTGTTTTGAGCTTTAAGCTTCGAATTTAGGGCTGAAAGTTAACCTTAATTTCTGCACGTCCTGTGCTAAACCAGCGACTTCATGCCTTCCTAACTCCTGATTCTATTGACCTAAAGACGTGAAATTTTGAGGGTAAGAAGAGGGTACTAAAAGGAACAATTTATTCTATCGAACCTCTATCTAATTACCTCGTCTAGGGCTTCCAATTTGTAGATCTTTCTGGGTCGGTCGTACTACTTCCTAGGTTGTTTGCACTGAACCAGCGTCTTTGCAGTCTTCTATCTCCTTGTAGGCTTGATCTCCTAGAATAAAATTTTGAGGAAAGTTAGATCTAACTAAAATGAACAAATTCCTAGAAGAAACTTACCTCTAATTCGACCTCTTTAACTTAGTTTCACGCGAGCCAAAAGTAAGGGTCGCGCTGGTTGATTCTAGGGTCTATTTATAGGGTTTAACTAGGGTTTCATGGATTTGAACGATTCTAGAGTCCTTATTAAGTATTAGATCGATCCTCAAGAGTTCTAAACATGCTTACAAGTCTACATTCTTCGGTCTCTAGGAGTTTAGACTCCAAAAATCCAATCTTTTTGTACTTTCTTCCACTCACGGAATCTGCAGAGCTTAGCGGTCATTTGGGAGACCGTTTTCCAGTGGCTGGCGGTCTCGCGATCGACCGTTTTCAATTTTGGGTGCCAAATTCGAAACCAGTTCAAACTCTTGTATTGTTATCCACCTATTTATCCTAAAATTCTCCTACTTATCTCCTTAATTCCGTAAATACATCATTTCCAAGCTTCTAGAACATGGGCCAAAGTTAAAAATTATAATTTGGGCCAATTGGATTTGTCAAAATGGGCCTAATCCTCTTGGATCAGTGTAGGGCCATTATAATTGGATTTATTTAACCATCATTCATTTAATAGCCCTTTTTGACCATTGAATAATTAATATAATTATATTTTAATCCCAGAAGTTTCTTGGGCATTACAGGTAGTTTTGTAGGCGGTCCTATAGGCCCATAAAGCATCATCTAATCTTTCTGGCCAATCATTCCTATCGGGCCTAATAGACTTTTACAAAATGTTCTTGATCTCCCTATTAGAAATCTCCACCTGGTCACTAGTCTAGGGATGGTAGGGGGTAACAATCTTATGTGTTATCCCATACTTCCTAAGCAAAGCCCGGAATTGAGAATGGATGAAATGTGAACCCCCATCACTAATGATAGCCTTGGGACACCCAAACCGAGAGAAAATGTTCTTACGAACAAATTTCATGACAATTTTGTGATCATTAGTCCTCGGGGCTATAGCTTCTATCCAATTAGACATGTAATCCACCGCCACCAAAATGTGCTCATGACCAAAAGATGGTGGAAACGGTCCCATGAAGCCAATTCCCCATACATCAAAAATTTCCACAACCAGGATAGGGTTTAAAGGCATCATGTTCCTGCGTGACATGTTTCTCACAGCCTGACAGCGCTCACAAGATTTACAAAATATGAATGCATCTTTGAATAATGTGGGCCAGTAGAACCCACTCTGCAAAACCTTGGCTGGAGTTTTCTTACCCGAGAAATGCCCTCCACAAGCTAAGGTGTGGCAAAATGTCAGAATGCTATGTTGCTCACCCTCAAGGACACACCTCGAATGATTTTGTCCGGTCCTACTGTCCCCTTCAATCTCCAATAACTCCTCAATGGTGTCAACAACATAGCAATCTCCTTTTTGATCATGAAATTTGGATGCCTTGAAAATGTTGATGCTGACTTTCTGGTCCGCAAAAGATATGTCCATAATTCTTGAAGCACAGTCTATATTAGCCCTAGCCATGACTAAAAATTGTCTACCCAAAATGATAGGAGTATGCTTGATTTCTTGGGGAGAAACCATGTCCAAAATAAGAAAGTTGGCAGGGAAGTAGCACTCATTCACTTTAACAATGACATCCTCAATAAGGCCCTTTGGAGTCTTGATTGATCTATCAGCAAGCTGGAGAATAATGGGTGTAGGCATAAGGTCACTGATGTCAAACTGCTCATAGGTGGAGGTGGGGAGTAAATTCACACTAGCTCATAAATCAAGGAGAGCCTTATCAAAGGTCACACCCCCAATGTTACAAGAGATAAGGGGTGCTCCGGGGTCTTTTAACTTCCTTAGAAGTTGGTTGAGGACCATAACACAAACGTTCTCAGGGAGCCGAACCTTTTCCGAGGTCACTCGTGGCTCCCGCCTAAGAGTGCACATTTCCTTTAAGAATTTAGCATAGGCCGGGATATGTTTGATGGCATCGAGGAGAGGGATGTTAATGTGTACTATTTTGAAGAGCTCCATCATCTCTTCATTATGGGATGGTTATTTCTTTTTGGGCTTTAAGGCATTGGGAAATGGCACTGCAGGTTGGTAAGTGCTAGGCCCTTCCTCTAGTTTCATCTTTCCCTTGACATCCTCTTCCTGGCTAGGCGTCTCTTCACTATCAGAAGATATGTCAAGGGCCTAGATTGATGAAGTAGGAGTGGACCCCTGGGGATCTCAGAGGACTTTACCACTTCTTAAGGTCAAAATTACTTTTACATTTTCGAGTTATGGGCCTTTTGTGGTATTTGGCCTGATGGGTGCTGGAGGAGAGGAGGAATTGGTTGGTTAATGCGGAAGTTTGGTTGTGGGAAGGCCGGAGGATTATTTTGTGGGTTGGCAATGGGCTGACTTGGCAATTGGCCCACTTCCCTTCTCATGGTGGCTTCAGCCAATTGGCCCAATTGGGTCTCCAACTTAGAGATAGTTTGCTAGTGGGCTTGGAGGGTCTGTTGAAAAGATTGACTTTGGGCTTGAATGGTTTGTTGGAAGGATTAATTCTGGGCCAGAATTAGCTGTTGTAATTGATGCAATCTATCATTAGTTTGGGAGTCCTGGTGGTGTTGCAAAGGAGGTTGATAAGTTTGTTGGGAATTGGAAGACTGCCCGTAATTGGGCTGAGGAGGTTGGTGTGGGGTCTGACCCTGGTTGAATCGGGGAAGTGGCTGTTGGGCTTGCGGTCCTCAACCACAAGCATTTCTTTGAAATGGTGGCTGAGCTTGGAATTGGTGTTGGATGGGTGGTTTGTGAGTTTGAGATGCAGAGGGGATGGTGGGCTGATTGGGAGCTTGTTGATTTCTCCAATTAAAATGGGGCTGATTCCTCCAGCCTGGATTATAGGTGTTAGAAAATGGGTCATAGTTGGACTTAGAGAACCCCTGGGCTTCTTGGACATGCTCCTTTGGAGCACCCCGGACTAAATAATGGTGATTTAACTACCCTTTCGTAATTAAAAAAATTCTCAATAAAATAAAAGATGGTTAAATAAAGAGATATATAACTATATACATGGTGGCCAACCCTTGGTGTGTATATACAGATAAACCCCGTATATATATTACGCAATACCTATAAGTAAACCCACTCATATATGTAAATATATATATAATACATGTATATATGAACCTTATAATGAAATGGGTCTAAAGCCTTTAAACCAATAAGTTAATGGGCCTCACGAACCGATAGCCAAAATGGGCTTAGAGATGGGCTTGATATATATATATATATATATATATATTAGGGGTTTCTTCAATACCCAAACAGCCGAAGCTATGTTCGAGTGGGAAAGATTTTTATAGTTATAGATAGGGTGAATAGCATGGGTTAATCCAAAGCCTTTTAGGATTGATGAACAGAAAGCTGGAAGCCATTAGGATTTGTCTACGTAGGAAAGTTTAATCCCATTAGGAACCTTAAACTTCTTATGTATAAATACCTTCCACAAAGGTAAGCAAAACCTCTTACTGTGAACGTGAGTCCTGCTACAAACCCATCGCCCTCCTTGAAGTCCCCTCTGCTGCCTCTGACGTGGTGCTATTGCAGAAATGAAGAGGCACATCATCTCCATCTTCCTTTTCTGCTGCCTCTTGTTGTTGTCATTCGTGCGTGAAGACCCTACATCCCGACGTCGGTTGCAGCTGCTGTTCGCCATTGCACTCGCCGTGATGGAGTTTCCTCCGTCTTCCCTCGCATGGCTGCGGCCGTTGCAGCACTATCCTCCCACCGTCAAAGTGCTGCTGCGAGTTGCTGCTTCTCCTTCCGCTATGTTGCACCGTCGTTGTGGCTGGCCTTCATCCTCTGCCTGCATTTTCTTGCTCCTTGATCTCCTCTTACCTCTGTTCAATTCGACGTTCCAACCCAAACCCAAACTGGTAGGTGATCTCTCTGACAGCTAAACTTGTTAACAAGGATAAGACGCACACATGATACTATCAGCATGCTTGTGTTTCGTGGGTTCATAGTCTCCAGTTTTCTCGTAGGTGTTCTCAATATCTCAAGCTAAACTCTATAACAAATTGAATCTTAAACTATTCTCTGCATATTCCATGATTCCCTAGATATCTCCGTAGGTGTTCTCTCTAAAGCCTAAACACTGAGTAAATCATGCTTGAATCTTGTCATATAGTTATTTGCATGCTTTGTATCGAGACTATACTATTTTGCATAAAAATGGAATTGGTGACATACACATGGTCGCTGGTTCATTGAATAGCGGCAAAACCCCTCACGCCATTTCAATTGGGCGACTTTAACCATGTCGTCAATAGCTTTGTTAATTAATAATTGCTTTATTTTTAAAATTGAATAACTATGGAACCATATATCCAAAAAACATGATATTTATATTTTTGGGACCCCTGTAATTTTCTTTATTTTTTCATATCTTTTGTTCCCAGAAAATCTTTGAAATCTGAAAGTGGCACTATTCATGGCTTAAATGAACAGAAAAATGTATGTAGCTTAGAAATTTTGCCTGATCAAAATGGCGTCAAAAATGAAATAGCGACTCCCACATGGTCGCCCATCAAATATATATATATGATAAATGAATATCTGGAAAATATAAATACTGTGTAGTAAATATTTAGAAAATGAATATGCACTCTTGCCTTGGACGCCAAATCTTGAATTCAGTCTTTTCTTCGGACGCCATTTAATAATGCATGAACGATCTGACTATTTTTTCTTCAGATGTTTTGATCCAATACCATCGGATCCGTTGGCACCACTGTCTCACATCCGTAGACATGGTCCCTATTTTGTTTTCTCGCTTACCCACCCAACTCTCAGTGACAAATGAGCCCTCCACGGGATATTTCTTCCTTCGAATTGGTAAGTTAGTCATTGGGACCTCCGTAAGTCTCCTCGTAGCCTTGGAATCCCTCAAGGCTGACTGAGCTAGTTGTACCCTAAAAACTTGCATATCTCTGAACTGCGACCATGACATGGACGCCTAATAGAATTGGCGACCATGGTGGGGGCACAATTTATTCTTTGTGCGACATTCTTCAGGACGCTAATTTTAAATAAGCGACCATACGAAGAGTCATAATTTCTCTTTTGCCTATCCTGTTCATACTAAAGCGCGACCACTCCTTGGACGCCAATTCAAATTGACGACGGCAATATGGACGCCATTACCTTGTTTCTCGGATTTGCACCGTGTTCAGTATATCTTGCATTTTCATGAGTGATTCCCTATTATTCTATGACACTCTGTCCCTTTTTTTTGGGAATTTTCCTTAAATTGAGAACATAACCCTTTGATTCTGTATTGGCCATATCTGATTCTGAAACATTAAGGGCTGTGGGTCCGCGACTATCAATGTCAAGTAGGACGGAAGTCCAATTCTATAAACCATGGGAATTCTGGGTGTGGCAATGTACTAAAGTCTGTATATCTGTTATATTCTGTTATTCTATTATATCTGTTATTCTACAAATTTTATGAATTCTGGAAATTATGTTATTCTGATATTCTAATGTTCGATTATTCTGATAATTTAGATATTCTGCTAGATTACTTAATTCTGCTTATATTTATTGAAACTCTGTTATACTCTGGCCAATTCTAAAGTTATGTTCATCTGTAACTTTTTTTTTGATAACGAGGAATCTAGCAGAGTGGTACAGAGGTTCCTGCCCTTGTTTATTTCTGATATCCATCCTTGATTCGGCATGGAAATTATTTCCTTTCTCTTGAGCTTATATCTATCTTTGACTTTGATATTCATCCTTTCTGTTAGATGGATCATCATGATTTTTAAGTTATATCGTTTCACACATTGCATCATCACGAAGATGATAAATTGGCTAATCACTTATATTCTGCTTGATGAGAGATGTAATTCCTGCTGAGCTTTTCACTCATCCAATCTATTTAACATTTTTCAGATAATGACGTCGAAGATAACCATTCAGACGGGGAAGGGCAAGAGTGATGAGCGTAATGGAGAATCGAGTCTGTGTCTTTTATCTTTCATTGAGTCTCGTCCTGTCATTTGAGTCTTTTCTTTTCATTAGAGTGTAATAGTGAGTCCTTTCTTTACTTATGTAAGTTGAGTCAAGTTATGTAATTCAAATATTTGAGTATCAATAAAGATTATGTTTGTCCATATTGTCTGGCGTTGGAATTTTATGTCTTATGTTTGCTCTGATTGTTCACGACTGTATCACTGCCGCGTTCCGAACTACATGTTCCGCTGCTAACGGTTTAGGGCGTGACAGTTTGTGGTATCAGAGCCTAGGTTTATTAAACCCTAGGTCTTGACTATAGGATTGAGCCTAGTCCTGTTATTGCCCGGTGAGATTGGGTAGAACTTTGGGCTGAGTGTAAAAAAATATAAATATACTAACTATATTTATAGCTTAGCAACCTTCATGAAAATAAATGGTAAATCTTACATAAGTTGTCTTGTATCTTGTTGAGCTAGATAGCTAATAATGGCCGCTGAGCATGCTCAATGGCGGGAGATGCAAAGGACAGTTAGGGTTTGACCCTGGCTCTTCAACAGGTAGCCGAGGGTGGAGCAAATCGTTAAGCTGGAGAATTGCATCGCGAGTTTCGGAGCCTCAATCCCCCTAGGTTTAGTGGGACCCCTGATCCTAACATGGCGGAAGATTGGACCAAGGAGATGGAAAGAATCTTTCGGGTGATGCAATCTTTGAACCAAGATAAGGTCCTTTTAGCAACATTCCAACTAGAGAAGGATGCGAGAGTTTGGTGGGAGTCGATGGAAGCGACTTTGCCGAACGATCAGGTGACATTGGAGGAATTTTTAGAACACTTCAACGAGAAGTATTTCTCGGAGAGAATTCGGGAGAGAAAGGTGGCAGAATTCACTTCACTTAAACAAAGAAGCATGTACGTGGTGGAATATGAGGCCCAGTTCTCTAGGTTGTCCCGATATGCGCCTCATTTAATCCTAACGAAGAAGATGAAAGCTAGGAGATTTTTGAATGGTTTAAGATTACGATATATACCTTAATTGGCGCCAATGGATATTCAATCATATGTCGAGATGGTTAAGAGAGCTCATTTATTGGAAGATGCTATGGAATTATCCGACAAAGTTAAGGCAAGAATGGAAAAGAAGAAGATAGAAACTAGCAGCAAAAGGCCCAATAACGGGAATGGAGTTTCGAATGGCAAGAAGCCTAAAGAAGAGAAGTGCAAGCATTGTGGCAAT
Source organism: Amorphophallus konjac (assembly GCA_022559845.1). NCBI lineage: Eukaryota > Viridiplantae > Streptophyta > Magnoliopsida > Alismatales > Araceae > Amorphophallus > Amorphophallus konjac. The sequence goes on along the minus strand of CM040125.1, from coordinate 221,491,465 downwards.
GAAGGTCACCAATCCGAGAAGTGTGGAACTTGTTTTCGTTGTGGAAGCCAAGAGCATAAGGTTGTCGATTGTCCCCTTCCTAAAGATCAACCTCAGCAGGCAAAGGATCGTAATAATGAGCGACATCAAGGACAATTGCAAGCTATGAGAAGAATCGAACCTACTGATATTGAAGTAGCTAGAGGTAACCCTTAACCTTAGCTTAAAACCTTAGTTATTATGCTAGCATGCCTAGATGATCTTGTCTTATGATTGGAGAATAGGACTAGATACCTCATTGATGTATTGGAAATATATTTCATGTGAATTTGGGGACCATATTATTTTAAGAGGGGCAGGATGTAGTACCCCAGACTAAATAATGGTGATTTAACTACCCTTTAGTAATTAAAAAAATTCTCAGTAAAATAAAAGAGGGTTAAATAAAGAGATATATAACTATATACATGGTGGCCAACCCTTGGTGTGTATATATAGATAAACCCCGTATATATATTACACAATACCTATAAGTAAACCCACTCATATATGAAATATATATATAATACATGTATATATGAACCTTATAATTAAATGGGTCTAAAGCCTTTAAACCAATTAGTTAATGGGCCTCACGAACTAATAGCCAAAATGGGCTTAGGGATGGGGTTGATATATATATATATATATTAGGGGTTTCTTCAATACCCAAATAGCCGAAGCTGTGTTCGAGTGGGAAAGATTTTCAGAGTTATAGATAGGGTGAATAGCATGGGTTAATCCAAAGCCTTTTAGGATTGATGAACGGAAAGCTGGAACCCATTAGGATTTGTCTACGTAGAAAAGTTTAATCCCATTAGGAACCTTAAACTTCTTCTATATAAATACCTTCCCCAAAGGTAAGCAAAACCTCTTACTGTGAACATGAGTCCCGCTACAAACCCATCGCCCTCCTTGAAGTCCCCTCTGCTGCCTCCGACGTGCTGCTGTTGCAGAAACAAAGAGGCACATCGTCTCCATCTTCCTTTTCTACTGCCTCTTGTTCTTGCCGTTTGTGCGTGAAGACCCTACATCCCGACGTCGGTTGCAGCTGCTGTGCCTCCGTTGCACTCGCCGTGGTGGAGTTTCCTTCGTCTTCCCTCGCGTGGTTATTGCCGTTGCAGCACTATCGTCCCACCGTCGAAGTGCTGCTGCGAGTTGCTGCTTCTCCTTCCGCAGTGCTGCACCATCGTTGCGGCTGGCCTTCATCCTCTGCTTGCATTTTCTAGCTGCTTGATCTCCTCTTACCTCTCTTCAGTTCGACGTTCCAACCCAAACCCAAACTGGTAGGTGATCTCTCTGACAGCTAAACTTGTTAACAAGGTTAAGGCGCACACACGATACTATCAGCATGCTTGTGTTTCGTGGGTTCATAGTCTCCAGTTTTCTCGTAGGTGTTCTCAATATCTCAAGCTAAACTCTGTAACATATTGAATCTTAAACTATTCTCTACATATTCCATGATTCCTTGGATATCTCCGTAGGTGTTCTCTCCAAAGCCTAAACACTTAGTAAAGCATGCTTTGAATCCTGTCATATAGTTATTTGCATGCTTTGTATCGAGACTATACTATTTTGCATAAAAATGGAATTGGCGACATACACATGGTCGCTGGTTCATTGAATAGCGGCAGAACCCCTCACACCATTTCAATTGGGCGACTTTAACCATGTCGTCAATAGCTTTGTTAATTAATAATTACTTTATCTTTAAAATCGAATAACTATGGAACCATATATCCAAAAATCATGATATTTATATTTCTGGGACCCCTGTAATTTTCTTTATTTTTCCATATCTTTTGTTCCCGAAAAATCTTTGAAATCTGAAAGTGGCACTATTCATGGCTTAAATGAACAGAAAAACGTATGTAGCTTAGAAATTTCGCCTGATCAAAACGGCGTCAAACATGGAATAGCGACCCCCCCATGGTCGCCCATCAAATATATATATGATAAATGAATATCTGGAAAATATAAATACTGTGTAGTAAATATTTAGAAAATGAATACACGCCCAATCTTGAATAAAGTCTTTTCTTTGGACGCCATTTAATAATGCATGAACGATTTGACTATTTTTTCTTCGGATGGTTTGACCCAATACCGCCGGATCCCTTGGCACCAATGTCTCACATCCGTAGACGTGGTCCCTGTTTTGTTTTCTCGCTTACCCACTCAACTCTCGGTGACAAATGAGCCCTTCGCGGGATATTCCTTCCTTCGGACTGGCAAGTTAGTCATTGGGACCCCCGTAAGTCTCCTCGTAGCCTTTGAATCCCTCAAGGCCGACTGAGCTGATTGTACCCTAAAAGCTTGCATATCCATGAACTGCGACCATGACATGGACGCCTAATAGAATTGGCGACCATGGTGGGGGCGTAGTTTATTCTTTGTGCGACCTTCTTCAGGACGCTAATTTTAAATAAGCGACCATACGAAGAGTCGTTATTTCTCTTTTGCCTGTCCTGTTCATACTAAAGCGCGACCACTCCTTGGACGCCAATTCAAATTGACGGTGACAGTATGGATGTCATTACCTTGTTTCTCAGATTTACCTCGTGTTCAGTATATCGTGCATTTTCATGAGTGATTCCTTATTATTCTTTGACACTCTGTCCCTTTTTTTGGGAATTTTCCTTAAATTGAGAACATAACCCTTTGATTTTGTATTGGCCATATCTGATTCTGAAACATTAAGGGCTATGGGTCTGCGACTATCAATGTCAGGTAGGAGGGAAGTCCAATTCTGTAAACCATGGGAATTCTGGGTGTGACATTGCACCAAAGTCTGTATATCTGTTATATTATGTTATTCTGTTATATCTGTTATTCTGCAAATTCTGTAAATTCTAAAAATTTTGTTATTCTGATATTCTGATGTTCAGTTATTCTAATAATTTAGATATTCTACTAGATTGCTTAATTTTGCTTATATTTATTGAAACTCTGTTATACTCAGGCCATTTATAAAGTTATGTTCATCTGTAACTTCTGCTCTTGTTTTTTTCTGATATCCATCCTTGATTCGACATTGAAATTATTTCCTTTCTCTTGAGCTTATATGTGCCTTTGACTTTGATATTCATCCTTTCTGTTAGATTGATCATCATGATTTTTAAGTTATATCGTATCATACATTGCATCATCACGAACATGATAAATTGGCTAATCACTTATATTCTGCTTGATGAGAGATGTAATTCCTACTAAGCTTTTCGCTCATCCAGTCTATTTAATGTTTTTCAGGTAATGACGTCGAAGATAACCATTCAGACGGGGAAGGGCAAGAGTGATGAGCGTAATGGAGAATCGAGTCTGTGTATTTTATCTTTCATTGAGTCTCGTCCTGTCATTTGGGGCTTTTCTTTTCATTAGAGTGTAATAGTGAGTCCTTTCTTTACTTATGTAAGTTGAGTCAAGTTATGTAATTCAAATATTTGAGTATCAATAAAGATTATGTTTGTCCATATTGTCTGGCCTTGGAATTTTATGTCTTATGTTTGCTCTGATTATTTGCGACTGTATCACTGCCACGTTCCAAACTATGCGTTCCATTGCTAACGATTCGGGGCGTGACATCCTGTATAAACGGTGGTAACTGGGCTGCTGTTGGGCAATCGGACACATGATGGTCCGGGCTAGCACATAAAGCACACACCTCATGGTGTGTTGGGTCTGGGTATGGGTTGTACGTAGGTGAGATGGTGGTTTCTTGTATGTTTTGGGCGAGGAGCTGGTCTAACTTATGGGCCAGCATATCAACCTATTCTAGCTTTTGGGCCATGATGTCCACCTTGTCCAATTTTTGATGGATGAATTCACATCCACTCTAGCTTCAGGTTCCACACGATACATCCCTGCCTGTTTAGAGGGCCCAATGGTTCTCTCATATGAGGATAATGAAGCATGGTTGATTGAATTCTCGCTCAACATTTCAAATAAGACATAGGCCTCATCCTCACTCTTGTTCATAAAGGCCCCACCACATGATGCATCCACAATCTACCTAACTTGATCATCTAAGCCCTCATAGAAAGCTTGCACTTTTTGCCATTTGGAAAGCCCATGATGTGGGCATTTTCTGAGGAGTTATTTTAATCTCTCCCATGATTCATGTATTTGTTCATTTGGGAGTTGCACGAATCTTGTGATTGCGCGTCTCATGGTGTTGGTTCTACCGATGGGGTAGAACTTCTTAAGGAACTCATGCTGCATGTCTGCCCATGTGCCAATAGGTTTCCCTAAAGTCCCTAGCCAATATTTGGCTTTGTCCTTAAGTGAGAAAGGGAATAAGGTCAGGCGGAGGGCATCATCCGTGAAATTTTGAATTTTCACAGAGGAATAAATTTTCATAAATTCATCCAGATGTTTGTAGGGATCTTCATTGGTCTTCCCATAAAAGGATGGGAGCATCTGAATGGTGCTAGATTTGATCTCATATTATAAAGCAGGGACATTAGGCAGTTGGATACAAGTGGATGGCTAATTCGAAGGAATAAAATATTCCTTCATCTGTTTGGGCACCCCTAGTTGGTGTTGTTCAGCTATGGATTGGATTTGATTTTGGACCTGATTAAAAATGAATCGCTCAATCTCACTAATAGACTCAACTAAGTCAGGGAGTTGAGATCTTCTCCCTTGCATAAACTAGGACAAAGAGAGAGATTATTTTTGTTTTGTTTTTTTATTTTTTTTATTTTTTGTTTTAACAAATACAAACAAGTTGTCACACAATTAACCTAAGACATCTATGTGCTCCTTAGACTTACAAGTTGGGTTTCACAAAGAGACTAGATATAACCTAAGTCCACTTTCTAATTTATCAATTGGCCAGATAAGAGGTGGGGCAGTGGGAGGCTCCCCTTACTTTCGCAAGGTCCTAATTAAAAATCACTTGCCCGCTTATGGAGTTTGCCGTTGACCTCTAGCCTTAGACAGTAATTTTCAAAAAAGATTGTAGACTCAAGCCACATCTCATCGCAGTGTGATCCTAGGGCCAATGTCTACTGATTAATATTAGGGTCCTAAGGCCAATGTCTACTGATTTTTATTAGGGTCTAGGTGATGTAAAGATGAAGGAAATTGTGATTTGTGGGCCAAGAAAGGGTGATCAAATCCTCACCTTATGTGATTATGGGTTTTGCCCTTAAGATGTTTTAGAAATGATATGCAACAAACAAATCTCAAACAAGGGGTTCTATGCAAGTATGCATGAGCATGTGATTAAAGAAAAGTTCAGAAAAATTCACATTGCCTCCCCCGCACTCTTCAACAATGCAATTTACACAAATTAAACAATAAGGAAAAAGATATTATATCCTAAATGATGCATGACCTGGAACATAAAAGTGTGATTTCTACTCTTGGAATGAAGACTTTTATTGAGTACAAGTGAAGAGTTTTTTTGATTTTTATTTTTTGTGAACCTATCTAACCACAATATGCAAGAATATTAAGGAAATGACACAAAATGAGAGGGGTTTAAGATACTTACTTCAATCGTAATCTCTCGTTCTCTTTTTTTTTGACTTAATTCAAAGACTAAGGAAAGGGAGGAGAGCTTATCTCTTAACTACTTTTGATTTTTTTTGCTCTTTCTTCTTTTTTTTTGATTTTTTTAGCTTCAATTCTTAAAGTGCGTTCTCTCGTTCTTTTTTTTTCTATAGAAATAAGAAAAAGAAAGAGATATTAGTACACTTATAAACACAAGTAAAACAAAGTTCTTAAATCAAAAATTATCATTCTTCCCCGGCAACGGCGCCAAAAATTGATAACGTGAAAGTTCGTCGTTTAAAATACGCGTATCAATCTCAGAAATTCCAACTCACACTAAATGAAAGAAAGACGTAATATGGTGGCAAGAAGGGTCGAATCCACAGGGAAGAAGATATTTTTAGAGTTAGAAACCTTGGAGTCCTTTGGAAAACACTTGTGATGTTACTTTGCTTAAAGAAAATAGTGAGATGATGAATGAACCAAACACTTAATTAAAAACACCTATGACTATGCGCCTATGCTATAGAAAATAATTGCATGAAGTGAAAAGAAAAGATAGAAGATGGAGGTAGAGAGGGAAGAAGAGAAAGAACTAGATCAAAAGAATAACTCCTTTCATTAACTTAAAAGAAAGAGTACATGAAATGCGAAACAAAATTACACTAATGACCCAATGAGATTACAATGAAGTGAAATGACACAAAAGTAATAAAAATAAGAAAAGCCTAGAGTTTGAAGTTTGGAGAAGGTAACAACAATGGTGATGACGGCGCCATTCTCTCATGGCCTTGAATGATGAACAACCTCGCGGAAGATGTCGTCTACGCCGGGAGGAAGTCACCTTCGTCGTTAAAGCCACTCTTGGAGGAGAATGTATGGGGTGAGGGGAGAGATCTAAGGAGAGGAAGGGAGAGGTCGAGGTGAGGTTAAGGGAGATGGCAATGGTTTAGAAGAGAAAGGGATGGTAATGAAGGAGAGAGTAATTAAGGCTACCTAGGTGAGATGGAAGAAGAAGAAGAAGAAGGTTTTAAAATATGAATAGTAAAAATCAGAGATAGAGCATTGAAAAATCAAACATAACTTGAAAACCAAAATGAATTATAAGATGATGCATGAGAAGAAGTTGTAGAGTATTTAAGGCCAAAGAATATTCATGAAGAAAGTAAGATGAGAAGAGGGACGGAGGAAGGAGCAAAATAGGGAAGAATAGAGAAGAATGCTGTCCACGATTGCACAGGACAGAACAATGAAAAATATAACATATCATAAAAACCAGAAGGAATTAAAGGATGATGCATAAGAAGCAGTTGTAGAGAATTTAAACACAAAGAACTTTTGTGAAGACAGTAGGAGGAGAAGAGGAGTAGAAGAGGGTGAAATCATCGGACTAAGGTTAGGAGAGAAAGGGTGAAAAAATGTCAAAAGAAGAACCCCCTTTCTCCGACTTGACATGGGCTATTTATAAGGAAAATTGGGTCAATTGATGGTGGAGATTGTATCAAAAGGAGATGGATGGCTGGGATTTAGTTAGAAGATGATGCATGGGGAAAAGGAAAAGGAGGTGGGTACCCCCTCCTTGGGCTTTGGGCAACTCCCTTCCCAAGACTCATCATTTCTCTCCTTTATTTCAAACTTTGAATTCTCTTTTCCCTCCAACCAAAATATTTTGAATTCTCTTCTCCCTCCAACTAAAATATGTGCTTCTTTTTTTTCACTTGGTCAAAGTGGTGATGACAGTTTTGCCTCCGGCTTTTCTTACAATTACCTTTAGTGTCCTGCACACACATAATTATAATTTAATCCATCAAAATTATCACAATGTACAAAAATACTCATGATTATGCAATGGAGAATTAATGCTCAGGGCCCTCAACTTTACTTTACTAAATGATATCACCGAATTAATCAATTTACGTGAAATGCCCAATTTACATGCGAAGTTGAGATTAACGATGGGACATATATAATTGCCTAATTATATGCTCATAAAATGGTGCATATGCAATGAATTATCATAGAAAATGGACACTTATCAACCCCCCAACCCCACATCATCAGACATTAAAAATCATAGATGGCCCACAAGATTATCCTAAAACATGAAGAAGACAACACCCCCTTGTTGGGCATGTGTGTAACATGCTAAATTCTATTATTTTGATGATGTCTGACTATGACTCAATGATACGTCTGACCTGCATTTGATAAACACATATTCATACATTTCAGGTCATGACAACATAAGCAAGAAGATACATCTCTGTGCCATCACTGATGAGTGTAAGAAATCAAGAATGACATAGAAAATAAGACAACTAGATCCACAGAAATCAAGGCAGGTAATAATATTGTTGGGTGCATAGAAATCGTGGTAATTAGCATCACAGAAATCAAGGCAGGTGATGATAAGCTAACATACTGATAAAGTGCACAGAAATCAAGGTAACATGATGCATAGAAGTTCATGCAGTAAGTTCGGTGCAGCGGCTACTGTTCAAGCTGATAGGTCGATGCACATTCAAGCATTGAAGAGGCAAGGTCAGTGTACATGCCAAAGACTTGTAACTAAGGTCGACGCACACTTCAATATAAAGCATAACAGGTCGATGCGCATTGTGCCAGCACAGAACAAAGGTCGACACTACCTCAAGTTATCAACTGAAGTAAGGTCGATGTACATCAAGCTAGAATGGAACAAAGGTCTGTGCACATGCTCAACCATGGTCGGTGGACATATCAGGTCGATGCACATGCTGAAAACATAAAGACTAAGGTTGGTGCACATCTGCATTTAGCCTATAAGGTCAGTGCACATGCTCAACGAAGGTCGGTGCACATTCATGTACTGAAGACTAAGGTCGGTGCACATGTGCATTATAGCCTGTAAGGTTGATGCACATGCTGAAGACCTGAAAACTAAGGTCGGTGCACATTTACATATTGGTCAAGTAGGTCAATGCATAGATAGAAGCCATGCACTCTAAGGTCGATGCACATGCCAAGTCTTGCTCTAAGGTTGATGCACATGCTGAACTAAGGTCGGTGCACATATGCATTTCGGCTCAGAAGGTCGAAGCACATTCATGCATTGAACCAGAAGGTCAGTGCACATGACTAAAGATCAGACTAAGGTCAATGCACATGCTGAAGACCTGAAGACTAAGGTTGGTGCACATCTGTACTACAGCCTGTAAGGTCGATGCACAAGAAGAAAGCATGGCCTGTGTGGTCTGTGTACCTTATGAAGCCAGACTGTTTGAAGAAGGGTGGACCTATCTCATATTGGGTAACTGTTTGATGAAATGCCTCAGTGAGCACTATCCATATATGCATCGACCTCACTGTAGAAGACATCAAGCTTCATGCATCGATGCATCTGGGCTCCCAGGGGCATTTTTAGCAAACCTGTAGCTTTTTCAGAAGAGGATCTAGAGACCAAAAATAGGAACCGCAAATACATAAAAACACGTCTTTTGAGGTCTGGAGGAGTTTTCTAGGACTGACCACTGTCCTCTCCATCATAAGGCTCCAGTACAACCTTTTGGGAGAAGCTTTTTGGCAGAAGTTCAGTTCTGGAAAAAGGCTAGTCTGTCTCCATGGGCAAATGGGAAAAAGGTTCTTGGTCAAAGAACCTCCTTGATTAAATGTTTATTTTGACTAAACTAATAATGTTTAGAAGACTCCAAGTGAAGGAAAAGGCTCCTTGGACAGTCAACTGTCCTTGTCATCATTGGCCTTCCATATCAACCTTTTGGTCAATGAAAAAGTCAGGGACTAAATCTGGGAATGGTCACATCTCATGGAAGCCACCCTTTTGCCTCCACCCAATCAGATTTGCTGTTTCAGAGATCTCACAGGGCAGAAGGACGTCCTTGGTGGTGCCAGCCAATGGAAGACAAGATACTACAGATTTTCCATGGAACCTGCTACACCAAATTTATTTGGAGGGAAAAATTTCTGCTAGAAGGATTCTTACATCTATAAAAGGGGCAGCCCGTGTATGTTGCTAAAGCGGCTGCTGGAGAGATAAAAAGAGCCACGCCATTGGGCATTCAAAGAAGAATATCTGCGAGGAAGAAAAGAAAGAAAAGAAAGAGAGAGAGCAGCCCAGCCCTGGTTCGAGCTAAACCAGTGGTGAAAGAGGAAGAAGAAGTTGATGGGAGTGCAGCCCCTCTTTTTAGCCAGCCCCAAGTTTATTAGAGCTTTCATTTTGCTTTTCTAAACAATGTTTCAAGTGTGTGTCCGATGCTCAGTTTAGAGTTTGGAAGTGAGTCCTTGGCTGTGTTCAGTCTTGTGTGTTCTTAGGAGTCTATCCCAAGTTTGGTTGCTGCACTTGCAGCATCGTGTTTGTTTGTTTTTGTGAGTGTGTGTGTGTGTGGGACTCGTCCCGTGTGTGTGTGTGGAGAGGATTTCATTCTCGTGTGTGTGGAGGATTTCATCCTCGTGTGTGGGTAGAGGACTTCGTCCTCGTGTGCAGAAAGCTTCACCAGGTTTTGGTGAGGGGTGGACGTAGGTTGCGGGTTTGCAACCGAACCACCTTAAAATTCCCTGTGTAGTGGGTTTTAGTGTGCGATTGCTCATTATCCTTCACCCCCATTCACAGGTTCGCAGGTTGATTAAATGCAGACTATCTTACTACACCGCCTGTGCTTAAGTGTGTAGCAACCTCACCACTAAACACTAAGTTTCTGTAGTTCCCTCTTTAGTTGTTCCTACTAATTCCGCTGTGTACTTTATCTAAGCATCTCATGTGCATTTTAGCCCCTGACTATTCCTTAATGTGTTAAGTATTTAATTGGGCGTAGTTTTAGAAAGGATCTATTCAACCCCCCATCTAGATCATGTTGCACCCAATCGGACCTAACAATTGGTATCAGAGCCTAGCTCTGTCTGTAACGCCCCGGGACCCGATCCCAAATTTTGGGTATATTTTTTTTCTTTATCGGACCCTGACGCAATTACTTTGTACGTATCGCAGAAGCATTAGTGTAGACAACGTGTGTTCATTCACAAGAGAGAGAGGGAAACCGCAGGTTACAAGAATGTAAATAAAACATCCATCCATTCCAAATCCCCAAACAAGGGAGTACATAATCACTGTTCCATATTACACAACGATCCACGTAGCTCACCACTCCACAACCCTACATATAACAAAAATATTCATCCATAGCATACCCAGACGGACTGTGCTAACTCTATTCCTCTGCTGCTACTTCCACCTCAACCTCCTCCTCTATATTTCCTAAAAAACGTGTGTCACAAGGGTGAGTGTGACGCTCAGTAGACATCTTAAACAAACTGGGGTCAACTTTGCATCTATATAATCATTTATATGTATTTTCAGATGTTAACAGTAGCATAGTTCATTTAATATCATCTGCTTAAAATAACTCAAACAAGAAAAGTACATATTCTTTATTAGTGTATAAACACCCATGCATGCAGCAAGACCCCAGCACAAGAACAATTACCTATTATCACATTTTATGAGAGTTCATATTATTGCCATTCATGGAACCGGACAGCTGCTGCAAACACAGGAGGCCCACACACACAATGAACAAAAGAGTACTGCGCAGACCCGAGAGTGAACTCCCACCTAGATTCTTGTGGCCCAGTGGCGTTGCGTATCGCCGTCCCACAAAGGCCGCCCCACAATGGGACTGAAGACTGAATCATAGAAATTTTGACCAGGGCGTTACGTATCGCCGTCCCTTGGGTTCTTTTACTTCTACGGCGTTACGTATCGCCGTCCCGCAGAAAGGCCGCCTCACAAAGGAACCGGAGTCCTATCTCACAGAATGCTATTGTTTCCATTCATAACATTCATATTCTTATTTATCTTATAGTGAGTAGCATGATGTTTATCATAACATACATGCTTTCATTGATTTAAGGGGCTAAACTTGCTCACAGTCATGCTTCTAATATTCTAAACATGCTCACAGATGTGCTTCTAATAGTTTAAGAGGGCAAAACATACTTACAGTCATGTTCAGGTTAGTACATGTTTATCCTTCTAGGCTACACATGCATAAAAATGATTTATTTCTAAAGTACAAAATTTCTGGGTGCATGAAATTTTTACAGGAAGGTTCTACCTTGGTTTCCCATTATTTCCTATTTTTCCAAATTTTTTTTACGAATTAAAATGCCCTTTCAAAATCCCCTTTTTTCAGTTTCGGGAAATTGGGTCTGAGCCCTGCTGCATCGACCTCATGTGGCCTGGGCAGAATGTGCATCGACCTTACTTAAGACCTGGGCAGATGTGCATCAACCTTACATAGCCTGGGACAGAATGTGCATCGACCTTACTTAGCCTGGGGCAGAATGTGCATCGACCTTACCTAAGGCCTGGGCAGATGTGCATCGACCTTAGACAGGCCAAACCCCAATGTTCATCGACCTTATGTTGGACTGGGCAGAATGTGCATCGACCTTACTTAAGGCCTGGGTAAATGTGCATCGACCTTACTTAGCCTAGGACAGAATGTGCATCGACCTTACTCAAGGCTTAGGCGAATGTGCATCGACCTTACTTAGCCTGGGGCAGAATGTGCATAGACCTTACCTAAGGCTTGGACAGATGTGCATCGACCTTATATTGACCCCTCCCAAATGTGCATCAACCATCGACAGGCCAAACCCCAATGTGCATCGACCTTATGTTGGCCTGGGTAGAATGTGCATCGACCTTAGACATGCCAAACCCCAATGTGCATCGACCATACTTAGAACTGTACCATATGTGCGTTGACCTTACTAGGGACTATACCATATGTGCATTGACCTTTCCAGGGATTGTACCATATGTGCATTGACCATAGCAAGGATTGTACCATATGTGTGTTGACCTTACCAGGGACTGTACTAACCTTAGAGATAGAGAGGAAACTCTTGGAAGCTCGAAACTTAATGAAACCAAAAACCAAAAATGAACATGGTGGTGGTCCCCACATGCCCGTAGTCCCTCTTTAAAGTATAGAAAATATCTTTGAAATCATTCTAATGCATCATTGACCCCTAAAATTTGAGGTTAGGTACCTACCTTTATGATGTTAACCGACGATCCAGGGATAATATCCACAGCCCAAATCCTCCATAGCTTTGCCCTTCGATCCGGGGATGAGATCCACACCCCAGACCCTCCCAAGACTTTTGCTTGCCATCCTAGGGGCCGCAGGTTTGCCCCCCCTTTGCAGGACCAAGGTCCCTTACATCTCTTCTCTCACATGTGGGACAGTAGATGGTGAAGAAATTGAGAATGGGTGTGGCTAAAGACTGTCCACCCTTGGAACCCACTTCCTTATATAGGTTCCAAGTCTCCCAAATCCTTCCCACGTCCAGCAAGGCCCGGTCTAGCCGCCCCCAGGGTCACTGGTTTTAAAGAGGGTTAATGCTAAGCACCCCTTTGGTTTGAAAAGAGGTGACCCCTCGTCTACCCAGACATAGATGTGAGTGAGCACATTTTTCTGTTAGGATTTGAGTGGGGATGTCTTAATATGAAATCAAGAGGACTTCTAGGTCTAACTCTGGGTCATAGTTTCATCGAATTTCATCAACTCGAGCATGAGTTATGATTTTCACAATATTAATGTTATTTCTCCTCTGTTCCTGTCACGCCCCGAACCGATAGCAGCGGAATGTATTCGTTTGCTCGGAACGTGGCAGTTAAACAGTCATGTCAATCAGAGCATAGTCATTTCCACAAAACACAATTTGGACAAATAACAAATTTCATTTCAAATATAAGTTCTTTACATATTCGGGCCCATAATAAACGAAAAGACTCAATAAAGAAAAATTACAATGAGACATAAGACGCAAGATAACCAAACTAGACGGTTCATCTAGATGTCAGAGTTCTCTTCACTCTTACCCTTGCCCATCATGTTCGGTCTCGTCGTCACAAAGGTCATTACCTGAAAAATATTGGAAAACACTGGGTGAGCGAACGCTCAGTAGGACTTAATATCTCATGCTCCAAGCTAGCTTTAAGTCAATTACATTTTAACATGCTTATGCAGGTCATGCAAGATATGGAAATCGAGAACTATAATGACACGAGATAAATTCAAGAACTATAAAAAAAATGAGTAAGCAAGATGCTAGATACACTCATGAAGAGTAAGGGCAATGACAATCAAGAGAGTATAGCAAGATCTTAACAAGTACTTTCTCAAGCTAGGTCAAGAGTATTCTTGAGGAAATATAACATTCATCTCTCTATGACGAACACTATCATGAGAGCTTTAAGGTATCCAGTATTATGAAGGATCTTCGTGACAAGATAACGTGTACTATCATTGGGGGTAATTCAAGAACTTTTATGATGATCGATATAGAAGTAGAACAATTACTTCTACAAGCATTCTATAGCATTTGCCAAGACACTAAGGGAATATCACGACGATATGATAACCCATCCAATAAGGCAATTCAAGATCTTTTCATGATGAACAATTAGTTGTAGAAAGGTGTACTATGATGGTAATTACTCCCGATCATCACTATCACGAGAGCGTTTGCACACCTAGCACTATATAGGATTGTGTACCATGATGGTAATTACTCCTGATCATCACTATCACGAGAGCGTTTGCACATCTAGCACTATATAGGATTGTGTACTATGATGGAAATTACTCCCGATCATCACTATCACGAGAGCGTTTGCACATCTAGCACTACATAGGATTGGCCAATGCACTAAGGGGAAAATCACGATGATATGACCACCGCTCATGGAAATAAGTTATAGACGACTATAGGTGGTGAATGCCAGCACCCGATCATCGTATACCGGTAACGTTTGGACTTTGCCTCGCCCAATAGGGTCAGATCAGGACCCGTAGCATTTAAAAATATCATTTTTGTGGGACCCATAGCCCCTGACACTTTGTCTAGACTAATTCCATATTAATGGCCAAGAATTTCAAGGATCAAGCATGTACGAACATTAGGGTAGATTTCATTGAACAGAGATTCGAGATAGACCTCGACTAGCCTAGTACTATTGCACATAAAACTGAGATAATTTGAGAAATCGGGGAGATTGGCGTCTCGTCAGAGCGCCGTATTTAATAAGTCACGCCCACAGTGGTGGTCACTCATTCTCCGAACAAAGCATTGAAGAATTGGTGCCCCCACACTACGGTTGCTTTTACACTAAGCGCCCGCCAATAAGGTCACCCCTTCAACATGCTCATGACAGAAAACGGCGATAGCCAATGTAGTCGCTAATCAAATTAGCACCGTATGAGTCAGATAGAGATAGATCTCTCACAGAATCACCATAACAACGTTCTATGAGGGCCGGGTGTCATGTTTTCTTTAGAGTGACTAACAGGATTCCAAGGTTCTTGTGGTACAACTAGCTCAATCGGCCTTGAGGGAATCCAAGGCTACGAGGAGACTTACGGAGGTCTCTATGATAAAATCACCAGTCTGAAGGAACGGAATGTCCCATGGAGGGTTCATCTATCACTAAGAAATAGGGGGTAACCGATAAAACATCAAAAATCGTGGGGCTATATTCACGGAATGGAATATAGTGCCAGTATACATAACCCATGGTCAAGGGTTATAGAAAACCACGAAAATTAGGAAATCAGGGGATCAGTAAATTGACGCCTGAGATTAAGTCTTCATTTTCTAAATTGGCGCCCTTGTCAGGGTCGTCAGTTCAGTAAATGACGACTGTTCAATCAGTCGTTATATCTGGTTTCTATTAACATTAAAATCCATAAATATTCTCATATTTCTGGTATTATGTAGATGACGACTTATCTTAACTCTTTAATTCAATAAATAACGCCTTAGTCTAGGGCGTCATATATAAATCTGACGGCAGGGTGCATGTCGTTATTTCCATTATCCAGAAAATTATAAACATTTCAGAATTTCCTAATTTATCACTAATTGGCGCCCATGTGTAGGGGTGTTCATTCAAATGACGACCCAAAAAGAGTCGTTAATTCTTTGTCATACGATTTGCACCGGGCAGGTACAACCACAGACACATGGTTTTTGGAGTATGTCTGATCAAGATTCTAAAGACATGAACAGATAGAGAAAATAGCAAGAATTTATGGACATGATCATGCATTAGTTTACATGTAAGGGTTCACAGTTATTAAATTTTGAACATTGTGTATTTATTAATTAATCAAATAATGGACGACTATTTGCGCGGTCGTCAATCAAATTAGCGCCCTAGAGGGAGGCGCGTTTTACTGAAACTTCCAAAAACTTTTTGAAACCTACTGAAAATACTAACAGACTTATATGCATGCTCAAGATCTAATGCACTGTCATCTAGCATGCTATTTAGTGGTGATTTTTTTGCTTGGGAGATTACCTACCTTTTGACGTCACTTTAATCAAGGCAAAAGGAAGCAGAGGATGAAGTTGGAAGAATAACGGCAACTGAAGCAGCAGAATAGTGAGAAAGAAGAAGCTTCACTGCTCTAACAATAGCAGCAGCACCACCGAAGCCAACGTCCGCGGGCATGGCAATAGCAATACGGCAATTGCGGTAGCAGAGGAGACGACGGCAGAGGGTGATGTTTCCCCCTCTAACAACGACAATAGCAGTGCATAGCCACTGTAGCAGAGGGAAGAAAAGAGACCGTTCACCCTTCGTGCAGCAACGACAGCATAGCAAGAGCACGATGGCTCTTCCATCGCCCCTTGAAGGTCTTATTTATAAGGTTAGAACCCTACTAGAGTCCTAAGCAAATTAGAATCCTAATTTCCATAAAACTTTTTTAAGTTAATCCTTTCCTAATCAATACTTACCCGGTTAACATCCCTGTTCGAACCAAACACCAAAGGGTCCTGTTTGGAAATGACGCCTCACATTAGGGCGTTACTTTAAAATGACGCCTAAGATTGGGGCATTATTATGTAAATAACGACTTATCTGAAGTCTTCAATTCATCATATAACGCCCATTAAGGGGGCGTCAATTCATAAATTAGCGCCCATTCGTACGGTCTTCAATTAAATAGCACCTTAAGAGGGGGCGTTATTCATTTTTGACACTTTTTGTCATATGTTCTAAATGTTTGATCATTGGTTTAATTCTTTAATCCATTTTATTCTTTCAACTTACCAGGGTTGCTACACCCTCCCCCACTTAAAAGAATTTGGTCCCCAAATTCCCATAATTTTCTTTCTGAAATGAGTGGGGTACAAATCACCCTATCCAAAACATGTCTTCCCATGATATGCCAAGCATTATGATCGTAATTATAGATGTGATAAGTTTACAGGGTTACCTTGTAGTGTTTCTTCTCCTAGGAGTGGACAACGGGCGATCTTGTGATCTCTGCTTCCGCATCGAACACACCTCCCGAGTTTATACCAACACTGATCTGGGTCGTGTCTCCCTTTTTTACAGTGTTTACATTTTTCCTTGACTGGAATAATTTGTTGATCATCATTCCGAGGTTTCTTGTTCTTGTGAAAATTGTTACCTCCATTGAATTTCTTCTTGCCATTTATGGATTCCTTATTCTTAGATTTGTTCGCTTGCTCTTCCTTAGCGATCTTTCCTTTGACTCGTTCCATCATATCCATGGCATCTTCCAAGAGTTGTGCCTTTCTAACCATCACCGTATAAGTTTGTATTTCCAGTGGAGCTAATTGTGGAATAAGCTCCACCTTCAAGCCATTCATAAATCTTCTCGCTCCTATCTTCTCCGTGCAAACTAGGTGTGGTGCATACCGGGCCAATCTAGAGAATGTTGCCTCATACTCCGCCACTGAGAGGCTACGTTGTTTCAGAGCCACAAACTCCATAGCCTTCTTCTCACGAATCCGTTCCGAGAAATATTTCTCATTAAAGTGTTCCAAGAACTCATCCCATGTAACTTGCTCGTTAGGCATGATTGCTTCCACGGATCCCCACCATACTCAGGCATCCTTCTCTAATTGACAAGTTCCTAAGAGTACATTCTCATCGTCGGTACATTGCATCACCTTGAACGTCCTTTCTATTTCTTATACCTAATTCTCTACTTCATCCGGGTCGGTAGACCCACTAAACTTCGAGGGATTCATCTTTTGAAATTTTCGATGTAGATCCCCAGCTTCATGTTGGTTTCCGCCTTGTGCAACTTGTTGTAATACTTGTATCAACCCTTGAACCGTAAGTTGCATTTCTGTCCATTGGGCTCTCTCGGCGGCCATCTTAGCCTACAAAAAGAAGGTTTGAATTAATGATTACTCTTATCTTGGTATCTATCTAACGCGGATGTAACAAATTTTATTATTTGACCCATAGCTCTACCCAAATCTCACGGGGTTCCTATAGGATAGCTGACAAGGACGACTTAATATAGGACTTGAACATGATGACCTAGGGATTTAGAAAGCCTAGGCTTTGATACCACCTTCTGTCACGTCCCGAACCGATAGCAGCGGAACGCATTCGTTTGCTCGGAACATGGCAGTTAAATAGTCATGTCAATCAGAGTATAGTCATTTCCACAAAACACAATTTAGACAAATAACAAATTTTATTTCAAATATAAGTTCTTAACATATTCGGGCCCATAATAAACGAAAAGACTCAATAAAGAAAAATTACAATGAGACATAAGACGCAAGATAACCAAACTAGACAGTTCATCTACATGTCAGAGTTCTCTTCACTCTTGCCCTTGCCCATCATGTTTGGTCTCGTCATCACTAAGGTCATTACCTGAAAAGCATTGGAAAACGCAGGGTGAGCGAACGCTCAGTAGGACTTAATATCTCATGCTCCAAGCTAGCTTTCAGTCAATTACATTTTAGCATGCTTATGCAGGTCATGCAAGATATAGAAATCGAGAACTATAATGACACGAGATAAATTCAAGAACTATAAAAAAATGAGTAAGCAAGATGCTAGATACACTCATGAAGAGTAAGGACAATGACAATCAAGAGAGTATAGCAAGATCTTAACAAGTACTTTCTCAATCTAGGTCAAGAGCATTCATGAGGAAATATAACATTCATCTCTCTATGACGAACACTATCACGAGAGCTTTAAGGTATCCAGTATTATGAAGGATCTTCGTGACAAGATAACGTGTACTATCATTGGGGGTAATTCAAGAACTTTTATGATGATCGATATAGAAGTAGAATAATTACTTATACAAGCATTCTATAGCATTTGCCAAGACACTAAGGGAATATCACGACGATATGATAACCCCTCCAATAAGGCAATTCAAGATCTTTTCATGACGAACAATTAGTTGTAGAAAGGTGTACTATGATGGCAATTACTCCCAATCATCACTATCACGAGAGCGTTTGCACACCTAGCACTATAGAGGATTGTGTACCATGATGGCAATTACTCCCGATCATCACTATCACGAGAGCGTTTGCACATCTAGCACTATATAGGATTGTGTACTATGATGGCAATTACTCCCGATCATCACTATCACGAGAGCGTTTGCACATCTAGCACTACATAGGATTGGCCAATGCACTAAGGGGAAAATCACGACGATATGACCACCCCTCATGGAAATAAGTTATAGACGACTATAGGTGGTGAATGCCAGCACCCGATCAACATATACCGGTAACATTTGGACTTTACCTCGCCCAATAGGGTCAGATCAGGACCCGTAGCATTTAAAAATGTCATTTTTGTGGGACCCATAGCCCCTGACACTTTGTCTAGACTAATTCCATATTAATGGCCAAGAATTTCAAGGATCAAGCATGGACGAACAATAGGGTAGATTTCATTGAACAGAGATTCGAGATAGACCTCGACAAGCCTAGTACGATGGCACACAAAACCGAGACAATTCGAGAAATCGGGGAGATTGGCGTCTCGTCAGAGCGCCGTATTTAAGAAGTCGCGCCCACAGTGGTGGTCACTCATTCTCCAAACAAAGCATTGAAGAATTGGTGCCCCCACACTACGGTGGCTTTTACACTAAGCGCCCGCCAATAAGGTCACCCCTTCAACATGCTCATGACAGAAAACGGCGATAACCAATGTAGTCGCTAATCAAATTAGCACCGTATGAGTCAGATAGAGATAGATCTCTCACAGAATCACCATAACAGCGTTCTATGAGGGCCGGATGTCATGTTTTCTTTAGAGTGACTAACAGGATTCCAGGGGTCTTATGGTACAACCAGCTCAATCGACCTTGAGGGAATCCAAGGCTACGAGGAGACTTACGGAGGTCTCTATGATAAAATCACCAGTTCGAAGGAACGGAATGTCCCACGGAGGGTTCATCTATCACCGAGAAATAGGTGGTAACCGATAAAACATCACAAATCGTGGGGCTATATTCACGGAATGGAAAATAGTGCCAGTATACATAACCCATGGTCAAGGGTTATAGAAAACCACGAAAATCAGAAAATCAGGGGATCTGTAAATTGACGCCTGAGATTAAGTCTTCATTTTCTGAATTGGCACCCTTGTCAGGGTCGTCAGTTCAGTAAATGATGACTGTTCAATCAGTCGTTATATCTAGTTTCTATTGATATTAAAATTCATAAATATTCTCATATTTCAGGTATTATTTAGATGACGACTTATCTTAAGTCTTTAATTCAGTAAATAACGCCTTAGTCAAGGGCATCATATATAAATCTGACGGTAGGGTGCATGTCGTTATTTCCATTATCTAGAAAATTATAAACATTTCAGAATTTCCCAATTTATCGCTAATTGGCGCCCATGTGTTGGGGCGTTCATTCAAATGACGACCTAAACAGAGTCGTTAATTCTTTGTCATACGATTTGCACCGAGCAGGTACAACCACAGACACATGGTTTTTGGAGTATGTCTGATCAAGATTCTAAAGACATGAACAGATAGAGAAAATAGTAGGAATTTACGGACATGATCATGTATTAGTTTACATGTAAGGGTTCACAGTTATTAAATTTTGAACATTGTGTATTTATTAATTAATCAAATAATGCATGACTATTTGCGCAGTCGTCAATCAAATTAGCGCCCTAGAGGGAGGCGCGTTTTACTGAAACTTCCAAAAACTTTTTGAAACCTACTGAAAATACTAACAGACTTATCTGCATGCTCAAGATCTAATGCACTGTCATCTAGCATGCTATTTAGTGGTGATTTTTTTGCTTGGGAGATTGCCTACCTTTTGACGTCACTTTAATCAAGGCAAAAGGAAGCAGAGGATGAAGTTGGAAGAATAACGGCAACTGAAGCAGCAGAACGGTGAGGAAGAAGAAGCTTCACTACTCTAACAACAGCAACAGCACCACCGCAGCCAACGTCCGCGGGCACGGCAGCAGCAATACGGCAACTGCGGTAGCAGAGGAGACGACGGCAGAGGGAGATGTTCGCCCCTCTAACAACGGCAACAGCAGTGCATAGCCACTGCAGCAGAGGGAAGAAAAGAGGCCGTTCGCCCTTCGTACAGCAACGGCAACATAGCAAGAGCACGATGGCTCTTCCATCGCCCCTTGAAGGTCTTATTTATAAGGTTAGAACCCTACTAGAGTCCTAAGCGAATTAGAATCCTAATTTCCATAAAACTTTCTTAAGTTAATCCTTTCCTAATCAATACTTACCCGGTTAACATCCCTGTTCGAACCAAACACCAACGGGTCCTGTTTGGATATGACGCCTCGCATTAGGGCGTTACTTTAAAATGACGCCTAAGATTGGGGCATTATTATGTAAATGATGACTTATCTGAAGTCTTCAATTCATCATATAACGCCCATTAAGGGGGCGTCAATTCATAAATTAGCACCCATTCGTACGGTCTTCAATTAAATAGCACCTTTAGAGGGGGTGTTATTCATTTTTGACCCTTTTTGTCATATGTTCTAAATGTTTGATCAATGGTTTAATTCTTTAATCCATTTTATTCTTTGAACTTACCAGGGTTGCTACAGTTCCAGTCGTGACCCTTCATCTACCTAGTCATAAATGTGAGTGGACGCGCTCCTCTGTTGGGATTTGGATTGGGATGTCTTCAGATGAAATCAAGAGAACTTCTTGATCTAAATGTGGGTCATAGTTTCATCAAATTTCCTCATTCGTAGTCCGAGTTATGATTTTTGCAAGATTAACATCTATTCTCCCTCATTCCAGTCGCGACCTTTCAGTAGCCCGAGGTAATCCAGGTATAACTCTAGCATCCAGGCAGTATTTGGTCTTGAGCTTAACATAGAAGTTGTGGCCAACATCCCCCTAAAAAATTTGGCCTTAGTTCCAGGTTATTTCATTAACTACAGACGAAGTTATGAGTTTCCCATTAATTACCTTCGAATTCCCCCAACAGTCACGTCTCTTGGTGACAGTTGGCACCAAAAGGGCTCAGAGCCTAGGGTTCTAGTCCGAATTGGGCTTCCCCTCCAACAAGGGAGTTTGGGATAAGGGCCCAAGCTTTCTAATGGGCCTGGTCTCATCAAATTCTGATCTTCCTATGCTAAGTTACAGATTTTCTAATGTTTCTCGAGTAATCTGTCCGATTTCTTTCCGAGTCCGTTGAGTTCATGGGCCAGAGTTATACCCAATTGGGCTTGCGCCTAAATAGAGGTCATAACATCCTCTCCTCCTTAAAATAATTTCTTCCTAAAAATTAAAATAAATAAATAAAAAAACTCTCTAAGAAAAATTTACTCACCGAAAAGTTGAGGGTATTCCTGGCGCATCTTGCCCTCCAGCTCCCAAGTTGTTTCCTTGGAATGAGAATTCCTCCATAGAACTTTCACCAATCGGATGGTCTTATTCCTCAATACCTGCTCCTTCCGATCTAGGATCTCGCCGGGCTTCCACATAAGATAGATCTGCTCGAACTTCCCTGAGCTCATACTCTATCACATGCGAGGCATCTCGGACATATTCGCGGAGCATGAAAATGTGGAAAACCGGGTCTACATGCGCTAGAGCGGGCGGGAGTGCAAGTCGGTAAGCCACCTTGCCGACCCTTTGTAGAATCTCAAAAGTCCCGATATATCTGGGACTAAGCTTGCCTTTCTTTTCGAGTCGCATGACTCCCTTAGTAGGAGACACCTTTAAGAACACATGGTCTCCTTCGGTAAACGTCAACTCTCTCCGCCGCTAGTCTGCATAACTTTTCTGATGGCTCTAGGCTATAAGGAGTCACTGCCGGATCAAAGCTATCTTCTCTGAGCAATTCTTCACTAAATGCGGCCCAAACAGCTACTTCTCGCCAGCCTCATACCAACTTATCGGTGACCTACATGGCCGCCCATAGAGTGCCTCATAAGGTGCCATCCCGATGGCATACTGGTAACTGTTGTTGTATGCAAACTCTATCAGGGGTAAGTGATCATCCCAGCTTCCTCTCCATTCAATACTGCATGCTCTCAGCATATCTTCTAGAGTTTGGATGGTACGCTCGGATTGCCCATTGGTCTGAGGGTGAAAGGCCGAGCTGAGCCGCATCTCTGTCCCCATGGCCTGCTGCAAGCTCCTCCAGAAGCTCTCAATGAATCAAGGGTCCCAGTCAGAAATGATGGACAAAGGTGCACCATGCAGCCGAATAATCTCATCGATGAATAATTTTGCCAAGGATTCAATTGGAGTTTGCTTGTTGACGGGCAAGAAGTGTACGATTTTTGTGAACCTATCCACAACTTCCCAGATTGTGTCATGCCTTCTTCTGATCATGGGTAGTCCAGACACAAAGTCCTTGGTGATTTGTTCCCATTTCCATTGGGCCATTTCAATGGTCTGGAGAGGACCGCCCGGTATTTGGTGCTCAATTTTAACCAGCTGACATGTGAGACATTTGGACACAAATTCCGCAATGTCTCGCTTCATTCTCGACCACCAATACATCCTCTTCATATTTTGGAACATCTTGGTGCTTCCCGGATGGATGGAAAACTTTGACCCATGAGCCTCCTGCATCAATCCCTTCTTCATTTCCACATCGTCTGGTACACAGATCCAACCTCGGAATGTAATCAGCCCATCAATCCCCATTTGGAAATCTCTATTATTCAATTTTTTCTGCAATGCCACGTCCTACTTTTGTGCCTCAGCAATTCTATCTAAGTATGCAGGGCTTGCCGACAACCCGGCTAGGAGACCGAACTGCTTCCCATCCTCGGGTCGTGATTCGATCGCTCCCTCCATCATATCCCACTATCTATGCAGACTCAGCGCCATCAACTTATGGCTGAGAGCGTCCGCCACCACATTCACCTTGTTCGGATGGTACTGTAAGGTGAAGTCATAGTCCTTCAATAACTCGACCCACCTCCTTTGTCTCAAATTGAGTTCCTTCTGGGTGAATATGTATTTGAGGCTCTGATGGTCGATAAAGACCTCAAACCAAACCCCATATAAGTAGTGCCTCCAGATGCGCAAAGCGTGGACCACTGCTGCCATTTCTAGGTCATGAGTGGAGTAGTTCTTTTCATGGTCCTTCAACTGTCTTGAGGCATAGGTGATCACTCGGCCATTTTGCATTAGCACGCAACCGAGGCCGATTCTAGAGGCATCTATGTAGACAGTGAAGCCATCGATCCCTTGAGGGAGTGCCAATACTGGGGCCGAAGTCAATTTTTCCTTGAGCATCTGAAAGCCATCTTTGCACTCCATTGACCAAATAAATTTTGCTCCGTTCTTGGTCAGCTTGGTCATTAGGGCTATAATGGTGGAGAAGCCTTCGATGAACCGGCAGTATTATCCAGCCAGGCCAAGGAAGCTTCTAATCTCCATGACTGTCTTCGGTGACTCCCACTTTGACACTGCTTCCACCTTGCTTGGGTCCACTACTATATCGTTCCCGGAGATAACATGTCCGAGGGACATAACCAGATCCAGCCAAAATTAGCACTAGCTGAATTTGGCAAAGAACTTGTTCTCCCTGAGGGTTTGAAGAACCATTCTCAAGTGTTGCCGGTGTTCCTCCTGACTGGCCGAATATACCAGGATGTCGTCTATGAAGACCACAACAAACTGATCTAGATAGGGGCAGAAGATATGGTTCATCTGCTCCATGAACACAGCCGGAGCATTGGTTCACCCGAATGGCACTACTAGGAACTCGTAGTGACCATACCGAGTTCTAAAGGCCGTCTTCGATACATCCTCGGGCTTGATTCTGATCTGGTGATAACCTATCCTGATCAATCTTGGAGAAGACCTTGGTAGATGATAGTTGGTCAAACAACTCTTCAATTCTTGGTAGAGGGTACTTGTTCTTTATGGTGACCTGGTTGAGCTTGCGGTAGTCAATGCACAGTCGCATCGTCCCATCTTTCTTCTGCACGAATAAGACCGGTACTCCCCACAGGGACACGCTGGGCCTGATGAAGCCTTTGTCCAGCAATTCTTGCAATTGTTTTCTGAGTTTAGCAAGTTCTGCCGGAGCCATTCGGTATGGTGGGACAGAGATGGGTGCGGTGCCTAGTGCTAGCTCAATGGGGAACTCTGTCTCTCGAGCGGGTGGTAGTCCCGGTAGATCCTTGGGAAATACATCAGGAAAATCTCGGACTACGTCCAAGTCCTCTAAAATCCTGACGGAGCCTTCTTCAAGCACCACACTAGCTAAGAAGTGGTCGCACCCTCTGCTGATCAGCTTGGAGGCCCGGATGCCTGATACCATCATTCTCCCGGACTAGTCCTTAGGGCATTGAAAGAAGAATGTCTCCCTCTCCGGTTCCTGGAAGATCACTCTCTTCCGTCGACCGTCCAAGAGGGCAAAGTGTTTGTCTAACCCGTCCATCCCCAGGATGAGATCAAAATCAGCCATGTCTAGGATGTATGCCTCCCCCAGAAATCTTCTCCCACATTTTTTTACCTCAATGGTAGGGATCACAAGCTTGGTGTGCACTTGTTTCCTGGTCGGTGTACTAACTACCATTTCTCCGAAGAATGTGGCTTGGGGTCGATTCTTTAGTTGGTTGGCAAACTTGGTGGATATGAATGTGTGTGTAGCTCTTGGGTCAAACAAGACATTTGCATAGATATTATCCACAAGGAGCGTACCTTCAGCCACGGTGGGAGTGTTGTCTGCCTCCTCTTGCATCAGTGCATTGACCCACCCTTTTACTGGACCTTCTCTTGTAGAGAAAATGGCTTTTACTGGGTCTTCTTGGGGAAGTTCCTCGCGATGTGTCAGGCCTCTCCGCATTCATAACATTTTCCTTCTGTCCTCCAGCATTCTTGTCCCCGATGGTTGCGCCCGCACTGGATGCAGAATGGAATACCCGGCCCGCCACTCGGGACCGGTTCTTGGCGCGCCACCTTTTCCTTGTCTCGCCTCCCTCTGGCCTGCATAGGCCTTTTGCCCGATGACTTCTGCTCCTCGGTGAACCTGTAATGGACATTTGTTTAGAATTTAACCGTATATGTCTTTTGATTTTTTTTTCTGGCTTCAGCCATTGCCTTGTATTTTCTTGGTCGGCTAGATGAGCAAGCCTCAACGTCGTTGGGTAGGAGCCAGGGTCTTGGGTTGCGACATAGCGTCGGACATTGCTGCGCATCCCATTGACAAATTTCTTCACCTTATGACGTGCGTCATCGAATATGAGCGGAGCATATTGGCCTAGAGCTGAAAACTTGGCCTCGTAGTCGACCACTGACATGCTCTCTTGCTCGAGACTCAAAAATTCTTGCTTCTTTGCGTCTCGCACATGCCCTGAAAAATACTTCTCTTGCAAGACAGACAAGAACTCCTCCCACAGTATGTCATCGTCGTGGTAGTCCGCGAAGGTGGTTCGCATCTTTGCCTTCCACCATGAGTCGGCCTGGTCTTGCAGAACATAGGCCGCCAGGTTCACCTTCTCCTCTTCGGGACACCGCATTGCGCGGAACTTCTTTCCATTTCGCTGAGCCATGACTCAGCCACCTCTGGACGGCTCTCCCCCTTAAAGATAGGAGGCGCCAACCTTAGGAACCGATCAAGTGCCGGCATGTCGTGACGTGGTGCGACTGTGGGCTGTTGCAACATTTGTTGTTGCATGGCCTGCATCAACCCTTGGAAGCTCTACATGAACCCTTCCAGGTTGACTCCCGCATTGGGCACCTGCACACCACCAACTGTGGGGGCATGGACAGCCCCGTCATGCGCCCCATTTGGGTCATCTACCCCCGATCCCCTCTCATCCACCTGGGGAAGATCTCGTTGCCTTCTCGGCGGCATGGTTCTGAAGAACACAAAACTTTAAGTGAGGGGGGGGGGGTTTAAATGGTTTCAAGCATACTCTACCCTTTCCTCACTCTAACCTATCGCTTCCTCCACTATGGAATAATCTAGAATGGTTGTAACCATGACTTGTCTCTCGCTGCTCTGATACCTCGCTGTAACGCCCCGGGACCCGATCCCAAATTTTGGGTATATTTTTTTTCTTTATCGGACCCGACGCAATTACTTCATACATATCGCGAAAGCATCAATGTAGACAACATGTGTTCATTCACAAGAGAGAGATAGAGAAACTGCAGGTTACAAGAATGTAAATAAAACATCCATCCATTCCAAATCCCCAAACAAGGGAGTACATAATCACTATTCCATATTACACAAAGATCCACATAGCTCACCACTCCACAACCGTACATATAACAAAAATATTCGACCGTAGCATACCCAGATGGGCTATGCTAACTCTATTCCTCTCCTGCTGCCTCCACCTCAGCCTCCTCCTCTATATTTCCTTAAAAACGTGTGTCACAAGGGTAAGTGTGACGCTCAGTAGGCATCCTAAACAAACTGGGGTCAACTTTGCATCAATATAATCATTTATATGTATTTTCAGATGTTAACAGTAGCATAGTTCATTTAATATAATCTGCTTAAAATAACTCAAACAAGGAAAGTACAGATTCTTTATTAATGTATAAACACCCATGCATGCAGCAAGACCCCAGCACAAGAACAATTACCTATTATCACACTTTATGAGAGTTCATATTATTGCCATTCATGGAACCGGACAGCTGCTGCAAACACAGGAGGCCCACACACACAACGAACAAAAGAGTACTGCACAGACCCGAGAGTGAACTCCCACCTAGATTCTTGTGGCCCAGTGGCGTTGCGTATCGCCGTCACACAAAGGCCGCCCCACAATGGGACTGAAGACTGAATCATAGAATTTTGATCAGGGCATTACGTATCACCGTCCCTTGGGTTCTTTTACTTCTGCGGCGTTACGTATCGCCGTCCCGCAGAAAGGCCGCCTCACAAAGGGACCAGAGTCCTATCTCACAGAATGCACTTGTTTCCATTCATAGCATTCATGTTCTTATTTATCTTATAGTGACTAGCATGATGTTTATCATAACATACATGCTTTCATTGATTTAAGGGGCTAAACATGCTCACAGTCGTGCTTCTAATATTCTAAACATGCTCACAGATGTGCTTCTAATAGTTTAAGAGGGCTAAACATACTTGCAGTCATGTTCAGGTTAGTACAGGTTCATCCTTCTAGGCTACACATGCACAGAAAATGATTTATATCTGAAAGTATAAAATTTCTGGGTGCATGAAATTTTTACAGGAAGGTTCTGCCTTGGTTTCCCATCATTTCCTATTTTTCCATATTTTTTTAACTAATTAAAATGCCCTTTCAAAATCCCCCTTTTCTCAATTTTTGTAAATTGGGTCTGAGCCCAGGTGCATCGACCTCATGTTGGCCTGGGCAGAATGTGCATCGACCTTACTTAAGGCCTGGGCAGATGTGCATCGACCTTACTTAGCCTATGTCAGAATGTGCATCGACCTTACTCAAGGCTTGGCCAAATGTGCATCGACCTTACTTAGCCTGGGGCAGAATGTGCATCGACCTTACCTAAGGCCTGGGCAGATGTGCATCGACCTTATATTGACCCCTCCCAAATGTGCATCAACCTTAGACAGGCCAAACCCCAATGTGCATCGACCTTATGTTGGCCTGGGAAGAATGTGCATCGACCTTACTTAAGGCCTGGGAAAATGTGCATCGACCTTACTTAGCCTGGGACAGAATGTGCATCGACCTTACTCAAGGCTTGGGCAAATGTGCATCGACCTTAATTAGCCTAGGGCAAGATGTGCATAGACCTTACCTAAGGCCTGGACAGATGTGCATCGACCTTATATTGACCCCTCCCAAATGTGCATTGACGTTAGATAGGACAAACCCCAATGTGCATCGACCTTATGTTGGCCTGGGCAGAATGTGCATCGACCTTACTTTGAATTGTACCATATGTGCGTTGACCTTACTAGGGACTGTACCATATGTGCGTTGACCATACCAGGGACTGTACCATATGTGCATTGACCTTACCAGGGACTATACCATATGTGCGTTGACCATAGCAGGGACTGTACCATATGTGTGTTGACCTTACCAGGGACTGTACTAACCTTAGAGACAGAGAGGAAACTCTTGGAAGCTCGAAACTTAATGAAACCAAAAACCAAAAATGAACATGGTGGTGGTCCCCACATGCCCGTAGTCCCTCTTTAAAGTGTAGAAAATATCTTTGAAATCATTCTAATGCATCATTGACCCCTAAAATTTGAGGTTAGGTGCCTACCTTTGAGATGTTAACCAACGATCGAGGATAATATCCACACCCCAGATCCTCTACAGCTTTGCCCTTCTATCCGAGGATGAGATCCACACTCCAGACCCTCGCAAGACTTTTGCTCGCTGTCCTAGGGGCCGCAGGTTTGCCCCCCCTTCCTAGGACCAAGGTCACTTACCTCTCTTCTCTCTCAAATGGGACCGTAGATTGTGAAGAAATTGAAAATGGGTGTTGCTAAAGACTGTCCACCCTTGGAACCCACTTCCTTATACAGGTTCCAAGCCTCCCAAAGCCTTACCACGTCCAGTAAGGCCCGGTCCAGCCCCCCCAGGGTCGCTGGTTGTAAAGAGGGTTAATGCTAAGCACCCCTTGGGTTTGAATAGAGGTGACCCCTCGTCTACCCGGTCATAGATGTAAGTGGGTCCATTTTTCTGTTAGGATTTGAGTGAGGATGTCTTCATACGAAATCTAGAGGACTTCTAAGTCTAACTTTGGGTCATGGTTTCATCGAATTTCATCAACTCAAGCATGAGTTATGATTTTCTCAATATTAATGTTATTTCTCCTCTGTTCCAGTCGTGACACTTCGTCTACCTAGTCATAAATGCGAGTGGACGTGCTTCTCTGTTGGGATTTGAATTGGGATGTCTTCAGATGAAATCAAGAGAACTTCTTGATCTAAATGTGAGTCATGGTTTCATCGAATTTCCTCATTCCTAGTCCGAGTTATGATTTTCGCAAGATGCACATCTATTCTCTCTCATTCCAGTCGCGACCTTTCAGTAGCCCTAGGTAATCCGGGTATAACTCTAGCATCCAGGTTGTATTTGGTCTTGACCTTAACATAGAAGTTGTGGCCAACATACCCCTCAAAATTTTGGCCTTGGTTCTAGGTTCTTTTATTAACCACAGACGAAGTTATGAGTTTCCCATTAATTACCTTCGAATTCCCCCAATAGTTACGCCTCTTGGTGACAGCTAGCACCAAAAGGGCTCAGAGCCCTGGGTTTTGGTGCGAATTGGGCTTCCCCTCCAACAAAGGAGTTTTGGCTAAGGGCCAAAGCTTTCTAGTGGGCCTTGTCTCATAAAATTCTGATCTTCCTATTCTAAGTTACGGATTTTCTAAGGTTTCTCGAGTAATCTGTCCGATTTCTTTCCTAGTCCGTTGAGTTCATGGGCCCGAGTTATACCCAATTGGGTTCGGGCCCAAATAGTGGTCATAACACTGTCATTCTCAGATCCAACGATCTGCAGAGAGGATCCAAGTGCAACTTAATCATGTATTCCCTGGTTGATCAGTTTTCAGTGCCTTCCCTTCCGATCTTTGATGGTTCTAATTTCAGTGACTGGCTAGGAAAAATGTGCAGGTTTATAACCTCACGTAATCCTAACCTCTGGAGGATTATTACCAATGGTCCTTCCAGCCTACCAGCAAATAAAGCCAAATGGACTAATGAACACAAGTCTAGACATGCTGACAATGTCACTGCCTTGAACTTGATGAAAGCCGCAGTAGACACCAACGCAGCTCCATTTGTATTTGGTTGCAGCTCAGCTAAAGAAGTCTTGGATGGCTTAATCAACATCCACAAAAAGCAAGAGAAGTTCAACTACTTCATGGGGGACAATGATAACCAGCCAAGCACCCCGTCATCTCAGGTAAGCTCTGAACCTGAAGATTTTACATTTGATGAGCTCATGGATGCTTATAAGAATCTAGCTAAACAGTATAAGAAAATTAGATCATAATATAAAAAACTAAGAAAGACTCTTAAGAGCAATGTTCATGAATCTTCTTGTGAAATATGTGCCAAACTTGAAAAAGCAAATGGATGTATGATGTTTGATGTGGACATGCATAAGGAACAAATTGCTTCCTTAAGAGAGGAAAATGAAGCTCTTGTGACTAAGATCTCTATACTTGAAGAAGATGAAAACGGGCTTAGAAAAGAGATGGACTCAATGTCCGATGATCAGAAGTTCTTTGATGAACTTGTTAACAATGACAAGCTCATTGTGGAAAATGAGGAACTCCATAGACAAATCAAAATCCTAAAAGGCAGGTTATCCATTCATGACAAAGGAAATCACATCGATGAAAATGAATCTATAAAATCACATGTGCTAGAACTTGAAATTGAAGATTACAAGGAAATGAATAGCCTATTGAAGAACACTATCAATGCCTACAAGGCAGAGCTTGCTAGCTCTAAACTGCACATCTCATCCTTAAAGGAAGAGATCACATATTTGAATAAACCCTTGTGTAAATTTATGGACGGCACTAAAAATCTGGACAGACTTCTAGGAACTAAAGTAGACTTTCAGAAAGAGGGTCTTAGTTATGCTCTAGAAAATAAGAAATCCTTTGGAAATAAGACCTATACTTCTTTTGTTTCCAGCTCCAATGTGGCTAGCACCTCCAATATTTCTTCAACACAACCTGCCAACGCTGAAGCTCAACAACGACCCTTTGTTCAGAAAAACCAAAAATAGAACCTAGGTCAGAAAAATAAATCCTTCAAACCAAAACAAAAAAATAACTTTGATTATATTGACATGCATACTAGGAAACACCATGATAAACACCATGCCTCCCATAAAATGGATGTTTACTATTTCTATTGTGGTAAGCCTGGACATATTATGCGTAACTGGTTTATCTTGAGGCATGATGAATCAAAAGCAGGTAAGATCAGAAGAAACAATGCAGGAAGCACTATCAAAGGAAAGGTCAACACTGGGAGAAAGGTTGCTCAGCATACTATCATTCAGAAGCCCAGGTATGACCCTGTGCATCGAGGAACCTATCAGGACAGATCGACGTACTTCAAGGCTGCCAGAAGAAGTATGCCTCCTTGCTGCCACCATTGTGGCAAAATTGGCCATACAGTCCAAGACTACTGGCACTTGAAAGGCAGAACCCATGTTCATGCCAAAGACGGTAACTTCCCTGCTCACCCACAAAAATCTAATGCACATAAACATGCACATAAGTGAAACACCAAATCTTTTCTGCACTGCTTTTACTGTGAGAAAATTGGGCATGAGATGTATGACTGTCATACAATAAGGAAAGATGACTTGATAGCATTAAGAAAGAAAGATCTGAATGCTACACATAGTGCTAACCCTCAAGGACCCAAGCAAGCTTGGGTACCACAAAATTCAAAATGAGAATTGTGGTTGCAGGTGCCTTGGAGCTGAGCAAGGTTTAACTAGAAAATAAATGCTCAAGGCACATGTCTGTAAATATAATTTTCAATCCTTGATAGTGCTGCATGTTAGATCTTCCTTTCAGTCATGGTAGTTGAGTCTTTTCCTTGCTTTCAATAAAATTTGCTCTTGTGAAAGACTCCTAGCTGGGTTGCTGTGAACCCGTCATTGATTGTTCATGAAGAATCTATTGTTGATATGAGGATGAGTCATTTGCATGTTTGTGCTACTCCCAAATTATCAGCCATATGAGTTTTCTGTTTATCCCTATTAATCATTTTTTTTATATATTTGTCATGGCTGCATAAAAATTCAACTCATCCTTCTTATGGTCAATTAATCCTGTGTGTGATTGCCTTTACTTCCATAAGCTTTGGACTAAGGGGGAGCTTGTGTGTCTACATTTTAGTTTAGCTTGCATATGTATGGGCATTGAAACATCATCTTTTGGACTCATGAATTCTATAGTGCATCATGTTAAGGGACTAAACTCTTGCTCCCTGCCTGGCCTACTAGTATGTACTGCACTCTCACTGTTGTGACCCATAAGTATATAGAATGGTGACTTGTGGAAAGTTGGATTAAGTCCAACTGAAAGCATTTACTATGCGTGAGGGCTTACCTCCGCCCAGTACCATGGGTCAATTTTTCATATAGGTCCAAGGCTAGATACCCCCTCTGTGAGTCTCACTAAGACATTCAGACATTCATGCATAAGTTGAGGGGGAGTTAACGTGAACATCTAATTGACATATTTGCATACTACCCTTTCTTAAAATTCCTCATGCAGATTACATAATTCATAGGGGGAGTCAACATCAAATATTTCAGTCTGCATTCATGCATTCTTTTTGTTGTCTTTTGCATAGTCTGTATCCTCTTAGAGGGTTGATCAGGTCGACCTTAGACCCACTCAGTTCAAACTCTCAGTTCATTCTATTTGAAACTACTCTCTGTCTGAGCTCAGTGTGTCGACAGCATGAAGAGCAAGTGTCGACACTCCTTTGAGGTTGCTGGTCCTAATTCACTTATTTTAGCCTGAGCTCACTGCATATCCTCAAGGGGAGTGTTCTTTATTCCGTTTCACTGTGTAATCATCTGCCCTCTCTGCTGAAATCAGACCCTGCTTCATAATGCTATTACAGTATATTCCATCTTGGGTCTGAATTGCCTTGGATTGTCTGGAATCTGCCATTCCTTGAACCACTAGTTGAATGTTTCCAGAATTCCTTGAATGCCTTGAACTTCTTGGAGGATTTTTGGTCTGTTGTTGAATTCATTTATCAGAGTAAATCTTCTAGAAGAATCTTCCTTTATGGAGTTTTGTGACTGCCTTGGACATGAAAGCTATTGGTTTAAAATTAATGATTTCTTGAGCTTTTAAGTTTAATGATCTTTAAAATGGTTGTATTCATGCTTAATAGATTTAAACCAACTTTTCATGTTTTGACATGATATGCCTTCTTGAATCTGAAAGTTTATCTTTAGTACAAAGGTATCTTTCACTGAGAAACTTCATTGAAAAGTATTGTTTTTAAACATTTGGCTAATCCAAGGATTTCAAGAGAGAAAGGGGTACAATGATAGCAATGAATTTTAGCCATACTGAGTAACTGGGGATATTGGCGTCTGATAAACGTATATCCTTATAAAAAAAAGGTGTGTGCTGAGTTTAGTGCTTTAAGGCAGAGCAATGGCATTGGATTCACCGAGAAACCAAGTCCCTTCATCAAAGAAATGATAACGTCATGAAGTGGCATGCTAACTCTGTTAAAAAAAAGGCAAAATGGTGAGCTACACCGAGAAACTAGGTGTGCTGGCGTCTAATCAATGTGCACTATCACGTCAAAAGGTGCATGCTACACGTGACTGCTCATAAAAGGTTTGACAATTGGTATCCAACAATGGTCTCTATAGAAAAATCTAAATTTGTGGTGCTCTTGGATAAAATAAAAAATGTCTATTTGTTTATCCTCAATACTTCTTGTAATAACTCTCAAGGGAGCTAATGGCATTGAATGTGTAAGATGAGAGGAGGTTAACGTGGTTTAAGTATGAATTTTTGGTTCATTTATATTATTTTTGAATGCAAATGCTTTCAAGTGCGTTTATTGAAAAACTTAGAATTCATCAGTATTAAACCAATCTGTATTTAAGGGCATTGTCACTAGAGTTCAATTATTGGATATTCTGAAAAATCTATAACTCTGCATTTGTGAACTTGGCTTCAGACTAAAGAACCCTCCTTCTTTCAACTATTGACTGTTACTCCTCATTTTCTAAGTGTCGGCCCCTAGTGTCAACCCTTTGCAACCAGACTACGGTCTAGCTGTTCTGGCATCTGCCATTAAGAAAAATTGGGCTCTTCTTGCTTCATTGCTCCAACAAAATTGGCCTCAATTCGTCAAGCATATGGTTAGTGTGCATTTTCCATCTCCATGCATTGCATAGAAAATCACAAAAATCTGAAAAATAGAAAAATCAGTAAAAAGCTGAAATCTGAAGATCCTAAAAATTTGAAAACCAGAATCCCATTAAAAACTTAAAAAGTGACGTGAAACGAACCTCCGAGTATGAGATCTTCTACTTTCATTGCCTTATTTTTTTTCTTTCTTATTTTCTCCATCCTCCTTATTTTTTTTCTTTCTATCATTTTTTTTCTCTCCTCAAACACATAGATGTTGCTGGCCTTTTGGACAACGAGGCCATCTCTGCTATCTGCCGAAGGTCATGGGATATTGAAAGACCAACATACACCAACATGAACCGTTTGACATCACAGGTTATATCATCATTGACTACTTCCCTAAGGTTTGGTGAAGCCATCATTGTTGATCTTACCGAGTTCCAGATAAACCTTGTATCCTACCCCTATAGCCATTTCATGCTGTCTTCCTATGCACCTGTTATCTCTACCGAGAAAGTATATCATGATGCAGCTCTCAATACTGTGGTGATGTTGTACCTAAGGATGTGAATGCTTCCGTTGCAACGATCAGCACCAAAAGAACTGTACAGTTTGTTGACTGGTGCCCAACTGGCTTCAAGTGCGGAAATAACTATCAGCCTCCGACGGTGGTTCCCGCTGGTGCAAGGTGGCCGAACCCTATCTGGTGGCAGATGTTGATCCTCTTAACCTCCAACAGCTCGGTAAGCTTGTTCAGACCTCCGTGGAGGCTGTTTCAGAACTTCATCAGGCACCCTTGGGAACATGCTTCTAGTTACCATTGCTTCATGAATACCATCTCTGACAGAACTAGGAAACTCATGATGCTCCTTCAGATTTCCCTTGGCTCGTCTGAAATCCTATTTAAAGTCACGAACCATGTAAAAGTGGTGTGGGAGGGTGTGGGAAGGAGTTGATTACGGGGCCCCTGTCTCAAACAGGGAGTGGGATAGAGAGAGAAGTTAAAGAGAAAGAATAGATTACAACCAAACAGAGAGAGAGAATAGGGAGAGAACGGAATGGAGAGAGAGGGGATGAAAGAGATGATGTCCGCGGCCATGCTACTGACGCAGGGAGAGGGGGAAGAGAGAAAGATATAGAACGGGTAGAGAGAGGATGACGTGGCCGTTGGCTCCACTCCGCTAATGGCCTAGATCGGAGGGAGGCGGAGATGCACGCCCATGCAGCTCAAACCGACGTGTTCGGTGGGGGTGCCAGCGTCGTGCTCGGAAGCCAGGATGCATGGCCGGTTGCCGTGCTCGCCATGCTCGGAGGGGACAGCGCTCGAGATGACGACCTCATGGCAGTTGACGGACGGTCGGTGGTGACCATCGCAGCGGCCTCGGAGGTGCAGAAGGTGGCGCTGGGTGGTTTTTGGCGAGCTCGGCAGGGTCCGACGATGGCAGTGCAGATGCGGCCGGTGACGTAGAGATGCCGGCTCGATGGTGCGTGGTCGCAAGGTGATGGCGGCAGTGGGCTTGATGCTGTGGAGTGGGGCGGTGTGGGCAGGGGAATAAATGGAGTAGTAAGGGGGGGTCAGGGTGGCTGTCCGCAGGTGGTGGAGCGGGGGGACCGGGGTGGCTGTCCGCAGGTGGTGATGGTGGAATAGGGGGGGGGGTGGCCCTGTTCGTGTTTGCAGGTGGGAGTTGGTGAAGTGGGGGGGGGGGTGGGGCCAGGGAAAGGCAGGAGGCGTTTTACTTATGGTGGGATGGTGCATGCTGGTATGGAGGGGGGGGTTGTGGGGCATGGTGGGAGGGTGACCGGGTGGGAGAACAGAGAGGGGGGGCTGGGTTATCATGGCGGTGGTGGCTGGGTCCTCACATCTGGCATGGTGCATGGCGACGGGATGAAGGAGGCGGACGGCAAGAAGGAAGGTGGGAGGTGGCTACAGGGCCGGTGGTGGCTGGAGAGAGGGCAACGATGGTACCAGGGTAGGAGGACGTGGGTGGGGCTTCTCACCCGTCTCTGTCACGAAGACAATGCACCCATGTTTCTAACCTGAGACCATTGTGGGAGTGGCTATGGGAAAGAGAAATGGGTAGGGGCAGGCAATGGTGGGGAAGGGGAGAGTTGTGAGAGGGAAGGAGGTGGACAGTGGTTATCCGGGCATCTCAACCGGGGGGGAGGCTTCTCACCTCATCTCCTTCTCGGAGAAGAGCACAAAAGGCTTCTCACTTCACTTAGGATATGTTTCCAAAAATTCTAATCACTTCATTATCTTAAACAAAGATTACATGACCTTTTATAGACTCCACAAAGAAGACCAAAAGATAACTCTCCTAACAACTAATACCTACTCATTATAACTCTCTGGGAAGACTAAAAGACACAAAATAAAAAAAAGACTTTTACGTGATTATTGTAGACATAATTACTATAAACATAAAACATGACCCATTAGGTTGGGTGGCCCAATTACCAAAAGATGACCAAACATAAATATCTATTTGATAACTCTTTTTGCTGGAGCCGTTTTTCGATCTCGTCAAAAAGCCTGAAAACCACATCTATTTTTATGGTCAGTTTTATGGCTGCTGTGTTTCTCTTGTACTATATCATGTTGCCATGGTTACATGTCTTGCATACATTTATCTCTCATGACTCAATTCAGGTTGTCTTGCCATGTCATCATGACATTTAATGCCTTTTTGTATAAATCTGTTTCGGCCATGCCAAAGGACTTAACAACTTAATATTGTGCTGGTCATTAACAATTGGTATCACTTGCTCTCTAAACACTCAGCATCACTCACTATCAAGTGGTATCCACTCCTTGTCTGCACGGTCTTCTCTCTGCATAATTCTTGATTTACTTGCATTCATGAGGGACCCAACAAGAGACCCTTCAGGGACCCAACAATTGTCAACTTTAATCAGTATCAACCATTGGCATGTAATTCCACATCATTTTTTGGAACACTGAGAAGGTATCTCAGGTTGCTGTGCGTTTAATTGCTCCCTACAGGTATGTACTTACTTTCACTCTGTACATCCTGTGCTAATAATCTCCTACTTTACTCCTTTCTATCCTAACTGTGCCATATATTCTCTCTATTGTGTTATTTTGATGATGTCAAAGGGGGAGAGAATTATATGTGTCATTAACTAGGGTATGCATAAGGGGGAGTCTTGAATGCTTAAAGGGGAGAGTCTTATATGAGGAGAGAATTTATACAAGTCTTTGTGCTTCAACTCATGATTATATTTCTTTGCACTTTGACTAATAATGACTCATAGTTGCCATTATCAAAAAGGAGGAGAATGTTGGGCATGTGTGTAACATGCTTAATTCTATTATTTTGATGATATTTGATAATGACTCATTGATACGTCTGACCTGCATTTGATAAACACATATTCATACATTTCAAGTCATGACAACATAAGCAAGAAGGTACATCTCTGTGCCATCACTGATGAGTGTAAGAAATCAAGAATGACACAGAAAATAAGGCAACTGGATGAACATAAATCAAGGCAGGTAATAATATTGTTGGGTGCACAGAAATCAAGGCAATTAGCATCACAAAAATCAAGGCAGGTGATGATAAGCTAACATACTAACAAAGTGCACAGAAATCAAGGCAACAGGCTGCACAAAAGTTCATGCAGTAAGGTCGGTGCAGCAGCTACTGTTCAAGCTGACAGGTCGATGCACATTCAAGCATTGAAGAGGCAAGGTCGGTGGACATGCCAAAGTCCTGCAAGTAAGGTTGATGCACACTTAATATAAAGCATAATAGGTCGATGCACATTGTGCCAACACAGAACAAAGGTCGACGCTACCTCAAGTTATCAACTGAAGTAAGGTCGATGCACATCAAGCTAGAACAGAACAAAGGTCCGTGCACATGCTCAACCAAGGTCGGTGCACATATCAGGTCGATGCACATGCTGAAAACATAAAGACTAAGGTCGGTCCACATCTGCATTTTAGCCTGTAAGGTCGGTGCACATGCTCAACGAAGGTCGGTGCACATGCATGTACTGAAGACTAAGGTCGGTGCACATCTGCATTATAGCCTGTAAGGTCGATGCACATGCTGAAGACCTAAAAACTAAGGTCGGAGCACATTTTCATATTGGTTAAGTTGGTCGGTGCATAGATAGAAGCCATGCACTCTAAGGTCGATGCACATGCCAAGTCTTGCTCTAAGGTTGATTCACATGCTGAACTAAGGTCGGTGCACATATGCATTTCTGCTCAGAAGGTCGGAGCACATTCATGCATTGAACCAGAAGGTCGGTGCACTGTTGACACTAAAAATATGTCTAATTTTTCTCGACCTATGTTTTGACAGGTCATAAACGCTGGCCGAGTGCCCCTACGCCCCCAAAACGGGGAGCCGAAGGTTCAATCAGCGAAAAACCCGAATGATCCAATCAAGACACGCGGAATGTTGAAGTGGTCCGTAAGTGGCCAGAAGGACGTCCGATCAAGGCAGAAATACTTCGAGGGGTGGCCCTTCTAATGAAGACACTCCACGTGTCCACAACGTGAAGTTGGCAGCGCAAATTGCTGAGTCGAAGGCTAAATCAGGGGAAAACCCGAGTTACCCGATTCAGGTACACATTATGCTAGAACAGTCCGTAAGTGACCAGAAAGTCATCCGATCATGGCGGAAATGCTTCGAGGGATAGCCCTCTTAATGAAGACACCCTACGTGTCCACAGCGTGGAGTTGGCGGCACGAATGAACGTGCCGAACACCAAATCAGGAGAAAACCCAGGTTACTCGATTCGGGTACGCATCGCACCGGAAAGGTCCATAAGTGGCCAAAAGGATGCCCAGCCAGGATGAAAATACTTCCAAGGGTAGTCCACTCGATGAGATATCCCACATATATGCAAAGTTGAGTTGGTCACATGGATTATAGTGCCGAAGGCCGAATCAAGATAAAACCTGAGAAGATCGGCACGGGTTCGGTATGTTGGAATCACCGGAAACTAGAAATCGGGGGCCGAAAATGATTAAATCTACACTCTGAGGCCACTGCATCAAATCCAAGGTTGTACCGGACGTCGAGCTTCCATTTGGGCCAGTTCCGAGGCTAAATTATAAGAACTATGAAAATGCCATCCATTGAGTCGGTGGCACACTTTATTCAAAAATGAATTGGCAAAAAGAAAAAAGTGATGAGTCGGTGGCACTTTTGGCACCTTTTTCAAATGAGTCGGTGGCACCTTTTAGGGACCTTTTAAGGTGAATCGGTGGCCCATGTTTGCAAGGTGAATCGGTGGCACCTTTGCTTGTGCCATTGAGTCGACGGTGGTCCTCTCAAGCACGAGTCGGTGCCACTACCCTAGGGTCCCATCCGCCCTCCGATCCCCTGCTTTCGTCTATAAATACTCCACTTCCAGCACCATAGAAAAGGGGAGAGGATTGGAGAGACCAGAGCCCTCAAAAGAAAGAGACCAAAGAAGAAAAAAGGGGGAAGAAGAAAAGGGATCCACTAAAGGAAGAAAGAGAGATCGGTCGAGCAGAGGGAAAGAGCTGAGGGCAAGAGAGGGGAGAAGGTTGGTTCCCCTGAGGGACCTTCTCCTTTCTTCATCTCATTCTGTAGTTTGCTTTTATATATCAATCTCCCTCTTCCTTCTTTGGTTGGTATTCTTTTGTCTTCCTCAATTCCCTGCTTGATGTACTATCTGTTGATATCCCTCTGCAGTTGTAGAGGAGAATGAATGGAAAATAAATGCTCTAGTATCCCATGTTGTTACATTCATTTTCTTTGTAATCTATCTTGTTACCGACTGCCACCATTTTTTTTATTGATTCCACTTCGAGCTTCCCAGTTCTCTCCCGAGCATGAGGAGGCCCCCAGGGGATAAATGCCAGTCGATCCTGGGATCGCTCAGAGCAGGGAAGAAGGTCCGTGATGATTTACCTCCATGGAATGGATATGCCACGCCCTAAACGGGCAACATCAAAATTCCCTCCCCATGGCTACAACACCGGTCGATAATGTTTTTGATTGATCCCGTATCTCCATAAGTTGAATTATGAATAGGAAATCACCGAGTGCCCCTTCACTCGCTCAGTCAGTTGTAGGGGCACCGAGAACTCCAACATCTGTCACAGTGACTATCTTTTTTCCAGGGCCACTGTCTGCCCCTGCAAGTGTTCAATGTTTTGTTTTCATGGGTGTTGTTCTCAACTCCCCCTTCCTCAGACACAGGCGTGAGCCCTTGCCTAAGGACTGGGATCGTCTGAATCAAACTCTACCTTATGTAGAATTGGGGGTGTCTGTAGTGTTAGCGCAGCAAGAGTGATATAGAAGGGTGGGGGATGAATAGATCACTCCCAATTTGTAGAAACTTAGGCGGAAAATAAAGTCTACTGCTAACGCACCTCCTTAACCCGTACACAGGGAAATGTAAATGAGAATGAAGAACTGATCACATGGAAGCAAAGAGACAAGCAGATGAAGAGCGCAGATAACAATAGCAAACCACAGAGGAGGCACTCAATTTTTAGGTGGTTCGATTGCAGTCTGCAATCTACATCCACCCCTCACTCCAACTAGAGTGAGGATTCCACTAGACGATGTTAGATCAATGCAGACTCAGTCTGCGAACAACATGCTGCCACACAGCTTGAACACCAAGGGAAACAAATCCCTCAACCAAGTTCTGCTACCCACAGAACTTGAAACCTGTTCTAGCTCCCAGCTAGAACACAACCGGAGAATCCTCTCCCTTCCTCCACACACCGGAGGGAAACTGTTAATGACAACCAGTCACTAACACCACCAGAGATCACCGATCTCTCTTCCTTTGCAACTCAGAGGGAAACTGGAGTAATACTCCCTTCCTCCACACACCGGAGGGAAGCCAATTCAAATTAGAAGGATGAACAAAATGAAATGAAAACAAAGTAGAAACAAAAACCAATGAAGAAGAAATCGGTTCTGAAAACCCAATACAAATGTAGCTTCAAATGAAGCAATTCATCAATCCACAACTACTGCTCTCTCTCTCTCGAACAAACTCCTCTCGGATCTGGAACTCTCTGCTCTTTTTCTTTTCTGGATCGTGCAAACTCTCACCAATGGCTTCTGCTTTCTCTATTCACGATCAAGCTTCTACTGAAGGATGAAGCTCTATATTTATAGCAGATATTAGCGTGTGGCTGCCAGGTTCCCGCCCATGCACTTTTGGCCAGATCATTTAAATTTCGACCACATGGCAGCATCCTGACTAGGTTGCCATCCACGTGTCATGTGCCTGTTGTCTTGGATCACGTGTCAGGTACAAACCTTGGTTCACGTGCCCAATCATCAGCCTGAATCACCTGCAAACAGACAGATGGAATGTATAGACTTAGTTAGTTCATGCTATTAACATGAATGTATATACTTCAGAAACATCAACTGATTAAGTGTGTACATCGTGAGAGAGTGTACAGACTTACTGAATAAAACACATGTGAAGGCAGTGTATAGACATATGAACAATGCATATGAAGGCAGTGTATAGACTTATGAACAATGCATATGAAGGCAGTGTATAGACATGTGATGAATCAATGCAAACGAGCCTTACCAATGTGTAAACTTAACAAAGCTTCAGCCACTGTATAGACTTCACGAAGCCTAAACAGTGTACAAACTTGGAACCTGTGTGAGACTCTTAATAAGACAGTGAGCAGTGTGAAGACTTGATGCTCAACGGAGATGTATAGACTTCGACAGCTTTAGTCAGTGTAAAGACTATGCTTGGGTGAGACGATGCATTAGACACTCGGATGTACAGACTTGGAAATATCTGTATGAGACGATCGGCTGTTGAAATGATGTACAGACTCTGGATGTGAAGGCAGTCTGTATAGACTTGAATCGCTTGAAGCGATGTACAGACTAGATGAAGCTCAAGCACTGTACAGACTTGTGAAGACTTCAGCGTTGTACAGACTTGGTGAAGCTCAAGTGAATGTATAGACTTGATGAACCACTGTGGATGTGTGGACTTGAGCGAATGAAGCCGATGTACAGACTTGGTAAATCGAAGCCTCTGTACAGACTTTCCTAAGACGCAGTTCAATGTATAGACTTGAACGAATGACGCCGATGTACAGACTTGCCTAAGACACAGCATGAGACGCTGGATGAGACGGACGCTGTATAGACTTTGAAAAGCAGTTCAATGTATAGACTTGAACGAATGAGGCCGATGTACAGACTTGCCTAAGACGCAGCATGAGACGCTGGCTGAGACGGACGCTGTACAGACTTTGAAGACTTTGAACGTTTGAGCAGCATGCAATGTACACACTTAGTGATGTACAGACTTGGCCAGGAAAGCGTAGGGAAATGTTGAGTGTATGGACTTGGCCAATGCGTAGGAAAAGATATCGAATGTACAGAGTTGGTGAATCACAGACTAGTGTATAGACTTAGAGAAATGAAGTCTAGTGTATAGACTTGGAGAACTGTTCAATGTGTTGAGTTGGCGTTGTATAGACTTGGCTTTGAATGCTTGGGCTGAAGGCAATGTGCAGACTAAGCGATGTATAGACTTTGCCCAAGGAACCGAATGTATAGACTTTGCCACAGTCTAATGTACATACTTTGCAGAAGTGAATGAGCCAATGTGTAGACTTCAAAAGAAGCAATCCGATGTACAGACTTCAAGAAGTCTTGACAACGGACGCTGTTCAGACTTTGCAAACAAGACTCTGGGCGATGTATAGACTTACACTATCGGATGTGTAGACTTCATGACAATGCAGCAGCTAGTGTATAGACATGAAATTTGACAATCCAATGTATAGAGTTGAAGCTTGGAAGGATGTATAGGGTTGAGCTGAACTGACTTTGGCAATGTGCAGACTTGACTGGTCGGGCAGTGTACAGACTTAGAGTATTAGGATCAATGTGTAGACTTCAGTTAGAAGGTGCCCGATGTACAGACTTGAAAAAGATATGCCAATCTACAGACTAAATGGATCAAGCTGGTGTATAGACTTTGTGCCCAAACTATCAATGCTCTGATGCGTCGACCCACCCTTGCTGATGAGTCGACCCACTACTGTTCATATTAACCAAACAGTGTAGATAGAATCAAGATAGCATGCTTATCTGACAACCAAATGAACTGTACTCACTCACATGATGAAACAACATTAATCTAGAGATAGAAGATTGATTTATAGTGTGAGACATCATCAAAATCATAGGGATGCAACAATCTCCCCCTTTTTGATGATGACAGCACTATTAATCAAGCAATATCAAGGTTCAACAGAAGATTTATATCAGCTGCATCAAACATATTAAATTCAAGGCATGCACATGCAGATGAATTATACAATCCCTACAACACACTCTCATCTCCCCCACAACTCATAACCATATCTTCCACGAAGCAACATGACTCCCCCAATGCTCAAGACAAATCCAAGACTCACTGATATTGCAGAACTTCTCACTGAAATTGCAGACATTGTAAACTTCTCTCCCCCTTTGACATCAGCAAAAAGAACTACAGAATGTATGACAGTGCTGGAAACATGAAGAATAAGGGCAGTAACTTCTTAGTGTAGAAAGTCACAAGTAGGTCTTAAGAGCATAAGTGAGTTTCTATTCCCAAGAGAAGATTCTTTATACTCCAGTACACAATAGAGAAGTAGAATGATTGACAAGTTTATCAGCATACATAGTGAATGATTTAGAGCAGGAGTTCACAAGTATGGTCAGATATAGCTGATCATTCAACTATCCCACAAGACAGCAAGAGACTAAATCAGAGAGGTGTTCTCAAGGTATTGAAGACAAGCAATCCATTAGTTGCATAACAACAAGGAATTTTTTTTGTTGGAGATGATTTTCAAGAAGATCAATGAGTAAGTTGGTAGTTCACTCCTTTGACATTAGAGAGA
Source organism: Amorphophallus konjac (assembly GCA_022559845.1). Taxonomy (NCBI): domain Eukaryota; kingdom Viridiplantae; phylum Streptophyta; class Magnoliopsida; order Alismatales; family Araceae; genus Amorphophallus; species Amorphophallus konjac. The sequence continues at coordinate 221,446,881 of CM040125.1, read as the reverse complement.
CACCTTGATTAGAGGCCTGAATCTCCAGTTACTCAGAGTGAGTACCTCATTACTTCTCCTTTTTTTATTATTATTAGGGAACAGAGATAGTAACTGTGGCTTTTGACATGAGGAAACACCTTGATTAGAGGCCAGAGTCCCCAGTTACTCACCAGCAAGCCACCATTGCTCTGTCATGTCTTTTCATTCATTTTAAGCATTTGACACCTCATGACATGGGAGAAAAATTCATTTCATTGATGAAGCTCCCAGTTTCTCAGTGATCAGAACAAAACTTTTTGTTCAGTTAAGCCCTTGAGTTAAAGAGATAGAATGATTGAAAACAATACCAAAAGGACTATTTCTTGAACTGAGTCTAGATGTCTAGATGTCAAGTTGATTGGGTCAGATAACAAGACATACAAGTTTTTGGCCTGAACTAGAATCAATGACAATGTAGGAAGATATACTTTATGTCATTAGTCCAAATCTCTGAAGGAGTACTAATAGAAAAGATTCTAACTGGAGATTAGAGTTACTGACTTATAGACTTAAGAGATAAGTGACACTCTACTATCTGAGAGAACCACTCTAGATCAGTCATGTAAGACCAGCAAAGTTACACATCTGGACAACCCTTTTTGAATCTGTCAAAGAACTTCTCTTCTCACATCACAACTCAGCTCCCCCTAAGACATAGCATTCCTCAATAAAACATTTCAGCATAATCTCAAAGCTTCCCCTTACTCAAAGCATTCCTGAAAGCTAACCAGTAAGCATTCTGAACTCCCCCTTAAACCAGCATGAAAGAAGGCTAAACATCAGACAAAACACAAGTCCCCCTCACAACAAGAACATGCTTCATAATTAAGACAATTTGTATAAGCCTAATTCTCTTCTCAATGTGGTGAATTTTTCATTATCCAGAGGTTTTGTGAATATGTCAGCAATCTGATTATCTGTGCCTACATGAATCAGTTCAAAATTATTCTTAGACACCTCATCTCTTATAAAATGATGTCTTATCTCTATGTGTTTGGTTCGTGAATGCAAAACAGGATTTTTAGCAAGATTGATGGCACTAGTATTATCACAATAAATTGGTGTGCACCCCAGGTCTACTTGGTAGTCCTGAAGCTGGTGTTTAATCCATATTACTTGTGTTCCACAACTCCCTGCAGCCACATATTCAGCTTCTGCAGTGGAGAGGGCCACAAAATGTTATTTCTTGGAGCCCCAAGACACTAAACACCCACCCAAGAATTCACAATGGCCACTAGTGCTTTTCCTGTCTAGTTTACAGCCTGCATAATCAGCATCTGTATATGCTACTAAGTTAAATGTGTGAGATGCAGGAAACTATAAACCAAGAGAATGACTAGCTGACAGATATCTGAAGATTCTTTTAACTGCAGCTAAGTGTAATTCAGTAGGTCTAGATTGATACCTTGCACACATTCCTACACTGAATTGTATATCTGGTCTAGAGGCTGTCAAGTAAAGAAGTGATCCAATCATACCTCGATAAAGTTTGGCATTTACTTCTTTACCTGTCTCATCTGCATCCAATGAAGTATTGGTGCCCATGGGTGTAGTAATGTGCTTTAAGTTTTCCATGCCAAACCTTTTGAACAGTTCCATTGTGTATTGGGTTTGGTTGATGAAGCACCCATCTTCTAGCTGCTGTACCTGCAATCCAAGAAAATATTTTAGTTCACCAACTAAGCTCATTTCAAATTCAGCAGACATCATGGTAGAAAATTCATCACATAGTTCATGCTTAGTTGATCCAAATACAATGTCATCTACATATACCTAAACTATGATGAGATCTCTGTTTATGCCTTTGGTGAATAAAGTTTGATCAACTTTACCTCTTTTGTAGCCCTTGCTGATCAGAAATTCAGACAATCTTTCATACCAAGCTCTTGGAGCCTGCTTTAGACCATACAAGGTTTTGTTTAACCTGAAAACTTGGTTAGGTTGAGGTGAATATTGAAATCCAGGAGGTTGTTCAACAAAAACTTCTTCTTTAATGACTCCATTTAAAAAGGCACTTTTAACATCCATTTGTTGGAGTTTTATATTCTTTGAGCATGCAAAGGCAAGCAACAATCTTATAGCTTCCATCCTAGCCATAGGTGCATAGGATTCATCAAAGTCTACACCGAATTCCTGACAGTAGCCTTTGGCTACTAATCTGGCCTTATTCCTAGAGATGATTCCATCTTCATTCATCTTATTTTTGAACACCCACTTGGTTCCTATGATATTAATACCATCAGGTCTTGGGACAAGCTCCCAGACATTATTCCTTTCAAACTGACCTAATTCCTCACACATAGCATTGACCCAAGCTTGATCAGCTAAAGCCTCTTCTACTGTTTTGGGTTCAATTTGTGAGACTAAAGCAATTAAGTCATCATTATTCATATTTCTAAAATGAGACCTAGTCCGAAGAGGATCTTCAGGATTACCTATGACTTTATCTAAAGGATGGTCTTGAAGAAATCTGATATTTGTTGAAGACTCACCTGTTTCTCTTGGACCTTCCTGATTTGGGGAATTTGTTTCTCCACTCGGCTGAGTCTTCCCTTCTTCCTGTTGGTCTTCTAGAAAATCTCTACCATGATTTGAATCCCTGTCAAGATTTTCAACATTAGAAACATCTTTCTTTTCACTAAAAAGGATGTGTGGAGACTCTTCCACTTTCTGATCTGATATGTTAAATACCCTATATGCCCTTGACACTTCAGAGTAACCTAAGAATATTCCAGGTGAACTCTTGGCTTCAAACTTGTCTAAATCTTTCTTATCATTGTTATGAATAAAACATTTTGCTCCAAAAATTCTGAAATGAAACAAGTTTGGTTTCTTACCTTTTAGAAGCTCATAGGGTGTTTTCTTGTGTATGGGTCTTACCATGGCCCTGTTGATTATGTAGGTTGCTGTATTGGCCGCTTCTGCCAAAAACCTTCTAGGTAATTTACTTTCAATCAACATGGTTCGGGCCATCTCCACCACTGTTCTATTTCTTCTCTCCACAATCCCATTTTGTTCAGGTGTCCTGGGAGAAGAAAACCTATGAGTTAGTCCTTCTTTGTCACAAAGATCAGTAAACATGGAGTTTTCAAACTCACCTCCATGGTCAGATTGAATAGAACTAACCTTGTACTTCCCTTCTTGTTTGACCTTATTGAAAAACAGATTAAACTTTTGAAATGCATCACTCTTATTTGCTAAGAAAAATATCCATGAGTATCTAGACAAGTCATCTATGATGACATAGCCAAACCTGTTTCCATTAAGACTCTGAGTTCTAGTTGGACCGAAAAGGTCCATATGAAGAAGTTCCATTGGTCTAGAAGGCAATGGCTCAGATCTTAATTTAAAAGAATTTCTGGTCTGTTTGCCTAGAGCACAGGCATCACATGCTTTTGATATTGAGTTGAATTTAATTCTAGGCATGCCTCTAACTAAATCATGCTTGACCAATTTATTTAAAGTTGAAAAGCTAGCATGACCTAGACGTCTATGCCATTCAAAGGCATCATTTTCAGAATTGGCAGATAAGCAAATAGTAGATTCAGATTTCTCATCTAAGTCTACAATGTAGATATTATTAATCCTGTTGGCTACAAATTTAACCATGTCAGAATTTGTTTCAAGGATTTTGCATGAACTATCATCAAATACAACCTTGTGACCCCTGTCACATAATTGACTAATGCTAATCAGGTTGTGTTGAAGCCCTTCCACAAGTAAGACTTTTTCAATGGAGTTTGTGGAAGACTTACCTACTGTTCCAACTCCAATTATTTTACCTTTGTTCTTTCCTCCAAACTTGACCAGACGCCCTGGCTTCATCTCTATCTTGCTAAACTTAGATCGGTCTCCTGTCATATGCCTGGAGCAGCCACTGTCGAGGTACCACTTGTTGTCTTCAGCTGCCAGGCCGACCTATACAGATACATCAAGCAGAGTGATTTGGAACTCAAGATGAGTGGGGTCCAATGACATTGTTCAAATCTCTGATCAAGTGTTTAAGTATCCAGATTTGTTTCAGCATGGTTTTCTCTGGCACCTTCCTTTCTGGTTTATTAAAGATGAATCCAGCTGAACTGGAGAAGTGAGTTCTATTCCATTCATTAGTCTTCCTATTCCTAGGAAATTTTCTGTAGGCTCGTTGATTAGCATATCTTTGACCATGAAAGTTATTTCTCTAGTAGGTCCTGTTTGGACCCATCTGATTGTTGTAATTCCAGCTCTTATTCTGATTTACTTTCTTGGTCCAACTACCATTTGTGTTCTGGTGAGTGGGCTTAGTGTTATTCTTCATAAAATTCATTCCCATCTTAAATGGTTGTCCAGTACTGGTTTTTGTATTTTCTTTATGACTTTGAATTTCCTTAGAGCTGTTTGAGCTGGATGGTGTGTCCAGCTTTTCTTTTCCCTTCTCTGGGCAGAAGGTGATGGTCTTGAATTGCAAGGGTCTCTTGTTGGTTGGGTCATAGCCTAGACCTTCCTTATTGAAATTGACCCTAGTCCCTAGAATAGCATCTAAGCTAGTCTTTCCTTGGACAAACTTTTCTAAGACTTTCTGTTTGTCTTCCAGCTCCTTTTGAAGGGACTCAGAATTTTTTAGGAGCTCAGCATTTACTTTCTTCACAGCTTCATATTTCTCTGAATTCACTCTAATTTCATTCATGCTTTCTTCAATTTTAGTTTTGAATTCATTGAGCTGTTTTTAACTTTCTTGAATTTCTCCCTTGAGCTTATCATTATCTTTCCTTAGTGAGGTCATTTCTTCTAGTTGTTCTTTTAACTTCTCATTTTCCTCACAGACCAGAGTTTGTTCTTCAACATTTGTGTTAAATTTTCTTTTCAGAACTCTGTGCTCTTTACTAACAGAATTAAATTTATCTAGCAAGTCACCATAAGCATCTTCCCAGTCATCAATTGAGAAATTTTCAAAAACGTTTATTACCTCCTCTTCACTGTTTGCCATAAGGCAAATTCCATCTTCATATTCTTCTGAGGAAGCGTCTTCGGGGTCTTCTTCTTCCTCACTCCATGTGCAGACCATCGCTTGTGGCTTCTTCTTCTTCTGCACCTTTATGTTTTTCTTCTGAAGATAGGGACCCTTCTTTTGGAGGTCTGGGCATTCGCCTTTCATATGTCCCTGCTTGTTACAATTAAAACAAGTCAGTCTCTTAGGATTTCTATCCCTGTAACTAGTAAATTCAGCATTCTTGTTGAAAGAGTGTGGTTTCTTCTTCCTAAAGGTCTTTCCCTTTTTCTTCAAAAGTTTTCTGAACTGTCTAGTGAGCATTGCCTGCTCCTCTTGGTCGAGATTTGACAAACCTTCAAGCTCGGACTCAGACTCGAGGCTACTGCTGCTGCTCCCACTGTTGCTACCCTTGTTGCGGGATGCCCTTAGAGCTATATTTTTACCCTTCCTCTCACTAACTTCTCCACCTCCTTGGAAATTCATCTCATAGGTCATCAGGGATCCTATGAGCTCATTCACAGTCAAGATAGTCAAATCTTTTGACTCCTCAATCACAATGGCCTTAGTGTGCCATGCCGGGGATAAAGATCTAAGGATTTTCCTGACTATATCTGCCTCAGCAAGATCCTTCCCTAGCCCTTTAAGAGTATTTGTGATTAAAGACAACCTGGCATACATCTCAGTTATATTCTCGTCTGCATTCATCTTAAACATTTCATACTTAGAAGTGTAGAGATTTACCTTCGAGGCTTTCACTTGAGCTGTACCTTCATAGATCAATTGCAGCTCATCCCACATTCGCTTGGCAGTTCTGTATGCAGATATACGGGCATATTCCTCTGGATGAACAGCACACTGGATGATGTTTAGCGCCGTCCAGTTGAGTGAGGAGAGTTTGACATGGTCATCTGTCCAAGCGTCCTCGTTTGGTGGCAGATCATATGGCCCCACCGTGATTACTCTCCATAGTTTATGACTCTGAGCCCTGATGAACACTTCCATCCTGTTCTTCCAAAACAGATAGTTACTACCATCGAAATAAGGAGGGCGACTAATGGATTGACCTTCGGCCATGAAGGTTCTAGGACCACTAGCATTTCCTTGACCGTTCGTCCACATGGCGCAAACCTACTCTGATACCAATTGTTAGCGCAGCAAGAGTGATATAGAAGGGGGGGGGATGAATAGATCACTCCTAATTTGTAGAAACTTAGGCGGAAAAATAAATTCTACTGCTAACGCACCTCCTTAACCCGTACACAGGGAAATGTAAATGAGAATGAAGAACTGATCACATGGAAGCAAAGAGACAAGCAGATGAAGAGCGCAGATAACAATAGCAAACCACAGAGGAGGCACTCGGTTTTTAGGTGGTTCGATTGCAGTCCGCAATCTACATCCACCCCTCACTCCAACTAGAGTGAGGATTCCACTAGACGATGCTAGATCAATGCAGACTCAGTCTTCGAACAACATGCTGCCACACAGCTTGAACACCAAGGGAAACAAATCCCTCAACCAAGTTCTGCTACCCACAGAACTTGAAACATATTCTAGCTCCCAGCTAGAACACAACTGGAGAATCCTCTCCCTTCCTCCACACACCGGAGGGAAACTGTTAATGACAACCAGTCACTAACACCACCAGAGATCACCGATCTCTCTTCCTCTGCAACTCAGAGGGAAACTGGAGTAATACTCCCTTCCTCCACACACCGGAGGGAAACCAATTCAAATTAGAAGGATGAACAAAATGAAACGAAAACAAAGTAGAAACAAAAACCAATGAAGAAGAAATCGGTTCTGAAAACTCAATACAAATGTAGCTTCAAATGAAGCAATTCATCAATCCACAACTACTGCTCTCTCTCTCTCGAACAAACTCCTCTCGGATCTGGAACTCTCTGCTCTTTTTCTTTTCTGGATCGTGCAAACTCTCACCAATGGCATCTGCTTTCTCTATTCACGATCAAGCTTCTACTGAAGGATGAAGCTCTATATTTATAGCAGATATTGGCGTGTGGCTACCAGGTTCCCGCCCATGCACTTTTGGCCAGATCATTTAAATTTCGACCACATGGCAGCATCCTGACTAGGTTGCCATCCATGTGTCATGTGCCTGTTGTCTTGGATCACGTGTCAGGTACAAACCTTGGTTCACGTGCCCAATCATCAGCCTGAATCACCTGCAAACAGACAGATGGAATGTATAGACTTAGTTAGTTCATGCTATTAACATGAATGTATATACTTCAGAAACATCAACTGATTAAGTGTGTACATCGTGAGAGAGTGTACAGACTTACTGAATAAAACACATGTGAAGGCAGTGTATAGACATATGAACAATGCATATGAAGGCAGTGTATAGACTTATGAACAATGCATATGAAGGCAGTGTATAGACATGTGATGAATCAATGCAAACGAGCCTTACCAATGTGTAAACTTAACAAAGCTTCAGCCACTGTATAGACTTCACGAAGCCTAAACAGTGTACAGACTTGGAACCTGTGTGAGACTCTTAATAAGACAGTGAGCAGTGTGAAGACTTGATGCTCAACGGAGATGTATAGACTTCAACAGCTTTAGCCAGTGTAAAGACTATGCTTGGGTGAGACGATGCATTAGACACTCGGCTGTACAGACTTGGAAAGATCTGTATGAGATGATCGGCTGTTGAAATGATGTACAGACTCTGGATGTGAAGGCAGTCTGTATAGACTTGAATCGCTTGAAGCGATGTACAGACTAGATGAAGCTCAAGCACTGTACAGACTTGTGAAGACTTCAGCGTTGTACAGACTTGGTGAAGCTCAAGTGAATGTATAGACTTGATGAACTACTGTGGATGTGTGGACTTGAGCGAATGAAGCCGATGTACAGACTTGGTAAATCGAAGCCTCTGTACAGACTTTCCTAAGACGCAGTTCAATGTATAGACTTGAACGAATGACGCCGATGTACAGACTTGCCTAAGACACAGCATGAGACGCTGGCTGAGACGGACACTGTACAGACTTTGAAAAGCAGTTCAATGTATAGACTTGAACGAATGAGGCCGATGTACAGACTTGCCTAAGACGCAGCATGAGACGCTGGCTGAGACGGACGCTGTACAGACTTTGAAGACTTTGAACGTTTGAGTAGCATGCAATGTACACACTTAGTGATGTACAGACTTGGCCAGGAAAGCGTAGGGAAATGTTGAGTGTATGGACTTGGCCAATGCGTAGGAAAAGATATTGAATGTACAGAGTTGGTGAATCACAGACCAGTGTATAGACTTAGAGAAATGAAGTCTAGTGTATAGACTTGGAGAACTGTTCAATGTGTTGAGTTGGCGTTGTATAGACTTGGCTTTGAACGCTTGGGCTGAAGGCAATGTGCAGACTAAGCGATGTATAGACTTTTCCCAAGGAACCGAATGTATAGACTTTGCCATAGTCTAATGTACATACTTTACAGAAGTGAACGAGCCAATGTGTAGACTTCAAAAGAAGCAGTCCGATGTACAGACTTCAAGAAGTCTTGACAACGGACGCTGTTCAGACTTTGCAAACAAGACTCTGGGCGATGTATAGACTTACACTATCGGATGTGTAGACTTCATGACAATGCAGCAGCCAGTGTATAGACATGAAGTTTGACAATCCAATGTATAGAGTTGAAGCTTGGAAGGATGTATAGGGTTGAGCTGAACTGACTTTGGCAATGTGCAGACTTGACTGGTCGGGCAGTGTACAGACTTAGAGTATTAGGATCAATGTGTAGACTTCAGTTAGAAGGTGCCCGATGTACAGACTTGAAGAAGATATGCCAATCTACAGACTAAATGGATCAAGCTGGTGTATAGACTTTGTGCCCAAACTATCAATGCTCTGATGCGTCGACCCACCCTTGCTGACGACCCACTACTGTTCATATTAACCAAACAGTGTAGATAGAATCAAGATAGCATGCTTATCTGACAACCAAATGAACTGTACTCACTCACATGATGAAACAGCATTAATCTAGAGATAGAAGATTGATTTATAGTGTGAGACATCATCAAAACCATAGGGATGCAACAATCTCCCCCTTTTTGATGATGACAACACTATTAATCAAGCAATATCAAGGTTCAACAGGAGATTTATATCAGCTGCATCAAACATATTAAATTCAAGGCATGCACATGCAGATGAATTATACAATCCCTACAACACACTCTCATCTCCCCCACAACTCATAACCATATCTTCCACGAAGCAACATGACTCCCCCAATGCTCAAGACAAATCCAAGACTCACTGATATTGCAGAACTTCTCACTGAAATTGCAGACATTGTAAACTTCTCTCCCCCTTTGACATCAGCAAAAAGAACTACAGAATGTATGACAGTGCTGGAAACATGAAGAATAAGGGCAGTAACTTCTTAGTGTAGAAAGTCACAAGTAGGTCTTAAGAGAATAAGTGAGTTTCTAATCTCAAGAGAAGATTCTTTATACTCAGTACACAATAGAGAAGTAGAATGATAGACAAGTTTATCAGCATACATAGTGATGATTTAGAGCAGGAGTTCACAAGTATGGTCAGATATAGCTGATCATTCAACTATCCCACAAGACAGCAAGAGACTAAATCAGAGAGGTGTTCTCAAGGTATTGAAGACAAGCAATTCATTAGTTGCATAACAACAAGGAATTTTTTTTGTTGGAGATGATTTTCAAGAAGATCAATGAGTAAGTTGGTAGTTCACTCCTTTGACATTAGAGAGACACCTTGATTAGAGGCCTGAATCTCCAGTTACTCAGAGTGAGTACCTCATTACTTCCCTTTTTTTTTGTTATTAGGGAACAGAGATAGTAACTGTGGCTTTTGACATGAGGAAACACCTTGATTAGAGGCCAGAGTCCCCAGTTACTCACCAGCAAGCCACCATTGCTCTGTCATGTCTTTTCATTCATTTTAAGCATTTGACACCTCATGACATGGGAGAAAAATTCATTTCATTGATGAAGCTCCCAGTTTCTCAGTGATCAAAAAGAACATTTTTGTTCAGTTAAGCCCTTGAGTTAAAGAGATAGAATGATTGAAAACAATACCAAAAGGACTATTTCTTGAATTGAGTCTTGAAGTCTAGATTTCAAGTTGATTGGGTCAGATATCAAGACATACAAGTTTTTGGCCTGAACCAGAATCAATGACAATGTAGGAAGATATACTTTATGCAATTAGTCCAAATCTCTGAAGAAGTACTAAAAGAAAGATTCTAATCTGGAGATTAGAGTCACTGACTTATAGACTTAAGAGATAAGTGACACTCTACTGTCTGAGAGAACCACTCTAGATCAGTCATGCAAGACCAGCAAAGTTACACATCTGGACAGCCCTTTTGAATCTGTCAAAGAACTTCTCTTCTCACATCACAACTCAGCTCCCCCTAAGACATAGCATTCCTCAATAAAACATTTCAGCATAATCTCAAAGCTTCCCCTTACTCAAAGTATTCCTGAAAGCTAACCAGTAAGCATTCTGAACTCCCCCTTAAACTAGCATGAAAGAAGACTAAACATCAGACAGACACAACTCCCCCTCACAACAAGAGCAGGCTTCATAATTAAGACAATTTGTATAAGCCTAATTCTCTTCTCAATGTGGTGAATTTTTCATTATCCAGAGGTTTTGTGAATATGTCAGCAATCTGATTATCTGTGCCTACATGAATCAGTTCAAAATTATTCTTAGACACCTCATCTCTTATAAAATGATGTCTTATCTCTATGTGTTTGGTTCGTGAATGCAAAACAGGATTTTTAGCAAGATTGATGGCACTAGTATTATCACAGTAAATAGGTGTGCACCCCAGGTCTACTTGGTAGTCCTGAAGCTGGTGTTTAATCCATATTACTTGTGTTCCACAGCTCCCTGCAGCCACATATTCAGCTTCTGCAGTGGAGAGGGCCACAGAATGTTGTTTCTTGGAGCCCCAAGACACTAAACACCCACCCAAGAATTCACAATGGCCACTAGTGCTTTTCCTGTCTAGTTTACAGCCTGCATAATCAGCATCTGTGTATGCTACTAAGTTAAGTGTGTGAGATGCAGGAAACCATAAACCAAGAGAATGACTAGCTGACAAATATCTGAAGATTCTTTTAACTGCAGCTAAGTGTAGTTCAGTAGGTCTAGATTGATACCTTGCACACATTCCTACACTGAATTGTATATCTGGTCTAGAGGCTGTCAAGTAAAGAAGTGATCCAATCATACCTCTATAAAGTTTGGCATTTACTTCTTTACCTGTCTCATCTGCATCCAATGAAGTATTGGTGCCCATGGGTGTAGTAATGTGCTTTAAGTTTTCCATGCCAAACCTTTTGAACAGTTCCATTGTGTATTTGGTTTGGTTGATGAAGCACCCATCTTCTAGCTGCTGTACCTGCAATCCAAGAAAATATTTTAGTTCACCAACCAAGCTCATTTCAAATTCAGCAGACATCATGGTAGAAAATTCATCACATAGTTCATGCTTAGTTGATCCAAATACAATGTCATCTACATATACCTGAACTATGATGAGATCTTTATTTATGCCCTTGGTAAATAAAGTTTGATCAACTTTACCTCTTTTGTAGCCCTTGCTGATCAGAAATTCAGACAATCTTTCATACCAAGCTCTTGGAGCCTGCTTTAGACCATACAAGGCTTTGTTTAACCTGAAAACTTGGTTAGGTTGAGGAGAATATTGAAATCCAGGAGGTTGTTCAACAAAAACTTCTCTTTAATGACTCCATTTAAAAAGGCACTTTTAACATCCATTTGTTGGAGTTTTATATTCTTTGAGCATGCAAAGGCAAGCAACAATCTTATAGCTTCCATCCTAGCAACAGGTGCATAGGATTCATCAAAGTCTACACCAAATTCCTGACAGTAGCCTTTGGCTACTAATCTGGCCTTATTCCTCGAGATGATTCCATCTTCATTCATCTTATTTTTGAACACCCACTTGGTTCCTATGATATTTATACCATCTGGTCTTGGGACAAGCTCCCAGACATTATTCCTTTCAAACTGACCTAATTCCTCACTCATAGCATTGACCCAAGCTTGATCAGCTAAGGCCTCTTCTACTGTTTTGGGTTCAATTTGTGAGACTAATGCAATTAAGTCATCATTATTCACATTTCTAAAATGAGACCTAGTCCGAAGAGGATCTTCAGGATTGCCTATGACTTTATCTAAAGGATGGTCTTTAAGAAATCTGATATTTGTTGAAGACTCACCTGTTTCTCTTGGACCTTCCTGATTTGGGGAATTTGTTTCTCCACTCGGCTGAGTCTTCTCTTCTTCCTGTTGGTCTTCTAGAAAATCTCCACCATGATTGGAATCCCTGTCAAGATTTTCAACATTAGAACATCTTTCTTTTCACTAAAAAGGATGTGTGGAGACTCTTCCACTTTCTGATCTGATATGTTAAATACCCTATATGCCCTTGACACTTCAGAGTAACCCAAGAATATTCCAGGTGAACTCTTGGCTTCAAACTTGTCTAAATCTTTCTTATCATTGTTATGAATAAAACATTTTGCTCCAAAAATTCTGAAATGAAACAAGTTTGGTTTCTTACCTTTTAGAAGCTCATAGGGTGTTTTCTTGTGTATGGGTCTTACCATGGCCCTGTTGATTATGTAGGTTGCTGTATTGGCCGCTTCTGCCCAAAACCTTCTAGGTAATTTACTTTCAATCAACATGGTTCGGGCCATCTCCACCACTGTTCTATTTCTTCTCTCCACAATCCCATTTTGTTCAGGTGTCCTGGGAGAAGAAAACCTGTGAGTTAGTCCTTCTTTGTCACAAAGATCAGTAAACATGGAGTTTTCAAACTCACCTCCATGGTCAGATTGAATAGAACTAACCTTGTACTTCCCTTCTTGTTTGACCTTATTGAAAAACAGATTAAACTTTTGAAATGCATCACTCTTATTTGCTAAGAAAAATATCCATGAATATCTAGAGAAGTCATCTATGATGACATAGCCAAACCTGTTTCCATTAAGACTCTGAGTTCTAGTTGGACCGAAAAGGTCCATATGAAGAAGTTCCATTGGTCTAGAAGACAATGGCTCAGATCTTAATTTAAAAGAATTTCTGGTCTGTTTGCCTAGAGCACAGGCATCACATGCTTTTGATATTGAGTTGAATTTAATTCTAGGCATGCCTCTAACTAAATCATGCTTGACCAATTTATTTAAAGTTGAAAAGCTAGCATGACCTAGACGTCTATGCCATTCAAAGGCATCATTTTCAGAATTGGCAGATAAGCAAATAGTAGATTCAGATTTCTCATCTAAGTCTACAATGTAGACATTATTAATCCTGTTGGCTACAAATTTAACCATGTCAGAATTTGTTTCAAGGATTTTGCATGAACTATCATCAAATACAACCTTGTGACCCCTGTCACATAATTGACTAATGCTAATCAGGTTGTGTTGAAGCCCTTCCACAAGTAAGACTTTTTCAATGGAGTTTGTGGAAGACTTACCTACTGTTCCAACTCCAATTATTTTACCTTTGTTCTTTCCTCCAAACTTGACCAGACCCCCTGGCTTCATCTCTATCTTGCTAAACTTGGATCGGTCTCCTGTCATATGCCTGGAGCAGCCACTGTCGAGGTACCACTTGTTGTCTTCAGCTGCCAGGCCGACCTACACAGATACATCAAGCAGAGTGATTTGGAACCCAAGATGAGTTGGGTCCAATGACATTGTTCAAATCTCTGATCAAGTGTTTAGGTATCCAGATTTGTTTCAGCATGGTTTTCTCTGGCACCTTCCTTTCTGGTTTATTAAAGTTGAATCCAGCTGAACTGGAGAAGTGAGTTCTATTCCATTCATTAGTCTTCCTATTCCTAGGAAATTTCCTGTAGGCTTGTTGATTAGCATATCTTTGACCATGAAAGTTATTTCTCCAGTAGGTCCTGTTTGGACCCATCTGATTGTTGTAATTCCAGCTCTTATTCTGATTTACTTTCTTGGTCCATCTACCATTTGTGTTCTGGTAAGTGGGCTTAGTGTTATTCTTCATAAAATTCATTCCCATCTTAAATGGTTGTCCAGTACTGATTTTTGTGTTTTCTTTAGGACTTTGAATTTCCTTAGAGCTGTTTGAGCTGGATGGTGTGTCCAGCTTTTCTTTTCCCTTCTCTGGGCAGAAGGTGATGGTCTTGAATTGCAAGGGTCTCTTGTTGGTTGGGTCATAGCCTAGACCTTCCTTATTGAAATTGACCCTAGTCCCTAGTATAGCATCTAAGCTAGTCTTTCCTTGGACAAACTTTTCTAAGACTTTCTGTTTGTCTTCCAGCTCCTTTTGAAGGGACTCAGAATTTTTTAGGAGCTCAACATTTACTTTCTTCACAGCTTCATATTTCTCTGAATTCACTCTAATTTCATTCATGCTTTCTTCAATTTTAGTTTTGAATTCATTGAGCTGTTTTTGACTTTCTTGAATTTCTCCTTGAGCTTATCATTTTCTTTCCTTAGTGAGGTCATTTCTTCTAGTTGTTCTTTTAGCTTCTCATTTTCCTCACAGACCAGAGTTTGTTCTTCAACATTTGTGTTAAATTTTCTTTTCAGAACTCTGTGCTCTTTACTAAGGAATTAAATTTATCTAGCAAGTCACCATAAGCATCCTCCCAGTCATCAATTGAGAAATTTTCAAAAACGTTTATTACCTCCTCTTCACTGTTTGCCATAAGGCAAATTCCATCTTCATATTCTTCTGAGGAAGCTTCTTCTGGGTCTTCTTCTTCCTCGCTCCATGTGCAGACCATCGCCTGTGGCTTCTTCTTCTTCTGCACCTTTATGTTTTTCTTCTGAAGATAGGGACCCTTCTTCTGGAGGTCTGGGCATTCGCCTTTCATATGTCCCTGTTTGTTACAATTAAAACAAGTAGTCTCTTAGGATTTCTATCCCTGTAACTAGTAAATTCAGCATTCTTGTTGAAAGAGTGTGGCTTCTTCTTCCTAAAGGTCTTTCCCTTTTTCTTCAAAATTTTCTGAACTGTCTAGTGAGCATTGCCTGCTCCTCCTGGTCGAGATTTGACAAACCTTCAAGCTCGGACTCAGACTCGGGGCTACTGCTGCTGCTCCCACTGTTGCTACCCTTGTTGCGGGATGCCCTTAGAGCCACATTCTTACCCTTCCTCTCACTTCCTTCTCCACCTCCTTTGAAATTCATCTCATAGGTCATAAGAGATCCTATGAGTTCATTCACAGTCAAGATAGTCAAATCTTTTGACTCCTCAATCACAATGGCCTTAGTGTGCCATGCCGGGGATAAAGATCTAAGGATTTTCCTGACTATATCTGCCTCAGCAAGATCCTTCCCTAGCCCTTTAAGAGTATTTGTGATTAAAGACAACCTGGCATACATCTCAGTTATATTCTCGTCTGCATTCATCTTAAACATTTCATACTTAGAAGTGTAGAGATTTACCTTCGAGGCTTTCACTTGAGCTGTACCTTCATAGATCAATTGCAGCTCATCCCACATTCGCTTGGCAGTTCTGTATGCAGATATACGAGCATATTCCTCTGGATGAACAGCACACTGGATGATGTTCAGCGCCGTCCAGTTGAGTGAAGAGAGCTTGACATGGTCATCTGTCCAAGCATCCTCGTTTGGTGGCAGATCATATGGCCCCACCGTGATTACTCTCCACAGTTTATGACTCTGAGCCCTGATGAACACTTCCATCATGTTCTTCCAAAACAGATAGTTACTACCATCGAAATAAGGAGGGCGACTAATGGATTGACCTTCGGCCATGAAGGTTCTAGGACCACTAGCATTCCTTGACCGTTCGTCCACATGGCGTAAACCTGCTCTGATACCAATTGTTAGCGCAGCAAGAGTGATATAGAAGGGGGGGATGAATAGATCACTCCCAATTTGTAGAAACTTAGGCGGAAAATAAATTCTACTGCTAACGCACCTCCTTAACCCGTACACAGAGAAATGTAAATGAGAATGAAGAACTGATCACATGGAAGCAAAGAGACAAGCAGATGAAGAGCGCAGATAACAATAGCAAACCACAGAGGAGGCACTCGGTTTTTAGGTGGTTCGATTGCAGTCCGCAATCTACATCCACCCCTCACTCCAACTAGAGTGAGGATTCCACTAGACGATGCTAGATCAATGCAGACTCAGTCTGCGAACAACATGCTGCCACACAGCTTGAACACCAAGGGAAACAAATCCCTCAACCAAGTTCTGCTACCCACAGAACTTGAAACCTGTTCTAGCTCCCAGCTAGAACACAACCGGAGAATCCTCTCCCTTCCTCCACACACCGGAGGGAAACTGTTAATGACAACCAGTCACTAACACCACCAGAGATCACCGATCTCTCTTCCTCTGCAACTCAGAGGGAAACTGGAGTAATACTCCCTTCCTCCACACACCGGAGGGAAACCAATTCAAATCAGAAGGATGAACAAAATGAAACGAAAGCAAAGTAGAAACAAAAACCAATGAAGAAGAAATCGGTTCTGAAACCCAATACAAATGTAGCTTCAAATGAAGCAATTCATCAATCCACACACACTGCTCTCTCTCTCGAACAAACTCCTCTCGATCTGGAACTCTCTGCTCTTTTTCTTTTCTGGATCGTGCAAACTCTCACCAATGGCTTCTGCTTTCTCTATTCACGATCAAGCTTCTACTGAAGGATGAAGCTCTATATTTATAGCAGATATTGGCGTGTGGCTGCCAGGTTCCCGCCCATGCACTTTTGGCCAGATCATTTGAATTTCGACCACATGACAGCATCCTGACCAGGTTGCCATCCACGTGTCATGCGCCTGTTGTCTTGGATCACGTGCCAGGTGCCAACCTCGGTTCACGTGCCCAATCATCAGCCTGAATCACCTGCAGACAGACAGATGGAATGTATAGACTTAGTTAGTTCAGGCTATTAACATGACTGTGTATACTTCAGACACTTCAACTGATTAAGTGTGTACAACGTGAGAGAGTGTACAGACTTAGTGAAAGAAGCGCATGTGTGAAGGCAGTGTATAGACATATGAGCAATGCGCATGAATGGCAGTGTATAGACTTATGAACAATGCAGACGGATGGCAGTGTATAGACTATGAACAAGCGCATGTGAAGGCATTGTATAGACTAAAGAAGAACAAAGCAAACTAGCCTTACTAATGTGTACACTTAACAAAGCTTCTGCCACTGTATAGACTTCACGAAGCCTAACCAGTGAACAGACTTGGAACCTGTGTAATAATCTTAATAAGACTGTGAGCAGTGTGTAGACTTGAACCTCATCGGTGTTGTATAGACTTCGACAGCCTTAGCCAGTGTATAGACTCTGCCAGGGTGAGACGATGCATTAGACACTCGGCTGTACAGACTTGGAGATTTCTGAATGAAACGATCGGCTGATGAACGATGTACAGACTCTGAATGTAAAGGCAGTCTGTATAGACTTGAATCGCTTGAAGCGATGTATAGACTTGTGAAGCTCAAGCACTGTACAGACTTGTGAAGACTTCAGCGTTGTACAGACTTGGTGAAGCTCAAGTGAATGTATAGACTTGATGAACCACTGTGGATGTGTGGACTTGAGCGAATGAAGCCGATGTACAGACTTGGTAAATCGAAGCCTCTGTACAGACTTTCCTAAGACGCAGTTCAATGTATAGACTTGAACGACTGAGGCCGATGTACAGACTTGCCTAAGACACAGCATGAGACGCTGGCTGAGACGGACGCTGTACAGACTTTGAAGAGCAGTTCAATGTATAGACTTGAACGAATGAGGCCGATGTACAGACTTGCCTAAGACGCAGCATGAGACGCTGGCTGAGACGGACGCTGTACAGACTTTGAAGACTTTGAACGTTTGAGCAGCATGCAATGTACACACTTAGTGATGTACAGACTTGGCCAGGAAAGCGTAGGGAAATGTTGAGTGTATGGACTTGGCCAATGCGTAGGAAAAGATATCGAATGTACAGAGTTGGTGAATCACAGACCAGTGTATAGACTTAGAGAAATGAAGTCTAGTGTATAGACTTGGAGAACTGTTCAATGTGTTGAGTTGGCGTTGTATAGACTTGGCTTTGAACGCTTGGGCTGAAGGCAATGTGCAGACTAAGCGATGTATAGACTTTGCCCAAGGAACCGAATGTATAGACTTTGCCACAGTCTAATGTACATACTTTGCTGAAGTGAACGAGCCAATGTGTAGACTTCAAAAGAAGCAGTCCGATGTACAGACTTCAAGAGGTCTTGACAACGAACGCTGTTCAGGCTTTGCAAACAAGACTCTGGGTGATGTATAGACATACACTATCGGATGTGTAGACTTCATGACAATGCAGCAGCCAGTGTATAGACATGAAGTGTGACAATCCAATGTATAGAGTTGAAGCTTGGAAGGATGTATAGGGTTGAGCTGAACTAACTATGAGTATTGAGACCAATGTATGGACTTCAGTTAGACAGTGCCCGATGTACAGACTAGAAGAGGATATGCCAATGTACAAACTAAATGGATCAAGCTGGTGTATAGACTTTGTGCCCACTATCAATGCTCTGATGCGTCGACCCACCCTTGCTGATGAGTCGACCCACTGCTGTTGATATTAACCAAACAGTGTAGATAGATGAAATAATGGAACAGCATATGAACTGAACTCACTTAGGTGATGAACCAGTATGAATCTAGAGATAGAAGGTTGATTTATAGTGTGAGACATCATCAAAACCATAGGGATGCAATAATCTCCCCCTTTTTGATAATGACAACACTATGAATCAAGCAATATCAAGGTTCAACAGAGATTTATATCAGCTGCAACAAACAAAGTAAATTCAAGGCATGCACATGCAGATGAATTATACAATCCCTACAACACACTCTCATCTCCCCCACAACTCATAACCATATCTTCCACGAAGCAACATGACTCCCCCAAAGCTCAAGACAAATCCAAGACTCACTGATATTGCAGAACTTCTCACTGAAATTGCAGACATTGCAAACTTCTCTCCCCCTTTGACATCAGCAAAAAGAACTACAGAATGTATGACAGTGCTGGAAACATGAAGAATAAGGGCAGTAACTTCTTAGTGTAGAAAGTCACGAGTAGGTCTTAAGAGAATAAGTGAGTTTCTAATCTCAAGAGAAGATTCTTTATACTTCAGTACATAATAGAGAAGTAGAATGATTGACAAGTTTATCAGCATACATAGTGGATGATTTAGAGCAGGAGTTCACAAGTATGGTCAGATATAGCTGATCATTCAACTATCCCACAAGACAGCAAGAGACTAAATCAGAGAGGTGTTCTCAAGGTATTGAAGACAAGCAATCCATTAGTTGCATAACAACAATGAATTTTTTTGTTGGAGATGATTTTCAAGAAGATCAATGAGTAAGTTGGTAGTTCACTCCTTTGACATTAGAGAGACACCTTGATTAGAGGCCTGAATCTCCAGTTACTCAGAGTGAGTACCTCATTACTTCCCCTTTTTTTTTATTATTAGGGAACAGAGATAGTAACTGTGGCTTTTGACATGAGGAAACACCTTGATTAGAGGCCAGAGTCCCCAGTTACTCACCAGCAAGCCACCATTGCTCTGTCATGTCTTTTCATTCATTTTAAGCATTTGACACCTCATGACATGGGAGAAAAATTCATTTCATTGATGAAGCTCCCAGTTTCTCAGTGATCAAAACAGAATATTTTTGTTCAGTTAAGCCCTTGAGTTAAAGAGATAGAATGATTGAAAACAATACCAAAAGGATTATTTCTTGAATTGAGTCTTGAAGTCTAGATTTCAAGTTGATTGGGTCAGATATCAAGACATACAAGTTTTTGGCCTGAACCAGAATCAATGACAATGTAGGAAGATATACTTTATGCAATTAGTCCAAATCTCTGAAGAAGTACTAAAGAAAGATTCTAATCTGGAGATTAGAGTCACTGACTTATAGACTTAAGAGATAAGTGACACTCTACTGTCTGAGAGAACCACTCTAGATCAGTCATGCAAGACCAGCAAAGTTACACATCTGGACAGCCCTTTTGAATCTGTCAAAGAACTTCTCTTCTCACATCACAACTCAGCTCCCCCTAAGACATAGCATTCCTCAATAAAACATTTCAGCATAATCTCAAAGCTTCCCCTTACTCAAAGCATTCCTGAAAGCTAACCAGTAAGCATTCTGAACTCCCCCTTAAACCAGCATGAAAGAAGGCTAAACATCAGACAAACACAACTCCCCCTCACAACAAGAACATGCTTCATAATTAAGACAATTTGTATAAGCCTAATTCTCTTCTCAATGTGGTGAATTTTTCATTATCCAGAGGTTTTGTGAATATGTCAGCAATCTGATTATCTGTGCCTACATGAATCAGTTCAAAATTATTCTTAGACACCTCATCTCTTATAAAATGATGTCTTATCTCTATGTGTTTGGTTCGTGAATGCAAAACAGGATTTTTAGCAAGATTGATGGCACTAGTATTATCACAGTAAATTGGTGTGCACCCCAGGTCTACTTGGTAGTCCTGAAGCTGGTGTTTAATCCATATTACTTGTGTTCCACAGCTCCCTGCAGCCACATATTCAGCTTCTGCAGTGGAGAGGGCCACAGAATGTTGTTTCTTGGAGCCCCAAGACACTAAACACCCACCCAAGAATTCACAATGGCCACTAGTGCTTTTCCTGTCTAGTTTACAGCCTGCATAATCAGCATCTGTGTATGCTACTAAGTTAAATGTGTGAGATGCAGGAAACCATAAACCAAGAGAATGACTAGCTGACAAATATCTGAAGATTCTTTTAACTGCAGCTAAGTGTAATTCAGTAGGTCTAGATTGATACCTTGCACACATTCCTACACTGAATTGTATATCTGGTCTAGAGGCTGTCAAGTAAAGAAGTGATCCAATCATACCTCGATAAAGTTTGGCATTTACTTCTTTACCTGTCTCATCTGCATCCAATGAAGTATTGGTGCCCATGGGTGTAGTAATGTGCTTTAAGTTTTCCATGCCAAACCTTTTAAACAGTTCCATTGTGTATTTGGTTTGGTTGATGAAGCACCCATCTTCTAGCTGCTGTACCTGCAATCCAAGAAAATATTTTAGTTCACCAACCAAGCTCATTTCAAATTCAGCAGACATCATGGTAGAAAATTCATCACATAGTTCATGCTTAGTTGATCCAAATACAATGTCATCTACATATACCTGAACTATGATGAGATCTTTATTTATGCCCTTGGTAATAAAGTTTGATCAACTTTACCTCTTTTGTAGCCCTTGCTGATCAGAAATTCAGACAATCTTTCATACCAAGCTCTTGGAGCCTGCTTTAGACCATACAAGGCTTTGTTTAACCTGAAAACTTGGTTAGGTTGAGGAGAATATTGAAATCCAGGAGGTTGTTCAACAAAAACTTCTTCTTTAATGACTCCATTTAAAAAGGCACTTTTAACATCCATTTGTTGGAGTTTTATATTCTTTGAGCATGCAAAGGCAAGCAACAATCTTATAGCTTCCATCCTAGCAACAGGTGCATAGGATTCATCAAAGTCTACACCAAATTCCTGACAGTAGCCTTTGGCTACTAATCTGGCCTTATTCCTCGAGATGATTCCATCTTCATTCATCTTATTTTTGAACACCCACTTGGTTCCTATGATATTTATACCATCTGGTCTTGGGACAAGCTCCCAGACATTATTCCTTTCAAACTGACCTAATTCCTCACACATAGCATTGACCCAAGCTTGATCAGCTAAGGCCTCTTCTACTGTTTTGGGTTCAATTTGTGAGACTAAAGCAATTAAGTCATCATTATTCACATTTCTAAAATGAGACCTAGTCCGAAGAGGATCTTCAGGATTGCCTATGACTTTATCTAAAGGATGGTCTTTAAGAAATCTGATATTTGTTGAAGACTCACCTGTTTCTCTTGGACCTTCCTGATTTGGGGAATTTGTTTCTCCACTCGGCTGAGTCTTCTCTTCTTCCTGTTGGTCTTCTAGAAAATCTCCACCATGATTGGAATCCCTGTCAAGATTTTCAACATTAGAAACATCTTTCTTTTCACTAAAAAGGATGTGTGGAGACTCTTCCACTTTCTGATCTGATATGTTAAATACCCTATATGCCCTTGACACTTCAGAGTAACCAAGAATATTCCAGGTGAACTCTTGGCTTCAAACTTGTCTAAATCTTTCTTATCATTGTTATGAATAAAACATTTTGCTCCAAAAATTCTGAAATGAAACAAGTTTGGTTTCTTACCTTTTAGAAGCTCATAGGGTGTTTTCTTGTGTATGGGTCTTACCATGGCCCTGTTGATTATGTAGGTTGCTGTATTGGCCGCTTCTGCCCAAAACCTTCTAGGTAATTTACTTTCAATCAACATGGTTCGGGCCATCTCCACCACTGTTCTATTTCTTCTCTCCACAATCCCATTTTGTTCAGGTGTCCTGGGAGAAGAAAACCTGTGAGTTAGTCCTTCTTTGTCACAAAGATCAGTAAACATGGAGTTTTCAAACTCACCTCCATGGTCAGATTGAATAGAACTAACCTTGTACTTCCCTTCTTGTTTGACCTTATTGAAAAACAGATTAAACTTTTGAAATGCATCACTCTTATTTGCTAAGAAAAATATCCATGAATATCTAGAGAAGTCATCTATGATGACATAGCCAAACCTGTTTCCATTAAGACTCTGAGTTCTAGTTGGACCGAAAAGGTCCATATGAAGAAGTTCCATTGGTCTAGAAGACAATGGCTCAGATCTTAATTTAAAAGAATTTCTGGTCTGTTTGCCTAGAGCACAGGCATCACATGCTTTTGATATTGAGTTGAATTTAATTCTAGGCATGCCTCTAACTAAATCATGCTTGACCAATTTATTTAAAGTTGAAAAGCTAGCATGACCTAGACGTCTATGCCATTCAAAGGCATCATTTTCAGAATTGGCAGATAAGCAAATAGTAGATTCAGATTTCTCATCTAAGTCTACAATGTAGACATTATTAATCCTGTTGGCTACAAATTTAACCATGTCAGAATTTGTTTCAAGGATTTTGCATGAACTATCATCAAATACAACCTTGTGACCCCTGTCACATAATTGACTAATGCTAATCAGGTTGTGTTGAAGCCCTTCCACAAGTAAGACTTTTTCAATGGAGTTTGTGGAAGACTTACCTACTGTTCCAACTCCAATTATTTTACCTTTGTTCTTTCCTCCAAACTTGACCAGACCCCCTGGCTTCATCTCTATCTTGCTAAACTTGGATCGGTCTCCTGTCATATGCCTGGAGCAGCCACTGTCGAGGTACCACTTGTTGTCTTCAGCTGCCAGGCCGACCTACACAGATACATCAAGCAGAGTGATTTGGAACCCAAGATGAGTTGGGTCCAATGACATTGTTCAAATCTCTGATCAAGTGTTTAGGTATCCAGATTTGTTTCAGCATGGTTTTCTCTGGCACCTTCCTTTCTGGTTTATTAAAGTTGAATCCAGCTGAACTGGAGAAGTGAGTTCTATTCCATTCATTAGTCTTCCTATTCCTAGGAAATTTCCTGTAGGCTTGTTGATTAGCATATCTTTGACCATGAAAGTTATTTCTCCAGTAGGTCCTGTTTGGACCCATCTGATTGTTGTAATTCCAGCTCTTATTCTGATTTACTTTCTTGGTCCAACTACCATTTGTGTTCTGGTGAGTGGGCTTAGTGTTATTCTTCATAAAATTCATTCCCATCTTAAATGGTTGTCCAGTACTGATTTTTGTGTTTTCTTTAGGACTTTGAATTTCCTTAGAGCTGTTTGAGCTGGATGGTGTGTCCAGCTTTTCTTTTCCCTTCTCTGGGCAGAAGGTGATGGTCTTGAATTGCAAGGGTCTCTTGTTGGTTGGGTCATAGCCTAGACCTTCCTTATTGAAATTGACCCTAGTCCCTAGTATAGCATCTAAGCTAGTCTTTCCTTGGACAAACTTTTCTAAGACTTTCTGTTTGTCTTCCAGCTCCTTTTGAAGGGACTCAGAATTTTTTAGGAGCTCAGCATTTACTTTCTTCACAGCTTCATATTTCTCTGAATTCACTCTAATTTCATTCATGCTTTCTTCAATTTTAGTTTTGAATTCATTGAGCTGTTTTTGACTTTCTTGAATTTCTCCCTTGAGCTTATCATTATCTTTCCTTAGTGAGGTCATTTCTTCTAGTTGTTCTTTTAGCTTCTCATTTTCCTCACAGACCAGAGTTTGTTCTTCAACATTTGTGTTAAATTTTCTTTTCAGAACTCTGTGCTCTTTACTAAGGAATTAAATTTATCTAGCAAGTCACCATAAGCATCCTCCCAGTCATCAATTGAGAAATTTTCAAAAACGTTTATTACCTCCTCTTCACTGTTTGCCATAAGGCAAATTCCATCTTCATATTCTTCTGAGGAAGCGTCTTCTGGGTCTTCTTCTTCCTCACTCCATGTGCAGACCATCGCCTGTGGCTTCTTCTTCTTCTGCACCTTTATGTTTTTCTTCTGAAGATAGGGACCCTTCTTCTGGAGGTCTGGGCATTCGCCTTTCATATGTCCCTGTTTGTTACAATTAAAACAAGTCAGTCTCTTAGGATTTCTATCCCTGTAACTAGTAAATTCAGCATTCTTGTTGAAAGAGTGTGGCTTCTTCTTCCTAAAGGTCTTTCCCTTTTTCTTCAAAATTTTCTGAACTGTCTAGTGAGCATTGCCTGCTCCTCCTGGTCGAGATTTGACAAACCTTCAAGCTCGGACTCAGACTCGGGGCTACTGCTGTTGCTCCCACTGTTGCTACCCTTGTTGCGGGATGCCCTTAGAGCACATTCTTACCCTTCCTCTCACTTCCTTCTCCACCTCCTTTGAAATTCATCTCATAGGTCATAAGAGATCCTATGAGTTCATTCACAGTCAAGATAGTCAAATCTTTTGACTCCTCAATCACAATGGCCTTAGTGTGCCATGCCGGGGATAAAGATCTAAGGATTTTCTGACTATATCTGCCTCAGCAAGATCCTTCCCTAGCCCTTTAAGAGTATTTGTGATTAAAGACAACCTGGCATACATCTCAGTTATATTCTCGTCTGCATTCATCTTAAACATTTCATACTTAGAAGTGTAGAGATTTACCTTCGAGGCTTTCACTTGAGCTGTACCTTCATAGATCAATTGCAGCTCATCCCACATTCGCTTGGCAGTTCTGTATGCAGATATACGGGCATATTCCTCTGGATGAACAGCACACTGGATGATGTTTAGCGCCGTCCAGTTGAGTGAGGAGAGCTTGACATGGTCATCTGTCCAAGCGTCCTCGTTTGGTGGCAGATCATATGGCCCCACCGTGATTACTCTCCACAGTTTATGACTCTGAGCCCTGATGAACACTTCCATCATGTTCTTCCAAAATAGATAGTTACTACCATCGAAATAAGGAGGGCGACTAATGGATTGACCTTCGGCCATGAAGGTTCTAGGACCACTAGCATTTCCTTGACCGTTCGTCCACATGGCGTAAACCTGCTCTGATACCAATTGTTAGCGCAGCAAGAGTGATATAGAAGGGGGGGATGAATAGATCACTCCCAATTTGTAGAAACTTAGGCGGAAATAAAATTCTACTGCTAACGCACCTCCTTAACCCGTACACAGGGAAATGTAAATGAGAATGAAGAACTGATCACATGGAAGCAAAGAGACAAGCAGATGAAGAGCGCAGATAACAATAGCAAACCACAGAGGAGGCACTCGATTTTTAGGTGGTTCGATTGCAGTCCGCAATCTACATCGACCCCATACTCCAACTAGAGTGAGGATTCCACTAGACGATGCTAGATCAATGCAGACTCAGTCTGCGAACAACATGCTGCCACACAGCTTGAACACCAAGGGAAACAAATCCCTCAACCAAGTTCTGCTACCCACAGAACTTGAAACATATTCTAGCTCCCAGCTAGAACACAACCGGAGAATCCTCTCCCTTCCTCCACACACCGGAGGGAAACTGTTAATGACAACCAGTCACTAACACCACCAGAGATCACCGATCTCTCTTCCTCTGCAACTCAGAGGGAAACTGGAGTAATACTCCCTTCCTCCACACACCGGAGGGAAACCAATTCAAATTAGAAGGATGAACAAAATGAAACGAAAACAAAGTAGAAACAAAAACCAATGAAGAAGAAATCGGTTCTGAAAACCCAATACAAATGTAGCTTCAAATGAAGCAATTCATCAATCCACAACTACTGCTCTCTCTCTCGAACAAACTCCTCTCGGATCTGGAACTCTCTGCTCTTTTTCGTTTCTGGATCGTGCAAACTCTCGCCAATGGCTTCTGCTTTCTCTATTCACGATCAAGCTTCTACTGAAGGATGAAGCTCTATATTTATAGCAGATATTGGCGTGTGGCTGCCAGGTTCCCGCCCATGCACTTTTGGCCAGATCATTTGAATTTCGACCACATGGCAGCATCCTGACTAGGTTGCCATCCACGTGTCATGTGCCTGTTGTCTTGGATCACGTGTCAGGTACAAACCTCGATTCACGTGCCCAATCATCAGCCTGAATCGCCTACAGACAGACAGATGGAATGTATAGACTTAGTTAGTTCAGGCTATTAACATGAATGTATATACTTCAGAAACATCAACTGATTAAGTGTGTACATCGTGAGAGAGTGTACAGACTTAGTGAAGAAGCGCGTGTGTGAAGGCAGTGTATAGACATATGAGCAATGCGCATGAATGGCAATGTATAGACTTATGAACAATGCAGACGGATGGCAGTGTATAGACTATGAACAAGCGCATGTGAAGGCATTGTATAGACTAAAGAAGAACAAAGCAAACTAGCCTTACTAATGTGTACACTTAACAAAGCTTCTGCCACTGTATAGACTTCACGAAGCCTAACCAGTGAACAGACTTGGAACCTATGTAATAATCTTAATAAGACTGTGAGCATTGTGTAGAGTTGAACCCCATCGGTGTTGTATAGACTTCGACAGCCTTAGCCAGTGTATAGACTCTGCCAGGGTGAGACGATGCATTAGACACTCGGCTGTACAGACTTGGAGATTTCTGAATGAAACGATCGGCTGATGAATCGATGTACAGACTCTGAATGTAAAGGCAGTCTGTATAGACTTGAATCGCTTGAAGCGATGTATAGACTTTGTGAAGCTCAAACACTGTACAGACTTGTGAAGATTTCAGCGTTGTACAGACTTGGTGAAGCTCAAGTGAATGTATAGACTTGATGAACCACTGTGGATGTGTGGACTTGAGTGAATGAAGCCGATGTACAGACTTGGTAAATCAAAGCCTCTGTACATACTTTCCTAAGACGCAGTTCAATGTATAGACTTGAACGAATGACGCCGATGTACAGACTTGCCTAAGACACAGCATGAGATGCTGACTGAGACGGACGCTGTACAGACTTTGAAAAGCAGTTCAATGTATAGACTTGAACGAATGAGGCCGATGTACAGACTTGCCTAAGACGCAGCATGAGACGCTGGCTGAGACGGACGCTGTACAGACTTTGAAGACTTTGAACGTTTGAGCAGCATGCAATGTACACACTTAGTGATGTACAGACTTGGCCAGGAAAGCGTAGGAAAATGTTGAGTGTATGGACTTGGCCAATGCGTAGGAAAAGATATCGAATGTACAGAGTTGGTGAATCACAGACCGGTGTATAGACTTAGAGAAATGAAGTCTAGTGTATAGACTTGGAGAACTGTTCAATGTGTTGAGTTTGCGTTGTATAGACTTGGCTTTGAACGCTTGGGCTGAAGGCAATGTGCAGACTAAGCGATGTATAGACTTTGCCCAAGGAACCGAATGTATAGACTTTGCCACAGTCTAATGTACATACTTTGCAGAAGTGAACGAGCCAATGTGTAGACTTCAAAAGAAGCAGTCCGATGTACAGACTTCAAGAAGTCTTGACAACGGACGCTGTTCAGACTTTGCAAACAAGACTCTGGGCGATGTATAGACTTACACTATCGGATGTGTAGACTTCATGACAATGCAGCAGCCAGTGTATAGACATGAAGTTTGACAATCCAATGTATAGAGTTGAAGCTTGGAATGATGTATACGGTTTAGCTGAACTGACTTTGGCAATGTGCAGACTTGACTGGTCGGGCAGTGTACAGACTTAGAGTATTAGGATCAATGTGTAGACTTCAGTTAGAAGGTGCCCGATGTACAGACTTGAAGTAGATATGCCAATGTATAGACTAAATGGATCAAGCTGGTGTATAGACTTTGTGCCCAAACTATCAATGCTCTGATGCGTCGACCCACCCTTGCTGATGAGTCGACCCACTACTGTTCATATTAACCAAACAGTGTAGATAGAATCAAGATAGCATGCTTATCTGACAACCAAATGAACTGTACTCACTCACATGGTGAAATATCATTAATCTAGAGATAGAAGATTGATTTATAGTTTGAGACATCATCAAAACCATAGGGATGCAACATGTAGTCGTTCCTTTGATTGAGTCTCGTTCAGTTGTTTCTAACTGTCGTGCCAGCCCTGCTATTGGGGAGGGGAACAGCTCCCTGATTAAGTTTCATTCCTTTTCATTTCTCGCCCTTATTTCACGGGAGAGCCCACACAATCTCACCTGATTTACTGGCTTTCCGATCTTGATGATTGATTCCCGATCATGTCTGTGGATCCATCATCGGGGAAGGAAACAACCCCGCTCACGGGTTTCCATTCGGTCACACTTCACTCACCATGGGTTCCAGGGGGTCTGTCGCTCTGTCACATGTTCCCTTGGAAGCCCCTTGCACAAGGTGAGACATGAAATGACATTCACTTGGCTCCATTCTGACCCTTCGCAGCTTCTCCGGGTCATCACGAATCCTTAGTAGGCCTGCCCTCAGGATTCAGGAAGTGTTGATCTCGTTTTCTGAGATAGGCCCATTGGGCTTATCAGCTATTTACGGACCTACACCGCCCCCCGTGTGTATGTCCCATTACTCCCCGAACACTCCGGATCTAGTGGAGATGCTGCCCAATTTTCGTGGGGACCTCTGGACTGAACAAACAAAATAAAACAAACAAGAATAAATAAAATAAACATGAATAAATAAAACAAACACGAACAGATAAAATAAACATGAATAAATATAACAAGAAAAGGAGAGAGGCGTTGAGTTGGTGACGACGCCACCGTATCACCCAATACCTCCACCGTCTCACCTTTTGAACCACGCCACTTAATGCCCCACGTAACACACTGCCATATAAAACAAAAATAATAAGACAACAACATAAAACACGTAATACAAGGCCATCACCCCCTAATACTCCACCCATGCATCCTCTCACGTAATAAACACTCATACCCATTAAAAATGAAACACCCATTAACACCCACATCATGCATGCATGTCAACCAGAATCAAAAAGTAACTAAAATAATTTGTTAAACCCTGTGCACACTTGGGTATATATGTCAGCATAAACATCTAATATTCATTCCAACCCCCCCATCATGCACTGCACCGACTCTCCATCTTTGCTGCACCGACTCTCCATCTTTGATGCATCGACCTCCCCCTATGCATTGACCTCCCATGTGCATGACCACACATTGCACCGACCCATTTGGTCCTTGCACTGACCCCCATTTGGCCCTTGCGCAGACCTCCTCATCCTGCACCGACCTGCATACCAATGTGCATGACCCAAAGACTGCATGGACCTCTCTTCATCTTGCACCGACCTCCCACCTGCATCGACCTCTAACCCACTTTGCACCGACCCCTTTTACACACGCACACACGCCGTGTGCCTTCACCCAACATGCACCGACCTCCTTTTACCCTTGCACAGACCCATCGCCACCGCCTCACATGCACTCCCGTCACCGACTCATCACAACGTCGTTGCCACTGTCTCAACGTCATCCCTCTGCATTTCCCCCCTTTTAAAAAAAAACACATGCATGCGTTCAACAAATCCTATACACCCGCCAACACCACCCACATAATACATACACCCCACGTTACTTAATGCAACACATAAAACAACACCTATCACGTGCACGTTATATAATTTCCATTCACCCTTATTTATGTGCACGTAGTGTATCATTCCATACAATAACTAACTGGAGAAGGGGATTTCTGTAGCCCATTCAAAGAGCAGCCCGACTAGGCTCGACAGGACCCAACGAGGCCAAGCTCGCCTAAGTGACAGCCCACAGGGCCCACTCAGGGAAGAAAGCCCAATAAAAAATCGCTCGATGACATAACCTTCATAGGCAGCCTCTAGGCTCGGAGGGCCCGAGTGTCGGTCAAGTCGCAGGGAAGGTCCGGCTCAAGCCATATCTCCGCTCGGGAGAAGAAGGCGTACGCCGAGCCATCCTCTTCCGAGCTAAGCCTATCGCCCGGTAGGGCTGGCCTCCCTGAGCTCGGAACGGCTGACGATTGCTTATCCTTTGCAACCGTTAAGAGTCCACAGCAGGCAGGAATTCAGGAAGGCAAGGGACTTCTTCTTCCCCAAGGTGATAACGTTCCCACGATAAGGCAATGAAAGCCCACGATGAGGACGTAACTCCCACCTGAAACCCCTCAGCTTACAGGACTCCAGGAGACGGCGTACTATTTAAACCAGGGAGACCCTCTGACGAAGGTAAGGGCACTCATACGCTCAAAGCTCCTGAGCAAGAACCACTTCACCCTCTGGTAGAGAGGGATCTCGCGCACAAGCTCTCACCTCCCTTTATTGCTCCCGCCATAGCTCCACTGACTTAGGCATCGGAGGGTTTCCCCCAGGGTTTCCCCTGGGCCCCTTGATCTGTTTCCTTGTCTTACAGTTCACTATCCGGTGATCCACCATCCGCTCAGGACCAGCGCGAGATCTCGCCTCTTCATCTGGCGCCGTCTGTGGGAAACGTACAAAAAGCTAGTATGGTGCGAAGGAGCTCAGGGAGGAGGTCCACCGGCGAGAGGGGAAAGGCCATGGTAGCTGCAGGAAATGGCCCCTCTCTGGCCTCACAGAACCCTCCCTCCAATGCCAGCGCCCCCGCCGACGATCCACCACCCCCTCCTGCGGCGGCAGGGCTACCACCCAATGGTGGCGCCGAAGCCTTCCAAGCCCTCAATGCGAAATTGGATGTCCTCGTGGAACTCATGAGGGCCCAGGCGGCTAGGGATGGAAGGTCCCGCGCTCCGACAGGGAGCCCTCCCCCGAAAATATGTCCCAGCACACCGCTGGAGGCCGCTTCACCCTCCGCGCCTAGCAGATCATCTGCAACCGGACGGGAGGTCCCTCGCATGCTCCGCCTCCGGAGCAAGAGGCTTCCTCCACGCCGAGGAGAGGAAAACTGGGGGCGCGCCATCCGAACCCGGAGACTGACGTCCCCGGAGATCGCCAAGACGCTCCCCCCAGCCCCACGATGCGGCAGCAGCCAGAGTTATCCCTCCGACTATGAGATTTCGAGAGGCGATTCGCAGAACAGGAGCGCGCCCTTTGCGCCCTGCAGAAGACCTCTTTTCCGGAGGATGAGGAGAAATCCCCATTCTCCGAGTACATCTTGAAGGTAGAGATATCTCCCAGAACCTCCAACCCTACGACGGCCAGGGCGACCCGGTCGATCATTACGACAGCTTCGACGCTCTAATGACCCTGCACGGAGTGTCCGACGCCATCAAGTGCCGAGCCTTCGTGACCACCCTGGTCCAAGGTGCTCAATCATGGTTTCGGGCCCTTGCCCCCGGGTCCATCCCAGACTTCAAGCAATTTGGGCGAGTCTTCAAAGAGAGTTTCACCGGAAGTGCCCCCCCGAGGTCAATAGCGGGGCTCCTGGCCCTCAAACAGGCGCAAGGGGAAAGACTCCGGGCCTATATTCACCGATTTAAATCGGAAGCCCTGATAATCCCCCACCTAGACGTGGCCTCAGCCATAACCGCAGTGACTGGGGGCACCCGGGATGAGAATCTCTGCCGCGAGCTTGTCCTCCACCCTCCCTCGACCCTCGCCGAGCTAGTGACTCTGGCTTTGCGCCACGTCGAGACGCAACCGGCCCGGGTCGGGAGGGGGACAAGAAGCGGGCTCTCGAGCCAAACTCAGGCCCGGGGAAAAAGAGAGACCGTGATGGGGAGCGCAAGTGGAAGTACGAGTGGTATGCCCCACTAGCCGCACCGGTCTATGAGATATATGAAGACATCAAAGACTCGGGACTTCTCCGCCAACCCGAGCCGATGAGGTCGAAGAACCGCAACCGCGGCAAGCATTGCTTATTCCACGGCGATCACGGGCACCACACCGGTGACTGCCACCAGCTCTAGGACGAGATCGAGCGCCTCATCCGTCTGGGTCACCTAGCTCGGTTCGCTGCCGAGCATAAAGATGATCGAGGCGCCGCGCAGGAGATTGACAATGCCCCCTGAGGGGTCCACATCAACGTCATCTCCGGAGGGACGGCATCAGGAGGCGACAGCAGCCGAGGAAGGAAGCGTCATGCCGAGCGGGCGAGTCGAGCCATAGAGCCTCCCAAGGCCCCGCCAAGTGAGCCCCAGGTCATAGTCTTCTCCGACCGAGACCTGGAAGGGCTGAGCACCCCGCATGATGACGCCCTCGTGATCTCTGCTACGATAAACCATTGTAACGTAGATAGAATTCTAGTTGACAATGGAAGTGCCCCTGATGTACTGTCTTATGACTGTTTCCTTAAGATAGGGGAGGATCTTTCCAAACTTCGCCCGGTCCGAACCCCCCTCTGCGGGTTTAATGGCCTGGCCACCTATCCCGAGGGAGCCCTAAGTCTACCGGTTACCCTCGGCACCCCACCCAAAATCGTTACGGTCATGGTGGACTTCAAAGTGATTAAAGGTATGATAGCGTACAACGCCATCTTCGGCCGGGGCATCCTCAGCCGGATAAAGGCCGTACCATCTACCTATCACCAAAAAGTGAAGTTCCCCACCAAAAATGGGTTGGGGGAAGTCCGAGGTAACCAAGCCACGGCCAGAAGGTGCTATAATATCTCGGTAGAGGCCACAAGGCCGGACGGGAAGGACAAGGGCCCCCGTGGAGTCGAGGATAAAATCGCAACCATCGAGCCTGGTGACGAATTACTGACAGTTTTCCTAAACGATGACCTGGCCCTAGGAGTAAGGATCGGAGCCGACCTACCGCCCAAGGTTCAGCAGTAATATAAGAAATCCCTTTCTGAGTACATCCGAGTTTTTGCTTGGTCTGATGATCAACTCCCTGGGATACCAGAGGAGACTGTAATGCACAAGCTCAACCTCGACTCCGCCGTGAAGCCCATTCAGCAACGCAGAAGGAAGCATGCACCAGAAAAGCAGGCGATTATCAAGGCGCAGGTCACCAAGGGACAAGAGACTGGCATCTTCAGACCGGTCCTGTACCCGACGTGGCTAGCCAACGTCATCCTGGTACCTAAAGCTTCGGGCAAATGGCAGATGTGTGTGGACTTCACCGATCTGAATAAGGCCACTCCTAAGGACTGCTATCCATTACCGAGCATCGACCAATTGGTTGACTCAACCTCGGGCAATGAGATACTCAGTTTCCTAGATGCCTATTCAGGTTACCATCATATCAGGATGGACCCAGAAGATATCGAGAAGACCGCCTTCATCACCGACTACGGCGTATACTGCTACACCCGAATGTCTTTCGGGTTGAAGAACGCTGGAGCTACGTATCAAAGGCTGGTCAATCACATGTTCGAGGAGCAACAAGGTCGGAACATCGAAGCCTACATTGACGACATGCTCGTCAAGACCCCCAAGGCCCAAGACCACTTCCCCGACCTCGCTGAAACCTTCGGCACCCTCCTGAAGTACAACATGAAGCTCAATCCTGCCAAGTGCACCTTCGGAGTGAGATCTGGGACGTTCCTGGGTTTCTTGGTCACTCAGCGTGGGATCAAAGCCAACCCCGACAAGGTCCAGGCCATCCTGGACATGCGTCCGCCCACCAGCATCAAGGACGTCCAGCGCCTAACTGGGCGTGTCGCCGCTCTCAGCCGCTTCCTGTCCCGTGCGGCCGAACGATGCTTGCCCTTCTTCAAGCTATTGAGGGGGCCCAAGTTTGCATCTGCTATGTTCGCATGGGATGAGGAATGTCAGAGAGCGTTCGTCGAGCTTAAGGAGTTCCTGGCCTCGCCCTCGGTGCTCTCCAAGCCCGTTTCGGGCGAAGTCTTGCTGCTCTATCTCTCGGCAACACCATCCACAGTCAGCTCGGTCCTAGTCAGAAATGACTCGGGAGTCGAGAGGCCGGTCTACTACACCAGCAAGGTGCTCAACGAGGCTGAGAGGAGGTACCCCACAACCGAGAAACTCGTGCTAGCGTTGGTTACCTCCGCCAAGCGCCTCCGACCCTATTTCAAGGGCCACCCCATCACTGTGCTGACCGGCGAACCATTGAAGAAGATTCTGGCCCATCCCGAAGCTTCAAGGTGACTCGTCAAGTGGGCCATCATGCTCGGGGCCTAAGATATATCCTATCGGCCGCGCTCAGCAGTGAAAGGCCAAGCACTCGCCGACTTCATCGCCGAGAGCACCGTCCCGACTGAAGAAAGATCTCCGTCCGCGCTTGGGCCAACCTAGGAGTTGTTCGTCGACGGATCCTCCAATTCGGTCGGTAGTGGTGCCGGGATCCTCCTGAAGTCCCCCGAAGGAGCAGAGCTACAGTACACCTTGAAGTTCAACTTCCCGGCATCCAACAATGCTTCCGAGTACGAGGCCCTTATCTCGAGAGCACGCATGGCCCGACGGCTTGGGGGCTGAGAGAGTAAAAATCCACACTGACTCCAAGCTGGTCGCTAGCCAAATCAACGGTGAGTATGAAGCTCGAGACGTACCAATGATCAAATACCTCTAATTGGTCAAAGACCTGGCCCAACAGTTCGAGGGATTCGAGGTAGTCCGAATAGCTCGGGAGGAAAACTCTCGGGCGGACTCCCTCTCTCGGTTGGCCTCTTCTCTCGATCCTGAAGGCACCCGATCGGTCCTCCTTGAAGAGCTAGAGCGCCCGAGCATTGACTCAGAGCTCGTCGCTGTTGACTCGGCCATTCTCAGCGACTGGCGTGCCCCCTACCTGTCGTGGCTCCGGGACTCCCAAGAACCTCCTGACCCTCGAGAAGCTCGCAGAATGAAGTACCAAGCCCGGCTCTTCGTCATTCTAGACGACACTCTCTACCGGAGATCTTTCTCCGGTCCCCTCCTGAAGTGTCTCGGCCCCGACGAAGCCAGCCGAGCCATCCAAGAGATTCATGAAGGTCTGTGCGGAGCACATTCAGGAGGAAGATCGCTCGCCAGGATCTACTACGGTAGGGTTACTGGTGGCCCACCCTACAGCGCGACTGCACGGCCCACGTACAACAGTGCGACCGATGCCAGCGATTCGACCACTTAATCCATCAGCTGGCTACGGAGCTCGTCACCCTGACCGAGCCATATTCCTTCGCTCGGTGGGGGATCGACATCCTTGGGCCGTTCCCCACGGCTCAGGCCCAGAAGAAGTTTATTATCATCGCCATCGACTACTTCACCAAGTGGATCGAGGCCGAAGCCACGGCGAGGATCACCGAGACAGTCGTCTGGAGTTTCGTCTGGAAGTCGATCATTTGTCGTTACGGCATCCCCCGGGTGATAGTAAGCGACAATGGTCGGTAATTTGATTCTCGCTATTTTTGAGATAGATGCGCCGACCTAGGCATTCGCAACCACTTCACCTCGGTCGCCCACCCTCAGGCAAATGGGCTGGTCGAAAATGCCAATAAGACTATCTTAAAAGGCATAAAGACCAGACTCGGCAAGGCCAAGGGTAGCTGGGTCGAGGAATTGCCTAGCGTACTTTGGTCACACAGAACGACTCCCAGAACGGCAACCGGTGAGAGTCCATTCCAGTTGGTATATGGCATTGAGGCCGTTATTCCATTAGAGGTTGCCAACCCTTCTCTCCGAGTCATCCGCTTCTCGCCCGAGGAAAATGAGCAAAAGTTACTCGAGAATCTCGACCTAGCAGATGAACTCCGAGAGATTGCCAGCATCCGAGCAATGGAATACAAGCGCCACCTCACTCGATACTACAACGCCAAAGTCCGAGACAGGCACTTCCAACCAGCAGACTTCGTCCTCAGGAAAGCCGAAGCCTCTCGACCACTAGAGGCGGCAGGGAAGCTATCCCCTACCTGGGAAGGCCCCTACCGAGTGGTCGAGACACTCGGGAAAGGTGCGTACAGGCTAGCTACAATGGAAGGGGAACCCATCCCTCGGACGTGGAATGCAGCCACACTACGCAGATTCTACTTTTGAATTTGTGCAAACAAGTTGGATGAAATAGAACTTTCTTCTTTTCATTCAAACAATTGTTGGTACATCAGAAAGGCAAAGCCAGTACATCGCATAGAAAAAAGTAAAAAATCCATCTAGCACTAATGCAAGAGGCCATCGCTCGGCCGACTCGGTCTTGATCTCCTCGCTTCCAGCCACTGACTCTGCCTCGTGTAGAAACTGGCTCGGACAAGAGGCGGTCGACCCAATTGGCTCGGGTGGCCCGTGACAAAGGTGACAGAGGGATTAAAAAGAAGGAAGGCTACCTTCAAAGTTGAACTTGGAAGAGGAAGAGGGAAGGAACACCTATGAATGCCTCGTCCTTCCCAACCTGCCGATTCTTTGGAACGTACAAAGAGCAAGCAGCCTCCGCAGAGTGAAAGAAATGACAGGGGAGGGCCCAGAAAGGAGGGAGCTTAATTTGCTTCCTGCCCACCCCTGGAGCGAGCAGAGAGAGAGTGGCGGCGGGTGTCCCAGATGCCCCCATCCGTCCTCCATCTCGGCGCCCCCCGGGAAGCCTCACGGGAACTGGTAATGGGGGCGTGCCTCCACACGTCGAACCCTCCCCAGATCCGCGCGACGACCATCGGATCCGTCTCAACTCCGCGCGACGACCGTCAGACCTGCTCAACAGCCCAAAGCAGCAAGAACTCTCTGCTCCTCCATCATCGGCATCGTCATCTTCCGAAGGATCCTCCATGCTCTGAATACAATGGCACAACGCAACATGAAGAAGGGGCGAGGAAAGACTGGTAGTGAAAATCCTAAGCGATGGAGAGGAAGGGACACCCTTCGGTCTTTTTATAGGCTAAGGGAGGCTACTTGCCTTAAATGACTCCCCCCTCGAAAACACGCCAAAGGAATTTTCCCCTCTGAACGGTCACCTCAAACCCCTCGTTTCCCACCTCAGCGGGATACACGAAGCAGCCAGGCATTCAAAGCGTGAGGAAACAAAAAGACAGGGGTCAGGAGCCCATCCAACCAGCATGCGAAACCCACGCAGGACGTATCAGCAATTTCCAACTACTGCAGATACGCTAATCGAACCACGGAAAGAAAGGCAAGAAACAAGTAAGTCATTTATTGCCTTGCAAAAAGGAAAGTCTTTCCTTTTCAGAAAAGGAAAAGAGACAAACAAAGGAAGAAGGCAAAATAGAGCGATACATCAGGCCTCGGGACCACTTTGAAGCTCGGGAATGGAAGGCACAGGTATTTCACCCCCGGCACGCTCGGTGATGGCCGGCCTTGGCACTGACCCCGCCTGCGCGGGAACTGCCTCTGCCGCGAGCCCTCCCGAGGCAGCCGGAGTTGGTGATCCCACCGGAGAAGAGCTCTCTGGATCTTCCCCGCCCGACGCAGAGGAGCTAGAAGATGACTCGTCTGAGTCATAGCACTGGCCAGAAGGGAAGTCGATCCCGGAATCTTGTGCCTCGGCATAGGCAATGGCCCGGTGGTAACCCTGCTTGAACCCTTTGCGGATGCCTCGGTGAAGTGCTGCCTCATAGTGTGGAAGGGCTACTTCCTGCAGGTCGGCTAGGTAGGCCTCCGAGCCCCTGTATTGCTCGATTGCCTCCGCTCCGACTAGCCCCATTCTCTCGGCAAGCTCGGCCGCCTTCCGCTCCGCCTCGACAGCACGCTTCTCGGTCTCCGCTGATCGCCTCTCTACCTCAGCCGCCTTCCGCTCCGCCTCGACCGCACGCTCCTCGGCCTCCATTGATCACCTCTCTGCCTCATCCAACTTCAGCATAGCCTCGGCCGCCCGCTCCTCGGCCTCCGCCGATCGATCCTCTGCCTCAATTCGGTCGGCCTCGGCCTCAAAATGAAGGCGCTCCGCTGCCTCCGCTCGGTCAACCAGCTCGGAGCGCTCAGCCTCCCCACGGCCGGCCAGCTCGAGATGGTGAAGGCGCTCCTCCTTAAGGAGTTTGCTTTTCCTCTCAAGCGATTCCCGGGCCTTGGCTAGCTGCTAAGTCAACGCGCCGACTTCCAGCCGGCTCGACAGCGCCAACGCCCTGATCGCGGAGAACTCCCGCCGGAGCCCCTCGTGTGCCTCATTGAGCTGAGCCAACTTCCTCTCACACCCCCCGAGGGTCCAAGCGAGGTTCGACCGCTCTGACTCTGCCCGGGCATAGGTCTCCGCCATTGTGGCCCCCATCTGGGCCATGACCAGGCCGCCCTCCATGGTGACGTCGAGGACCCCGGCTGGGGAGTGACGCTTGTCTCTGCCTTTTATCCTCGCGGACACCTCGCGCCAGAGCTTGTACAGATTGCTCGAGATACCGAGCCTTTCCAGCGCCACCGGCAGGGGAACCCCTTCCGCGCCCGACGCCTCGCCAGAAGGCCCGGATCGAGATGTGGGTTCAGCCACTCCGCGCACAACGGTTGGCTGGGGTTGCAACGCCCCTGCGGGTGAACCCCTGGCCTCGACCGGCGCTACGAGCTCGGCCGACCCATGCACCACAGACGTTTGGGGCTGCGACACCTCTACAGGCGAACCCTCGATCTCAACTGTCTCGGCCCGCACATCGCCACCTGAGACATCACCTATCCCGACCGGCCCCCCGGTCTCGGCCTCGGCTGTTTCTACTTCAGCCCCCTCTGTTCCCACCGAGGGGAGAGCCAACCCATCGTCACCATCCTTTGAGGGGCCCCTGGTCTCCTCGGCCCTCTCTCGCTCCGCGGATGGGGGAGCCAGCCCGGTTGGGTCGGCCCCATCTTGCCCCCGAGAGGGGAGCGCTGCTAACCAGAGTCACCCCCGGCAGTGATGAGGAGACCGGCCTTCTTGGCCCGTTTCCTGGCCTTTGCGGCTTCCCGCAACCTTCCCTCCATGGGATCCTTGCGCTTTGCGCCGCCCGGCCGTGAGGCCCCCTCGGAAGCCACCCCCTTGCCCTTATCTCGGGCTTGGGATCGACCCACCGAGACGCCCGGCTCATCAGCCGCCGAGTCGTCGGCAAGATCAATGATCTCAGCAACTTCCTCCAGAGGCTCCCGCCTAGTGTCTGCAACAGAGGAGAAGGCGTGATTTGGAAAAGAAAGGCAACCCCCACAGAAAAACCTAGATGGTGGTACCTGACGATTTCAGCCATGTGAGAAGACACCACTCGATGTTCTCCGGAGTCACCAGCTCCTCGGTAGACTGACGATTCTTCAGCAAGCGAGCGGCATACTCCTCCACATCTGAAGGGAACTCCTCCTGTCGGGGAGGGATATTCCGGTGGAAATTGGGCATCACTTGGCATCCCCAAGTTTCCTCCACCGAATGTATCTTCACCCAGAAAAATTGGGTCTTCCACCCTTTATGCGAGGAATCCTTCGTCGCCAGCGAAATGCAGCTCCTGTTCCTCCTCGCCTGGATGAAGTAAAAACCTTTCCCCGCCAACGGATGCGCCTTCAACTCAAAGAAATAATGGAAAAGGTCCAGAGAAGGAGGAACCCCGCACTGACGGTAGAGAATTCGGAAGGTAGAAAGGAGGAGGTACGAGTTGGCAACCAACTGAATGGGCGCCAACTAGAAAAAATTGAGGAGTGTGAGGACGATGGGCTCAAAGGGGAGGTGAAACCCGCTCTTCCACGCCAGAAGAAAGGTGCAGATGTGGCCCGTGCGGTCATCTAGACTCATCTCGTACGGGGCAGTAGCAACAAAGTTGTACCTAAAAGGCAGACGGAACCTGTGCTCCAGCCTCTTCACCTCAGCTTCCCCCAGCTCGCTGCGATTCGGGACGGGCGCTCTCGCCATCGGTTCGTCGCCCCATCCTACAGCGCACAAACGCTGGTCCGCCATGGATTTCGAGGAAGAGCTGGAAGAAGAATTCTCAAGGGATCCCGAAGATTCCGGGGGAGGAGGAAGCTGCCGGACCGCCTCCGTAGTTATCCTCACCAAGTCCTCAAATGTCGCCGCAAGTCTCTGCTCCTCCGCTGTGTCTTCACGGCACATCAAGGAGCCCCAAAAGCAAAGGAGTGAAGGAAAGCCAAAACCCTAGAGAGTCTGGAATGACAACCAGCGCCTGACGCCTATAAACCCTCGCGGGAGGCGGCATGTCATTCCGACCTTCGAGAAAAAGGGGGCCCCTTCATTTCAAATCCGTCAGGATCATAATTTTTACGGGCCCAGGTGACCACGGCACGTGGCTTCATAACACCGCCAGATCTCCACCCACCTGAGCCACGCTGG
Source organism: Amorphophallus konjac (assembly GCA_022559845.1). Classification (NCBI taxonomy): domain Eukaryota; kingdom Viridiplantae; phylum Streptophyta; class Magnoliopsida; order Alismatales; family Araceae; genus Amorphophallus; species Amorphophallus konjac. The sequence continues at coordinate 221,406,298 of CM040125.1, read as the reverse complement.
TCCAAAGCCCTCAAATACTACTCGTCCGAGCCTCCATTGGCTCGGGAGTAGGAGGGGGACAAGTGGAGAGGGAGATTTCTGTAGCCCATTCAAAGAGCAGCCCGACTAGGCCCGACAGGACCCAACGAGGCCAAGCTCGCCTAAGTGACAGCCCTTAGGGCCCACTCAGGGAAGAAAGCCCAATAAAAAATCGCTCGAGGACATAACGTTCCTTGGCGGCCTCTAGGCTTGGAGGGCCCGAATGTCAGTCAGGTCACAGGGAAGGTCCGGCCCAAGCCATATCTCCGCCCGGGAGAAGAAGGCGTACGCCGACCCATCCGATTTCGAGCTAAGCCTATCGCCCGGTAGGGCTGGCCTCCCTAAGCTCGGAACTGCTGACGATTGCTTATCCTTTGCAGCCGTTAAGAGTCCACAGCAGGCAGGAATTCAGGAAGGCAAGGGACTTCTTCTTCCCCAAGGTGATAATGTTCCCACGATAAGGCAATGAAAGCCTGCGATGAGGACGTAAGTCCCACCTGAAACCCCTCAGCTTACAGGACTCCAGGAGACGGCATACTATTTAAACCAGGGAGACCCTCCGACGAAGGTAAGGGCACTCATACACTCAAAGCTACTGAGCAAGAACCACTTCACCCTCTGGTGGAGAGGCATCTCGCGCACAAGCTCTCACCTCCCTTTATTGCTCCCGCCATAGCTCCACTGACTTAGGCATCGGAGGGTTTCCCCCAGGGTTTCCCCTGGGCCCCCTGATCCGTTTCCCTGTCTTGCAGTTCACTATCCGGTGATCCACCATCCGCTCAGGACCAGCGCGAGATCTCATCTCTTCACTAACAAAGAAAAGGGGGGTTGGAGCAATAAAAAATTTGAGAGATAAAAATGTATCTATGATAAGCAAGCAATGGCCAAATAAATGATGACAGAAAATAAATAAATAAATAAACAACAACAAATAAACAAAGAGAATAAAAAATGGTAAATTGAATAAAAAATGATAAATGAATAATAATCAAACAAAGGGCAATGAAGAAAATAAAATATATACGTGCACTGTAAAAATAAACAAATAAACAATACAAAGGGGAATAACATAAACGAAATAAGAAAAAAGAATTAAAAGAAGAGATGCATTCATGCATCTAAAAATAATAACAAGAATAAACAACAAACAATGAACACGATTGTACCCGCCTCGGGGCTCTCACCTCCTCTAGACCCGAGTATGGGAAATATTAATGGTGCCCGACAAGTCGTGCCTAGACCTTAGGATTCACCCCATTATGATCATGGCATAGCTTCGCTTCGGGCCAATAATCCGTTGTCTTCAATTCGTTCCAACCGGATTTCAACCGCATTCCCTCGTTTCTTGAGCAGCAAGTTTATCGTATCCCAGCATACATTGTCCCGACATTACACGAGTCTGCCCGAACACGGTCACGCCAGGCCCACCTCATGGGTCCATATGTGTGTACCGTAATGCCATGCACAACCTCAAAATAAAAAGGCCCCAATAACTCTCGAAATTAGAGAGATGTTGCCGAAATCACTTTTAAAATTATGAATAGATTTTCAAATAAATAATAAATAATAAAACTAAATACTATTACCTTGTATGCTTATATGAGCCGCTTCTTCGGTATATTAAATAGTGATTAGCAGAAAGTCAGATTATACCTGACCGTAGGCTTTCACTATGCGTAATGATAGTCTTCGGACCTAAGTTCTCCGCTTTGTATCAGAAGCCGATTTAATGAATAAATACTACCATGTTGTGTGCTTGCATGCAAATACATCTTTCATATATTCTACGGGCCCCATGGTCCTTCTATTTTGGTGATTAATCAAGGTTTGTCCCTCTCTCGGAGGGACGTAATTAACACCGTAGCCTTTACTGTATGGTGGGTTTTGAGTCCCGACACGAACTTCACAATCGACTAACCAAGTCAGATCGAGCGCACGAATAATTTGTCACCTATGTGATTGGCACGCCCATGCAAACATTTAAAATATTCCACCAGAGTGGCATGCCCGGTGGGACCCACTCTCCCTTCATCTTTTCGCCGAAATAGAGGGACCATGGGGCCCGACTCAAATATTCGTTCATCTTGTCTCTCCCATTTGCAGGTTGGAGCAATGACAAGCGGACTGTCTGGACTTGCCTTCGGCCCCGTAATCGTGGCCGACCATGCTGCATGCGGCTACCTTGCCGTACCAACTATCTGTGGCAACTTCCCCCCAGTTGTTGGCTTCCCCCACTTCCTAGGAGTTGCATTTGCGAGTCTTCTGCATGTGGAGGGCTCGGAACCTACGAAGTTGAAGAACGATGAAGCTACGGTCTGCCGAAGTGAGGGCCGAATTAACAAAACTCTCCTGAAGAGTCTAATAATTGTGAGCTGCCATGTTCACCACATTACTCACCCAATTGGGGCACACAAGAAGAAGCCTGCTGGGGGCAACAAGAAGAGCTCCAGAGCAAGAATTGCTGCTGCTCCCCAAGGTCGATTGTCAGCGACTGGGAAATCTATGTTAATCGGAAGCATCCGAGTCTATTTCAATGGCCGCAATGTTGAAGTTCTGCCGGACCTGGTCATCTCAACCGTCCCCACCCATAACACCTTCCAAGTGCTAGTAAGCCAGAATGTGAATTTTGATGAGAACAAGCAAGGGAGGCTTCTTCCAAAATTAATGAAGATTAAGCAAATGTGGGTTCTCAAGAGGACCCGAGATGCTGCAGCAGCCCCTCAGAACTTTAACAATTCTACTGATGTCCCTAGGAGAGGGGGCAATAAAGTGATGCATGCAGAGGAGGCCATAGCTACAACTCCTCCATCCACTTTCAGGGCCTGTGCAAGGCAAACTGATATTCCTAAATATTCAAGGAGTCTCAATCAAGTGGCCAAACCAGCACGGCTTTTATGCATGCCATTGGCCTGAATCCAAACATTACCTTCTGCCACCTCTACAAAGTGAAGCCAAGAAGACACAATAAGGATGGTCCGGGAATATTTCAATATCTTTGGAAGTCCCATCATGGGCCTGCAAAGGTCGCCTCTTGCCGTCAAGGCCGAAGAGGAAGGAAAAGACAAAATGTCACCGGTGAGGGTGAATGTGGAAGAGAGGCGAGTAAGGGCTAGAAGCCTTGAAAGGCCTCCACAAAATAAAACGATGAAAGGAATGTCAATATATAAAGAGCCGGCTTTCTCCTGCCAGGCCCGAAGGGGATTCAGAAAGTACAATAGAAGAATGTAAATCCTCACCTGTAATATGACAGGGGTGATGAGTGGGTATGGTACTATGCCGAATGAACAAGAAGATCCGGCTGAGATCACTGGGAGAAAAGGCCCAATGATAAGACACAACGAAATTACCACTGAACTACTGCAAGCCGCTGAGGGCAAACAGGTTGCTGATGAAGACATCACTACTGTCACTGCCAAAATGGTGGCATCTGAACAAGAAGGAGTATGCCCGGCTCCTCCATTTAAGTGTGCCTCTAATAGCCCACTCGAAGGCACCAGTAATGAAGCAGCAATGGACCCCGCCATCATAATAATGTTGCAAAGGTACCAGCAGGAGGTAGAACTGCTGAAGAAACAAGTAAATGAAAAGACTGAGCATGCTATGGCACCTGAGCAACCGGGGGCATGAGTCGAACCGTCACGGGAAGGTTCCAACCTCACGAGTGCTCCTTCACTAGTCGTTTTACAGACTGCTAGTCAGAACTGGCCTACTCCCTAGCATTGTTCCCAGTGGCTTTAGCCGGCACGGTGAATGCCTCCTCAAATGCACCAGCAAGATCCCTTATCGGAACCTATGTCACCTCATGTTGCGGCTTCGGCCTCACAATTGATGCATCCCGCCCACCTCTGCCCTCAACCAGCAGAGCCAGTTATGGTGAACGAGCTGATGGTAGAGCAATTGAACGAAGCAAGGTTGGCAAAGAGGGGAAGTGTAGATCATGCCCCCTTTGACATATATGAAGTGTCGTATCCAGCCTATCATGCTGCCAAGAGACTGCCACCTGGCATTAACAAGCCCCCAAAATTTGACAAATTCGATGGGCAGGGCTCCCCGAAAGAACACATTGTACACTATATAACAGCCATGGGCGACTTGGCGGCTGACGAGTCGTACCTACTGAAGTTTTTTGGGTCTTCTATGACAGGACCTGCCTTTGAATGGTATTCCACCCTACCGGCTGGATCTATTAAAGGCTGGTCAGATATGCATCATAAATTTGATGAGACATTTCACGATGTCGAGAAAAGGTAACTGTGGTCAAACTATTGGCAACCAAACAAAAAGATGATGAGCCTGCTGCAGAATATATCGAGAGATGGAGGGGTCTCAGCATGAGGTCCCGGCATCTTCCGCGTCCAGAAGATGCAATACAAATGTGCAAACAAAATCTAAATGAAGATATCTTGGAAAAGATAATCGGAATAGAAATTCAGTCTTTTGACCGATTAATTAATGTTGCCACGGAAGTGGAAGACTTCTTCGAGAGATATCCCTCACTTCCTGCAGACTCAAGTCACCAAGCCAGGAAGGTTAATAAGCGGCCGATGCTGAAAGCGGTCCATACTGTTAGCCTCGGGGCGAAAAGACACAAGTGGGTGCACAATCCTCCCCCAAATGAACCTGTTGAATGTCGAGAAAGGCCTCTTCGACGGAATAAGAAAAAGAAGCTCTATGCTTTCCCTAGGGATAGGACTCGAGCACTATTTGAGTGGGCTATCAAATATAACAAGATCACTCTTCCAAAGTCGAAGAGGCCTGATGATCTCAGGCGAAGAGATGATCCTTGCTTCTGTCTCTACCATAGAATCCTCGGGCACCCCATTGAGGATTGCCAAATATTCAAGGACATCGCCCAGGGCCTAATAAAAAGAGGGGAACTACAGATGGGGGAGCACAAAGTCAATCCTTCATGCCTACATGAATTACCTGCTCTAGGGGCATCAATCAATAAGACATCTATATGTCAACAGCTACCCGAAGAAGTGCCAGAGGCCTACAACCGGCACACCAATGAGGACTGTGCTCCAGCTCCTAAAGAAAAACAAAGGAATTATAAGCAATGCCAACAAGAAAAAGAGCAAGGCTGGCACCTTGCCCGGCTCTTGAGATGCATGAAGAAATCGACTCAGCCGTGCAATGGCTTCAAACCGTAATAAACGGGCCAAACGAGCATGAGCAGCCCTAGGGCCAGCCTATGCAGCTCAAGAAGCCTGCCCCTCAAAGATACAATGACCTTCACTGGCTAATAAAAAGAACCAAAGAAAAGGCAAAGATGCTGAATGCACCAAGCAACCCACTGTGGGGGCAGATGCCAACCATAAAGGGGAAGGAAAAGAAGAATGCAAAAGTTGAAAGGAGATGTATGGCCCTCTCCTGCAACACATTGTCAGCCTCGTCTGGCGGGGCGCAAACTGCTGATGAGGAAAATGAAGAAATCTACTTTGTGCCAAAAAGAATAACTCAGGCTGAAACTTCCGCCTCCCACTCATCTACTGGGTCTGGGAAAATGTCAAAACAACGCCCATCACCTAATAAGGGGGCTCAATACCAAATTCCTCTTCCATCCAGAGGCATAAAGCACAAGGAGTTCATCTTGAAGGAGCTACATGCAGTCGGCAATGATGGCAGGATACCACACATCTTATACAAACCAGAGGCGGAAGGTAGTAGCACTCCTGGCCCCTTCTTACAAGACTCCGCCTTGGTGGCGCTACTACACCAAAAATATCAAGAGATTGAAATGCTGCAGAGACAACTAAATGAATTGAATGTAAGTCTACCCGCGCCTCAATCGGCAGAACATCTATAGGAAGCGGCACAATCTAGTGCTGGCTCACCCGCAGCCTCAACAAGGCCAGCCATGCTCCGAATGATGCTTGAACACACAGGGGGCATTCCCCCTCAACCATTCCAATATCCAGTCCCCCAGGCATGTCAGGGGGAAATCGAAGCATGTCAAACGATGGTGCCAATAGGGCCGCATATGCAGCCAACTGCCCTACATCAAAGTCCAACAAGTCTGGTGACAATAGACAGACCGAGGACAGAACGAACAATGAGCATGAAGATGGCCGAAGAAGAAGTCACTGAGGCCGAATTACAAATAACCAAACAAAAAGATAATGAATCTACCCTGGACTATATAAGAAGGTGGAGGAATCTCTGTGAAAGGTGTCGATATCTGCCAAGCTACAGGGACTCCATTCAAATCTGCAAAGAAAATTTGAGAACAGAAATTCTACGATGGGTCATTGACATTAAAGCCATGACCTTTGAACAATTAAGTGACATTGTGGCTGATGTCGAAGCAGTTCTGCCAAAGCTTTGTCCGGCTTCTACAGCCTCGAGCCAGAAGAATAAACCAATCGACAAATACTCGGCGAAAAAAGAAATTTGCGCTTCAAATTTTGAAGTCTCCAAGCAACAAAAGAAGAAAACGAAAGAGGCAGCCAACCTTTCTTTTGCCGAGCGGGCAAAACAAGGGTCCTCATTAAGGGGCAGAATGATGAAACTATACTCCTTTCCAAAGGATAAGACTATGTGATGCGGGATGAGACCACGGACACGACAAGCTCGTGACTGCCCCTTAACGAGGGAAGCATCGGACGTGCGCGGTTGAGAAACCGGCAATGAGCTAGGGTGGTCGGCTCTCTTTCGTGCCCGGATCGGGTCACGGGACGGTGTCGCACTCTCTCGCAGCAGCGGTAATGAATAGATAAAGTGAGCTAGATATCCCTACACATGCTCTCTAGTAGCGGCATAAACAAATATATATGAAGTAAGCAAAATGCCGAGAAGGGAGCGAACACGATACCTCCACGCGCTCGACGTGGGGACGACGGACCCGGCCGAAACTCGTACTCCCGGGACAATTAATTCACCATATTACAGCAAATGAATTATTGCCCACTTCACGCAGGAAGGTAAAGGGCTACACAAACGGGCTCGGGAGAACCGAATTCGGGTTGACGGGCGGCTTCTCGCGTCTCTTCGGCAGCACCCGAACTAGTGACGGTGGGGCCCACGTGCTGTCCGGAGGGGTCGAGTGGGACCCGGTGACACCGCTGTAGTGGAGACACTTGGAGAAGTGCTCCTCGGGCTGGCGGCACGCTGGTTCGTCGGCCGGAGGCCGGGCGGCTCCGTTCGGCACCGGTCGGAAAAACCGATCGAAAATCTGCCGGTTCTGTATTTCAGCGCGCGCTCCGGCGAGAACGGACGCTGCGATCAGCACCGGTGTCGGAATGCGACGAGATCAGAGCCTTTGGAAAGCTGCTTTGAAGTACTGCAATCTAGTGGCCTTCAGAAAAATTCACCAGATTTGTACTCTGTGTTGACGAATTTTATATGCTGCTGTTGTACAGTAACTGAAGACTCAGATCTGCAGAGAACTTTCCTGAGAACTGCCTTTGACCGCTATGAAGACCTCAGATTCAGTCCTTGACCTCTTCATACAAGTTGTAGGAAATTAAGTAAGGAAATCAGGACTATTTTTGTACCTAGATTTTGAGGTGGTGATGATTTTTTCTGATTTTGGAAGGGGAGGGTGGTCGGATTGTGGATCTGACTGAAAACACTGTAGCAGAGGAAGAACACGAATTTCTAAAAATAGATAGAAGGCTGATAAAAAATTAAGAAAATTTGTGGAGGTAGGGAGTGATGGACAGAACGCCCAGTAAAATTGAGAGGGTTTGGACAAATCAAAAAGATGGTCGGAGGGGGAGAACTCAGAGGTTCTGTCACTGTAGATAGAAACCTGGCAGATCTGGGATGACAGGTTGGATGAAAATGTAAAAATACTACACGGTGGATTTTGGGCATGAAAAGTTAGGTGGCACTTGGGATGCAAGGGTAGAACACACCATAAAAATTGCAGCTTGAGATCTTCACTTGGAGGAGAGAAGATATTCGGACAAGAAGCCTCTGTCCAGGATGGACAGAACACCGAAGGCGGCTCCGCGGCGGCGTGATGGCGGCACGAACGGCGGTGGCAGCGGCACCGATGATCACTGGAGATAGAGAGGAGGGGATTGAAGATAGAACCACTCTAGAATTTTGGGTTGGAGAAGAAAGAACACCAGGGGAGAGAGGGAGAGAGGGCACACCCTTCTTGCTTCAAGTAATTTTCACATAATTTCTTCATTAATCTCTAATGACACTATACATAGGCTTATATAAAAAATGGCAAGGGGTGGGGGGCTGGGAATTTCGTGGGAAATAAGTCATTTTCTTCCCCCATGTGGTCAAAACTCAAAAAAAAAAAATTACATATGAATGGAGCACTCCTTTGACTAGGTAGGTAAGGTAGGTGGCCAACCTTTGAAATTTTAACCCCTTTGTCTCCCATGTGGTCAATTAGCATTCAAACCTTCTAGATGGCCACCTAGGATGGTTGACCAGCCCCACATGGATGAGGTGGACCAATGGGGAAGGGGAGGGAGCCCCCTAACTGGACCTACTACACATTTGCACAAAAACCCACACAATCCTAGGGAATGACACATTGGCTTACAAAGCCTTACAATTGTACATATACTTTCCCAAGGATATAAAAGTAAATAAAAGGACTCAAATGTAAAAAAAAAAGTTAATGCTCGACGTCGATTCCCATCAATTCTCCCCGGGTGGGAGGAACTCGACCCCGTCGAGTAGGGGTATGGATGCTCGAGTACTCCGGCGGATCCGTCACCGTGCCGAGTAGCGCGGGTATGCTCCACTCCAAGTGACCGTCACCTGCCCAATCCATATATACTCGATATGCACAAGCTGCTACGGGCTAGAGGTGGACACTCCGGGTGGGGCACTCTCAAAAGGGAAGGAAGCAGCTCGAAGACTCACTAGGAATCACCGCTGAGTCCCTGTAGGTGACTGATCCGGGTATAGATGTAGAACCGGTCCCATACTCATCGAGTGAGTCTACTCGCTTTCACACTCATAAGGGACTGACATCGACGAGCTTGCACACGACATATGCAGACTCACCATGCACTAACACACATATGCAAACCACATAAATAAGAAACCGACTCATACATGACTCTAGACACACCTATTGTTAGTCCGACCCGTACATAGGTGACGGCGGACCAGGACACCCGAATGTGTGCCATGCATGCATGTTATGTAACCGGAGATGGGTGGTATAGGGAACACCTAAACATCCAAGTATGACCCAGTCATGCATGGACGGCCCTTTGGATTTGGGGGACTTGAGAGGGCTAGGAGGGCCGAATGTTGTTGTATCGTGGACGGGCTTGGTGGGTGTAAATGACCCGGCCCGTGGGGTAGGAGTGATATAGTGGACTCCCTTGAAGAAATGAACTATATAAGGTGGGTCATGGGGTCCACTAAGGAATGGGTCAAAGGGATCGAAGAAGGTATGACCCCTTATGGTGGGCTCCCCCAAGTCACGGTCCCACGTGTAGAAGTTTTGAAGGTGTGGATAGTCACCTTCTTGCATTGTGATGGGTGGGACGGGGATCGTAAGCAAGAAGTATGATTCCTCCCTCGGACAAAAGGGTATGGATTCGGGCTCGGCCGGTAAGGGAAGGAGTAAGAGGATCTCCGTGGTGACACAACCCACGGTGCACTTGGAGGTAATGGACCCATAGGCCGGATGGGTGAAGCTAAGAGTAGCGGGTGGGTCGAAGCCTCGGGCCAATAAATGTGTAAAGGTCAACTGCCAGTCTAACCCTTTAAGCAGGTCGTCCAATGTGTCCACATAGTGACGAGACCGAAAGGTGGTATGAAATGAGTTGCGTGACACTAGTGGTAGTGCGGGGTCCATTGATGGGAAGGGAGGTGGGACCAAGCCATCCTTGAGCCAACTAAGAAGCGGCTCGGTTATGAAAAGCGTACCCGTTAGAAATACGGGTGGCTCGGGCCTTGGTGGTTCCAAATGAGAGGATTCCGAATCAAATTCAGAAATAGAGATGGATGACATTGGAACTCTCTCGAGTGGTGAAGGCCATGGTATAGACGGCTGGGAGGTGGATGCTTGTCGAAAGCCACCATACCGAGAAAAGTGTGACTCAAATGGTTCGACCACTAGAGCGACCAAATAGGATTCCGCTAGAGAGAATGCATTGCGGATAAGACATTCCAATTGGAAGTGAAGGCGCAAACCTCTCTGGAACTGAAATGCGGCCGTGTTGCTCTCCTCTCCCATGCCATGTTACAACCAATACTTATGATATGCCCGAATGTACTCGGACACGGACCTATCACCTTGGACGGGTCGACATGGGTTGGCCATAGTTGCCAAAATACGGGAATGGATCCCTAGGAATGGATATGCAAGGCCATTTGGGCAAGACACTAGACACGACCCTAAGTAATGCAAAGTTGGAATGCATGCACACTAAGGACCCTAGACGTAAACGAAGACTCGGTACGTGGTGGAGATAATTGACCCGAAGGTCACTCACACAAGTGTGTGGCCTTCCCGATAGGCGTAGCCTAACGTTCGGACAACACCTTTTGATATACCGAGTAAAGGGATGTAAATATAAAAAGACACTTTTTTTTTATTTTGAAACAATGATGAACCTAAACACGACTTAGACAATGACTAATAACTAGACGTAAATGACACTTTTTTTTGTGAATGCAAACACCCTAGACTCAACCTGGCTCTGATACCAAATTGATGCGGGACGAGACACGGACACGACAAGCTCGCGATCGTCCCTTAATGAGGGAAGCGTCGGACGTGCGCGGTTGAGAAACCGGCAAGAGTTAGGGTGGTCGGCTCTCTCTTTCGTGCCCGGATCGGGTCACGGGACGGTAACGCTCTCTCTCACAGCAGCGGTGATATAAATAGAAAGTGAGCTAATTACCCTATCATACTCTCTAGCAGCGACATAAACAAGCATATATGAAATTAAGTAAAATGCCAAGTAAGGGAGCGAAGGCGATACCTCCACGCGCTCGGCGTGGGGAAGACGGACCCGGCCGAAAACTCGTACTCCCGGGAAACTTAACACACAATAATTACAGCAATGGGAACATGCCCACTCCACGCAGGGAGGTAAAGGGCTATACAAATGGGCCCGGGAGGACCGAATTCGGGTTGACGGGAAGCTTCGGGTGTTGATTCGGCTACACGCGTGTTCACGACCGTGGGGCCCACGTGCTGTCCGGAGGGGCCGTGTAGGACCCGGTGGCACCGCTATAGTGGAGACACTTGGAGAAGCGCTCCTCTGGCTGGCGGCACGCTGGTTCACCGGCCGGAGGCCGGGCGGCTCCGTTCGGCACCGGTCGGAAAAACTGATCGGAAATCTGCCGATTCTGTATTTCAGCGCGCGCTCCGGCGAGAACAGACGCTGCAATCAGCACCGGTGTCAGAATGCGACGAGATCAGAGTCTTTGGAAAGCTGCTTCGAAGTATTGCAATCTAGTGGCCTTCAGAAAAATTCACCAGATTTATACTCTGTGTTGGCGAATTTTATATGCTGCTATTGTACAGTAACCGAAGACTCAGATCTGCAGAGAACTTTCCTGAGAACTACCTTTGACCGCTATGAAGACCTCGATTCAGCCCTTGACCTCTTCATAAAAGTTGTAGGAAATTAAGTAAGGAAATCAGGACTATTTTTGGACCTAGATTTGGAGGTGGTGATGATTTGTTCTGATTTTGGAAGTGGAGGGTGGTCGGATCTGGGATCTGACTGAAAACACTGTAGCAGAGGAAGAACACGAATTTCTAAAAATAGATAGAAGGCTGATAAAAAATTAAGAAACTTTGTGGAGGTAGGGAGTGATGGATAGAACGCCCAGTAAAATTGAGAGGGTTTGGACAAATCAAAAAGATGGTCGGAGGGGGAGAACTCAGAGGTTCTGTCACTGTAGATAGCAACCTGGTAGATCTGGGATGACAGGTTGGACGAAAATGTAAAAATACTAAACGGTGGATTTTGGGCGTGAAAAGTTAGGTGGCACTTGGGATGCAAGGGTAGAACACACCATAAAAATTTCAGCTTGAGATCTTCACGTGGAGGAGAGAAGATATTCGGACAAGAAGCCTCTGTCCAGGATGGACAGAACACCGAAGGCGGCTCCGCGGCGGCGTGATGGCGGCACGAACGGCGGCAGCGGCGGCACCGATGATCACCGGAGATAGAGGCGAGGGGATTGAAGATAGAACCACTCTAGAATTTAGGGTTGGAGAAGGAAGAACACCAGGGGAGAGAGGGAGAGGGGCACACCCTTCTTGCTTCAAGCAATTTACACATAATTTCTTCATTAATCTCTAATGACACTATACATAGGCTTATATAGAAAATGGCAAGGGGTGGGGGGCTGGGAATTTTGTGGGAAGTAAGTCATTTTCTTCCCCCATGTGGTCAAAACTCAAAAAAAATAAATTACATATGAATGGAGCACTCCTTTGACTAGGTAGGTAAGGTAGGTGTCCAACCTTTGAAATTTTAACCCCTTTGTCTCCCATGTGGTCAATTAGCATTCAAACCTTCTAGATGGCCACCTAGGATGGTTGACCAGCCCCACATGGATGAGGTGGACCAATGGGGAAGGGGAGGGGGCCCCCTAACTGGACCTACTACACATTTGCACAAAAACCCACATAATCCTAGGGAATGACACATTGGCTTACAAAGCCTTACAATTGTACATATACTTTCCCAAGGATATAAAAGAAAATAAAAGGACTCAAATGTAAAAATAAAAGTTAATGCTCGGCGTCGATTCCCATCACTATGGCTCTTTTTGAGTGGGCCCATGAATGTGGTAAAGTGGTTCTTCCAGAGCCGAAGAAACCAGGCGACTCCACAAGGAAAGACGATCCACATTTCTGTCCTTATCACCAAATGTTGGGGCATCCTATTGAGGATTGCTATGTGTTCAAGGACATTATTGAAGGCTTGAGCCAGAAAGGCGAAATGCAGTTGGGTGAGTACAAGGTGGACCCACCGTGCCCTCATCAAATGCCCATCTTCAAAATTGCAGCCCCACGCAGCATCGCTTCCCCAGCTGCTCCTCACAGATTTGGCTAAAGTCAACATTTAGTATAATCCCGCAGCTCGAATGTGGATGTTTACAAAAAAAAGAGAGAGAAAAGAAAGTAAGAAAATGGCCTGTTCTGGGGGTAGGCACCAAAAAAATGATGAATGAAGGGGGCCTTGATGGCTGCATATGCTAGGGGAAATATCACTCCCCTCATGACGTGGTCTGTGCCGAATAAGAAACCACCATTGTGGGATCGGTATGGTGGAGGGAACCACTCATCCCCTCTATGAGGAGGTGAGCGCTCTCCTATGCACCCGCCTTGGTCTGTTAAAGGAAGGGCAGCGACTCTATACTACACTGGCAGCGCCATCAGAGTTATCCATTCAAAAAAAAAAGAAGAAGAAGAAAAAGGATGAATGCAAGACAAAAGAAGAAAGGAAGTTATGAGGTCAATAGGGCTTCCCCATACGCCTCATCCTACGGGGATACTCCCCACTTGTCTCACCGGGACTGAACCTCTACCGTTGATTTAGGACCTATGCCCCCGGCCAAGGTATTCTCGTTGTCTTCTGGCGTTGGGACAACAATGATGCAGATACACCAAGAGATGCTACATTTATCTCATGGGGTTCTCCCACTGTTGCCGGTTCTGACCCCTTGCCCATCAGTCCCGTCGGGCTGGGTCCACAAAGCCTTTTTCCTTGGCCTAAGGGGCTCCGCCCTGGCTGAGCTTGAAAATTACCTTTTGTCCCATCGGGCTGGGTCAACAAAACCCTTTCCTTGGCTCGAGGCACTTCACCCTCGCCGATCCCTAAAATTACCCTTTGTCCTACTAGGCTGGGTTCATAAAGCCCTTTTCTCGAGTTGAGGCGCTCCACCCTCGCCGAGCTCGAAATCTGTCTCTAGCCTCACGGAACTGGGCTCTTAAACCCCTTTCCTTCCCGGCTCGAGACACCCCGTCTTGGCTAGACTCTTGGACATTGATCCCTAGTCCCACCGACGTAATAAATAATGAAATTCATCAATAGTCCTACAAAACAAAATATCCCGCACCGCAAACGAGTCTGTGCCAGGGAGACCAAAAACAAAACAAAAAAAGCACAACAAAAAAAAACAAAAGAAGAAAGAAATAAATAAATAAAGTGACGAAATGAAATGATGATTTAAAAAAAACTTAATGAATCAACAAACTCAACAAATTCAACAAAACTGATAAATTCAACAGATTTAGCAAACTCAATAAACCCAATAAATAGAACAAAATCAATCACCAAAATAAATCAATCAATCCGATGAACTAAATAAACCACGATAAACTTAATCAATTCAATAAATCAAACAAGCCAAATAAACTCAGGAGAACTAATAAACCCAACGAGCCCAATAAACCCAATAAAATCAATAAACTCAATTGGTACAATAGAATTCAATAAACCCAATGAACCAGAACAAATCAATCAACCCAATAAATCAATGAACTCAATAAACCTAATAAAACTGAGAGACTCAATGGAATTGACAAAATGTTCAACAAACCCAATAAGCTCAACATACTCAATGAATCAACAAACCGAATACACCAAATAAACCTTAATAAACTCAACCAATGAATTCAATGAACTTAAAAAATTCAACAAACCCGATAAACTCAACGAACTAAACCAACAAACTCAATAAACCCAACAAATTCATTAAAACTGATAAATCCAATAAACCCAATAAACTTAACAAATTCGATGAACTCAACAAATTAAACAAATTCAATCAATACAAACTAATAAACTAACAAAAAGTCCTCTTCGCTTTGTCTCAGACCCTCTATCTGGGCAAGGTTTGTTGATCCCGTCATCTCCACGTGTCAACATCCATATTCTATCCTAGCTTAGATCTCACGTCTCTGCTGGGTTGGCCAACTTTGACATGACGTCAGTTTGACATCCTCATCTACACATTCTACCCTTGTTTCCGACCTTTCGTTTGGGCAAGGTTCATTGACTCCGATATTTCATCGGATTAACATCAATATTTAGCCCTGGGCCTGGGCCTCTCATCCCTTTACTATCTGGTCTGCCCTTACCCCAAACCTTCTATCGGAACAGGGCCCGTTGACTTCGACATGACGTCGAGTCAACACTTATCCTATATTCTGCTCTTGACTTAGGCTTCACGTCTTTGCCAAGTTCGTTGGCTTCGACATGACGTCGAGTCAACACTTATACTATATTCTGCCCTTGGCTAAGGCCTCACGCCTCTGCCAAGTTTGTTGGCTTTGACAGGACGTCGAGTCAACACCTATTCTATATTCTGCTCTTGGCTAAGGCCTCACGCCTCTGCCAAGTTCGTTGGCTTCGATATGACGTCGAGTCAACACTTATCCTATATTCTGCCCTTGGCTAAGACCTCTCACCTCTGCCAAGTTCGTTGGCTTGGACAGGACATCAAGTCAACACTTATCCTATATTCTTCCCTTGGCTAAGGCCTCACGTCTCTACCAAGTTCGTTGGCTTCGACAGGACGTCAAGTCAACACTTATCTATATTCTGCCCTTGGCTAAGGCCTCACGCCTCTGCCAAGTTTGTTGGCTTCAACAGGACGTCGAGTCAACACTTATCCTACATTCTGCCCTTGGTTTAGGCCTCACGCCTCTGCCAAGTTCGTTGGCTTCGACATGACGTCGGGTCAACATTTACATCCAATATTCCTCCCTTGGCTTAGACCTCACGTCGTTGCCAAGTTGGTTGACTTTGGCAGTCTATCAGGTCAACAACCATTTTCTACCCTGCCCCAGACCCTATGTCTCTCCTAGGCTGGTCGTTTTCGACATGACTTCGGGACGACAATAGTGTTTTATGTCTGCCCTTGTCTCGGACATACCGTCTAAGCAAGGTTTGTTGACTACGACATCCCGTTGGGTCAACGTCCATATTTCACCTTTGGTTTGAACATTCCATCCGGTCAAAGAACAAAAGGACCCCTTCATCTTCGGCTCGGGCCTCTCACCCGGTCGGGAACAAAAAGACCATTTTTACCTTGGCTATGCCCTTCCATCCAGTTAAAGAACAAAAGAACCCTTCTACCACCAACATCATGACCTTTCGTCCAGGCTAGCACGTAAGTTAACAAAAACATCCTTATCCAGTGTCGTGGCTTCTTCCGCCTAAGCCGGTGAATATTATATCTTGGCGTCATGGTTTTCCACCTAAGCCAAACTACCCGACGTCATGGCCTTCCGCCTAAGCTGGTAAATGTTATATCTTGGCGTCATGGCCTTCCGCCTAAGCCAAGCGGCACGGCATCATGACTTTGCGTCTAAGCCGTTAAACACCCTTGTCCGGCGTCATGGCTTCTTCCGCCTAAGCCTGTGAATATTATATCTTGGCGTCATAGTTTTCCACCTAAGCCAAGCTACCCGGCGTCATGGCCTTCCACCTAAGCCGGTAAATATTATATCTTGGCGTCATGGCCTTCCACCTAAGCCAAGCTGCACGGCGTCATGACTTTACGTCTAAGCTGTTAAACACCCTTGTCCGGCGTCATGGCTTCTTCCGCCTAAGCCGATGAATATTACATCTTGGCGTCATGGTTTTCCACCCAAGCCAAGCTGCCCGGCATCATGGCCTTCCGCCTAAGCTGGTAAATGTTATATCTTGGCATCATGGCCTTCCGCCTAAGCCAAGCTGCACGGCATCATGACTGTACATCTAAGCCGTTAAACACCCTTGTCTGACGTCATGGCTCCTTCCGCCTAAGCTGGTAAATATTATATCTTGGCATCATGGTTTTCCACCTAAGCCAAGCTACACGGCGTCATGGCCTTCCACCTAAGCCAAGCTATACGACGTCATGACTTTACGTCTAAGCCGTTAAACACTCTTGTCCGGCGTCATGGCTTCTTCTGCCTAAGCCGGTGAGTATTATATCTTGGCATCATGATTTTCCACCTAAGCCAAGCTACCCGGCGTCATGGCCTTCCGCCTAAGCCGGTAAAAATTATATCTTGACATCATGGTCTTCTGCCTAAGTCAAGCTGCACGGCGTCTTGACTTTACGTCTAAGCCATTAGATATCCTTGTCCGGCATCATGGCTTCTTCCGCCTAAGTCGGTGAATATTACATATTGGCGTCATGGTTTTCCACCTAAGCCAAGCTACCTGGCGTCATGGCCTTCCACCTAAGCTGATAAATATTTTATCTTGCGTCATAGACTTCCGCTTAAGCCAAGTTGCCCGGCATCATGGCTCTATGCCTAAGCCGGTGAATATTCTGCCTTGGCAACATGACATACCGTCTAGGCCAAGTTGTCCGGCGTCATGGCTCTATGCCTAAGCTGGTAGATATTCTGCCTTGGCATCATGACATTATATCTAGGCCAAGTTATACGGCATCATGGCTCTCCGCCTAGGCCGGTAAATATTCTCCCTTGTCATCATGACCTTCCGTCTAGGCCAAGTGGTCCGACGTCATGGCTCTTTGCTTAAGCCGGTGAACGCTCTCTCTTGGCGTCATGGCCTTATGCCTAAGCCAAGTCATTCGGCGTCATGACCTTCTGTCTAAGCCGACAGTCATCTTATCATTGGCCCAAGAACTATCATCCAACCCAATGAACAAAAAGACTATTCTACCTTGGCATTACGGCCTTACATCCAAACCAAGCCTTTCGGCGTCTCGACCTTCAGTCAAGGCCGACCATCACCTTACTATTGGCCCGAAATTGTTGCCCGAACCAATGAACAAAAAGACCCTCCCTTGGTTTCACACCAACTCCTGACCCCTCTCGGGATTCGCAACAACATATAACATCTTCTCTCCATTGTCACGGCATCAGTCACTTACCTATCAAACTGTCGGCATGCGGGTGTGCCTATCAAGCCCCATATAAAAAAAAGAGAAAAAGAAAGAAAAGAAAAGAAAGAAGGAAAGAAAAGGGAAAAAAGAAAAGAAAACAAAAGAGAAAAGAAAACAAAACAAAACAAAAAGATAAAAAAGAGGGAGCATAACATGGTTTGCTTGCTTGCATGTTTTGCGTGCACATTTGCTTGTAACATAGCATTAATACGTTTCCTTCAAAATTTCTAAGACCGCGTGCTCTCTTGCTAAATAATACTACCCATATTTTGTGTCGATGTGCATCACAGCACACACTAAGGAATTAAAAGCCAATTCTCGATAAGTGCATACGGCCAAGGGAAGAGTCGTGGCTATGTTGCTAGCACAACTCGCATGATACACCCTGGACGAAACTCCTACACTTCGCACACGATATGAGCAGTGGCCCCTAGCTGTAGGGACGTCATAAATTCTTCCTAACACTTCATGGATGCTTAGAATCTCTGCATTCGCGCGAAGGGTAATTGTGAGGAAAAAGCTGCCTACCCCCTTTAAAAATATATATATGAATAAAAGTATGAATCCTATTAGTCGGGAATCCCCATTGAGACACATGAGGAAACTCACGCCGAACGGTGAAGTCCATAATAGCACTATGAATAAAAGGATGAATCCTAGTAGTCGGGAATCCCCATTGAGACACATGAGGAGACTCGCGCCGAACGGTGAAGTTCATAATAACATTGCGAATAAAGGGATGAATCTTAGTAGCCGGGAATCCCCATTGAGATATATGAGGAGACTCGCATCAAACGGTGAAATTCTGAATAAACAAGGGGATGTGCGAAGCTACCAAAAGTCGAGAACCCCAAATGCATGTGTAGGCGATAAAGTAATCCTCTAGTGTTACTTAGAACGTCTGTACATCCTTATGTTTAGGGCTCGCTGCCCATATAATTGCACTTTCACTCTATGGAAGAATAGTTCTGGGTGCGGATTGTGGCTTATGCTATGCATATATCCTACGCAGTTTCCTCATCACGTATGCACGTCTCCCTTAGTTGTTCCTTGTGAATTGCACTCCATCCGTGAATGTTGGGCTTTGTCCTTATCCTATCCCTGATATAGGGGAACTACACTATATATATACTATGCCTGCTGGTGATGAGTGCTTGCGTGTTTGCGTGAGAATAAAAATTATGATGATAGAGAAATAAATGAAATAAAAATGATGATAATAATAATAATAAAATAAAAAGAATAAAAAGGATGATAATAATGAATAAAAAAATAAGGATAATATCAGAATAATAAATGAAAGACAACAGACATTTTCAGATGGGCTATGGGCTACACCCGCGGGTCCCTCTCTTTCGTCTCTCACTCGCGACACCCGCAGGTGGGGGGCATTTGTTGACACTGAAAATATTTCTAATTTTTCTCGACCTTTGTTTTGGCAGGTCATAAACACTGGCCGAGTGCCCCTACACCCCCAAAATGGGGAGCCGATGGTTCAATCAGCGGAAAACCCGAGTGATCCAATCAAGACACGCAGAATGCCGAAGTGGTCCGTAAGTGGCCAGAAGGACGTCCGATCAGGGCAGAAATACTTCGAGGGGTGGCCCTCCTAATGAAAACACTCCACGTGTCCACAGCGTGAAGTTGGCGGTGCAAATTGCTGAGCCGAAGGCTAAATTAGGGGAAAACTAGAGTAACCCGATTTGGGTACACATTATGCCGGAATGGTCCGTAAGTGATTGGAAAGTCATCCGATCAGGGCAGAAATACTTTGAGGGATGTCCCTCCTAATGAAGACACCCCACGTGTCCACAACGTGGAGTTGGCGGCACGAATCAACATGCCGAACACCAAATCAGGAGAAAACCTGGGTTACCCAATTCAGGTACGCATCGCACCGGAAAAGTCAGTAAGTGGCCAAAAGGACGCCCAGCCATGACGAAAATACTTCCAAGGGTAGTCCACTCGATGAGGATATCCCACATATATGCGAAGTTGAGTTGGTCGCATGGATTATAGTGCCGAAGGCCGAATCAGGACAAAACCAGAGAAGATCGGCAGGGGTTCGGCACCCCGGAATCACTGGAAACTGTAAATCGGGGCTCGAAAATGATTAAATCTATACTCTGAGGCCACTACCTCAAATCCAAGGTTGTACCGGACGTCGAGCTTCCATTTGGGCCAGTTCCGAGGTGAAATGACAAAAACTACGCAAATGCCATCCATTGAGTCGGTGGCACACTTTATTCAAAAATGAATTGGCAAAAAGAAAAAAAGTGATGAGTTGGTGGCACTTTTGGCACCTTTTTCAAATGAGTCGGTGGCACCTTTTTGGGACCTTTTAATGTGAATCGGTGGCCCATGTTTGCAAGGTGAATCGGTGGCACCTTTGCTTGTGCCATTGAGTCGACGGCGGTCCCCTCAAGCACGAGTCGGTGCCGTTGCCCTAGGGTCCCGTCCACCCTTCGATCCCGTGCTTTCATCTATAAATACTCCACTTCCAGTGCCGCAGAAAAGGGGAGAGGATTGGAGAGACCAGAGCCCTCAAAAGAAAGAGACCGAAGAGGAAAAAAGGGGGAAGAAGAAAAGGGATCCACCGAAGGAAGAAAGAGAGATCGGTCGAGCAGAGGGAAAGAGCTGAGGGCAAGAGAGGGGAGAAGGTTGGTTCCCCTGAGGGACCTTCTCCTTTATTCATCTCATTCTGTAGTTTGCTTTTATATATCAATCTCCCTCTTCCTTCTTTGGTTGGTATTCTTTTGTCTTCCTCAATTCCCTGCTTGATGTACTCTCTGTTGATATCCCTCTGCAGTTGTAGAGGAGAATGAATTGTTACATTTGTTTTCTTTGTAATCGATCTTGTTACCGACTGCCACTATTTTTTTTATCGATTCCACTTCGAGCTTCCCAGTTCTCTCTCGAGCGTGAGGAGGCCCCGACGGGATAAATGCCAGTCGATCTTGGGATCGCTCAGAGTAGGGAAGAAGGTCCGTGATGATTTACCTCCATGGAATGGCTATGCCACGCCCTAAACGGGTGACATTAAATTCCCTCCCCAGGGCTGCAACACCGGTCGATAATGTTTTCGATTGATCCCGTATCTCCATAAGTTGAATTATGAATAGGAAATCACCGAGTGCCCCTTCACTCGCTCAGTCAGTTGTAGGGGCACCGGGAACTACAACATCTGTCGCAGTGACTATCTTTTTGCCAGGGCCACTGTCTGCCCCTGTAGGTGTTCCACGTTTTGTTTTGATGGGTGTTGTTCTCAACTCCCCCTTCCTCAGACACAGGCATGACCCCTTGCCTAAGGACTGGGATCGTCTGAATCAAACTCTACCTTATGGTAGAATCGGGGGTGTCTGCTATTGTGCCTCTGTGATTTTGATGATAGCAAACAAGATAAGTCACCATGTGTTTGCATGAAAGATTGTATGAAAGATTGAATGTTTATGCATCTGCTCTTTGCACTATACATTAATGAGGATCGCTTGCTGTGCATTGCTTAAGTCAATGCTGCTGAATAATTACTGTATGCATCACGAGTATAATTGTTTTATGCATTACGAGTTTGATGAGCAGTTCATGGGTATGCTAGTGCCTGCATCACATTGAAGAAGGTCAGTGCATTTTTTGTCTCGGCGAAAACTTTGCATTAGACATATGCATCTTACTTTGCGTCTTATATAGCATGGTCAGTGCATGGTTTACTTCGGTGCATATGTGCACTCAGTGCAATGTTGGTCGTGAACATAACATACTTAGGTCGGTGCATATAGAAGATCGGTGCAAAGTTTTGCCTCGGTGCATATTGTGTTCATGCTCACAAACAAGGTCTATGCATTTCCCTGTTCACATGCATATAGGTATGTGCTTTCGAGTCCGTGCACACTTGCTTGGCAGATAGAAGTCGATGCAAGCTTAAGTCTAAGGAGTCCTCAACGTCAGTACATTCCTAGCTTGTGCATGTTATAAGTCGGTGCTACTTAGTGTTTCACTTTCGATTGAGTCGGTGTAAACATTGGCGCTGCACGATAGTGAGTCTGTGCAATACTTCTTCTTGCACGATCCCCTCGGTGCAAGTCCTGCTTACTATCACAGTAAGTCGGTGCATTGGTCGTCCTGCACTCTCATACTTGATGAATTATCTGTTTTCCATCTCATTAAGTCGGTGCAATATTTATGACTGCACATGATTAAGTCATTGAAGTGATTTTCTGTGCATAAGGTAAAATAGGTGCACATCACTGTTGCACAACATGGTAGGTCAATGCATCATTCAGTCCATGCACTCTCCTCAGGCAACTCGGTGCAAGTTTGCTTAGACTGCATATCTGATCTCGGTGCAAGTCTTGTCTTAGGCAATAAAAGGTTGGTGCATTTTTGTTGCTGCACGCTTGCACACAGTCGGTGCAAGTTCTGTCACATGACCTCGGTGCATGTTTATGTTAGTTCATATCTAGGTCAGTGCAAGTTTGTAGTCGGTGCAACCTTTGTTAATGCACACAACTAAGTCTGTGCATGTTGATCTCAAGGCATTTCAAGTCTGTGCAATGATTATACTCTGCGTATTCATAGTCAGTGCATCTATTGGCCATATACTGGAATCAAGTCCATGCATGAGTGTGTGCAAACACCACATTGAATATGTGCACTTCAGCACTGACATTATATCTACTCCGTGCAATCTCTTTACATCTTGTATAATATCTGAAGATGACTTTATGTCTGATGTCTTGGCAGGTGCTTTTTCGTGAAGGTTACTAAGGGCACGTGATCCAAGAATGGCGGAGGTGCTAGGATCGTGACACGTGGAAAGCAGTTGAATTCGGATGCTGCCATGTGGCCTAAGAATGTCAGATCTGGATCAGGCATTTGGGCAGGAAACGTGGAGACCACGCGCCACACGCTCTGCTGCCAGGATAAATAGAAGATTCCTCGTTCAGAGGAAGTGGCTGGAAGATCGAAAAAGCTTTTGGTAGCAGAAGAAGAACAGAAGCAGATAGAGAAAAAGAGCTAGGTAGATCCAGCCTAAGAGAGAGCAGAAGAAAAAGAAGAGAGTTCGTGAGTTTGAAAGAGGAAGGAGAGGGATTGAGCACCTGAAAAGAGAAAGTAGATAAAAAGAGAGAGATAGCTGGAAGGGAAAAAACTGCGGCGCATTGAAGATCAGGTTTTCTGTAGTGCTCTCTGGATCAGACCCGAGACACTTGGCTCCTGCGTGAGTATTTTTAGTTTGGATTTATCGACAACTTTCTATTGTTGTATCTTGTTCCTTGTTCTTCTTTCTTTTACATTTATTCAAGCTATTTGTCAACATTGCAGAGGATTGGTGCCTTTGCGCCGCAGGCTGTGTTGCTCAGCGTTGCAGAGGATCGGTTCCTCTGGACGGCCAAGCTGTATTGCCCAGCGGATGGCGAAGCTATAATGCCCAACGGTCAAGCTGTTAATCAGCGGTCGACTAAGTTGTAAGGCCCAACGCAAGATGTTAGTCAGCGGTCTGTTGGCAAGCTGTGTCGCCCAGCAGTTTTCAAGCTGTGAGTCAGTAGGAATCCACACTCGGGTTGAGTGTGGGGTGGACGTAGGTCTGAAGGACCAAACCACCTAAAAGTTTGGTTTTCTGTGTGGTTTGTTTGTGTGACTGTTTATCCATAGATGCATGATAGGCACGGTTTCAATGTATACCCCTAGTTAAGTCAAGTCTTGCATCTGTTCATGGAGTTCAGATCTATTTCATCTCTGTTTAATTTTTAAATTGGTCGAGACTTTCACTGAGGGATTCATTCACCCCCCTCTGAATCCATCGCAGCAGCCCTAACAGTTGGTATCAGAGCGGGTGTCTGCATAGAGGGTCCAGCGACCTGCAGATCCGATCCGTGATTGGCTTTGGTGCGATCTGAGTTGATCCGTTCGTTTGCATTGTTTTGATCTCTTCTTTATTTAGAATTTTGATCTTGTCTGAGCATGGAATTCATGATTGATCTCCCGTGGTTTGAGGGTCTAGGCTTTTACAAGTGGCTTAATCAATTTAGAGAGTACGTGATGCAAGTTAATCCAGATCTATGGATAATCCTTGCACCCAGCCCCTATGAAGTTCCAAAGGATAAATCCTTATGGAAAACTTCAGATTAGCTGAAATTCTCTAAAAATCAAAAGGCCCTAGACCTTGTGAAAGGGGCGATAAGATCTAATGTGCTTACATGTATCTCTGAGTGCAGAAGCACAAAGGAAGTGATAGACAAACTGACTGACGACTATGGTAGAGAAGGAATTCAGTGCTTTATGACAAGAGATCACATCGATGATCAATCAGATGAGTCTCCATCTCAGGTAACTTCTGACTCAGAACAACCAGCTCTTGACGAATTGATTGAAATGTATGAGAACTTGTTAGAAGAATACAAATCTCTTAAGACTGAAAAGAGAAAAATGAAAAAGGAGATGCTATACGAAATAAGAGAACTGAAATGTGAAAATACAAATCTGAAAGATAGTCTGAAAAGAAATGAAATTCATGCAATGAGTGTGTTTCTGTGAAAAATTTGAATAACAGTCTTCAAGCCGAACTGAAAATGCAGGAACAACAAATTGACTCTCTGAAAGAAAAATTAGAACAATTGAAGAATAGAAATTCTGAGCTAGAAATGTCTAAACAGAAATTGAATGAGGATTTGAAAACCGTGGATCAAAATAATTTGATTGATGAAAATAAAATGTTGAAAGATCAAAATAAGAAGTTGATGGTTTTGAACATTGTTGCTACTGAAAGATGCATGACTGTTGAGCGGGAAAAATGTGCTGAAATCAAACTTAATGATGAAAAAGAACAAAAACTTCTGCATGAGATTCAAATCTTGAAAAATCTTAATGATGCCATGCAGAAATAAATTCTCACCTATGATGAAGATCTAAAAAACTCTGAAACACATATCACTTCACTTAAATGTGAAATTGCTGATTTGAATAAATCACTGTCTAAATTTGTTAAGGGAAAAGAGAATTTGGATAAACTACTGAGAAATAAAGTGAACATTCAGAAAGAAGGATTAGGTTTTAATCCAGATAATGAGAGAAGTATGAAAGGAAAAGAACAAATTATTTTTGTGAAAAGTTCAGAATGTGCTAGTAGCTCAAAATCTGTTTCACCTAAGAAATCTCAGAACATTCATAAGCACGGGGCTGAACAAAAGAAAAAGAAAAATTGCTGTAAAAAATTGTCTCATAAAATTTCGTTTGAAAAGAAAAAGAATGTGCAGTGTTTTTATTGCAATAAGATAGGTCATATGATGCATGAGTGTAAGTTGTTTGAATTAGATGACCTAGCTGCTACTACTGCACAAAAAATTCCTATTAGAAATCATGCTTTTCAAAAAAATAAAATAAATTATTTTTACTGTTCATCAAAATAACTTTGATAAGAAGAGAACTGAATTCATGAAAAAGACTTCTTATTGTTTTAACTGTGGAAAACCTGGCCATAGAGCATATCAGTGCTGGATGGCGGGATTCAAAAACCATAATCTGCTTGTTCATAACAGAAATTTCAATGTTCATGCACATAGATCCAATGCTCACAATAATGTGCATAAAAAGAACTTGAAAGTTGCTACCTGTCATCACTATGGTCAGTTTGGACACTCCTTGTCCAACTATAAGTTGATGGATTTTGATGATTCTGTGGTTCACAAAAAGTCAAGAACACCATTTGGTGGTGATAATGGTAAACTAGGACCCAAGGTTTCTTGGGTACCTGTTGCATCAAAATGATGTGTTTGTTGCAAGTGTGCCTTGGAGATGAATAAAGGGGTCAATAATCCAAGACATTCAAGAATGTAACCCCCAAGATCCTTCACTTCAGGTCAGTTATGCAAACTCTCTTTAAATTCTGTCATCTGATATTGTGTGTTTTAAATAGTGCATATCATGCTAATCTGTCTGCGCTTGATTGAAATCTTCTAAAAATTATATTGCACATGATGCTTATGATAGTGATTCTTAGGGTGCACTACATATATGCTTCTTAAGCAAAATGCACAAAAATATGTTCTCAGCATTCATTTTATAAAATGCACTTAATCGGGGGGAGTTTGGTTATCCCTGCATAATGTTCATGACATTCATGTTCAGGAAATATCTCTAGGAGAGTCATTGGATATGCATGCATGTAGAGTAGTGTATTGCATATCATCAAGTTTAAAAAATCCAAAAAGAAATGACTCATTGCATCTAGACAGGGAGAGCATTTGAGACTCATTAGTCTTTCATAATCTAAACCCTTCCAAATCTAGTTACTCAAATCTTTCTCGAGTTGAACTAGACTTTATTATTGTCAAGTTGATCTGTCTGTACTCCAGACTCAGCTATTGGTTTCTTATAAATCTATCTGATACATATTGATCATACCTGTTGCAAGCATGAGTTCCATTTGTCTTACTCTCTATGCATGCTTGATAATGTCCTCTACTGCTCTCTAAATAAAAGTTCAGGTTATTCCCATTGATTGGCTGCATTGTCTATTTTGATTCATCTGAATGTGGGAAGATTTCAATATGTGTACCCTAATCATAAATCCGACATATTTTGAAAAGAAGAATATTCTATTATACTGGTTTAAGAATGTCTGATGAATCAAATTGATTTAAGTTTAATGTATTCATTAAGTTTTTATTTAAAAGTCTTGAAAATATCTGAATCATTATGTTTAATAAATCTTAACCAATTGTCTCATGTAACTTCATTCAAAACCTTCTGAAATCTGAAATTTAAAAAAAAACATGACTTTCGTTGGTTAAGATACATGTAGAAAGTATTGTTCTTAAACATTTCAGTGTACTGAGCATTGTCTGAAAAACCTGAAAACATTTGAAAGAAAATAAAGTAAGAGCAATGACTTTGGTCAGAGAGAAACTGGATTCTCTATCAAAGAAATAGAGTAAGCCCATGTCGTGAAGTGCCATAGTTACCTCTTTTGTAAAAATAATTGAAAATATGGCAGAACAATGGCTTGGCTGTGTTGAGTAACTGGGGATTCTGGCCTCTGATCAAGGTGTCTCCTCATGTAAAAAGACACTCCAAATTGCTAACTCTGTTCTCATTGAGAGGCAATATGGTTGTCACACTAAGTAACTGGGTCACTTCACCTAAGACGTGTTGTGTCTCACGTAAAAAGGTTTTGAATTAACCAGACTTGCTCAAGAAAAATAATGTTGCTGAACAAAAGAAAATTTTGATACATTCATATTTTTTTAATCTCAATACTATCTTGTGTAACTCCCAATGGAGTCATTGATTTTGAATGAGTAAGATAGAAGGAGGTTAAACAAGAATGTCATATGTGCAATTGGTTCATTTCTATTAAAGGGTGTTTTAGATATGAGTATTGAATTTTCTTGATAAACTCTGTATGCATCATTCTTAAATCATGCTGGTATGTTCAGACTCATTCATAATATCTTATAATAGAAGAGTCTGAAATTCGCTTATCAAGATTTATGAATTTGATACCCTATTGAAAATCTTCCTGTCTTATCTGTTCACGGACAATTCAGTCAATTTATTGTGATCAGTTCTAAGATGTTGTTGAAATTCAAGTTGAAAGCTCTCACTGATTCTGATGCTTCTTGGGTTCGACCTGATATTATCTATGGCCGAGCCTATGTTTTTGATGACTTCTTATTCCATAACATTTGATATCTGCATAGTCTTCCACGGTGTCATTCCATTTTAGATGTTCTTAAAGGGGGAGATTTGCTTGTGATCCTTCTGCAACATGGACTTGATTTGTGCTTGTCTGTTTAACTGTTCCTGTATTTCTGATTACCTTCAATTATCCAGGGGGAGTATAGTTCTTCTATGCCTTAATAATGTGTCAAAGGGGAGATTCTAAATCAATCATTTCATGCATGCTTATATTTCTCTCTCAAACTATTTTCTTTTTGCAGAAGTCAAAGGAGGAGAATAGTTTGCCATGAGAATCAATGTTGACTCATAGTGTTGCCATCATCAAAAAGTGGGAGATTGTTGTGCCTATGTGATTTTGATGATAGCAAATACTATAAGTCACCATGTGTTTGCATGAAAGATTGTATGAAAGATTGAATGTTTATGCATCTTCTCTTTGCACTATACATTAATGAGGATCGCTTGCAGTGCATTGCTTAAGTCAGTGCTGTTGAATAATTGCCGTATGCATCACGAGTATAATTACTGTATGCATCACGAGTTTGATGAGCAGTTCATGGGTATGCTAGTGCATGCATCACACTGAAGAAGGTCAGTGCATTTTTTGTCTCGGTGCAAACTTTGTATTAGACATATGCGTCTTACTTTGTGTCTTATATAGCATAGTCAATGCATGGTTTACTTCGGTGCATATGTGCACTCAGTGCAATGTTGGTCGTGAACATAGCATACTTAGGTCGGTGCATATAGAAGATCGGTGCAAAGTTTTGCATCGGTGCAAACCTTGCCTCGGTGCATATTGTGTTCATGCTCACAAACAAGGTCTATGCATTTCCCTGTTCACATGCATATAGGTATGTGCTTTCGAGTCCGTGCACACTTGCTTGGCAGATAGAAGTCGGTGCAAGCTTAAGTCTAAGGAGTTCTCAACGTCAGTACATTCCTAGCTTGTGCATGTTATAAGTCGGTGCTACTTAGTGTTTCACTTTCAATTGAGTCGGTGCAAACATTGGCACTGCACGACAGTGAGTCTGTGCAATACTTCTTCTTGCACGATCCCCTCGGTGCAGGTCCTGCTTACTCTCACAGTAAGTCGGTGCATTGGTCGTCCTGCACTCTCATACTTGATGCATTATCTGTTTTCCATCTCATTAAGTCGGTGCAATATCTGTGACTGCACACGATGAAGTCATTGAAGTGTTTTTCTATGCATAAGGTAAAATAGGTGCACATCACTGTTGCACAACATGGTAGGTCAGTGCATCATTCAGTCCATGCACTCTCCTCAGGCAACTCGATGCAAGTTTGCTTAGACTACATATCTGATCTCGGTGCAAGTTTTGTCTTAGGCAATAAAAGGTCGGTTCATTTTTGTTGCTGCACGCTTGCGCACAGTCGGTGCAAGTTCTGTCACATGACCTCGGTGCATGTTTATGTTAGTTCATATCTAGGTCAGTGCAGGTTTGTAGTCGGTGCAACCTTTGTTAATGCACGCAACTAAGTCTGTGCATGTTGATCTCAAGGCATTTCAAGTCTGTGCAACGATTATACTCTGCGTATTCATAGTCAGTGCATCTATTGGCCATATACTGGAATCAAGTCCATCCATGAGTGTGTGCAAACACCACATTGAATCTGTTCACTTCAGCTCTGACATTATATCTACTCCGTGCAATCTCTTTACATCTTGTATAAATATCTGAAGATGACTTTATATCTGATGCCTTGGCAGGTGCTTTTTCGTGAAGGTTACTAAGGGCACGTGATCCAAGAATGGAGGAGGTGCTAGGATCGTGACACGTGGAAAGCAGTTGAATTGGGATGCTGCCACGTGGCCTAAGAATGTCATATCTAGATCAGGTATTTGGGCGGGAAACGTGGAGACCACGCGCCACACGCTCTGCTGCCAGGATAAATAAGAGATTCCTCGTTCAGAGGAAGTGGCTGGAAGATCGAAAAAGCTTTTGGTAGCAGAAGAAGAACAGAAGCAGACAGAGAAAAAGAGCTAGGTAGATCCAGCCTAAGAGAGAGTAGAAGAAAAAGAAAAGAGTTCGTGAGTTCGAGAGAGGAAGGAGAGGGATTGAGCACCTGAAAAGAGAAAGCAGATAAAAAGAGAGAGATAGCTGGAAGGAAAGAAACTACGGTGCATTGAAGATCAGGTTTTCTATAGTGCTCTCTGGATCAGATCCAAGACACTTGGCTCCTTCGTGAGCATTTTTAGTTTGGATTTATCGATAACTTTCTGTTGCTATATCTGGTTCCTTGTTCTTCTTTCTTTTACATTTATTCCAGCTATTTGTCAGTGTTGCAGAGGATTGGTTCCTCTGCACAGCAAGCTATGTTGCTCGGCGTTGTAGGGGATTGGTTCCTCTGGATGGCAAAGCTATATTGCCCAGCGGACGGTGAAGCTGTAATGCCCAGCGGTCAAGCTGTTAGTCAGCGGTCGGCTAAGCTGTAAGGCCCAGCGCAAGCTATTAGTCAGTAGTCTGTAGGTAAGCTGTGTCGCCCATCAATTTTCAAGCTGTGAGTCAGCAGGAATCCACACTCGGGTTGTGTGTGGGGTGGACGTAGGTCTGAAGGACCGAACCACCTAAAAATTTGGTGTTCTGTGTGGTTTGTTTGTGTGACTATTTATCGATAGATGCTTGATAGGCACAGTTTCAATGTATACCCCTAGTTAAGTCAAGTCTTGCATCTGTTTAGGGAGTTCAAATCCATTTCGTCTCAGTTTAATTTTTAAATTGGTCGAGACTTTCACTGAGGGATTCATTCACCCCCTTCTGAATCCATCGCACCAGCCCTAACATCTGCAGTCGTTCCTTTGATTGAGTCTTGTTCAGTTGTTTCTAACTGTTGTGCCAGCCCTGCTATTGGGGAGGGGAACATCCCCCTGATTAAGTTTCATTCCTTTTCATTTCTCGCCCTAATTTCGCGGGAGAGCCCACACAATCTCACCTGATTTACTGGCTTTCCGATCGCGATGATTGATTCCCGATTGTGTCTATGGATCCATCATCGAGGAAAGAAACAACCCCGCTCACAGGTTTCCATTCGGTCACACTTCACTCACCATGGGTTCCAGGGGGTCTGTCGCTCTGTCACATGTTCCCCTGGAAGCCCCTTGCACAAGGTGAGACATGAAATGCCATTCACTTGGCTACATTCTAACCCTTCGCAGCTTCTCCGGATCATCACGAATCCTTAGTAGGCCTACCCTCAGGATTTAGTAAGTGTTGATCTCGGATTCTGAGATAGGCCCATTGGGCTTGTCAGCTATTTATGGACCTACACCGGCCCCCGTGCGTATGTCCCATTACTCCCCGAACATTCCGGATCTAGGGGAGATGTTGCCTAATTTTCGTGGAGACCTTTGGGCTGAACAAATAAAATAAAACATACACGAATAAATAAAACAAATACGAATAGATAAAATAAAAATGAATAAATAAAACAACAAAATGAGAGAGGTGTTGAGTCGGTGACGACGCCACCGTATCACCCAATACCTCCACCGTCTCACCTTTTGAACCACGCCACTTAATGCCCCACGTAACACACTGCCATATAAAACAAAAATAATAAGACAACAACATAAAACACATAATACATGGCCATCACCCACTAATACTCCACCCATGCATCCTCTCACGTAATAAACACTCATACCCATTAAAAACTAAACACCCATTAACACCCACATCATGCATGCATGTCAACCAAAATCAAAAAGAAACTAAAATAATTTGCTAAACCCTGTGCACACTTGGGTATATATGCCGACATAAACATCTAATATTCATTCCAACCCTCCCATCATGCACTGCACCGACTCTCCATCTTTGCTGCACCGACCTCGCCATATGCACTGACCTCCCATGTGCATGACCACACCTTGCACCGACCCATTTGGTCCTTGCACTGACCCCCATTTGGCCCTTGTGACTGGCACGCCCATGCAAACATTTAAAATGTTCCACCATGCACATGACTAAAGATCAGACTAAGGTCAATGCACATGCTGAAGACCTGAAGACTAAGGTCGGTGCACATCTGTACTATAGCCTGTAAGGTCGATGCACAAGAAGAAAGCATGGTCTGTGAGGTCTGTGCACCTTACGAAGCCAGACCGTCTGAAGAAGGGTGGACCTGTCTCACAGTGGGTAACTGTTTGATGAAATGTCTCAGTGAGCACTATCCATATATGCATCGACCTCACTGCAGAAGACATCAAGCTTCATGCATCGATGCATCTGGGCTCCCAGGGGTATTTTTAGCAAACCTGCAACTTTTTCAGAAGTGGATCTAGAGACCAAAAATAGGAACCACAAATACCCAAAAACACGTCTTTTGAGGTCTGGAGGAGTTTCCTAGGACTGACCACTGTCCTCTCCATCATAAGGCTCTAGTATAACCTTTTGGGAGAAGCTTTTTGGCAGAAGTTCAGATCTGGAAAAATGCTAGTCTGTCTCCATGGGCAAATGGGGAAAAGGTTTTGGGTCAAAGAACCTCCTTGATTAAATGTTTATTTTGACCAAACTAATAATGTTTAGAAGACTCCAAGTGAAGGAAAAGGCTCCTTGGACAGTCAACTATCCTTGTCATCATTGACCTTCCATATCAACCTTTTGGGCAATGAAAAGGTCACGGACCAAATCTGGGAAAGGTCACATCACATGGAAGCCACCTTTTTGCCTCCACCCAATCAGATTGGCTATTTTAGAGATCTCACAGGGCAGAAGGACATCCTTGGTGGTGCCAACCAATGGAAGACAAGATACTACAGATTTTCCATGGAACCTGTTACACCAAATTTATTTGGAGGGAAAATTTTCTGCTAGATGGATTCTTACGTCTATAAAATGGGCAGCCCGTGTATGTTGCTAAAGCGGCTGCTGGAGAGAGAAAAAGAGCCACGCCATTGAGCATTCAAAGAAGAATATCTATGAGGAAGAAAAGAAAGAAAAGAAAGAGAGAGAGCAGCCCAACCTTGTTCATCTTAGCAGAGGAAGTCTTGAGTAGAGGGCTAAGTTTTTTATTCTCTTCTAGTAAATGCAAATATTATCATCTGCCTCGAGGTTCTCCCCAGTTATTTCACATTCTTTATGCTCATGATTCAATTATTTTTCTAAATGGGAGCATTCCCTCAGTTAAGCAGCTATTGTCTTTCCTTGGAAAATATGAAATGTCTTCTGGACAAAGAATAAATGCTTCCAAAAGCTGTTTTATTGTTGGAAAAAGAATGCCAGTCTCATCTATTAACAGATTGAAGCAACTGTCTGGGTACCAGCACAGAACTAATACTATCACTTACTTGGGTATTCCTTTGTTCAAAGGAAAAACTAAGGTTACTCATTTCAAATATCTTATTGATAAAATTAACTACAAACTAGCAGGTTGGCAGAGTAAACTTTTATCTCAGGCTGGCAGAGTTGTCCTTATTCGTTCTGTGCTGTCATCATTGGCAATATATTCAGCTAGTGCTGTTTCAATTCCTTGCACCATCTAGAGACAGATTAACAAAATGTGTGCCAATTTTTTTTGGCAAGGGGTCGACACTTCTCACAGGAAGCTTTGGGTTTCATGGGACAGAATTTGCAATCCTATTATCAGTGGAGGCCTGGGTATTAGAAGTATTGCTGATATTCAGTTTGCTGTCAAGTAAAACTCCTGTGGCTTTCACTATTCAGTGATTCTCTTTGGGCTCGGTTTGTTAGGTGCAAATATTTGCAAGGCTGTCATATTTCTGATTGCACCTCTCCATATCCAGCAGGTATTAGAACCAGAGATTTTTTAAAAGCTAAAACTACTCTTCTTTCTGGTCTCCGGATGATTATAAAAGATGGTTCATCTATAAACTTTTTCAAAGATACTTGGTATAAAGATAAAGCTTTAATTGCCCAGGCTTCTTTTCAATCTTCTGTTGAGGATTATTCTGCAAGGGCTGTATTAACAGAAGAACAACACAATGCTTGGAGTCTCATTACTGATCAGCAGACCCGGTGGGACCTTCAGAACATTAGTTTACAGAATGGTAGGGATATACCCATCTGGTCCTTATCTAATTCTGGAAAATTCAGCATTAAATCCACTTACAGATATATAAAGGGGCAAACAACTCAACAGGACAGCTCAGGTTTTAGCAAGCTATTGAATATCAAATTTCCTCCAAGGGCAGCTTTATTCTGCTGGAAGCTCATACAACAGGCGGTTCCAACTGACAGCAGAGTACAATCAAGTGGTGTACAAATGGCATCTTGCTGCTCTTGTTGTCAATTCACTAAGAATAATGAAGATGATGATCATCTATTCCTGAAAAGTGAACCTGTTGCCCTCCTTTGGAATAAGTTTGGACCCCTCTTAGCTGACTCAAAACCAACATCTAATTTTCGCTTGTGGCTAAAGCAATTCATTTCAGAAATTCAAATTACTTCTCCTATAGGCTTTATATCTCTTATGGTGGTGATTTTGATAACTTGGGAGATTTGGAAATATCGATGCTTGGTCAGGTATGAAGGTAGCTCTTCCAATATTTTAAGGGTGGCTGATAACATTCTTTTGGAGATTAAACAAACTGTGCAGCATTCCCATTTCAGACAAGGCATTAGACATAATCACTGGAAAATGATTCATGAATTTGGTATTGAGGTTAACATCAAACAGCCGGCATTTACTATCATTAGATGGATGCCCCCTTCTGTTAACTATTCTCTTAATATTGATGGGGCTTGTAAGGGTAATCCAGGCCCGGCTAGAGGGGGAGGCTGCATAAGAATCCTTATGGTCAAGTTCTGCTAAATTTCTCCTACTTCTATGGGAATGGCACAAATATGCTTGCTGAAGGAAGAGCTCTTCTGGATGGTCTACGTCTAGCCAGCCTGCATTCTATTCCTTTGTCAATCATTTATACGGATTCTATGGTTATGGCTGATATGCTAACCAATAAGAAAGATCCCCCTTGGTCCCTTCTTCCATGGTGGGCAGAAATTCAAGAAGTCTTCCATTCTTGTGGCTGCCCTATCACTCACACCTACAGAGAGATTAATCAGGTTGCTGATGCCCTTGCCAATCATGCAATATTCATTGGCCGCAACAAGGAGTTTTATTCTTTCAAAGAATTGCCCATATTAGCCAAAGCTTATGCTTTAGCGGATGCCTCTTATGTTCCTAATTTTTGTAGAACTTTTGTATAGTCTCTTTTCATTTTCATTGTACTAGAGACTTGGTCTCTTCGGTCTCTATTGATCTGTACAGATTCTTCACAAAAAGAGAAGTAATAAAATCAGCATTTAGGGGTTTGCTTGGTGGAGTGAGAACATTCCCTTCCTCTGGAATGGGGGTGCACTCTCCCTTCGGCCGCTAGATGACTTTGTGATTGATATATATATATATATATATAAAAGAGCAGCCCAACCCTGGTTCGAGCTAACCAGTGGTGAAAGAGGAAGAAGTTGATGGGAGTGCAACCCCTCTTTGCAGCCATCCCCAAGTTTATTAGAGCTTTCATTTTGCTTTTCTGAACAATGTTTCAAGTATGTGTCCGATGCTCTATTTAGAGATCGGGAGTGAGTCCTTGGCTGTGTTCAGTCTTGTGTGTTCTTGGGAGTCTATCCCAAGTGTGGTTGCTACACTTGCAGCTTGGTGTTTGTTTGTTTTTGTGAGTGTGTGTGTGTGGGACTCATCCCGTGTGTGTGTGTGGAGAGGATTTCATCCTCGTGTGTGTGGAGGATTTCATCCTCGTGTGTGGGTTGAGGACTTCATCCTCGTGTGGAGAAAGTCTCACCGGATTTTGGTGAGGGGTGGACGTAGGTTACTGGTTTGCAACCGAACCACCTGAAAAATTCCTGTGTAGTGGGTTGTTTGTGTGCGATTGCTTATTATCCTTCACCCCCGTTCACAGGTTCGCAGGTTGATTAAACACATACTATCTTGCCGAACCGCATGTGCTTAAGTGTGTAGCAACCTCACCACTTAACACTGAGTTTCTGTAGTTCCCTCTTTAGCTGTTCCTACTAATTCCGCTGTGTACTTTATCTAAGCATCTCATGTGCATTTTAGCCCTTGACTGTTCCTTAATGTGTTAAGTTTTTAATTGGGCATAGTTTTAGAAAGGAACTATTCAACCACCCTTTTAGATCCTGTTGCACCCTATCGGACCAAACACCCCCAACCCCACAGCATCAGACATTAAAAATCGCAGATGGTCCACAATGTTCTCCTAAAATATGAAGAAGAGAACACCCCCCAATCCTACAACATCACACATTAAAAATCGCATATGGCCCACAAGGTTCTCCCTTTACCCTGGAAAAGGCCTCTCGTGCTTAAATCTCACAGCCTTGTGTGCCATATGCACAAACAAAAATTTCAAACTTCATACAACCCACTCCTATAAAGCCTGCCACACACAAGCTGTATGCCCAAAGATTTGAATCACAGAGAAGGATGTAAATAGTGGGCTAGGTTACCTCTTCACACCTTCCTATTATAGACGTCTAATTTTAGACATCCCGCGGACCTTGTCTAGCCATCATAGAAGTGATACTTTCTCTTGGATGATTGGGAGTGTGGGGTCTCATCCTTATCTAGGTAGGCTCCACCATGCCCAGATCCCTAGGCAGCCAGGGTGCTGGCTGCCCAGATCCCCAAGGTGGCCAGATACTTGGCCGCCCAGACAGACCAAGGCGGTCAGGGTGCTGGCCACCAAGTTCCCAAGGCGGCCAGACTCCAAGCCGCCCAACCCTCAAGGCGGCCAGAACCTTGGCCGCCCAACCTCCTTTGAACGGCCATTGACCTAGCCGCCTCCTGGTAACCGCCCGTCAACTCCACAATTCCGCCCACTCCCGGCACGTACTCCGCAGTCATTCCCACTCGGAGGGTCAAGGCGCACGTAATCTGACACGTCCTCGCCTCCGGATTGATAAAAAATGAGTTTGACTCTATGTTCGATGGGTTTTCACGGAAAAAATCCCACACATACAAAGACCCCATCCAGAACAGTCGCGGGGGGGGGGGGGGTTGGATATTTTGGAGCCCAAGAGGCAGTGAGAGCTGGGAGAACCCTTCCTCGCCTTGGTCCCGTCAAAGAGCTTCGTCCATGGGAGAGATCTTGTGTCCGCCACTAGAGGAGGTGAAAGTTGTTGAAGGTGGCCATTGACATGGCCACCCACCACCTCTGAACGGTTACACATCTGGCCGCCCTCTATTGGTTGACGGGCAAACCCTGTTCTTCTTCCTTTGTCCTCTATCTTGCTACATTTTAGTTCATTTTACTGAATTATATGCATACTACACTTGCCTAGATCCTATTAAAAGAGATTTTTTTCAATCCAAAACATAGGGAAGGCAGATGGTCGAAAGTCTCGGCCACCCCCCTTCCCAACCCCCTTCCTGGTATGATTGACCTCATTTGCATGTTTTCTTTACTTATCTGAGCATATACTATTTTTCCTCAATCTAATGATCTATTTTCTTCTATTTACTGGTTGCTTCGCAAGAACTTCATCATCAACTCGCAGATACGAGCTCCCCATTCTTGGCCGGTCGAGGGAGAGGACAGGAAGAACCCACATCTCCCGTTTCAAAGGCCTTCGCGATCATCCTATCCCTGCGAGGCTCAGGTATAAGTATCTGGCGATCACCCCATTTCTGTCTTTCTAACTCGTGCACTGTAGGCCCAGCATATCGGAGAGGCATGCCCTTTTTCATGCCTACACCTGTATCAGTTTAGGGTTTCCACCAAATAGCGACTGGCATGCCGGTTACAGAGGCGCTCCTTGTTACTGGGCGATCGCAGAGCCGTGTTGTGTTTCTCCTTGGTCTGGTGTACCTCCTTCGCCAGTAGAATGAGCTCCGCTTGGGAGCTCCGACAACCACACACAGCTTCACTGGCCGTCACAATTGCTAACCTTTTTCTTCCTTTGCTAGATCCACACAATTGCTCCCCTGTCATAAGCTCTATCCACAGCAGGTGAGATTTGGGTTTCCTGGGAGATGAGGGGTTGGGGATTTGAGAGGGATGGAGTTGGGAGAGGCGACGGGTTGCCAATGGTAAATTTTACCGTGGGCATTTCCTTCTTTTCCCACTTAGGGTTAAACTTAATTAGGGTTACGTCCACGGTGGGTTACGGAGGGTAACCCCCATGGCAAATTTGTACTATTTTGAAAAAAAGTAAAGATATCTTTCTTAATACAAATCCTGGCATGATATATGGCACGATATATAGGTAAATAATCATTTAACAATAATTTGTTTGTATAAAATCCAATTTTCTTTTCTAGTGAACTCCAATTTTATCATCTGATTAGATGACTTTGGTCCATTGTTACTGTGGAGATTTTGTCTCATGTTGCGGCGGCAATGTAGGTTTTGGAGCGGTGGAGATGTTTTTGCCTATGCGCAAATCCCGGGTAGACCTTCCAAACAGATGGGGAAGGGGGATAGAGGTGTCGACACCTTGTAAAGATCCCAATTTTATCATACGAGAGGGTGTTGATGGCAAGACCATACACTCCGTGATGTGAATCGATTTGGAGAGTATTTTAGGACTTTATTTTAGGGTCTCACACATATTAGAAAATATCGAGAAACGTGTTCTAATACTCTAGTACACACTATTGACGGTTCCTTTGGGGCTGTACATCTGTGCTTCAGAGAATAGTGCAGAGGTGGTGACCTGAAACGGGCTTTGTGGAGGTAGGTTATTCTCAAATCACATAAACTTGTATGTACTATATTCTTCATCTCTCTTCTATGTTTGTATTTCTACCGTACATCTTGTTTGTTAGCTTATGAGTGATCTAGTTAGTGAGAAAAGGTGAGAGAAAGATCAATCACAATAGTTACAATGTTTTCACAATGACTTTGTGATTTTCCAATGGCAGGAGCCAAACTTAAACTTCTTCCTTTGGAATTCATATTTGTATCATGGCTCTGATGCTAAAAAATATTACAAATTTTTACAAACATCTCCATGTAAAACACTGTATTTACATTTATCTCCTTATATTTCACATATTATCGAGAATATCCCTAATTTATCTAATATTGTTGCATTTGTATTGTCGTCGTAACCCGTATTACTTTAACTCGGTTGCCATACGGGTTAAGAGAGCAAAAGACTAACATGTTCTTAGGTTAGCCTATAATCCCCTCTCTCTCTCTCTCTCTCTCTCCCCATATCCATGGACGGCACCGACGATAGTAGAGGGCAGCCGGCCACCGCCATGACCACCTCTAGGGAGATCCATGTAGAAGGAGGTGCCAGAGTGAGGAGAGGGAGGAGGGTCGGGTGTGTGTGTGTGTGTGTGTGTGAGAGAGAGAGATGGGGGGGTGTCGGTAGAGGGGCGAGGGGGACCGGGAGGGGTGGGGGAAGGGGGCAGAGGCTCCTGCGGTATCGACTTCTACTCCTATAGCTCTTGCGCTTCTTGGTGGGGGAAAAGGGGGGTGTCCTGGGAGCGGGGTGGTCGGTCTCTGGCTGCAGCTCTATTGGAGATGGAGGGCCGGGCATGCTTGTAGCGGGAGAAAGAGGGAGAGGGGGGCGGGCACTTGTGGGAGTAGGGTGGCCTGGTGCAGGGTGAGGGCGGATGGCATAGGGCGTCTCTATTTGTGGCGGGTATAAAGAGAGGAGAAAGGAGGAGGGGGGAGAACTGGCAGCCAGTTGCTAGTGAGGGAGAGCCGTAGGCGGAGCAAGGCAGCGCGGTGGCATCATGGCAGTGGAGAGCTAGGGAAGATCTATGGGCGATTGCTAGGGAGGGATGGTGATCTATACATGGGTGGTCGGGAACGGTGGTGGAGGGGATGGATGGTGATGGAGCAGGGGACCTGGGCAAGGGTTCACGAAGGAGAGGGGAGGAAGGAGACAAATGGTGGGGAAGATGGGGCAAGGGGTTCGGGGGCTTCACAGTGAGGAGGGGGAAGGATGGTGGGGTGAAGGGGGAAGAAGACAGAGGCGGAGCAAGAAGGGGAGGTGGTAAGTGGCCACCTCGAGGAGGTGGAGGTAGTCACCGGAGCCGAAGGGGGAGACACTACAAGAAATGGCGGTTTTAGTGACAATTTTTTTCGAAAGATAAAAAGCTGTCCGAATATCCATCAAAAATTACGATGAATTAAATTACAACAAAAATTCCAATTCTAGATAAAGTTTCGTCGGAATATCTGTCAAAATTTTCGACAGATATTCAAACGGCATCGTATTTGTCAAAAAATTGGCACCATAAATTAGAAATGCGAACTACTTTTCCGACGGAACTTATTTCCGTCAAAAATCTGTTAGAAGATCTCCTCCTTCCCCATGACGCCAGAACACTCTCCCTCCCACTCTCTCAGTCTCTTGCTCTCGCACTCTAACTATCCCACTCTCTCCCTCTCACTCTTTCTTTCCACTCTCTCCCTGTTGACGAGAGGTCGTCGGAGTCACCCTCACCGCCACCGCCGAAGCCGTGCACGCCGTCACCTCACCCTCGGTGGCCACCACCACTTCTCGACAGCTCACCACCACTGGTTGTTGTAGCCCTCGTTGTCGGAGCTTCTCAATCGCCACCAGTAAGTCCCCCCTCACCCTCTATCTTTTTTTTCCCCTTTGTTTGTTGTCGCTGGGGGGTGGGAGGTGGCGTCGATGGGGGAGGGTTGTTGTGTCCCGTGTTTTGATGATGTTCAACTATGACTCATTAGTGAGTCTTCTTGCTATGGTTATAAAACTGTGTCAAATGCCATGAAGTCACATGCTATACAGTTTACCAAAATTGACTAAACGTGCGAAGTTCAGGTTGCCATTAAATAGTTTCAAGTCGATAGAAAAGAAAAATTCAATTGACTGAGTTAAAATCCAGTCGACAGATTTCAGAATTCAGTCGACTGAAGTCAGTTTCAGTTGACAGATTTTTTGAATCTAGGCAGAGCAAGTTGACAGACTTCAGACCAAATCGGTTGGCCGGTCAACCAATGCTTGGGTTCGGTCGACCGATTGGGAGTTCAACCAACATATGAAGAAAGGGCCAAAGACCTTGTGTTTAAAGTCAACTAAGACAAGTCCAAGGCGTCAGATAGAAGAGCCCAGTCAACGTAGCAGTGAGCATGCTGAAGAAATGGTAGGCTGGCCATTTAGTTAACTGATGAAGGAAATATCAGTCGACAGATATGCAAATCAGTCGACTGAATTTGGAAAAATCAGTCGACCTGAGAGAAGTCAGTCGACTGATATTTTCTCTAGACTACCTGTGTGCTCAACTAATCGTGTGCTAAATGTTTGTGTGCTGAAGCTCATGAGCTGACACATTGAGTCGACCCAACAAGCCTCAGGTCGATTCATATCAACTGAAACAAGCAACAACAACAACAACAACTTGCAAGCAACCAGCTACTTCAGCAAGGCCAATCGTAGCCATAGCAACCTTCAACAATGGAGTCGACGCATTCTTGAACAATGAAGCCTTGGCGTCGATGCAACAACAACCAGCTGCTTTAGCAGCTTCAGTAAAGTCATCAACAGTAGCTAGCAATAGCGTCAACAGCACAGCAGTAGGCTAACAACAACATGCAACAACAACAAACAACAACAGCGTTAGCTGCAACACCAGTAGCAGTAGTAGAAGCATGCATCAACGACAACAACAAAATCAACTAGCATCAACAACCATCAATAATAGTAGCCAGACAACCAATGCTCGTGTGCTAAGGCTCGTGTGTTGATGCTCACCAAGTGTTCGATGTATTGCGTCAGAGCAATATCAACAGTAGCAGCAACCAGCAGCACTCAAGCAACATAAGCAACAATAGTAGCAGTAGTTGTGCAACAACAACAATAACAAGCAACAGCAGGCAGCGAGCAACAAAAGTAGCAACAACAAGTAGCAATAGCAGCAACAACAGTAGCCATCAAGCAAATTCAGTAGACTCGCCCAAGGTCAGTGGACTGAAAAACCCAAAAGTCAGTCGACCCTAGGAAAGTCAGTCGACTGATATTACCTTAAGTTCTGCAACTTGTATAGTCTGCAAGCAGGGTCAACTGGTCACGTGATAACTTAAGTGATCACGTGACTGTCTGCTCAAAGACAACACTCCGGACTCTAGGATTCATCCTTTGGCTTCTAGAAAGTCCTTGGATAATATTTTGAAATGTTTTCTTGAGGACCAATGAGAAGACAGATCTGAAAAGTTCCCAGGACAAGAAGCCTTCCTTTGCACATTGGACAAATCAGGTAACTCTATCAAAGATCCTGACAGAAAGCAAATCTGGAAAAAGTCATTGTCCATGCTCTCATATATACATGGGCCAATAAGAAAAATCGCCATGAAAAAGGGTTCATGTCAAAGAACCTTATTTTTTATTGGACCTATCAGCATGCAGATCTGGGAGGGAAAACTTTCTGCCCTCTCCCTCCATAAATATGAAGCTTCTACCTGAAGAAGCTCCGTTGCTGCCCTGGAGAAGATTTAAGTAGGAAAAGAGTTAGAGACAGTCTGAGCATTGAGAAGAAAATCTGTGAGGAAGAAAACAATAGAAGAAGAGAGTGGTGAGCAGCCCAACACCTGGTCCGACACAGTCCAGTGCTGAGAAGAAGAGCCTTGAGCCTTGAGCCTTGAGAGAAGATAGCCTTGCAGCTGGCCTAAGCTTGAAGAGAAGACAGTCAGATCTAAGTTCAGATCTACATATACAGCTTCAAGACTATTCTGAAGCTACATTTATTTTTTTATTTCGCTTTGTGTTTTATCTTTTGAAACTCTAAATCTTCGTGTGTAGTGTTGTGCTGATGGGGACATCAGGCCCGACTGAAGACCCTAAAAGGATCCGATATGACACCAGCGGCCCACGACACATTGGACATCAGAGGATATTAGATTATAGTTGCATTCTCTTTTATTTCAGCATTGTAGCCTTTATTGGGCCCTTAAATAAAGCCCAAAGGGCCAGTCTAGCTTTTGCTTCGGTTCTTGGTTTATAGGTTGCTTATTGTCACCTTCAGGATAAGGAGGGAATTTCTTTGTTTAGTAGGGATAGTTTGAGTATTTGTACCCCTGGCTCTCCCTATAAATAGGGCCAAGGGATCATTTGTGTAATTAGTTAATGAAGAATTGTTGAAAGAAATTGAAACCCCCTCTTGTGTCTCCCTCTCTCTCTCTGCGCAAATATATCTCTCTCTCTCCCTTTCTCTCTCTTTCCCTCTCTCCCTTACTTGGTCAACCTCCCCTCTCCCTCCTCTCACCCTCCTCTCTCCAGGTCGCAGCCAACCCCCTCCCCCTCCTTCCCTCCTTCCCTTGCCACCTCATCCCACCTTCCCTCCTACAAGATCTCTTCTCTTTCCTAATCTAGAAACCAACCCCTCTCATCTCCTTATCTCTTTCCAAATCCCTCCCCAAATTCAAATCCTAGCCTTCTTTTCTCTCCTCCCTTCCCTCTAACTCTTCCCTCCCAAAAAATCCTCCAACCTTTCCACACAAAAATCCAAAAATATGATTCCCTTTCCCTCCAAGCCAACCCAGCCGCGCCCTCCTTCCTTCCCCAACCCACCATTGCACCACCCTCTACCCTAACCTAGCCCCCCCCTCTGCCACTGCCACACCTCCCAGCCCCCTCAACTCATCCCCCACGTCCCCTCGCGTCCCCTCCTTTCTCAGGTTGCATGTACGGCAGTCCCGGGATCCCACGGCATCGGCTCCATCCTCAGAGGTGAAGCTTTCTGGACTCTGCTGCCTGCAGATCCAAGACAGAGTTGAAGCATTTGTTGCTTGAGCTCTACCGACGTCCACATTGCGAATCAGACCAGGCCCTCTTCTGTAGGTTTATCCTACTCCAAATCTACTTTGATTCAGAAGTGGTCTCGCCTCGTTCCAACGTCGGCTCAGATCGTGGCAAAATTTCTCCTAAGGTTGCGCAAGACCTGCGTGATCCAGTTGGCCCAGGGTACAGAACCAAGAAGCAGATCACGCCACACCTTTCCCATTGATCTTATGCTCGTGGACTTTCTCTGGAGAGTTCCTCTCGATGTCCCCGGATTGACCCAAGTGGTTTGGTCGCGTTCTGCCTTTGGAGCTGCTCGTACGGCCTCGCAGAACCCGACTTTGCTTGAGTGATCGCCCAGAATTCAGAGCCCCACCACAGTGGTGACCACGACCAGCTCGGTGATCCGACGATGCTCATCTTTTGAGGGTACGTAGAATGTCTTGTCTTCCAACCACCCTTGCAGGTCTCGCTTCGTTCTGACTTCTGTAGAGCGCGCACCGGCCATTGCAAGCAGACTGCGCA
This sequence comes from Amorphophallus konjac, assembly GCA_022559845.1. Classification (NCBI taxonomy): domain Eukaryota; kingdom Viridiplantae; phylum Streptophyta; class Magnoliopsida; order Alismatales; family Araceae; genus Amorphophallus; species Amorphophallus konjac. The sequence goes on along the minus strand of CM040125.1, from coordinate 221,362,556 downwards.
GGTCTGTCCTGTGAGGTAGATTCGTACAGGTCATCGTCCGTGACCTATGCCACCTCCCTGGGATCTCAGAACGGTGCCAAATTTTCTGGAGTTCATCTGCACTTCCCAGGCTTCGTCTGAGCGCCGACGGCACCCAATTCGGACTTCTGTGCGCCGTGTACCAAGAGAAACAAGCTGCTTCAGCCCAACAGGACTGTGCGTAGGTTGCCGACTCGTGGTCCCTTCCCCGTGTTTCCCCCTCCTACATGAGGATAGTGTTGTATTGTGTACTCCCACCCCCTAGTTCCCCCCCTTCGTGGAGGTTTTACATTTGGTTGTACACACATGTCACGGCTGAAGCTACTTCGACGTAGCGTGTTCGCCGGGTGCGCACGCTCTCGGCTTGCCCTCGTCTATGACCGGCGCCGGCCTCTTCAGGCTTGGCAAGGAACATGGCAGACCACCTTATCTCCTGTAGTTTGTTCCCTCATATTCCTTTTGAGCTCGTGCCGACGGTGAGAGAGAGCCCGTTCTTGACCCCCGTTACACGTGAGTTTGCTGCCATGTAAGAGAGCGAACCCCATTGTGCCCTCAGGCGCGAGGTCTATCCCGGTTGAATCCGGGCGATCCCACCCCTTCAGGTCGGCCTTCCACCGACCCACCTCAAGAGTTCTGACCACGCGACTGCTTGTGGGCCAAAGCCCATCTTCCCCATCATCGGGTTACACCCAAATTCCGAGTGAGCCACGTGTTTGTCCGCCGTGTCCAACCCGGCCTGTGCGGCCTTGCTTGCTGTCCACTAGGGTCTAGCTTCCGACTGGGACTCGTCCCGCGTCATGTGCTTACAGCATTGTCCGGTGCCCTATTTTAGAGACTGGTGTTGTGTTTGGCTGTAGTGCAACCATGTGTGTTTGTGGGGAGTTGTCCCTGTGGTTTGCTGCATTTGCAGTGTGTTTTGTTTCTTGTTTTTATTTTTCTTTTGGGAATTGTCCTCGTGTGGTGCTACGTGTAGCAGCATGAGGACTATGTCCTCGTGAGGACTGCGTCCTCGTGGTAAGCTGTGTATCAGCATGTGTGGGGCTTATCCCCGTGGGGCTTGTCCCCATGTGCTGCTGGTTATAGCAGCGTGTGTGTGTGGGGTGTTGTCCCCGTGTGGAAACTGTGAATCAGCGTTGAGGACTATGTCCTCGTGCGGAGTTTGTTTCTCGTGTCAAGCTGTGTATCAGCGGGTGCAGGGGACTTGTCCCTGTTGCTGCATTTGCAGCATGGTAAAAGCCTCGTCGGGTTTGGTGAGGGGTGGACATAGGTCTATAGGTTTGCAAACTGAACCATCTTAAAAATATACTATGCAGTGGTGTGTGCTTGTGCGATTATTTCTTGTCTCCTATCTCCATTCACATGATCTTGAGTGTTTCAGATTTACACATTCTCATATGTTCTTAGACTGCACATGCATACTTTGAGTCGATCACACATACACCCACTAAGTGTGCCATCCAGCCTTGGCGTGAGCCATCTTCTACTCGATGTATTGTGATTATCATTTGTAAAGGATCGCTTACTTTCGGTTCAACATATCTTGTTGGGAATATTAGTGTTCCATTAATCAGCAGTTCATTGAGTGACCAGATTATTTTTTAAATTGGGCATTGTTTTAAAAGGATCTATTCACCCCCCTCTAGATCCTATTGACGCACCCAACAATTGATATCAGAGCAGGTCTCTGCCATACATAGATCCAAGGATCTGCAGAGAAGATCCCGGTGCGCCTGCCATCATGAGTTCCTTCGCTGAACAAGTTTCTATGATTTCTCTACTGGTTTACGATGGTTCTGATTTCACCGTCTGGTTAGGAAAAATGTGCAAGATTGTAAACTCATATGATCCTAAGTTCTGGAGGATCATTACGAACGGTCCTTTTAGCCTGCCTGATGATAAATCCAAATGGATTGCTGATCACCATTCCAAACATTATGATAATCTTGGAGTTTTAAACTTGTTGAAAGCTGTAGTGAACCTCACAAAATTTTCATTTGTCTCCAGCTGCAGCACAACCAAGGAAATTTTGGATGGCTTGGTTAGCATCCATGAAGAAGGAGAAATGCATGACTGCCTAACGGCTGACAACACTGACCAGCCGAGTGATCCATCATCTCAGGCAAGTTCTGATTCCGAAGACTTTACGTTTGAAGAACTTATGGATGCATCTGATGAATTGGTAAAACAATACAAAAAAATAAAATTAGAAAACACAAAATTGAAAAAGAAGCCTGAAAATAACTCTAATGAAAGCTCCTTTTGTAAAAACTATTTTGCTCTTGAAGAGCTAAATGAAACACTCATGATTGACACAGATTTACATAAAGAACATATTGGTTGTTTAGAAGATGAAAATGGAACCCTACAAGCTGAAATCTCTAAACTGGAAGAGATTGAAAGATAACTTCAAGACAAACTAAAGTCTATGTCTAATGATCAACACTTGCTCGATGAACTAATTGAAAACAAGGCCCTTGCTGATGAGAATGAAAAACTGAAAGAACAAAATAATCTCTTGATTGAAAAATTGAGAGCTTACGAAAAGGGGAAGTGTGTGGCTGTTGATGAGTCTGAAAAATTGATTAAGCTAGAGTTAGAAATTGAGAATTTTAAAGCTGTGAATGCCATGTTGAATGAACAGCTCGCTGCGTGTGAAGAAGAACTTGCTAGTTCTAAATTACATGTTTTATCCTTGGAACAAGAAGTTCTTGATTAGAACAACTCCCTATCAAAATTTGTTAAGGACAGAGAAAATCTAGATAAACTCTTGGGGACTAAAACTAACTTCCAAAAAGAAGGGCTTGGGTACAATCTAGTGAACAAAAAGGGCTTTGAAAATAAAATGTATACATCCTTTGTCTCTAGCTCGGATGAAGCCAATGCTTCTAAGACATCCCCAAGTCAACCTACTGTTCAGGAAAATCAAAATCAAAATAAAAATCAGAAAAAAAAACTTTTACGCAAAAACACAAAAGCGATTTTGCTTGTTCTCATGTGCATGATAGGAAATCTGATGCTAAATACCATGTTTCCAAGAAGAAGAAAGCTTCATGTTTTTATTGTGGGTAGCATGGCCATATTATGCGTGATTGTCATGTGATGAAAAATGATGAACTAATAGCATGCAAGAACAAATCTGATTTCAGTCGCAATAAAAAACCAACCAAGAAAACTCAGTCTTGCTATTGTCATCATTGTGGAATGCTTGGACACAATGTGTCAAATTGCTAAAATTTGGAAAAGAAAAATGTGAAATCTTATGTCTATTATTCTCATTGTGAAAAACCTGGCCACACAGTTAAGGACTACTGGCAAATGAAAAGAAGAAACCACTACCATGCAAAAAATTCCAACATCTCTGTTAATTCACAGAAATCAAGGGCACATGCACATATGAAAAATGTGAAGCATTTAATGTGTTGCCATTACTGTGGTAGATTTTGACATGCTAAGCATGATTGTGTCCTAACAAGAAGTGATGATTTAAATGCGATGAAGAAAAGGACCATGCCAGTTAGAAGTGCCACTAACCCGCGAGGACCCAAGAAAGCTTGTGTCACGTCCCGAGATATGTAGCAGCATTAAGTCGGGAACATGAATAGCTGGCAAATAAAGCCTCAAGCTAGAATGATAATCAGAGCGCTAAACACATAGAAGAATGAACACAACATATACTCAAAAATCTTCACTTTATTGAATAATAATCAATGTTTACCAATGACACTTGACTCTTTAACATAATGACTCGCTAGACTCAATAAAGTGAAAAATTACATAACATTATCAACTTCATCGCCTATTACAGTGAAGGACACTTATTACAATATGACACATAAAACTTTGACTATCTAGGGCTCCTCTCTTTCTTCATTCGCTCTCGGACTCACCACTTGAGTAGTCAGAATCTGACTCGCTAGAATTTCTTAAAAAAGATTAGAAAAGTAGGGAATGAGCGCACTCGCCCAGTAGGTATCTTCAAATCAACACGATGGCAATGTTAAAGTAATTAACATTTTAGCTCTAGAAAGTTAATATTGAAAATGCGATAAACATGTGAATAAAACCATAGTAATAACAAGTCTCAAAATAAGTGTAGAGATATGAGAAGTAAGTAAGAGAGCATAATCAAGCAAGATGTAATATGGCCTATCAATAACGAGAATGTACTAGCATGTATCGAGAATGTACTTTTTATAACCTTGAAAAGGCTATGCACTAGAAAGGTGTAACACCCTTGAATTTTCTAGAAATTTTTAAGAATTATATAGAATTATTAAACATTTAAAAAAGCTTAATGGGCTAATTAAATGAATTATGGATTAATTAAATTGATTTAAATGCCCAATATTAACCAAAGGGTTAAGCCCACTTAAAATAGGCCCATGAACCCAATCCTATGGCTTGTAGGCCCAAGCCTATTACTAGAGACGTAATTAGGGCTATTTACGGAATTAAAATAGGATTAATAGGCCAATTAAAGGGATAAATAAGAGATAATTAGAAAATCTAAAATTTATAGATTTACCTGCGAGAACGCTGTCTATCGCGCGACCGCGTTCTTACAGAAGCGGTCGTGACCTAACTGCTACTAGGTTCCGTGAACAAGAGTTGAAGAAGCGTGGAAAAATTAGAATTTTCTCATCCCAATCCCTATGATTCGAAGCTACCTGGCATGGAAACCTAGTCTAAGACTCTTGGGGATTGATCCTACTCCAAATTAGGACTCTCAAATTGATCTAATCCTCAGCGCTAGGCAAAACCCTATAAATAGAGCCCAGATCAACCTGCACGAACCTTAACTTTGGCTCACTTGGTTCGATAGTAAGATGCCGATATTTCATGTTAGTCCTTTAGAGGATTTTATTCTCCTTAGTTTTGTCTAACATTCCTCCAAATCTCATGCTACGAGGTCAAGCCTTTGGGGAGATAGGAGGACCGGAAGTCGCTGGTTCCCTGTAGATCGCACAGGAACAAGTGTGTCCGTCCAGCGAAGATCAGAAGTTTAAAAGCCCTAGCAGAGGTAATTTCATATGCAGTCTTCAGAACAAATTGTTCCCCTTTATATCTTATACCTACCTCCAATTCTCAAGAATTAAGGTCAAGCAGTTAAGGAGTTAGAAGGCCAAGAAGTTGTCGGTTCCACGTAGGACGCGCAGGAGCTAGCATCATCTTTCAGTCATAAATTTAAAGTTTAGAGCATTTCCGAGAGGTGGGTTATCTCATGGATGGCTAAAATAACATGTTAGGAATAAAAACCCTCTGGTTTCACAAGATTTCATGCTTCCTACACATCGTATTTCATGTTTTAGTATCACTGTGTAGTTATATTATTTCTACATACATGATTCCTGCTCTTAATAGAAAAGATGATAACTTTGGCTTAATCCATGAAACCCATGCACCTCGACGTTCTAAACATGTTCCCATATGATTAACCTTCTATTATCCATCATTTTCATGTATTATTTGCCCTTAGATAGGCCTCGCATGCACCAATTAGCTTCTGCCTGTTGCAGGCAGAAGGCGGTTTCACAGAAACTGCTACTGTCAAGTAGCGGTTCCCGACTGACCGCTACTGTCTAGTAGCGGTTCTGACTAGACCGCTTTCATGTTTCTGTGACCTCCTTCCTGTTAATCCAAAACAGAATGCAGATCAGCCCTATTAAATATATGATAAATCTATGTAATTAGGTCTTATCCCTAGTTATGACTTTATATTCATGATTTTGGTTATATTGTACATCAATCATGATAGATTTCATGCCCTGTAGAATTCATAAGCTTATTTTAATCTTATGCTAATTTCATGTCAAAACCATATAGTTTTGTATTAAAGTTAATTTCATATGATTTATGGGACTTGTTTCATTGACGTTTGATCGCTGTTTTACACGATTCACATCCTTCTCTCTAGTCTTTCTTAAGTGCATAGCACGTACCCCAGTACGATGTTATTAGTTACACTTGTACATAATAGGAACATCTCTTGGACTTGTGATCCTCTCCGTTGGATATTCCTTCCGCCGGACTAGGTGATCTTGTTTCAAGGCCTCCGTAAGTCTTTGTGAGCCTGGGATTCCCACTAGGATGCCGAGCTGGTTGTACCCTAAAAGCCCAATGGTATTAGAAAGCACTTGTGTTATCGGTGTTTTTTACGCTCTAGACCAAGCCGCAGTTTCAGACGACTGCTACTTCATAATAGCGGTTCTGGCGCGACCGCGTTCTAGATTTAGTAGTCACTGTGTCGACTCTTTCCATTCAGGCGTCGACTCCGTCAAATAGCAGTTCCCTCTTGATCGCGTTTTGATAATAGCGGTTCTTTAACGACCGCGTCCTTCTATGTTGTGCCCTAACCCGAGGTTGGACCCAAGGGTTGGTTATACTCTATTCCTAGATAGTCCTTTGATTATCTGGAACCTAACATCTTGTTTTATAAGTCATTAATACGTTATGGAAATTTATGAATGTACCGTTATGCTGCCAGATTCCTTCCGTGGCATGACCTTGTCTTTAAATCATCCTTGATCTCATGATTTCATTTTGGTACGTTCTTACCTTGATATTGTTATCATGAAATTATTGTTGAAATTGACATTATTGGCCGAAACTTTATTATATATCGCGGAAGTAGCTTGATTTATAACGTGAAGATGCAAGAGCGGGCACGGACAGTGTACAAGGGCTCGACACTAGCCCCCTTGGCGGATGGCCAGAAACATGCTGTAAACCATGGGGTATGATGAACACTGACGTCGCATTGCGCATGGAGTACTTTTTTTATAGACGGGTGAAAATCACGGGACTCATCATGAAATTATACATTCTTGTTACATGACTTTCTAGTGCATAGCCTTTTAAGGTTATGAAAAATACATTCTCGTTCATGCTAGTACATTCTCATTACATGAAAGGCCATATTTACATCTACATTCAAATCTTGCTTGATCACATTCACAAGTCTCGTCCATGTCTTGTTACTTGTGTTACTTTAGTTTTATACGTATGATTTACCACATTTTCATTTATCTTACCCTCTAGAGCTAAATTGATAATTACTTAAACTTGCCGTCATGTTGATACGAAGATACCTACTGGGAAAGTGTGCTCATTCCCTACTTTTCCAATCTTTTCAGAAAATTCTAGCGGGGATTTGGACAACTCAAGTGATAAGTCCGAGAGCGATTAAAGATCGAGAGAAGACATAGACATGAGTCCATATGATTAGTCATGAGTCGATTATATAATTTTCTTTTTTGTTGAGTCTAGTGAAAGGAGTCAAGTGTCGATGTAACCCATGAATTATTATTATTCAATAAAGTAAAATTTTGAGTATATTACCTTGTGCATTCATCTTTTATATGTGAATGATTAGCGCTCTGATTGTCTTGCCAGCTTGAGGCGTTTTGTCGACTGTCCACGTACCCGAATATCTTTCGCTGTACATAATCTCGGGACGTGACAGTTAAGTTGATATCAGAGCCTAGGCATAAGTAAGTCCAAGGAAAAAGTCATGTCATATGCTAAGTCCAAGGTTAAGTACCCACACCTATGAACTAGGAAAGAAATTTCCGAACCCATGTGAGATTGGGTAGAGCCCGAGATAAGATAGTTATTTAGAAATACATCTATAGGTAAATCTTCCTAAATTCCAAGGAAATAACTAAGTGTTTATTTTCTCAGGCACCTTATTCTTACAATGGCTGCGAACCATGCTAATTGGGAAGCGATGCAACAGACTGTTGCGGGTCTTACCCAGGCCCTCCAAACTGTGACCCAAGCTGGCGCAAGGGTTGGCGCAAGGGATGGCGCGGGTGATTTGCACAGGAACTTCTGGAGTATGAACCCTCCGTGATTTTCTGGATCCTCCAACCCCAACGAAGCTGAAAATTGGATCGATGAGATGAACATGATATTTGACGTCATGCAATGCTCCGACCAAGAGAAGGTCCATCTCGCCACATTCCAGCTAAACAAAGATATGCGTACTCGGTGGAAGACCACGTACTTGTGCACATCTTCAAGACGCACAACTTACATGGGAGGAGTTTCTTGTACTCTTCCGAGCAAAATTTTTTTCTGAGAACATCAAGGAGAGGAAAGCTGTGAAATTTGCCTCCTTACGGCAAGGAATGATGTCCGTGGCGGAGTACGCGCTTCAATTCTCTCGTCTGACCCCTTATGCTCCTCACTTGGTTAGTACCGACCTATTAAACACTAACCGATTGATGGACGGATTGAGGCCCGTCTTCATAAATCAACTTGGATCTCAAAACATCTGGACATATACAGAGATAGTCCAATGAGCCCACTTATGTGAACAGACCTTAGAGAAGGTAGAGAAATTTAAGGGGAAAGATAGAAGTCAAGCCGAAACCATGATAGGCGAGAGGGAAAAGAAGAAATGTTTAGCATCATGGAGGATTATGAACCCCATAACAACAAGAAGGAATGGTAATGGAAAAAGGAATGGCAACGGTAATGGCAAGAACAAAAGAGTTAAGGAGGAAGAAGAAAAGCAAGCCATGGCCGACGAGTGTTGGAAGCGTCTCGGCGCTTGCGTACGATGTGGTTGCCGAGAACATCACGTACCTACATATCCCCTGATAAAGGAGCAATCTTCAAGGGATGATAATGGACATAGGTGACTAAGATGAGTTAATGCCATCTTAGACAGTGCAGGTAAAATAATTGAAGGTACCCTCTTAACCTACTCGTACCCGACATTATCGTAATTTCTAATGCAGCTAATTAACTATAAAGTAAATTAACACACTCTCCATAAAACTCATGCAATGAATTTGGGGACCAAATTCTTTTTAAATGGGGGAGGGTGTAACACCCTGAAATTTTCTGAAAATTTTCTAGAATTATATAGAATTATTAAGCATGTAAAAAGGCTTAATGGGCTAATTAAATGAATTATGGGTTAATTAAATTGATTTAAAGGCCCTATATTAACCAACAGGTTAAGCCCACTTAAAATAGGGCCATGAACCCAATTCTATGGCTTGTAGGCCCAAGCCCAATACTAGAGATGTAATTAGGGCTATTTACGAAATTAAAATAAGATTAATAGGCCAATAAAGGGGATAAATAGGAGATAATTAAAAAATCTAAAAATTTTAGATTTACGCGCGAGAACGCGTTCTGTCGCGCGACCACGTTCTTATAGAAGCGGTCGTGACCTAACCGCTACTAGGTTCCGTGAACAAGAGTTGAAGAAGCGTAGAAACATGGGATTTTTCCCATCCCAATCCCTATGATTCGAAGCTACCTGGCATGGAAACCTAGTATAGGACTCTTGGGGATTGATCCTACTCCAAATTAGGACTCTCAAATCGATCTAATCCTCAGCCCTAGGCAAAACCCTATAAATAGAGCCCAGATCAACTTGCGTGAACCTTACTTTTGGCTCACCTGGTTCGACGGTAAGATGATGGTATTTCATGTTAGTCCTTTAGGCCCGGTTTGATAACCAAGCAGCCTGACGAGGGGTGACGCACCCACCGGTTTCACTGCCGATTTTACCGGTTTTTAGGGATTCCCAGTTTGATAAACGGCGGAGCAACTCACCCTAACCGTGGGTTAACAAAGAAAATCGGGATATCTTACTCGACCTCACGAGCTCGGTTAAGTCAACCGAGGATGGCCCACCCGACCCTAATCTTGCTCTGTTATCAAACCGGGCCTTATAGTATTTTATTCTCCTTAGTTTTGTCTAACATTCCTCCAAATATCATGCTAGGAGGTCAAGCCTTTGGGGAGTTAGGAGGACCGGAAGTCGCTGGTTCCCTGTAGATCGCACAGGAACAAGTGTGTCCATCCAGCGAAGATCAGAAGTTTAGAAGCCCTAGCAGAGGTAATTTCATGTGGAGTCTTTAGAACAAACTATTCCCCTTTGTATTTTATACCTACCCTCCAATTCTCATGAATTAAGGTCAAGCGGTTAAGGAGTTAGAAAGCCAGGAAGTTGTCAGTTCCACGTAGGATGCACATGAGCTAGCATCATCTTTCAGTCAGAAATTCAAAGTTTAGAGCATTTCCATGAGGTAGGTTATCTCATGGATGGCTAAAATTATGTGTTAGGAATAAAAGCCCTCTGGTTTCACAAGATTTCATGCTTCCTACACGTCGTATTTCATGTTTTACTATCACTGCATAGTTATATTATTTCTACATACATGATTCCTGCCCTTAATAAAAAAGATGATAACTTTGGCTTAACCCATGCAACCCATGCACCTCGACGTTCTAAACATGTTCCCATATGATTAACCTTCTATTATCCATGCTTTTCATATATTATTTGCCCTCGGATAGTCCTCGCATGCACCAATTAGCTTCTGCCTATTGCAGGTAGAAGGCGATTTCACAAAAACCGCTACTGTCAAGTAGTGGTTCCAGACTGACCGCCACTGTCTAGTAGCGGTTCTGACTAGACCGCTTTCATGTTTCTGTGACCCTCTTCCTGTTAACTCTAAACAAAACGCATATCAGCCCTATTAAATATATGATAAGCCTAGGTAATTAGGTCTTATCCCTAGTTATGACTTCATATTCATGATTTTGGTTATATTGTACATCAATCGTGGTAGATTTCATGCCTTCATGAATTCATAAGCTTATTTTAATCCTATGCTAATTTCATGCCAAAACCATATAGTTTTGTATTAAAGTTAATTTCATATGGTTTATGCGACTTGTTTCATTGACGTTTGATCACTGTTTTACACGATTCACATCCTTCTCTCTAGTCTTTCTTATGTGCATAACACGTACCCCAGTACGATGTTATTAGTTACACTTGCACATAATAGGAACATTTCTTGGACTTGTGATCCTCTCCGTTGGATATTCCTTCCAGGAGTAGGTGATCTTGTTTCAAGGCCTCCGTAAGTCTCTGCGAGCCTGAGATTCTCACTAGGACGCCGAGCTGGTTGTACCCAAAAAGCCCAATGGATTAGAAAGCACATGTGTTAACGGCGTATTCTGCGCTCTAGACCAATCCACCGTTCTCAGACGACTGCTACTTCATGATAACAGTTCTGGCGCGACCACGCTCTGGATTTAGCAGTCACTGTGTCGACTCTTTCCCTTCAAGCGTCAACTCTGTCAAATAGTGGTTCCCTCTTGACGGCGTTTTGATAATATCGGTTCTTTAATGACCGCGTCCTCCTATCTTGTTCCCTAACCCGAGGTTGGACCCAACGGTTGGTTATACTCAGTTCCTAGATTGTCCTTTGATTATCTAGAACCCAACATCTTATTTTATAAGTCATTAATAAGTTATGAAAATTTATGAATGTATCGTTATGCTGTCGGATTCCTTCCGTGGCATGACCTTGTCTTTAAATCATCCTTGATCTCATGATTTCATTTTGGTACGTTCTTACCTTGATATTGTTATTATGAAATTATTGTTGAAATTGACATTATTGGCCGAAACTTTATTATATCTCGTGGAAGTAGCTTGATTTATAACGTGAAGATGCAAGAGCGGGCACGGACAGTGTCCAAGGGCTCAACACTAGCCCCTTAATGGATGCTCGGAAACATGCTATAAAGCATGGGGTATGATGAACACTGGCGTCGCATTGTGCCGGGAGTACTTTTTTCATAGACGGGTGAAAACCACGAGGCTCATCATAAAATTATATATTCTTGTTACATGACTTTCTAGTGCAAAGCCTTTTAAGGTTTTGAAAAGTACATTCTCGTTCATGCTAGTACATTCTCGTTACATGAAAGGCCATATTTACATCTACATTCAAATCTTGCTTGATCACTTTCGCATGTCTCGTCCATGTCTTGTTAGTTGTGTTACTTTCGTTTTATACGTATGATTTACTACATTTTAATATATCTTACACTCTAGAGCTAAATTGCTAATTACTTAAACTTGCCTTCATGTTTATACGAAGATACCTACTGGGCAAGTATGCTCTTTCCCTACTTTTCCAATCTTTTCAGGAAATTGTAGCGGGGATTCGGACTGCTCAAGTAACGAGTCCGAGAGCGAATAAAGATCGAGAGAAGACATAGACATGAGTCCATATGATTAGTCATGAGTCGATTATGTAATTTTCTTTTTTATTGAGTCTAGTGAAAGGAGTCAAGTGTCGATGTAACCCATGAATTATTATTATTCAATAAAGTGAAATTTTGAGTATATTACCTTGTGCATTCATCTTTTATATGTGAATGATTAGTGCTCTATTTGTCTTGCCAGCTTGAGGCGTTTTACCGACTGTCCACATTCCCGAATATCTTCCGCTGTACATAATCCCGGGACATGACAAAAGTCATGTATCAAGCAAGTATAATTTCATGAGTTTGTCTCGTGGATTTCACCTGTTTTTAAAAAAAGTACTCCCAGCGTAATGTGACGCCAGTATTCATCATATCCCGTGGTTTATAGCATGTTTCCTGCCATCTGCCGAGGGGGCTAGCGTGGAACCCTTGCACACTATCCGTGCCTGCCCTTGCATCTTCAAGTTATAAATCAAGCTACCTCCACGAGATATAAGAATGAAGTAGGCCAATAATATCAAATTCAAACAATAGCTTTATGGCGATAACAACCAAGGTAAGAACGTACCAAAATGAGCATGGGAGATCAAGAATGATTTAATAGGATATTACGCCACGGAGGAATTCCGACAGCATAACGACATATTTATAAATTTCCATAATTCATTAATGACTTAATGAATAAGATTTTTGGGACATCAGAGAGTCATAGGGCCATCTGAACAAGATATAATCAATCCTAGGGTCAAACCCCGGGTTGGAACAAGTTTGACAGAACGCGGTCTCGGGGGGACCGTTTTCTTGAGGTAGCGGTCAAGTCAACACTGGTATCAGGTGGAGTCGACGCAAAATAAGGAATAGGTCGACACAGCTAGTGCTGAAAACAGGTAGCGGTCATTGGCAAACCACCTTCATCAGGTAGCGATCACGTGAAGGCTGTGATCATGACAGTCCATAGAAAAAGCAGAAAACACGAAGTGCTCTCTAGACTTTTGGGTTTTTAGGCTACAACCAGCTCGGCATTCTAGTAGGAATCCCAGGCTCGTAGAGACTTACGGAGGTCTTGAAACAAGATCACCTAGTCCGACAGAAGGAATATCCGACGGAGAGGCTCTCAAGTCCAAGAGGTGTTCTTATCAAAGTGCAAGTGATCTAATAGCAATGTACCGGGATACGCACTATAAGTGAACTAATAAAACGGAATGGAGATGAGAAGGGAACGTGCCAAAGCATTAATCCAAGTGGAGGAACTCGCATGAAAACCCTTAAATACAAAACTATAAGATTTGGGCATGAAAATAACATACATGAAAATAAGCTTTTAGCACATGCTAACGCTAACTATGAAGTCATGACATGATCAGGGGTAGAAATAACGAAATAAGGCATACGTAATATAACATATAATAGGGCATAAACTTGGTTTAATCTGGTTACAGAAACCAGATAGTGGTTCTTTTAGGACCACCCCTTGAAAGAAACGGTCTCTGCAGGACCGCCTTCTACCTGCATCAGACAGAAGCAACTCCGACGTGCAGAGCCTATTCTAGGGCAATTAATGAATAAAAACTACAAGGAACAGAAAGATAAGATATGATAGCATGTTTAGAATGAAGTAAATGCATGGGAAAAGCATGAATTAAACTAAAGTTCTTATCTTTTGGTTAGGGTTGTAGGAAAGAGCATGAAGTGAAAACCTAGATGCGCAGTCATGTAAAAACATTAATTATGCCGTGTACATTGCATTAAATCAAGATATAGGAGATGGCTTTTGTTCCTAGCATGTTATTTGAGCCAATCATGAGATAACCTACCTTTGGGTATACTCCTAATATGAGAATTTCTCGCCGGAAGAGGGTGCTGGTTCCTACACGTCCTGCGTAGAAAGAACAACTTACAGACCTTCTAACTTCTCGACGGCTTGTTCTCCTAGCATGGGGTTTAGAAGGAAGTTTGAAGATATTAAAGGGAACAAATAACCCTAAAGGATGAACCTGTGAAGACGACGCCTTACCTTCCAACCACGTGATCTAAAATTAGCGTTCGTGCAGGATGAATCCGGGCTCTATTTATAGAGGATGACCTAGGGTTGAAGGATTAGATCGAATTAAGAGTCCTTATTGAACGTAAGATAGATCCCTAAGAGTCATAGATAGGTATTCTCACTAGATCACGTCGATCCATGGCAATTGGGTTAATAAATATCCAGATTATTCCGTGTTTACCAGTTTCTATTTTTGAAAGAAGGTGGTGGTCTGGTCTAGACCGCCTTCACCTGGTAGCGGTCTCACGGTAGACCACCACTTTCCCGGCTCCCCGAAATTTGAGTTTTAACATAATTCAAACTCTAATTTTCTCTATTTATCTTATTTTAATTAGGGAGAATTACCCTATTACGTTTCTAGGGTTGGGCTTGGGTCAAGAGGCTAGATTTTAGGGTTTAAGGCCCACTCTAAGTGGGCTTATTCACTTGGTTATTAAATGGGCCTATTTATTGAAGGCCTTAACCTATAAATCAATTAATTAGCCCATTAAGCCCTTAAATGCTTAAAAAATCCTTTTAAACTTTTAATAATTATGGGAATATTACCAGGGTTGCTACACCCTCCCCCACTTAAAAAGAATTTGGTCCCCAAATTTGTTGCATGGAATTTATGGAGAGTGCATTTTACTTACAATTAAATATCTCCAGAAATCTCTTGCGCATAACTTCTTCTGTCTCCCATGTAGCTTCTTATTCTAGGCATTTACTCCACTGGACTTTTACCATGGGAATGGTTTTATTCCGAAGCTAACGTACCTCTCAATCAAGTATTTTACGTGACTTTTGCTCGTACGTCAGGTCCTTCTGTATTATCATATCATCATGACTTACAATATGGAATGGGTCATATACTTACCTTTTGAGCATCGATACATGAAATACATCATGAACTCCAGATAATTGAGGGGGCAAAGTAATCTGATATGCGACCTCGCCAACCCTTTCAAGAATTTCAAAAGAGCATATAAATCTTAGAGTAAGCTTGCCTTTGATGTCGAATCTTCGAATTCTATGACCTGGGGAAACTTTGAGAAATACATGGTCTCCCACTTGAAATTCTAGGTCTCTTCTTCTGATATTATCATATGTCTTTTGTCTTGATTGAGCCATATGGAGTCTTTCTATGATAAGTTTCACCTTCTCAGTTGTATCTCTAACAAGATATAGGCCTAGAAGTTGTTTTTCCCCAACTTCATTCCAGCAGATTGGTGAACGATAACTCCTTCCATACAATGCCTCGAAGGGTGCCATTTGTATGCTAGCTTGATAGCTATTATTGTAGGCAAACTCGACTAGCACCAAGTGGTCGTGCCAACTTCCACCAAAATCAATTGCACAACCTCTAAGCATATCTTCAACTACATGATTGGTTCTTTCAGTTTGACCATCAGTTTGTGGGTGAAATGTTATGCTAAAGTTTAATCAGGTCCCTAATGAATTTTATAGACCCTTCCAGAATTGTGATGTGAAACGAGAGTCTCGATCAGATGTTATAGTAACAGGGACACCATGTAGTCTAACAATCTCCTTTATATATAATGCTGCCAGGACATCTACGGACCATCGACTTTTAATTGGTAGAAAGTGTGTAGATTTTGTTAATCGATCTATTATTACCCATATACCATTATGTCCACCTCTTGTCTTACGCAGACCCATGATGAAATCCATCCCTATACTCTCCCACTTTCACTCGGGAATTTCGAAGGGATGTAGTTTACCAGCGGGCTTTAAGTGTTCCACCTTAACTTGTTGATAAGTGAGACAGCGAGATACAAAGTCCGCCACTTCTCTCTTCATATTGGGCCACCAGAAATTTCTTTTTAAGTCTTGATGCATCTTGGTAGCACCATGGTGAATAGCATATCTTGACTTGTGGGCTTCTTCCATAATTAACTTTTTAGTCTCCAAGTGTTTCGGTATACAGATCTGACCTCGGAATAACAATCTTCCATCAGTCGTAACAGAGAATTCTGGTCGTTGATCTATATTAGTTTTGATCTCTACCAGTATAGGGTCATTTTCTTGAAGCTTGACTAGATCTTCTATTAATGTGGGTTGTGACCTGATATTGGCGATGATACACCCTTCATTCTCCGTGTCAATATCTAGATTAAGCTGAGCAAAGTCTTCTATAAGGTTGGTCATACCTCTCCTGAGACTTGATAAAGTTGCTAGTGATTTTCTACTGAGCGCATCGGCTACAACATTTGCCTTTCCAGGGTGGTATTGAATAGAGAAATCGAAGTCCTTATGGTACTCATGCCGTCTTCTTTGCCTCATATTCAACTCCTTTTGGGAGAAGAGATATTTTAGACTTTTGTGGTCCAAAAATACGGTGAATTTCTCCCCATAGAGATAACGTCGCCATATCTTCAAAGCGAAGATATAACTGCAGCTAGTTTTAGGTCATGCACTGGGTAATTCTCCTCGTGCCGTTTCAATTGCCTTAAAGCATACCAGATGACTCTACCATGCTATATTAACACACATCCAAGGCCAATGCCTGATGCATCGATGTAGACTTCGAAGCCACCACCTTCAACGGGTAGTGCTAACATAGGTGCAGTGGTAAGATGTTCCTTGAGAGTCAAGAAATTCTCTTCACAATCCTTTGACCATATAAAAGGATTTTCTTTTCTTGTAAGCCTGGTCAGAGGTACGGCGATCTTAGAGAAATCCTTTATAAACTGCCGGTAATAGCCAGCCAACCCAAGAAAACTCCTGATTTTAGATACAGTTGTCAGTCGGCTCCAATTCTTGACAGCTTCGACCTTAGAAGGATCTACAACAATACCTTCCTTTGATATGATATGACCAAGGAATGAGACTTCCTTTAGCCAGAATTCACATTTGTTGAGCTTCGCATAGAGTTGGTGTTCTCTTAATATTTGCAAAGCTATTCTTAAATTCTCTTCATGCTCTTCCCGAGTCTTGGAATATATTAGAATGTCATCAATGAAGATGACCACGAACCGGTGAAGGTAAGGCCTGAAGACATTATTCATGAGTGGCATAAAAACTGCAGGGGAATTGGTTAACCCAAACGGCATAACCACGAACTCATAATGCCCATACCTGCTATAGAAAGTAGTTTTGTAAATGTCTTCATCTTTGATCCGCAGCTGATGGTAGCCAGACCTGAGGTCTATCTTTGAGAAATATTCCACACAAAAAATATGATCGAACAGTTCATCAATACACGGCAGTAGATATTTGTTCTTAATTGTGAGTTGATTTAACTGCGAGTAATCGATGTATAGTCTGAGAGATCCATCCTTCTTCCTGACAAGTAGGACCGACGCACCCCAAGGAAACGTGCTTGGTCGAATAAAGCCTTTCTCCAACAATTCTTGAAGTTACTTCTTCAACTCCTTAAGTTCCATGGGGCACATCCTGTAAGGATCTTTTGAAACAGGTGCTGCTCCAGGGATAAGTTCAATGAAAAAGTTCACTTCCCTTTCGTGTGGTAAACCGGGTAATTTGGAAGAAAAGACATCGAAAAATTCTCTTACAACTAGGATTTCTTCAAAAATAATTTTCTTAGACTCGATGATGATTACGGAAGTAAGGAAAGCTTCACAACCTTCCGAAATAAGTTTGTAGGCATGAAGGGAAGAAATAAAGATAGGATACTTCCTATATTTGATGCCAAGGAAAGAAAACCTGGGAAGATCCGATTTGTGGAAGGAAATTCGCTTATCATAACAATTAATGTTGGCATAGTGTTCATAGAGCCAATCTACACCTAAAATGACATCGTAGCCTTCCATGTCAAGGCATACGAGATTTGCATGAAAATTTTGACCTTCTATGGTCACCACACTATTAGGGTAGTGAGTTTTGAGTTCGGTTCTTGAACCTAAGGGTGTAGTAATAGCTAGGTCCAAAGGTAAGGGAAGAGGTGAAATTGATAGAGTTTTAGAAAAAATGGTAGATATAAAAGAATGAGAAGCACGAGTATCAAATAATACAAAGGCAGGATGTGAATAAATGAGGATGGTACCTTCGATCATCTCTCCTTCCTTTGTAGGTTCTTCCTTCATCACGGCATTTAAGCGAGCCTGCCGCCTGTGCCCACCATCATTTTTGGACGATTGTTCTTTCATAAGGGGGCAATCAGGCATGCGATGCTCCCTGCTACCACAGTGAAGACAAGCGCCAAGGTGATTCCAACACTCTTCGATCGAATGGTCGAACTTCTCGCAGAATGAGCAAGCCGCCATGACTTGCTTCTCTTCTTCCTTTACCCGCTTGTTCTTGCCGTTCTTGTTGCCATTATGGGACCTCTTCTTGTTATCGCAAGACTTATAGGTTCCTGTGATGCTGAAATTTTCTTCTTTCCATCCTCTCTTGTTGCGTTTCCGGCTAGATTATTCTCCCTTGCCTTGGAACTTCTCAACCTTCTCAAGGGTCCTTTCATATAAATGGGCCCTATGAACCAACTCCGTATAAGTTCAGATATTTTGGCGCCCAAGTTGCTTCACAAAGACGGGCCTCAATCCATCCATAAAGCGATTGGCCTTCAGTAACTCTGTACTAACAAGATGCGGAGCATATGGGGCCAGCCTGGAGAATTGCAGTTCACACTCGGTCACGGGCATCATGCCTTGCCGAAGGGAGGCAAACTCCGCCGCCTTCCTTTCTAGGACATGCTCTGAGAAATACTTTTCACGGAAGAGCTCAAGAAACTCCTCCCAGGTGAGTTGTGCATTGTGTAGATGAGTCGAGGTGGCCTTCCACCATGTACGGGCATCTTTGTTGAGTTGGAACGTTGCCAGTAGGACCTTCTCCTGGTCCGTACATTGCATAACATTAAATATCTTGTCCATTTCATCTATCCAATTTTCTGCTTCATCAAGATTGGATGATCCCGAGAATCGTGGAGGGTTCATACTCCAACAATTATGATGCAGATCATCGACGCCCGCTTGTGCGCCTACCTGTGCTACAGTTTGCAGGACCTGGGTGAGACCCTAGATGGTTTGTTGCATGGCTTCCCAGTTCGCACAATTGCCAACCGTTTGGAATGTAGGGTTCCTGAGAAAATATAAAGTTTTTGTCATTTTGTTTGGAGTTTATGGGGGTTAACCTAAAGGTTAATTCTTACAAGAGATCTAGCTTAACCATAACATGGGCTCTACCCAATCTCACTTGGGTTTGGAATTTTCTTCTTAATTCATAGGTGCGGGTCCTTAAACCTTGGACTTAACCTATGACTTGATATTTTGCTAGGACTTACTAATCCTAAGCTTTGATACTAACTTAACTGTCACGTCCCGAGATATGCAGTGGAATTAAGTCATGAACATGAACAGCCGAGAAATAAAGCCTCAAGCTAGAATGACAATCAGAGCGCTAAACACATAAAAGAATGAACACAACATATACTCATAAATATTCAATTAATTGAATAATAATCAATGATTACCAATGACACTTGACTCTTTAACATAATGACTCGCTAGACTCAATAAAGTGGAAAATTACATAACCTGATCAACTTCACCACCTATTACAGTGAAGGACACTTATTACAATATGACTCATAAAACTTTGACTATCTAGGGCTCCTCTCTTTCTTCATTCGCTCTTGGACTCACCACTTGAGTAGTCCGAATCTGACTCGCTAGAATTTCCTGAAAAAGAATAGAAAAGTAGGGAATGAGCACACTCGCCTAGCAGGTATCTTTGAATCAACACGATGGTAATGTTAAAGTAATTAACATTTTAGCTCTAGAAAGGTAATATTGAAAATGTGATAAACACACGACTAAAACCATAATAATAACAAGTCTCAAAATAAGTGTAGAGACATGAGAAGTAAGTAAGAGAGCATGATCAAGCAAGATTGTAATATGGCCTGTCAATAATGAGAATGTACTAGCATGTATCGAGAATATATTTTTCATAACCTTGAAAAGGCTATGCACTAGAAAGTCATGTATCAAGCAAGTATAATTTCATGAGATTGCCTCGTGGATTTCACCCATTTATAAAAAAGTACTCCCAGTGCAATGCGACGCCAGCATTCATCATACCTCATGGTTTATAGCATGTTTCTGGCCATCTGTCGAGGGGGCTAGCGTGGAGCCCTTGCACACCATCCGTGCCCTCCCTTACATCTTCAAGTTATAAATAAAGCTACCTCCACGAGAAATAATAATAAAGTAGGCCAATAATATCAAGTTCAAACAATAGCTTTATGGCGATAACAACCAAGGTAAGAATGTACCAAAATGAGCATGCGAGATCGAGAATGATTTAATAGGATATTATGCCACGGAGGAATTTCGGAAGCATAATAGCATATTTATCAATTTCCATAATTCATTAATGACTTAATGAATAAGATTTTTGGGACATCAGATAGTCATAGAGCCATCTGAATAATATACGATTAACCCTAGGGTCAAACCCCGGGTTGGAACTAGTTTGACAGAACGCGGTCTCAGGGAGACCATTTTCTTGAGGTAGCGGTCAAGTCAATACTGCTATCAGGTGGAGTCGACATCGAACAAGGAATAAGTCGACGCAGCCCGTGCTGAAAATAGGTGGCGGTCATTGGAAAATCGCCTTCATCCGGTAGCAGTCACGTGGAGGCCGCTATCTGTAGGTAACGGTCATCTGAAGGCCACGATCATGACAGTCCACAGAAAACATAGAAAACATGAAGTGCTCTATAGACTTTTGGATTTTTAGGGTACAACCAGCTCGGCGTCCTAGTGAGAATTGCAGGCTCGCGGAGACTTATGGAGGCCTTGAAACAAGATCACCTAGTCCAGCAGAAGGAATATTCGATGGGGTGGCTCTCAAGTCCAAGAGGTGTTCCTATCAAAGTGCAAGTGATCTAATAGCAACGTACCGGAATACTCGCTATAAGTTAACTAATAAAATAGAATGGAGATGAGAAGGGAGCGCGCCAAAGCATTAATCCAAGTGGAGGAACTCACATTAAAACCCTTAAATACAAAACTATAAGATTTGGGCATGAAAATAACATACATGAAATTAAGCTTTTAGCACATGCTAACGCTAACTATGAAGTCATGACACGATCAGGGGCAGAAATAACAAAATAAGGCATGCTTAATATCACATATAATAGGGCATAAACTGGGTTTAATCTGGTTACAGAAACCAGATAGCAATTCTTTGAGGACCGCCACTTGAAATAAAGGGTCTCTGTAGGACCGCCTTCTGCCTGCATCAGACAGAAGCAACTTTGAGGTGCAGAGCCTATTCTAGGGAAATTAATGAATAAAAACTACAAGGAACAAAAAGATAAGATATCATAGCATGTTTAGAATGAAGTAAATGCATGGGAAAAGCATGAATTAAACTAAAGTTCTTATCTTTTGGTTAGGGTTGTAGGAAAGAGCATGCTGTGAAAACCTAGATGCGCAGTCATGTAAAAACATCAAATACGGCGTGTACAGTGCATGCAATCAAGAGATAGGAGAGGGCTTTCATTCCTAACATGTTATTTGAAGCAATCATGAGATAAATTACATCTGGGTATGCTCCTAATCTGATAATTTCTCGTCGGAAGAGGGTGCTGATTCCTGCGCGTCCTGCGTAGAAATAATGACTTCTAGACCTTCGAACTTCTCGACGGCTTGTTCTCCTAGCACGAGGTTTAGAAGGAAGTTAGAAAATATTAAAGAGAACAAATAACCCTAAAGGATGAACCTGTGAAGATGACGCTTTACCTTCGAACCACGCGATCTAAAATAAGGGTTTGCATAGGACGAATCTAGGCTCTATTTATAGATGATGACCTAGGGTTGAGGGATTAGATCGAATTAAGAGTCCTTATTGAAGGTAAGATCGACCCCTACGAGTCATAGATAGGTATTCTCATCAGATCACGTCGATCCATGGTGATTGGGTGAATAAAAATGTAGATTATTCCGTGTTTATCAGTTTTCATTTTCAGAAGAAGGTAGCGGTCTGGACCACCTTCACCAGGTAGCGGTCTCGCGATGGACTGCCACTTGCCCGGCTCCCCAAAATTTGAATTTTAACATAAGTCAAACTCTAATTTTTCCCTATTTATCTTATTTTAATTAGGGATAATTATCCTATTACGTTTCTAGGGTTAGGCTTGGGTTAAGAGACAAAATTTTAGGGTTTAAGGCCCACTCTAAGTTGGCTTAATCACTTGGTTATTAAATGGGCCTATTTATCGAAGGTCTTAACCTATAAATCAATTAATTAGCCTATTAAGCCTTTAAATGCTTAAAAAAGTCCTTGTAAACTTTTAATAGTTATGGGAAGATTATCAGGGTTGCTACGGGTACCTAAAAATGCCAAATGAAAACTTATTTTGCAAGGATGTCTTGAGACTGAATGAAGGATAGCAAGAAATGGCTGATCAAGGCACATGTATGAAAATAAAATTTTAAATCTTGTTATACTACATGTTAGGTTCTCTTTTAATTGTTATAGTTGACCTTTTTTCCCTACTTACAATGAATTCTGCTCAAGATAAAAATATCCTTCCTAAATTGCTAAACCCCCCCTGGGGTTAGAATTGAAAATATGAACTGGGTTATTTGATTGATATCTGATATGAATTATATGGTATATCAAATGGTGTCTATTGGCATGATGGGTTAAGCCTATCAGGAAGATAACACTTTGTGTGAGTTTGATCTTCATATCAATATCTCCGTCCCGTACCAGAAATCAAAAATTTTATATGCTTGATTCTTGAAAAATTTGTTATGTTGATCTGATGATGAGTTGATTGCTAATGACTTGCAAGGCCTGTGGTTCAACTTCATACTCTTCCACTCTTAGCTGTCATATAAGTCCATGGCCTATGTGTCACGACCCAAGATCCGGATACCGGGTCAAACCCGATATCGCTCGGATCCTACGCTGCCACCCAAGAGCTGGGAAGCTCGGAAGGGTTAAAAGGTGTCACGGGAGTGTACAGAAATCTAAAATAAATGCAAAAATTAAAGTGCTGAAATTAAAATTTACATTTAGATAAACAGATTTACATGTTTTATACATTTAGATAAACAGATGGGGCTTTTAAACAGTCTGGTGATTCTGGAGGAGGTGGGATTATCAGGGACTCAAGAGGCAAGGTCATCCTTGCATTTTCACACTTTTATGGACATTCTAGCAGTTTAATTGCTGAAGCCCGTGCTCTTCTTGATGGCATTTATTATCTGCATACTGTTGAATCCGGACCAGTTAAAATTGAATGTGATTCCCTCACTCTTGTCAGGACTATTAACAAGGAAATCACATGTCCTTGGTCAATTCTCAGCTATGTCAGGGATATCTGGAACAATATACCTCAGCATACTTCTGTTTCCCATATCTACAGAGAAGCCAACACTGCAGCAGACTTACTTGCTTCCGTAGCTTGCTCTAATAAATGTAATTCTTTTTATTTATATAGTGAGCTCCCTTCTATTATAAAAGGTGCTGCTCGGCTGGACTCACTAGGCTTGCCTAGTATTAGATTGATGTAACTCCTTATTCATTCTTAATGAAATTTTTGCCTCCTAGTGGTCTGATGGTGGAGTGGCTTTCTCCTTACCTCTGGTAAGGGGTGCACTCTCCCATTGACCTCTAGGCTAGGTTTCTATTGAAAACAATTGCCAGTCTAGGTATACACAAGTCCTGAAGGTACAATGCAACAAAAGAAAGGTACACAGCCTCTAGGGCATACCTCGACTAACACCAGTTAGTGACACTAGGACCTTGAACGCTGCTCAAGGCCTCCGAACGACGAGGAGGCACGTCGACCTGAAAAGAAAAGGGGTGAGCCTCATCTCATTGGCTCAGTAGGGGTCTCGCAGATCCCCACCATAACAAACAAATAAATAGAGCAGCAAGTAATAAAATATAAAGATAGTAAAGACGGTAAAGCGGTAAGGAAGTAGTAAAGAACATCACTGCCACAAGAAACACGCTAAGCCACTAACTGCTAAAAACCTACACATCATCGAGATACCTCGAGTATCGAACACCACTCACGTTGACGCGGAAGTCTTGAAACCTGGGCGACAGAAAGTTGGAACCCAGCGACCTATCTCGGAACACCTCTCCTAGGACACTCACGCTAGGATCTAGGCTACCAAGTAGACCCTCGATCGATCAACCAAGGAACACGACTACGTAGCCGGACAAGACTCATGAAGACAGTGAGGAATCACACCACGACCACGAGAAACTAGGACTCCGAGTCACCAAAACGTTGAACCTCGACAGAAGAGAACCTGAGTCTAAAACCCCTCAGGTGACAGGAGCACTACCCACTAGAAGCAAGGCCGAATGCGTCCCCGGACGTCTTAATCCGCACCCATGGTGTCTTCCTATACGCCCCAGGCGGAGAATGAGATACACTAACTATGGAACCACAGAACAAGGACTAGATGGGGTCGCGCTCGTCAGCACGTGTCCGATGCCCCCAACCACGTGTGCACACACAGACCACGCGCTCTAGGTCAGATCCTCTAACTGGTTTTTCCCCCCAGCCAGGACTCAGGCTGCAAAGACGAGGGGCCCTACGGTAACCAGCCTAAAAATCGTCACACTGGGAAAGCCGCTCTACCACTCCCAGGTACGTCAGCACACGCGTGCCGTAAGAAGGCTATGACTAGTGGGAAGGTCACCAAAAGGTGAGAACATGCTAAGAAGTGAAAAGCCACCGGAACACCCTCGGTCCGTATGTAACTCACCGTACGCATGGAGCACGACACGAGGCGGCTATAGGAAAAACACAACACCCTAGAACCTTTGACATGGTGACTACCTTGTGGACTACAGGCAAAACTGGCACAGGCGGAAACCACAAAGACGCGGAAAGCAGCAAAGCCAAACCACGGCTGACAGGGGCTGGGCGAGCAAACTTCTAGCTGCCCACAGCTCTGGGCGGCCACATCAGTGGCCTCTACCCCTCTGTCCTGGGTGACAAACACCATGGGCACCCAGTTGCCTGGGATGCCAACACCCTCGCCGCCCAGCCCATGGGACAGAAGGGCCTGGGCGGCCCAACACTTGGCCGCCTAGTAGACCTGGGCAGCCAACCCAGTGGCTGCCTAGCTCTAGTCTAGGCAGCCACCACTCTGGCTACCCAGACACCTAGGCCTGCCAGACCTTTGGCCGCCCAGAGGGGCATGGGTCTAGGCGACCTTCATTATGGCCGTCCAGCACCCCCGAGCAGCCAGAAGGCTGGCCGCCCAACTAGGCCGAACCCAGAACAGAGTCCCCTCCGGGGACCACCCCTGGAGGCTCATTCCTTGCATTTAAGGCCCACGTAGGACACGAAAACTCCCGAGATGCGTAGGAAATCACCCTCGACCGCATTGTGAAGCCTGAAACTTGAATTCGGTGAATCGAACCGATCACATGCCCATAAACATGAAAATTCCCCAAAAAATGGTAAACCCCGCTCTCTCGCTGAAAACCCGACCGCATGTAGGGAAAAATCACGGGAAAGTAGTGTGGGTCCGTCCCCCTACCTCACGTGAAGAACCCGTCGCAAAAACTGCCAAAAATTGCCTCGATCACGCAGTTCAAACATCATTCTCGCGATCCACGCATCGCGCCACCACCTCTGGCCCGTCTCGCACGCCCCCACCGCTCGCCCGCCGCGTCGTCGCTTGACCCCACCCACTGCCGCCGTCCGTCGACTGTCGGAGAGGTGGTGGGAGAGAAGGAAGAGAAATAGGAGAGTGAGAGAGTGAGATGCGAGAGTGAGAGAGAGAATGGAGGGGGTGGGGGTTAAATGGGTTTTATTTTTTTGTTAAATATATATTTTTTGAAAAACACACATTAACTCCAAAAATTCTTGAAAAATACCATCCAACTTAGAAAAATTCTGAGAAAAAGCAAGGCGGCTCAACTCACCGCCACGGACTCGAAATGACCCACAAAAGCACGATCCGAGGGTCCGAAAGACCAAAAGGAGAGTCTGAAACCCGCTCGGACATGATCTGCGACCCACAGAAAAAGATCCAAAAAACTCGGGGCGTGACAGACCTCCCCCCTTAAACAAATTTCGTCCTCGAAATTAAGAACGATGCACATAAGTCAAGGGAAAGCACACACCCCATGGGAAACACCACCGAAGCGCAACACAACCATCCTACACCACACAACTCCTCTGAGGGACAATGCACGACCAATACAACCTATAAGGTCCTCTCGCAATCCTGCGACAAACTGAACCAACCCTCGGACCACCCGAGGGACATACAGATGGATGAGTCTGGCCTCACCTCAGCTTGTCAAAGCTCCATGGCACAAATAACATTGGCCACACACCAACCAAGAAGGGAAACACCCAATTCCAACTACAACACCATCCATCACTGGGGAAGACCTCACCCGGTTGTCTACTCAGAACATCAGCCTCCTCGATTGCCGAACACCAAAAACCCCTCACAGGGAGCACAATCACATCTTGACCTCGAGCAAAACTCTGACAGCCATCACTGTCGACCGCGACATAACTGACAGCTCCGTACGGTCAGCAACCGACATCACAAGAGTCGAGATTCACACAGCCAACACCACTGGCCGTAACACACCTGTCGGCTCTATGCTATCAACAGGTCTTACCTCGGACCCGATCACAACCAATGCTCACCGGTCTTGACCGATCTCGCATCAGAACTCACCGGCCACTACCAATGCTCAAGGAACACCCAAAATGAACCACCCGCGATCTCAACAACCGTAAATCGCATCACACCAGGACCAACCCGAGGGTTAACACACCGGTTCAAGAAGCCATCCACCGGACATTGGTCTCATGCCAACCAAGGAATCCTTGAATTAGTCCTTTTTTAGGTCCTTCGCATAACTGACAATCAAAACTCCGGATGTCCGCACACATCCATCGGCCGATACACCTGCAATATCTACACCTGGGCCACACAACGACAAAGCACCATTCTGATCTCTTCTGGCTATTTAGCCAACACCGCTTCTCATGAGAGAAGGGGAGGAACAACAAGGTCGCCCGTGCGAACCTTGAACTCCATAATCTCATTAGTCATGCACACCGCCTCAAAGACCAAATCTCGCTGGCAGGGCCCCGATCTCACAATCACACATCTGGGGAAATCTTTCACCACTGATACAACTATTCCACCTAACAGCGGTCCAAGCCATACTCAGCAATTCCACAGTTCCCTCGAACAGCTCCTCCAGAGCCAGGGGAAACCTCCGACCTTAACACCACAATCCAGTCGGCAACATCACAGGAACACCGAGTTCCAAACTCTCCAAAATCTTAGCAAGGCAAAGCTCTTGATTCACATCCATTACGCCACTTATCCGGACCTGAGCACCAAGTCCAACGGACGATCGGCACACAAACTACACATTATCAGGGTGCCAAGACAACTCAAATTAGCTCCTTGGACCATACACACGGCCACCTCACGGAAACTCATCCGCAGGCGCGATGATAGACTTGGTCCATTAGGGTCGGGTAAAACACCAACTCAACTCTGAGCAACGTCTGCTAGCGCCTCGCACCTACGGAAAACACTTAACTTGAGGACAATGCCACAAACCACAACCAAACCTTAAGCACACCGGACCACGGTCATGATCTAGGTCCTAATCCATGACCTTATCTCGGCTTCCAACTGTCCCCAACTGACATCTCTGCCACACACCCGGTGCATAGATCCACACAACTGTTGGGTGCAAGGGGGGTCCAATCAGCCACCCCGATACTCACAATATTCATACCGGGACCGGAAGTAATTTCCCCAATCACATCCATCACCAAATCTCGAGCTGACCTGGAAAACACCAGCTGAATCGAAGGCGATCAAACCACTCATCCCTCCGGTGCTACTCACACTCGCCTCCTATGATAATCGATTCACTTGTCCAAGCCTTCCACATAGCACCAGCCACACATCGGGCTCCTCCATGAGCCACACACATGACGATTTCAGGGGAGAAACTAGGGCAACCCAAGTCTCCACTCAATAGCCTTGACTCAAAAGCCCTTAATTCTCAACCCACCAATGCCACTTAATGCAATACCCAATCAA
The DNA here is from genome assembly GCA_022559845.1 of Amorphophallus konjac. Taxonomy (NCBI): domain Eukaryota; kingdom Viridiplantae; phylum Streptophyta; class Magnoliopsida; order Alismatales; family Araceae; genus Amorphophallus; species Amorphophallus konjac. The sequence goes on along the minus strand of CM040125.1, from coordinate 221,334,419 downwards.
TGGCACGGTAAACGATGTCAACTTCGAGGCCAACGTGTAATGACCCAAGATCCAGGTATCGTGAAATACCCGATACCATTAGAATCCTGGCCCGCCGCCCATGAGCCGGAGGGCTAAAAGGTGTGTATGGAGGTACATTGGAATAGGAAATAAAGCAGGAACATCTATATTTAATAGTATATATGACCGAAAGGAAATTACATTTTCAATTTAATAATCTAACTACATAGTCCAGTCCAAAAAGTATAGTCTATAGAGAAAAGGAAATGTACTCAACATCGAGTAAACACTCGGCCTGGCGAGCTGGCAACTACGAACCACCGCGCTGCACCTCCGAACCTCGAGGAGGAACCGATACACCTGAAAGCAGGGGGTGAGCCTCATTTCATTGGCTCAATAGGGGTCCCGCGGAACCCTAACTGTAAAATGACGGCGGTAACAACAGCACTAGAAAGAACAACAGCAACAACAGGAGTAGTGACGACAATAACGACGAAAAGAACAGTCGCAATCGAATAGAAAACCCGGTAGCCGATGGAACCACGGCTCAAAAACTACTCCTAATGGTACTGAAAGCAAACCCCTATCTCATAGTCGGGGGACCACTGAATTAATGGGAAAAATCATGGCCACGCTACCAGAAGAAATGCCACAACACTTCTGTCTTGGAGGCCCACCCTCACCGATGAAGGCCCAACCCGAAACCATGCGATCTGGGGGAAAGCAGTCACGACCACGCAGTCATGAACCCTACACCGTCTATGGGTGAAACATCGGTAACTCTACCGAAAACCCTAGACTTCTACATCAGGAAAACACCCGGAAACTACACGCAAAACCACGTCTCGTAGACGGGAAACAAAAACTCGAGTCACGAGAATATCACGTCACGGGAGGGGAGTGCCTGCCCACCAGAAGCAAGGCTGGATGCGTCCAATGACGTCTTAGTCCGCACCTCAGGTGTCTCCCTACTCGCCCCAGGCAGAAACTGAGACATTGTATAGTAACCAGGAACACTAACCAACGACTAGCTAGGGTCACGCTCGTTAGCGCGGGTCTGTAGCCTCCAACCACCTGTGCACACACAGACTATGCACTCTAATTCGTGTCCTCTAGCCGATTTCCCCCCCAGCCCAAACGCAGGCTGCACAAACGAGGGGCCCTACGGTAATCAGCCTAAAAACCGTCTCTACTGGATAAGCTGCTCCACCACTCCTCGGTGGGTCAGCACACACGTGCCATAAAAAGGCTACGACCAGTGGGAGTCACTAAACGTGAACACATAAGGTCACGCACGCACCCATTGCAAGTAACACGGAGTACCAGGTGGCTCGGGGCCACCACACTCTAGATGGTCCACTAGACCTACTAAATCCAATTGTCCTTAAGTCACGAGACTCAGGTCAAGAACGTTGTACATGGACGACTCCATGTCGTCAATCTGCCCAAAGCGTAGGGTCAGAAACCACGAGGCGTGATAGCCCAGTATAGGTAAACCTCCGAAGGACGGTAATGAGAACCAACGGACGCCAGCCTACTAACTTGTGCGGGGAAGGACCTCAGCACACGGTAACCTCAGATGGGGGAGAAGACTCTCTACAGACACAACTTCCCACAGGGATGGCCCATGACGACTTACACAGAAAACCCGTATTATGAAGAATCACACGGGTACCTCTTCCGCGAAGCCGTATTGCATACGGACACCTCGGCGTAAGAAAACACAAAACACGGCACCCCGGGGACTGAATGGGTTGGGATGCCACACCAGTTGCCACCCAGCACCTGGGCTCCCAGTGGCCTGGGCGGCCACACCTTTGGCCACCCAGAGGGCTGGGCGGCCATCGCTTTGGCCATCGAGACCAGTGCAGATGGGGAGAGGGCGGCCAGAGTCCTGGCCGCCCAGCACCCTGGGCGGCCTGACATTTGGCCACCCAGTGACCTGGGTAGCAAGGGTCATGGCCGCCCAGACCAGGGCACAGACGACCACCTATGTGGCCATCTCCTGTTGGTTTTCGGAAGCAGGTCGAGCTTCGTTTCGAGATCGGTTCCACACCCCATTCGCCTCATAGCGAAGGGGAAAACAAGGGGAAATCATCCCCAGCTATTCCTACCACCGAAAAACCAAATTCAAACCACAATCGGGGCCCAAATCGGCCGGAAACCACCGCTCATCCCAAATTGCTCATTTTCTCCAAATAAGCAAAACACTCTCTCTCGGCCTCGCCGGGACACAAAATCGCAAGGGAAAACCCACGAGGGTGCCAGGGATCCGTCCCCCTACCTCGACCGAAGATTACGCATGCCGATGATGTCGTTCCATGGTGAAAACGTCATTAGAAGCCGCTCCACCACTCCTAGGTGGGTCAGCACACGCGTGCCGTAAGAAGGCTACAACTAGTGAGAGTCTCTAAACGTGAACACAGAAGGTCACGCATGCACCCATTGTGAGTAACACGGAGTACCAAGTGGCTTGGGGCCACCACACTCTAGATGGTCCACTAGACCCACTAAATCCAATGGTCCTTAAGTCACGAGACTCGGGTCAAGACCATTGTACATGGACGGCTCCATGTCGTCAATCTGCCCTAAGCCTAGGGTCAGAAACCACGAGGCGGGATAGCCCGGTACAGGTAAACCTCCTATGGCCGGTAACGAGAACTAGCAGATGCCATCCTACTAACTTGTACGGGAAAGGACATCAGCACACGGTAACCTTAGACGGGGGGGGGGGGGGGGGGGGGGAGACTCTATACAGACATAAATTCCCACAGGGATGGCCCCTGACGACTTACACAGAAAACCTAGATTATGAAGAATCGCGCAGGTACCTCTTCCGCGAAGCTATTTCGCATATGGACACCTCGGGGCAAGAAAACACAAAACACGGCACCCCGGGGACTGAATGGGCTGGGCGGCCATTGTGTGGCCACGTAACACCTGGGCTCCCTGTGACCTGGGCGGCCACACCTTTGGCCGCCCAGAGGGCTAGGCGGCCATTGCTTTGGCTGCCCATACCAGGGCAGATTGGGAGAGGGAGGCCAGAGTCTTGGCCACCTAGCACCCTGGGCGGCCTGACTCTTGGCCGCCTAGTGACCTGGGCGGCCAGGGTCATGGCCGCCCAGACCAGGGCACAGACGGCCACCTATGTGGCTGTCTCCTGTTGGTTTTTGGAAGCGGGCTGAGCTCCATTCTGAGCTCGGTTCCATGCCCCATTCATCTCGCAACGAAGGGGAAAAGAAGGGGAAGTCATCCCCGAGCATTCCTACCACCGAAAAACCAAATCCAAACCACAATCGTGGCCCAAATTGGCTGAAAATCACCACTCGTCCCAAACATGCTCATCTTCCCCAAATAAGCAAAACACCCTCTCTTGGCCTCGTCGGGACACAGAATTGCAAGGGAAAACTCACGAGGGTGCCAGGGATTCATCCCCCTACCTCCATCGAAGATTATGCGCACTGAGGACACCGTTTCATCATGAAAACGTCATTAGAAGCCCCACCGGCGTGCCGAACTCGCGACCGAGCTCGCCGCGCCTCCACCACCTCGATCCTCGACCCATCCTTACGCTCCTCACCCTCACGCCGCCTCTGCCTCGCCCACCTCCGCCTCCTTCGGCCACCTGGAGCAAAGGGGGAGAGAAAGAGAAGCGAGAGAGTGAGAAAGAGAGAATGAGAGAAAGAGAGGGGGTGGGGGTTTTAAATAGGAAAATCCATGATTTAGAAAATTCAAAAATATAAAATTACGGAAAAAACACTCCCCACGATCCTCAAGAAACGCACAACGCGCCTGCAATGTCCCGGAACCTGAAATCATGGTGGTTCACCCTGTATAGGGTTCCGCAAGCTCGACAGCTAAAAACCTGATTAAATCACAAAACACGATCTGGGACCCGCGAAAGCGCTCCGAAACCCACAGATTCAGATCCAAAAAAATGAAAAAAAATTCGAGGTGTTACAGACTTCCCCCCTTATAAAAATTTCATGTTTGGAATTTGAGGCAACCACAACGCACAGGGAAAGAACAAGACACCCAGCTGGCAATGCTCCCAGAGCCACAGCCAAAACCTCGATTCTTGTGAAAACACAGATCCTGAGGGACATAGCCAGACCTTGATCACGAACAACATGCCTCGCTCTATACATAACACACATCAATCATCAGAGTAGGAATAACATAAAAAGGGCACAAGTCTTTTTTTAAACCAAAGTTGATACTTGCAAGGGGGGAGACGGGAGAGGGGGTTCATCTCTTCATTGCGGAAGAAGATGAAAACACTATCCCGGCCACCAGGCAAGCGATTTTCATATATGAAAGTAGAAAAAGAAAGGGGTATAGAAGGAGGGGAGAGAGAACGCCCGAAGAGGGGCAAAAGGCGTACAAGGCCAAGGGCCCAAGAAAGCTAAAAGGCCAAGAGGACCCAAGCACGGCCAGAAACAAAGCCCAAGAACCCACAGAAGAAACAGAGCCCCTACAAATAGGAATCTTCGTCAAAGACCCCTTCAGAGTCAGACAAGAACACAGAACGGACTTCGCGCTGACGAGCCGGAGAGCTAGGCCAATCAAGAGGATTGACCTCCGAACCATCGGGATCAAGCACCTCCGTGTAGGAGGGGTCGACCGGCGGTGGGGGCGCCATTGAAGAAGAATGGAGCCGAAGAGAATGACGAGGAGGGAGAGCAGCGTCCTCAAACATGCACTGTCGATCACGCGAGGAGGAAGTGGAGTTGGAACGCCGGAAGGAACGTCGAGGAGCTCCGCCTTCCGTCCTCGAGGGAGGTCGAGAGCGGTCCAAGCCAGAGGTGCCCACGAAAGCCGTATGGGCCCCCGTAAGGTCACGAAACCCCGAAGCAGGCTCAAGCCCGGGGACATGGAGAGCCTGGATGAGCTGAGGGAACCGGAGAGGCATGCCAAGATCCGAGGGGGGCACAGAACCCACGGGAAGCACCGGCGCAGGAGGCGGAGCAGAGATGAAGAGCGGACCGGGCGGGGCCCGGTTGATTTTCTTCTTTAGAGCTTGGGCAAAGGAGAGGCGGGGGGGCGGCCGTCGGAGAAGAGGAGGAAGCCAAGGACCCTTCAACGCCAGCCGCCTGGGAGGTGGGCTGCACCCTTGGGGACCAAGCTACCGCAGCGACATTAAGACCAGTAGGAGGCAAGGAAGGGCCGCCAAGGGGGTGAGCATCCGGTGCCGGGAGGTCGAGGGCCAAGGAGCAGGACACCCGAGCAGCCGGCAGAGAGACAGCCTCAGACGAAGTAGGGCATGGAGGAGGAGCACCCTCTGCAGCGACCCGTTCGGCTTGGAGGGAACCATGAGGAGCCGCTACGGGAACAGCTTGGAGTGGTTCATCCACAGGGACGGTGTAGTGGAGAACTACCATCGGAGGAAGGGCAGCAGTGGTGACGATGACCGAGCCCAAAGCAGAAGATAGTAGCTCAGTCCCAGGAAGTGGAGGGGCCAGAGAGACCTTGGAGGCATCATGCGCGGGGCAGAGAAAGGGGGAGACACCGTCCATCGGGGTGGAGCCTTCAGCCAGGGGGAAGGCGACCGCAGGAGGCAGCTCCAGAGCCGGCCACTGAGGGACATCCGAAGCAAGACCCACACTCGGGTGGATGGTTGCAGGAGATGAGTCAACTCCCAGGGAGTGGGAGTGAGCTGTCGCGATGACCAAAGGCCGAGTGGAGGTAGAAGGCGACTGAGCGCCAGAGGCCCGCAGGGGAGCCTGACGAATGACCGGGGGCGGCGCTATGGTCGGGGACAGGGCGGTGGCATCCAGGGCCACAGCCCCAAGCAGCTGAGAGGCACGCAGCTCTTTAGGAGCATCCCTGTAGATAGCAAGCAAGGGGGGAGTACCATGCGGGGCAACGGCTGGTAGAGGGACCAGAGCGCCCTGTAGACAGCAAGCAAGGGGGGAGTACCATGCGTGGCAACGGCTGGTAGAGGGACCAGAGCGCCCTGTAGACGCATAGGGCCATCCAAGACGCCAATGCCCGCAGCAGAGAGAGGCTGGCAGGGAGTGGGAAGAAGAGGACCAACAGCAGCCACCGAAGAGGCGAGGGCCAGGGTGGCAGCATCCACCGCAGGGAGAGCCGACTGGGAGGGGTTGCCCGTGCCAGTAGAGGATGAAGGAGCCAGGCCGCTGCTGAGACGAGCATGCTGGAGGTTAGGAACCCACAGAGGAGGAGCAGCTAGTGGGGCTCCGGAGACGTTCACCACGGGAGTGGGGGGGCCAACGGTGGCTTGAAGGTGCTTGGAGGCAGGCTTCGGGGGCACCACCACTGACGGTTGAGCAGGAGGCAAGTTGCACTTGAGGGAGTCATGGCCAAGGCGCCTACAGGTGCAGCAGAAGCTAGGCGGGTTTGGATATACCAACGGTTGCCAGAAACCATTTCCTCCATAGCCTACCCAAGCCCGTGGGGGGAGCTTCTTGGAGAGATCAGCAAGAACACAAACTCTGGCAGCATGAGAGCGGGTACGGCACAAAGTATTACGATCCACCATTAGAAGAGAGCCAATCCCCTTGCAATGGAGAAAAGCATAGCTTCTTGGTAGAAGTTGGCGGGGAGTCCAGGCATCTCTACCCAAACAGGGAGCATAGGTGAATCTTCATCAACGGAGAAGTTTAGAGACCACTTGAAGAAGGTAAACGGCCTGCCCATAACGTGGAAGGAGTCCTTGAGGAGGACCTGGAGGAAGTCTTCTCGATGGTTGAAGCAGAGAAGGAGATGATGGCGGTCCAAAGAGCTGATGAGGAAGTCAGCCTTAAGCTGAAAGCACCGGGCAAAGTGCGCTCTGATCTCCTGGAATGGTGGGCGACCGTGCGGCGTCCTCGAAATGAGAGCAAGCTCGAGCGGCCGGCAGGAAACCTGGATCTCGTCCATGCTGAAGAAAGCAGCTGGTTCGCCACCATCAGTGAAGGCAGGGGCGTGTGTGGAGATAGGTAGAACCGGTGGGGCAAGCGACTGGAGAAGCACATTCGCAAAGGAAGGTGTAGCGTCCGAACAATCCACAGAACCCATACCGGCAGGTAGCCCCGGCCGTGCGAGGCCAGACCAAGGGGAAACGGCCGGCAGAGTGCAGGAGCGAGAACCTCCAGAGGTTGGGGGGGCAGGAGGAGCTTTGGAGGGCATGCCCTGGACAGAGGCGCCAGGTTTCCCCTGGTTCCCCTCGACAAGGGCGGAGCTCCGGCGAGCAGCAGACAGTGGCGCATGGGGTCCAAAACCGAGGGTTGGAGGAGGGGGAGACACCGCAGCCAAGAGGGGGGCCACAGGCGGACCACCGGCCGCCGCCGGAACACCGGCAACCGGCGAGGAGATGGGGGTGGAGGAAAACAGGGGATCGTAAATCCCTGATGTCCCGTCCAATGGGTCAATGGTCAACGAAGGTAAGGGGTGTTCGGTAGGCATGTGGAATGTGTGGGGGGCAAGCGTGGGAGAAAGAGGAGGAGTGGACGATGGTGATAGGGTGACGGCAGGGGTCGTGGCCGAAGGCGAGAGAACGTGGCCTGGCGATTGGGATGGCGTAGGGTGATGACGGGCGATCAACTGTGGTAGGTGGGGTTCGACAAGGACGTGGCCAAGCACAGGAGCTTGCGAGGAGAGAAGAGAGGGAATGGATGGTGGAGATTGGGTTGTGGTAGGAAAGGAGCTCGAAGGATGAACCACGTGGCCAAGCAAGTGGGCTTGTGTTGGGATAGGTTGGGCGATGAACGGTTGGGGTGAATCCTCAATAGGTGGCGTATGGGGGAGGCCAAAAACGTGGCAGCCAGGAGGAGAACATGTGGTTGACTGTGGACCACGGGGCTCGCCGGCGTGAAGCAACAGAGCAGGACCACCGGAGGCGCAATCCTTCGGAGGCAGAGCCGCAGGTCGAACAACGGAGGAAGAACCAACGCCATGGGATGACGGAGCGTCTTGGGACGAAGTGCCTGCAACAGTGGCAACACCTAGAGCACCTCCAAGGGAGGAAGAACCAATGCCACCTGTCACCAAGCCCTCCACAGCAGGACAGGAGCGACCACGGACGGGCACGACCAAGGTAGGGCCACCGACGGTGGGTGGCAGCGATGGGATGGAGGGGGGAGGCACAAGCCCCCCCCCCCCCCCCACCGTCGGCCATCACCGGAGGGGAGCAGCCCCAGCGGAGTCAAAACGCAGGAGGGAGAGGAAGCACGCGGGAGTGTAACGGGAGGGGGAAACCGAGAGGAGAGAGAAAGGCATGAGCGGACTGAAATTTCTAAAAAAATTTCAAAAAAAAAAGGGCACAAGTCTGTCATCACCTCAGCCACCATGGAAAACTAATCACGGCATCGCTGCCACCATCTTGCTCACCGAGGAGACGTAATCCTCATTATGAGAAACCTGCCACCAATCAAATCTCATGCTCAGTGAACCATACAAACATCAGCTTCACAACCAACTGACTAATCTCATGCCCAGCACAAGGGACAACCATGACTGAGCTTCACCAGCACACACATCCATCTCAACCGACTACGACAAATCCATCGGCTCCGTGCCATTAACCATCTCATACCTGGCAAGCCGAACACCAACAACAGCACTGGACCAGCTCTGTCAGAACACAAACTTCCCTCAGATCTCGGATCCTATCCAGGAAAAGGCATATCTCGCACTCGGCCACCAATGGCCTTCCTTACACACGACGCTCACCATTTCCGGCTCGCTACAACCAACATCTTCTATCTGTGAAAGACCATTCACCAGATACTCGTGAACAGGAAACCCTTACTTACTCAACTTCCTCTTACATGCTCTCTCACCGAGCCCGATAAGTGTTGTGTGCCTTGCATATGTTTATGTTTTTGATGATAACTAAACTTTATGTATGTTGTGTATGATTGCATATGTTCTTGATGACAGTGTGCATTCATGAGCACTACAATGATTCATACATTTCAGAATCTAGAAAAGACTTACTTCTGGCCACATGGTCTTGTGATGTGTGGAGTCGAACCCTTGCATCTGCGACACTCTTGCATGTGCTACATTGTGTCTTTGCATTCTTAATCTTATAATATGGTTGAGATGGTAAATAGATTTTGAGGCTCATACATGTTGTTTGATTGCATGACTATTTGGAGTTATTTTTTGGTTGAAGAAAACTTAGGTTCTCCAAGAGGTTTCAAAGCCTACTCTGAATGAACAAAGTCTTTGTGCAACTCATGATGTATTAACTTTGACTATTTTAAATTGTAGGATCAAATTTCATGGTGGTCACTTGGAAGGTAAAACAAACATGTGGATAAGCACCTTACTTTCTACAATCTAAAACAGGTGGTATATGTCATGTCTAGTCTGTCAAGAATCTGTGGTAAGATTCTTGCTTTGTCATACACTTCATTCATGGCATTTGAAGTTCACAATGTGCTTAAGAATTTCACATAAGTCTTGGTAGAAACCGATTTGGAAGATGCTCTTTCATTGAAATGGTTGCATGGCTTGATAGCTTAATAGTTTAGTTTGAATGCATGGTTTTACATTCCAATCCTTAATTGTGTGAAATTGAGTAGCATACATCTTGATGGTTTGAGAATGTAATTCATGCATTTTCAACATGAAATTTTTTGGCTTGAATGTGGTTTGCAAATGAATGTTCAATAGGTCTTTTGTATTGTTCATAAATGCGTTCCATGCATAATCTTCAAGAGCGAGCATTGAACGTGTTTAAGGCCATTTTATGTAATGACAAATGCTCAAATGTTTTGAGCCTTCCAAATGCATAAACTTAGCTAAATCAAATCCAAAAATGAATGGATTAAATGATGACATAAAGCTCTTGTCATATGGATATGTTTCATTGGGCTAACATTCCATTTTTGCAGGTTTTCCAGAGTTCGGTCGACCTATGGGACCATTTCAGTCGACCTAATTTTCCAGCAATCAAGGGACTAAACTCTGAGAAAGTTCGGTCGACCTAAATGGGCAGTTCAGTCGACCTAACTTTCCAGCACTGAAAATTTTCAGAGTTCGGTCGACCGACTGAAAATTTCGGTCGACCGAAACCTTCGAGGCAGCCATTGTTGACATCTTTTCATGAACGTGTTCAAAGCCCCTATCTTGGACTTTTTGATCTTAAAGTCTCCCAACTTGCCTAAAATCGTGGATCTGGTTCCTGGCTTGTCCCTTGACCATCCCAGGTCTTATAAAAATAACTCTTGGGCCAGAAACCCTAATTGCTCAAAGGGATCAAAGGAATGCTATCAAGGGAGAAAGAGAGCTGTAGGAAGAACTCCATGAACAGTGCTTCGTCCAAGAATTCTTTATCAAATCTCAAGCATTTGAAGATTATCCTGAAGCCAATCTAGTGGAAACCAAGTGGAGAAGCAACATCAGCCCAAGATCTGCATCATTCACTAAGGGGAGCCTAGATCTGAAGTTTTTCTTTCTATTTCCCCTTATAAATTGCTTTGAGCTTCAAGTGTGTATTTTATTCTAAATCTGTGAACATCAAGTGTGTGGTCAGATTGTGCAATGTGCATATCCGAGTTGTGTGTGGTCATATTGTGCGGTGTGCACATCTGAGTATGTTAAGTTTGCTGCAGCTTGCAGCGTGTGTGTCTGTGAGCTGCGTTTCTAGCAGCGTGTTCTGGGGTTCATCCCCGTGTGTGTATGTGTGTGTGGATCGATTCAGATCCATAGTTGTGTGTGTTGTCTTGTTCATATCCGTGGTTGTGCGTGGATCTTTTCATATCTGCGTGTGTGTGTGGATCTATCCAGGTCCGGGTGTTCGTGTACGTAGAGTGATGCATCTGTTGTAGTGTGTGTGTGTGTTGTTGATCCAGTCGTCGGATCGTGTTGGAAACTGCATTTCCGTGTGTGTGTGTGTGTTGGGGTTTGCTCCCCGTGTGTGTGCAGTCATTGCCCTGCGTGTGTGTTGGAACTTGGTTCCATGTGTTCCTAGGTATTTATCCCCGTGTTGGTTTACCAGTAGTGAAGCCTCGTTTAGTTGAGTGAGGGGTGGACGTAGGGAGCCCAGTGTGGTCCCGAACCACCTTAAAAATCATTGTGTCACTATGAATGCCTGTGTGATTATCCATTTCCTCTATCTCCATTCAAAGGTTTAATTTGACACTATCACACACACACTCAATATAATCAGATTGCTTCACACATCAAATTTGCACACACACACACATAGGGGTAAGTTGAGTTTGATTCATCTAGTAGCATTTGATTCTTAACGTGCATCAACTTGTCTCTTGGTAAATCTTCATCTTGCCTAACTGTCTTAGGTGTTGTATTGAATTCCGTTGTGAGAAGTTTTGTGTTTTATTTGAACAAATTTTTAATAGAAGGATCTATTCACCCCCCTCTAGATCCGTCTTCTTGCACTTCAGGACCCAACAATTGGTATCAGAGCAAGGCTCTATTGTCCCTAGATCTCACAATCTGCAGAGTGATCCCAGTGCATTCTACAATCCTAAATTTTTTTGTTGAACATATGTCGATGAATTCCTTACCTGTTTTTAATGGTTATGATTTTTCTTCATGGTTAGGAAAAATGTGTGAGCTGATTAATTCTATTAATCCTGACCTCTGGAACTTGATTTATGATGGTCCTCACATATTGCCTCTGGATGAGACCAAGTGGTCTAATCAAGATAAATTGAAGAACCATGAAAATGTCATTATCTTGAGTTTATTGAAAGCCTCTATGAATGCTAATATGTTTACATTTGTATCATCTTGTAGGACGGCAAAGGAGCTCATAGACGGGTTGATTATTGCTCAAGAGAAGGAAGGATAAAAAGGTCTCATGACTGACAATGCTGATCAACACAATGATGAAAATGCTGAAGAGGTAAACTCTAATTCTGATGAAGATGAAATGTCATTTGAAGAACTACTTGATGCTTATGAGGAGTTGTCGAGTAAGTATAAGAAAATCAAGTCTGAAAATAAAACATTGAAAAAGAAACTTAATGAAAATGTGCATGACAATCTTCCTTGTGAAAAATGCATTGATTTAGAATAAAAAATTGAAGGTCTAGAGTACAACCATGAAATTCTGGAATCAAAAATAAGACTGTTTGAAGAAGAAATTTTCTGCTTGAATGAAGAGCTTGAGACAGCTAGGATATCTAATAGATCTTTGAACTCTGAAAATGAGTGTCATGATCTGAGTGAACAGAACAAACTCTTGATGTCCAAAATTTCTATGCTTGAGAAATTTGAAGAAAATTTAAGAAATAAATTAGCTTCTCTTTCCGATGATGAGAAAATGTTTGAGAAATTGCTTGATTATGAAATTGATAGCAAGTGGATCATAGATGAAAATGAGGAACTTAAAAAGAAAAACGGTGCCATGCTAATTCAAATTTCTTTACTTGAATGCAGCTTGAAATGTTTTGAAAATTTTGAAAAAGAAAATGCGTTGTTGAGATCTGGAAATGAAAAGTTGAAACAATTAAACAACGTCATGTCTGAAAAATTGCTTGTTCTTGAAAAAGGGAAATCAATTCTGGAAGTTGATAAATCTGAAAATATTATTGCTTTAAAACAAGAGATGGAAAGCTTTAAGAGTGTTAATGAAATGCTGAATCAGAAAGTTAATTCCTGTGAAGATCAGATTGTTAGTTATGAACTTCATGTTTCATCTCTTGAAGCTGAAATTTCTGATTTGAATAATTCTCTGGCTAGATTTGTCAGTGGCAAGGACAATCTTGATAAAATTTTGGGGACTAAGGTGAACTTTCAACGAGAAGGTCTTGGGTATGAACCCACTAGGAAGAAAGTATTTGATCTGAAAACTCAAACTTCATCTGTGCATGCCTCTTGCTCCTCTAATATTTCAAATGTCACGTTTATTGAGAAACCCAAGATTAAAACTCAGGCCCGACCTAGGATAAAGAAATCTACTCCCTCACTAAACTGTCAAAATGCTCCTAAGAGTCAGAGTATTAAATTTGATTCTCACCAAAGTCACATGCAGCATGCTCATATCCGGAAATCTGCCATGTGTTGTTTTTATTGTGGTAGGGCTGGTCATGTTATGAATGATTGCTACATGTTGAAAAAGGATGATTTGAAAGCATGTGAAAATGAGTTTGCTTCGAAAAGAAGAAGTATTTCTTGTTTCAATTGTGGTAAGTATGGTCATATGATGTAGGAATGTAATGTCATGAAAAAGAATAGCTTTCATGCATATAGAAATGAAACTATGTCTAGCAAACAAAGAAATTCTTCTGTTCAGTGTCATTCATGTGGAAAGCTAGGACACCGTGTGTCACAGTGTTGGCAAGTAAATAAAAGAAAGAACTTTCATGTTAAAAATAATTACATTTTTGCCAACCCACAGAGATTCCATGCATATCCTGTTAAGAAGAATGTAAAGTCTTTTGGTTGTTGTCATTATTGTGGTGAGTTTGGGAAGAATATGCATGATTGTGCTTTAATGGATTTTAATGATATGCATGCCCAAAAATTATGGAGAGCACCCACTAGAGGTGCAACTAACCATCCGGGACCCGAGAAGGTTTGGGTACCCAAAATTGTTGAATGAGAACTTTGTTGCAGGGATGCCTTGAGACCAAGTGAAATGCTTAGAATATAATGGCTGCTCAAGGCACAGGTTTTGAAAATGAATTTTTGAATTCTTTTTGATTGACTAAAAAATCCATCTATAAAAAAAATGAAAAATATGTTTTTCTTATCAGAATGCATTGCATCTTTCATGAATCATCATTGCATGATTGCATTTCATAAAGTTGAACATTCATCTATCTGATCATCATTGCATGACTTCATGGTATATTAAATAGTGACCTGAGGAAGGGCAGGTCATTTCTGTCTGAAATCTATCACCATGCGTGAGTAGAGTCTTTGGACTTACACCTCCGTCTGGTACCATAAGTCACTTATTCATATAAGTCATAGGATGCAGGATTTTCTGTTGGAATATCATTTGTGTAATTTATGCATACTGTGAGGGGGAGTTGTTAGTCGTTTGAAATGTGTTTAAGGGTAAGGCCTATTTGTAAGAAGGTGCATCTTACTAATTACTATGCTGAAAACTGCTGGCCTATTCAAAATTTTTGCTGCACCATTGCTTGGACAATGAAGATTGGGTCTGCTAAAATGTTGACCTTCATGAGATTAGTGTTCTTGGTGCTTGAAGGCATATGGTACTGCCTGCAGAACTAAGGTAACTCAACCTTTTGCTATGGAAATAAAATTTCATGCATTAGCTTATGGCATTAGGTGGTATTATTCTTGTGACATGAATTGATTTTAAAAATCTGAACTGAATGTTCCTCCACTGTGCTATGCAGAAAATGTTTGAATGGCTTGAATATTCATCAATTGGATGCGCATGTTCACATTGAAACTATTTGAGCATCTGGTATATAAAATGGTGGTTAGAGATGGTAAGATTATGTCCAATTGGAAACTTCTACTATGTGTGAAGGTGGTCTTCAGACCTAAGTTCTTCACCTCATACCAGAACTTGGAGAAATCAAATAGTTGATTTGTGAATGAATCCTTAACTGAGCTGTTTCAATTGAAAATCTATTTTTGAACACATTTCTCCAAATAATTGGGCTGCATTGCATAATTTTGATCACTTTTGCACCCTTGTTCATAAAGACCATGTCATGAAAAATGTTTGTTTGTTCATCACTTGAATGTGAATGCTTTCTTGTGTAAATTGTCATGATATTCTGAAAATCAAGTTCTTGCATCTTACTTTTGCATCTGACATTGCATTCTCATATAGGTTATCGATTGCATGCATTAGAATTCATGCATTAGGTGCACTTAGATCATTCAAATGAAAATATGAAAAACTTGCAATTTGCATGCATGTTACGTCTTGCACTTTGCATTGCATTTAGGACATTCAAATAAAATCTGAAATTTTACATTCATAATGCATTCTGCATTCTACATTGCATATTTTCTAAATTGTGTGTTTGCATGTTTATATATGCTATACACCCCATCCTTGGAATTTCTATGACCTTATGCTTTCTTGATAAGTAATGTTGCATCTGAGTCATCATTGGCGTGTTTTTTGTCATACACTTCAGGGGAGTAAACATTTCATAAGTGCATCTACTTAGGGGGAGCTACATTGTTATGTATTCATAAAATTTTTGATATACATGCTGAATCAAATTCATACACTTCATGCATAAAATGTGAAAATGAGTGTTAAACATAAGGATGCAGGAATTTCCTTTCAACACTCTAGAGATATTAAACTTGCTGCATGAATGTTAAAGAGGCAGTTGAGGAAAAGTTGCCTGTCTATATTTTAGAAAAGAATCTGAATAGAATGGCCAAGCAATGCTTAGTCTCACTGAGTAAACTGGATACACGTCACCTGAGACGTGATGTGGTTCATTTCTGAAAGGTGTTGTATTGTAGTATCTCTGTTCAAAATGAGGTGAAATGGTTCAATATTTTGAGTAACTGGAGATTCTGGCATA
Source organism: Amorphophallus konjac (assembly GCA_022559845.1). Lineage (NCBI taxonomy): Eukaryota > Viridiplantae > Streptophyta > Magnoliopsida > Alismatales > Araceae > Amorphophallus > Amorphophallus konjac. The sequence goes on along the minus strand of CM040125.1, from coordinate 221,318,964 downwards.
ATCTTCATGTGTCTCCCCACGTAAAAAGGAATTATTTGAACCTGATCATTCTTTGAAAAATTCTGTTTATCAATGTGAAATTGCTTGAGTTAAAAATTCTAGTGAAAAACTCTTTGGGGCAGAGCTTAGCCTCCAATACACTGTTATCTTAAAATGAAGTACAGTCTGTATAATCTCTCATTGTGTTGATCTGAAAATCTGAATATCCATATTGTAACAATCTATTTTCATGTTATTCACTTACACATATGGAAATTTGATTTAATATGTATTTAGAAAATTGATTGACTACATTGACTATTGCATAACTCTTCTATATGATTGCACAACCGCCTAAGTGCTATATATGAACATTCCGGTTGTCATGACTCTCATGCACTTTTCGTATACAAATTCCCTTGTTAAATAAGTAAGGGGGAGTTGTCTTTATATATATAACTGTATGATTACATTATGTGCATTTCATATCTCATCATTTGTATGCATTTAACTTCATGCATCTTGCCTTATGCATTTCAAAAGAAAATTTAAAAATCTAAAAATTAAAGAAAACCATTTGATGTCTCAAAGACATTCCATGAACCATGTTGTCCATGCCTTACTATTGCTTCATCTGAATTTCTGAAGTGATCTATTATTGCTTCATCAATCTATCATGCTAAAATTTGAACTTCATTGACTTCCTCCCACTTTTTGATAATGTCAAAGGCAGAGAAAGATTTATGTTTGTGTGTGATAAGGGGAGAAGAATATCTGAGTAATGTTGTTGTATCATAAAGTTTGTCATCATCAAAAAGGGGGAGATTGTTGTGTACCTTGCATATGTTTATATTTTTGATGATAACTAAACTTTATGTATGTTGTGTATGATTGCATATGTTCTTGATGACAGTGAGCATTCATGAGCACTACAATGATTCATATGTTTCAGAATCTAGAAAAGACTTGCTTCTGACCACATGGTATTGTGATATGTGGAGTCGACCCCTTGCATCTACCACACTCTTGCATGTGCTACATTGTGTCTTTGCGTTCTTAATCTTATAATATGGTTGAGATGGTAAATAGATTTTGAGGCTCATACATGTTTGATTGTATGAGTATTTGAAGTTATTTTTTTGTTGAAGAAAACTTAGGTTCTTCAAGAGGTTTCAAAGCCTACTCCGAATGAACAAAGTCTTTGTGCAACTCATGATGTATTAACTTTGACTATTTGAATTGTAGGATCAAATCTCATGGCGGTCACTTGGAAGGTAAAACAAAGGTGTGGATAAGTACCTTGATTTCTACAATATAAAATAGGTGGTATATGTCATGTCTAATCTGTCAAGAATCATTGGTAAGATTCTTGCTTTGTCATAGCATCGATCTCACCATGTGCATTTCATGTAGCTCTCCTTAATACACTTCATTCATGGCATTTGAAGTTCACAATGTGCTTAAGAATTTCACATAAGTCTTGGTAGAAACTGGTTTGGAAGATGCTCTTTCATTGAAATGGTTGCATGGCTTGAGAGCTTAATAGTTTTGTTTGAATGCATAGTTTTTCATTCCAATCCTTAATTGTGTGAAATTAAGTAGCATACATCTTGATGGTTTGAGAATGTAATTCATGCATTTTCAACATGAAACTTTTTGTCTTGAATGTGGTTTGCAAATGAATGTTCAATAGGTCTTTTGTATTGTTCATAAATGCATTCCATGCATAATCTTCAAGAGCGAGCATTGAATGTGTTTAAGGCCATTTTATGTAATGACAAATACTCAAATGTTTTGAGCCTTCCAAATGCATAAACTAAGCTAAATCAAACCCAAAAATGAATGGATTAAATGATGAGATAAAGCTCTTGTCATATGGATATGTTTCATTGGGCAAACAATCCATTTTTGCAGGTTTTCCAGAGTTCGGTCGACCTATGGGACCATTTCGGTCGACCTAATTTTCCATCAATCAAGGGACTGAACTATGAGAAAGTTCGGTCGACCTAAATGGGCAGTTCAGTCGACCTAACTTTCTAGCACCAAAAAATCTGAGCATTTTCTGAGTTCGGTCGACCGAACCCTTCGAGGCTACCATTGTTGACTTCATTTCAAGAATGTGTTCAAAGCCCTTATCTTGGACTTTTTGATCTTAAAGTCTCCCAACTTGCCTAAAATCGTGAATCTGGTTCTTGGCTTGTCCTTTGACCATCCTAGGTCTTATACAAACAATTCTTGGGCTAAGAAACCCTAATTGCTCAATGGGATCAAAGGAATGCTATCAAGGGAGAAAAAGGGCTATAGGAAGAACTCCGTGAATAGTGCTTCGTCCAAGAATTCTTTATCAAATCTCAAGCATTTGAAGATTATCCTGAAGCCAATCAAGTGGAAACCAAGTGGAGAAGCAACATCAGCCCAAGATCTGCATCATTCACTAAGGGGGAGCCTAGATCTGAAGTTTTTATTTATGTTTCCTCTTCTAAATTGCTTTGAGCTTCAAGTGTGTATTTCCTTCTAAATATGTGAACATCAAGTGTGTGGTCGGATTGTGCAGTATGCACATCCGAGTTGTGTGTGGTCAGATTGTGCGGTGTGCACATCCGAGTCTGTTAAGTTTGCTGCAACTTGCTGCGTGTGTGTCTGTGAGCTGCATTTCTAGCCGCGTGCTCTGGGGTTCATCCCTGTGTATGTATGTGTGTGTGGATAGATTCGGATCCATAGTTGTGTGTGTTGTCTTGTTCAGATCCGTGGTTGTGCGTAGATCTTTTCAGATCTGCGTGTGTGTGTGGATCTATCCAGATCTGGGTGTTCGTGTATGTAGAGTGATGCATCCGTTGTAGTGTGTGTGTGTGTTGTTGATCTGGTCATCGGATCGTGTTTGAAACTCCGTTTCGTGTGTGTGTGTGTTGGGGTTTGTTTCCCGTGTGTGTGCAGGCGTCACCCTGCATGTGTGTTGGAACTTGGTTCCGTGGGTGCCTGGACATTTATTCCCGTGCTGGTTTACCAGTAGTGAAGCCTCATTCAGTTGGGTGAGGGGTGGACGTAGGGAGCCCGGTGTGGTCCCGAACCACCTTAAAAATCATTGTGTCACTGTGAATGCCAGTGTGATTATCCATTTCCTCTATCTCCATTCATAGGTTTAATTTGACACTATCACACATACACTCAATATAATCAGATTGCTTCACACATCTAATTTGCACACACACACACACACACACACATAGGGCTAAGTTGAGTTTGATTCATCTAGTAGCAATTTGATTCTTAACGTGCATCAACTTGTCTCTTGGTAAATCTTCATCTTGCCTATCTGTCTTAGGTGTTGTATTGAATTCTGCTGTGAGAAGTTTTGTGTTTTATTTGAACAAATTTTTAATTGAAGGATCTATTCACCCCCCCTCTAGATCCATCTTCTTGCACTTCGGGACCCAACAATAAGCACCTTCCAAATCTTGGCAGGCCATCCGTTGACACTCACGCTGACCATTACCGCATCACGAGCCAATCTTCATGCCAACTCTACCATTCGCAGGGGAGCACGGTGAAACCAAATGACCAGATTCCACCATCTTGGTCCTCACAGCACTCGACTCTGACTTACAAGGAAATCCTCCCAAGCTAGTCACAAGACCAAGGCGCACCATCCATCGACAATGTCCCGCCAGGGACCTCCAAACACAGGCATCGTCCATCACCCTGTCTCATCAAAATCTTCGTCTCAAATATTCCAAATGGACGCCGGCCAATCCTCGGCTCCGCTCTCGCCACAGAGCCACAGGACACATCCTGAACAATTCCCGGCACATATCTCCAAGACAACCAGGTGCCACTTGCTATCATAGCAACCTGATCAACGATGCCACGATCAAGGCACATAGATCCCTAGACAATATAGACCTTCCTATGGTCGACCACTCAGCTAGTCTTACCAGCCCCTCGCGGCTACCAATAGGGACCCATAACAATCTCTCGGAGATCACACCTCGGGAACCATGATCTCATCTGGGGACACAACTTCCAACACAAGTCGAGCATCAAGCTATCGACTCTGACCATTACGTCCTCGTCCACTGTCACGCGATTCCTCAGCAACCCCATCCAGGTCTAGCACCAAATACCTGACACAAATTCCAACAAATGAATAGGGTACTCATACGACACACTTGCCAGCATACTTCTCCGACTCTCTATCCTGCCAGTGCCATAACCCAATAACGCCTCAGTGCAACGGCACGGCAATCGACATGGCTCGCACAGCCAGAGATAATCTCACACCGAGGAACCAATCCTTCGATGCTCTTCACATCCTCGAAAATCCACCCGTAGCAACCAATGCTACGATCCTAGACCTATGTGTTATGGGCTCACTAGGCTTCTGATAGAAATGTATGCCCAACAAGCCAATCACATGAGATGTGATGGTCACATTTCTTGTAATATCTTATTCATATTTTTCCTAATGGCATTTATTCATTGCATTTAATTTGTGTAACTGATTCGAATGTGATGAAGTCCCTGAACCTGTGCGATGATGACTGGATCATAATGAGATTATGATAATGAGATCAGACATCTAGATGCACATATTCAAAATATTCCCAGTCATAGGATCTTCAAGAAGGGACATTGAAGATCCTGATAGAATGGCACACATGATACTTACTCATATGATGTGTGTGATTATTCTCATAATCATCAGAGTGGAGACATTGAAGTACGTGTGTGGGTGCTCATTAGTGGAATGAGTTCACTGAACTGACCCGATCTAAAATCCTGAATGGTAATCATACTGACAGTCAATCAGGGTATTCTATGTCTCAGTGGCACAGTTGGATCTTAGACCTGAGTCACTAAAGATGTCTTCCATAAGGGATGCTGAGTATTTGATTACTGACTTATGGACTTCTGTTAAGTGGTCTTGTACAGTTAGTTATTCAGACTCAGTGGAACTCGTGCGAAGATAATTCGTTTGACAACATGGGATCATTCACTCTTAGTATGACATATGAGAGAGAATGCCCTATGGATCTATACTTGGGAAATCCCCTGGCCAGGGTACGGTTGTTCATTATGAAAAATGAGTTTTTCTAATGAACCAATTTGGAGTACATGATTCAGTTGAGCCAAGACTCAATAGGGTTTGACAGTTTGACCATACCCTAGTCTTGGTGGGGCATTGGATGAATGAGGATCTATAGCTATGTGGAATCTGTAGACGGAAAGGTTCCTGAGTGGGTTGCTTGTCCCCAATGTCATTTGGGATCACGAGGCGTTGCTTGGTGCTTTTCGTGATCGGAAAGCCCGCTGATTCCATTAAGAGTTAATAGACAAAATTAATTAAGTTAAGAAGGAGTTCTTTACTTAATGGGCTAGAAAATCAAACCGACTATTGGGCCTAGAGGGTCACACACAATAGAGTATTGGACGGATCGGGATTGGTGGACTTTATAGACTATTATTGGGTTTTTATGAAAAATGTAAAGGTCTATAAATATACGTCGAAGGGAGAAACCCTGGCCAAGCTACAAGGTTGAACCCTTGCCGCCCTCTCTCCTCTCTCTCTCTCTCCAAGGGGCGTGCCCCTCCTTCTCTCTCCTTCCTCCCCAGTGGATGGTGGTGTTGAGATCGGGTCGGCGCGTGGAGATCGTCGAGGAGATCCCGTCTGCTTCCACTATTCGTGTGGATACATCTAGAGGCCGAATGCTTGAATAGATCGTGACTCTGGGATCTTCCTCTCGTTCATCTTCGAGGTTTTGGGTGATTCTCAACCCCACAAAGGTAAAGAATCGTTCTTCACATCGCGGGATTAACGATCTTGTTCGATTTTGAAAAAGTGGCAATAATATGCAATCAAAGGTTTTGATGATTTTCGCTGTGCATTCTGGTCGAAACCGTATAGTAGTATTAGAGCCAGGTTACTAGTTTGATCAAAATCAGAGTGTTATTGTCGTATTTTTGTCATTCCCGTTCTTGCATGGGGCTCTTTGTTCGTCGCTCGATTGGGTCGCTCATGGGATGAGCAACGGCCGATTGATGCCAGGGAATTGTTCCCGGGATCAAGAGGAGCAAAACACATATTTTTGTGCGATGTTTGGCCCACCGTCAAGGCTAGATTCGCCACCACTACCCCGACGGGGTCACCGTTCGCGTGCAGAAAGGATGATCTTTTTGGGCCGTCGAACGTCGATTACTGGTGCCCATAGCGGCTAGCAATGGCCCTAGACTATCCTTGATGGCGTGCGGCAACATCCGAAAGCTCATGGTGGCCGGTGCAGGCTTCGCGGTGACGTGCTCAAGTGGGAGGGGCGAACACGGCACTCTCATCTGCGTGGGCGCGATCTCTGACGGGATGATCATCGACGGCGGCTGGATGGTGACCGGCGCGGGTAGGTGGGGGCGTGGGGTAACGCGGTGGCCGGAGGCATGGCCTCCCGGGGCCTGCTCGCGCGGCGGCTAGGGTTTACCCTAGCCGCAGTGTGTCCGGGCGGGGGAGACTGTTGTGCCCCTGTGATTTTGATGATAGCAAACACCCTACGTCAGCATAGCATATCATGATCATCTCTGTCTAAATGAAAGTCAATATAGGAAGTCAGTGCCTTCGGCTAGTTCATGCATACAGCAAGTCTATACATTATCTGCTGTAATCTTCATGCATATGCCAAGTCTACACATTGCAGCCTAGTCTGAACATCGTCAGCATAGAAAGTCAATACATTGCATCGGTCAAGTCCATACATTGCTTTGACAGCATGCCTGAACCTTGATAGATGAAGTCTATACACTCGCCATCATGCATATGCAAAGTCTATACATTCATCTGTTGATAGCTTAGCAAGTCTGTACAACGTTCTGCATAGTTAGCATCGGTCAAGTCTGTACAACGTTTGCACATTTCACTTGTTCATGCATATGTGTAAGTCTACACATTGATAAGTCTGTACAGGGTCTAGCTGCATCGTGTGCTTCATGCATATCAAGTCTGTACATCGTCCAATTGCTCACGATGTCTTGGGTAAGTCTATACATCGCTGCATTACACACGTTCGAAGTCCATACATTGCCTGGCTTCATTCATGCAGCTGAACTGAGCAAGTCTATACATTCGTTGTGCATAGTCCATGAGCAAGTCTATACATTCGTTGTGCATAGTCCATGCATTCACTTCAAGTCTGCACATTCTTCTGTTATGTCCATGCATTATCTTAGCAAGTCTGTACATTGATGTCGTCTGCACACATGTCATAGCAAGTCTGTACATTGGTGGCAAGTCTGTACATTGCCCTGCTTCAGGCACGCTAAGTCTATACAGCCTTTGCATTGCACATAAAGTCTATACAGCCTTTGCATTGCACATAAAGTCTATACATTGCTTCTAGCATGCACACACACACCCAAGTCTATACATTGCTTCTAGCATGCACACACACACCCAAGTCTATACATTGTCTGTGCATTCATTTGTCTGGCTGCCTAACACTAAGTCTATACATCCGCATGCTAGCACATCAGCAAGTCTGTACAGCATTTGCCTAGAATGCATATATTAAGTCTGTACATTGCCCTATTTCAGGCACGCAAAGTCTGTATAGAGTTTGCCCAGTCTGCATCATTCAAAGTCCACACATTCTGCTGATATGTTTATGCATAATGCAAACTGCATCTCATGCACTTAAAGTATGTACATTGTTTTCTCACGCACGTAAACGTCTAAGTCTGCACATTATTTATACATTGCACGCAGAGTCTGCACACTCATTGTCAGCAAGCTTATTCATTGATGTAGCACGCATGCAGAGTCTATACACTCATAACTTTAGCCAGTGCATTCTGTGCTTCAAGCATTTCCAAGTCTGTACATGCTTTGCATTCACAAAGTCTGTACATGCCATAACCTTGCATACATGAAGTCTGTACATGCTTTGTCTTCGCATTGCAAAGTCTATACATTGCAAAGTCTACACACTGCATTACACACTACAAAGTTTGTACAAGGTTCTATAGTCTTAAACTGATAATTCTCTCTGTCTGACAGGTACTATTCGTGAAGCTTAAGAATGGCATGTGATCCGAGGCTAGAAGGGCTGACAGGCTGATGACACGTGGTCAAGGCTCTCTGGGCAGGAAATGTGGAAGCCACACGCGCTCTTGCTTGTTGTTGCTATAAAAGGAAGTCTTCTTCCTCAGAAGAAGGCTGATCGAAGCTGTGAGAGCTAAAGCAGAAGAGCAGAAGCAGTGAGTGCCTGCACGATCGAGTGTGAAGCAAAACGAGAGAAAAAGAGAAAGAAGAGCAGAGTGTAAGAGAAGAAGTAGAAGAGAAAGAAGAGAGAGAGAGAGAGAGAAGGAGTTCGTGGAGAAGAAATCTGTCCTCTGGCATGTGGATCAAATCCAAGCCAGATCTGCTCCTTTGAGAGCTATATGTTTTGTGCTTCATTTTCAGCTTTTCGATTCTGCATTTCTTGTTTTCCATTTTACCTTTCTTCAAGCTGTTTGTCAGCAGAGCAAGCTGTGTTGCTCAGCTTTTGCAGTGAAGGATTCCACTGGACGGGTTAAGGTGTAGTCCTTAGCGGATGGCTAAGCTGTATTGTCCAGCGGTAGCAAGCTGTGATGCTCAGCGGATGGCAAGCTGTGAGGCCCAGCTAATGTACGCAAGCTGTGATGTCCAGCCGTTCAAGCTATGAGTCAGCAATAATCCACACTCGGGTTGAGTGTGGGGTGGATGTAGGTCTGGAGGACCGAACCACCTAAAAATCTCTTGTGTACGGTGTGGTTTGATCTCATTGTGTGTTTGACGCTAGATGAATGCATAGGGGCGATATGGCTTGATTGCACACCGTGTGTTTGATTGTAGTTTTGAGAGTCCTTTGACTTTGTTCCTAAGTCACTAGTCAGTTCATCTATAAGCATATCAGTTGACTTAGTGAATCTATTGTCCTTCTGAAGAAGGAGAGATTTAATTAGCTCTTCAGGTTATCTAGTTTTGCCTAGTTAGCAAACTAGATTTTTAATTGGGCGAAATTTTTTAAGGGGAGATTCATTCACCCCCCTCTGAATCCACCGCACCGAACCCAACACTTGGTATCAGAGCGGGTTGCTATGCATAGAATCTAACAATCGACAGCAGATCCTGCATCTTCTGTGGTGCATTTCAGAGTGGGTTTCTTGTGCTCGGTGTCTCGTTTCACTGACTTAGTGCCTTTCCTTGCTTATCTGGTTTTGGTGCATTTTTGTCGATTGTTTTGTGCACTGTTTGTTGCTATCTGTTTTAATGGCTCATCCACCAATTTTCAAAGGTAATGATCTTGATCTATGGCTAAAGACTTACATCGATATGTTAGATCGACTGATCCTGAGCTTTGAAAAGTAATGGTCCACGGTCCACACAAATTATCAAAAGATAAATCTAGATGGATCGATAAGGATAGATTGAAAGACTCTGTCAACTCTAGAGCATTAGAGTTAATGAAAGCATCACTTGACAGAGGTCTTATCTCATGTGTTTCTTCTTGCAGGTCTGCCAAGGAGATTTTAGAGAAACTGACGCTTGCCAGGAATCGCAACACATGTCTGATGGTTGACGATCATGGACAGCAAGAAGAAAATGAAGAGGAAGATGAAGATGAGGTACCTTCTGAATTTGATAATTATGATATGGATGATTGGATTGTAGCATACAATGATTTGCTTGATTCTTACGAAAAGTTGAAAAAATAAAATAAATCTCTAAAAAGGAAGTTGAATGATCATGTGAATGTTAATTCTGGAGGTGAGGATATGGTAATTCTGAAGACAAAAAATGAGATATTCAGAAGACAACTAAAAGAGTTTGATTCTGTTACTTCAGATCTAGATCATTTGAAATCTGAGAAAGAAATGCTTATGAAACAAATTAGTTTACACAAAAAGGAAAATCAAGAGCTTGCTTGTGAAATTGCTGAACTAAAGGAAAGACTTAGCTTGATTGATGATGATCAGGCTCATAACGATAATGTAGTTCAGAATGAAAAACTGATAAAAGATTTAGAGTGTGTTAGCTCTGAATTGAATGTCTTAAAATCTGTGAATGAATGTCTTAGGAAACAGAGTTCAAAAGTCAATGCTGAAATTACATGTGAATCTGTTTGCAAGGATTGCTCATGTTTGAAAGAAGTTAACGAGAGTCTTCAATTTGATCTTGAATGGTATAAGGATCTAGTTGCCTCACTAAGAAATGAGAATAATGAATTGCTCAATAAAAGTTTGAAAGATGAATAGAGAGAAGAAGCTCTAATAGAACAGCTAAGTTACATTACTAATGACGAAAATTCTGCTGAACAAATCCAAAATTTGAAATCTGAGAACAAAAGGCTAAAGAAAAGGATTAAACAATGCAAATCTGAAGTCACTTGTGATATTTGTCCTACACTGAAACAGTCTTATGAGACATGCTTAATAGATGTTCAGAACTTTAAGGAACAAAATGGTTCTCTAAAATCTGAAATTGTTAAAGTTCAAAAGGATAATGAAGATCTCAAGGCTAGTCTGAATAAAATCAACAAGGAAGCAATGCATATTTCTTCTGTAGAGTCAAGCTGTAACATGTGCTCAGCTCTGCGTGAACGCAATGAGGAACTCTATAGTGAAAATGAACGGCTCAATAAACAAATTGCTTCGTTCAAAGAGGATCACAAAAATCTGATTGCTGAGAAAATTAAAGTGGAAGAAAGACAAAATGAACTGGTTGAGGAATTGAAACTATTGTCTAGAAATGAAGAATGTGATGAAGAAATAAAGAATTTACATGAGAAAATTAAAGAGCTAAATGAATAAAATAAGAAACTCATGGGCTTGAACACTGTTGCATCTGAAAAATGGCTAATCCTTGAGAAAGAGAATGCAGCTAAGAAAGAAATCCAATCTGAGAAGGAAGAAAAATTGAAACAGGAATTAGAAGTGGTCAAAAACCTGAATGATGCTATGCAGAGATAGATTCTCTTATGTGAAGAAGATTTGATAAATTCTGAACTCAAAATCTCCTCTTTGCAATCTGAAGTAAATGAACTTGTTCTCTCCATGCCTAAATCTGTCAAGGGAAAAGAGAAAATGAATGCTTCTTTATGTGATAAAGTCACTAAATCTAATGGAGAGGAAGGATGCAATTCTCAAGTTGAAAAATTTATTAAGAAAAACCTGTACACCACCTTTGTTCGCAGCTCTGACATTGCAAGCTGCTCTGAGCCTCCTAAAACATCTACATCTTCAAATTTTCAATTCAAGGCTCAGAAAAATGAAAAACAAACAAAAGCTGTGAACAAGGGTACACAATTGAACAAGAAAGGTAAGAAAAATAAGGTTAAAAATGTCCCTTCTTGTGCCCTAAAATCTGACAGCTCTGTGGTATCTGATGGATCAATGCATACTGATCATAACTCACTTACTAATTCATAAGCATCTGATAAGAGTGTCTCATGCCATTACTGTGGCAAGGTAGGCCATGTAATGGATGATTGCAGAATATTAGCAAATGATGAGCATGCAAGTAAAGCAATGCACTCTAAGAATTCATCCATTAGAAATCATGCCCCTAGGAAATCTAATGCTTCATGCTATTACTATGGTAGGTATGGTCACTTAATGAATGAGTGCTATGCTATGAAATCTGATGACAGGATGCATGCTAGATACACTGCAAATCATCATGGGCACAAAAGAAACAAACTCAAGTCTAACCAGTACATCACTTGTTTCAATTGCAACAAGCCAGGTCATAAGGCTGTTGAGTGTTGGTCAGGAAATTATAGGAATAATTCTGGATCTAGAAGTATGCATGTTCGGTGCTTTGAATGTGAAAAGTATGGCCATACAGTCAAGGACTATTGGCATGTTTAGAAGAATTATGTTAACCCCCATGCTGTCAAATTCCCTGCAAAATAATTTGCGAAATTTTCATGTTTTGAATTTGGTAAGCTAGGCCACAAAGCTGCCAACTGTTGGCTGGCTGATTATGGAAAGAAAAATTTTCATGTTAATGAAAGAAACAATCATGCTCATACACATAATTTTCATACTCATGCGCATGCACATGGGCATCATGTTTCTGCTAATATGATTAATAATAACAAAAATTCTGTGGCTTCATGTTATTATTGTGGAAAACTTGGACATTCTATGTTTGATTATCTTCTGATGGAATATGATGACCATGTTGTTAAGAAATTGTTTAGAACACCTGTCAGGGCTAATGCAGGACCCAAAGCTGGTTGGGTCCCTGCAGGATCAAGTTGATTAACATGCTACATGTGTGCCTTGGTATGAAAAAGAGGGGTAAATAAACCAGGGCACTCAACAGGAAGACCCCAGGATCCTGCTCTTCAGGTTTGTTCTGACCATCCAGTTTAAATTCCATTATATGAAATTGTGAACTTGAAATGACTGCATATCATGTTGATCTGTTGGTGCTAAACTGAAGTTTTCTAAAATATGAATTACACAATCATGCTTATGATAATTCTCTTCTGTCTAATTTGCATGAATCATATCTGAATGTAAAATTTGATATCACGTGATGTGCTTTCAATACATTTCATGCATATAGTCAGGGGGAGTCCAACTATTTTTGATCAATCATATTGCTGCTTATGTTTTATCCTTTACATGATGCATCTAGATAGGGGGAGCATTCCTGTTTGATCACTTATTCACCTCTTCAACTCCTTCTGTCTAGCAATCTGATCCATTCTCTTGGCAAATGTGTGGTTCACTATGAATTCACTGCTGTCTCCACTTGTGTAGCTGTTCTGTCTGTACTCCAGACTCAGCTATTGAATTCTAAACTGAACTGTTCTAATGTTCAACCCTTGTCTCATCATGGTTTCTTTCTACTATTCTCTTAATAAAAATGCTTTGTTGACTCCACTGATTTGCTGCAATGTCAATGTTGATTCATATGAGTGAGGAAAGATTTTAGTCAGTGCACCCTAATCATAAATCAGAAATATTCTGAAAAGAAGAATCTTCTATTATACTGGCTTAAGAATGTCTGATGAATCAAATTGATTTAAGACTAATGTATTCATTAAGTTTTGATCTAAAAGACTTGAAAGTATCTGAATCATTTGTCTAATAAATCTTAACCAACTATCTCATGTAACTTCATGCAAAACCTTCTGAAATCTGAAATTTTAAAACTATGGCTTTCCTTGGTTAAGATTCATGTAGTTGGTATTGTTCTTAAACAATTAAGTGTACTGAGCTTTGTCTGGAAAACTTGAAAATATGAGAAAGAAAAATATGCAAGAGAAATGACTTTGGTCACAGAGAAACTGGGTTCTCTATCAAAGAAATAGAGTAAGCTCATGTCATGAAGTGCCATAGTGACCTCTCTTATAAAAATTATTGAAAATTTGGCAGAGCAATGGCATGGTTGTGTTGAGTAACTGGGGATTCTGGCCTCTAATCAAGGCGTCTCCTCATGTAAAAAGACACTGCAAATTGCTAACTCTGTTCTCTTTGAGAGGCAATATGGTTGTCACACTGAGTAACTGGGTCACTTCACCTGAGACGTGTTGTGCCTCACGTAAAAAGGTGTTGACTTAACCAAACTTGCTCAAGACATAGTGCTGATCAATAGAAAATTTTGAAAACCTAAAGACAAGTTCAGACACATTTATCTATGTTTAATCTCAATACTATCATGTGTAACTTCCAAAGGAATCATTGAATTTTAATTGAGTAAGATGGAGGGAGATTAAACATGAATATCAGATGAGTTTTTGTTTGGTTCATTTCTATTAAAAGATGTTTCAGATATGAGTATTGAATTTTCTTGATAAACTTTGGATTCACCATTCTTAAATCATGATAGTAAGTTGAAGATCATTCATAATCTATTATAATTGAAGAGTCTGAAATCCGTTTATCAAGATTTCTGAATCTGGTGTGCTGATGAAAATCCTTCTTCCTCATCCATTCATTGGCATCTAAATCAAATGCACTATGCTTACAGATTGTGGTATTGCTTGATTATCCCTGTGCTTTTTTTTATATCTCCTTTCATCATAATTGGTTTCACTCTTTAGAACTTTTCTGATCTTTATTCTCAATGGGGGAGATTTTTGCCAAAGGTCAAGTCTTTCATTAAATCATTGCATGACTTAGTTTAAAGGGGAGACTTTCATTCAATTATTCTCAAACTATTTTCTTTTTGATGAAGTCAAACGGAGAGAATAGTTTGACATGAGTCAGTGTGACTCATAGTGTTGCCATCATCAAAAAGGGTGAGATTGTTGTGCCCTGTGATTTTGATGATAGCAAACACCATGAGTCAGCATAGCATATCATGATCATCTCTGTCTAAATGAAAGTCCTGCTTGAGCATATAGGAAGTCAGTGCCTTCGGCTAGTTCATGCATACAACAAGTCTATACATTCTCTGCTGTAATCTTCATGCATATGCCAAGTCTACACATTGCAGCCTAGTCTGAACATCGTCAGCATAGAAAGTCTATACATTGCATCGGTCAAGTCCATACATTACTTTGACAGCATGCCTGAACCTTGATAGATGAAGTCTATACACTTGCCATCATGCATATGCAAAGTCTATACATTCATCTGTTGATAGCTTAGCAAGTCTGTATAACGTTCTGCATAGTTTGCATCGGTCAAGTCTGTACAACATTTGCACATTTCACTTGTTCATGCATATGTGCAAGTCTACACATTGTTCATGCATATCAAGTCTGTACATCGTCCAGTTGCTCACGATGTCTTGGGTAAGTCTATACATCGTTGCATTACACACGTTCGAAGTCCATACATTGCCTGGCTTCATGCAGCTGAACTGAGCAAGTCTATACATTCGTTGTGCATAGTCCATGAGCAAGTCTATACATTCGTTGTGCATAGTCGATGCATTCACTTCAAGTCTGCACATTCTTCTATTATGTCCATGCATTATCTTAGCAAGTCTGTACATTGGTGTCGTCTGCACACATGTCATAGCAAGTCTGTACATTGGTGGCAAGTCTGTACATTGCTCTGCTTCAGGCACGTTAAGTCTATACAGCCTTTGCATTGCACATAATGTCTATACAGCCTTTGCATTGAACATAAAGTCTATACATTGCTTCTAGCATGCACACACACACCCAAGTCTATACATTGCTTCTAGCATGCACACACACACCCAAGTCTATACATTGTCTGTGCATTCATTTGTCTGGCTGCATAACACTAAGTCTATACATCCGCATGCTAGCACATCAGCAAGTCTGTACAGCGTTTGCCTAGAATGCATATATTAAGTCTGTACATTGCCCTGTTTCAGGCACGCAAAGTCTGTACAGAGTTTGCCCAGTCTGCATCATTCAAAGTCTACACATTCTGCTAATATGTTTATGCATAATGCAAACTGCATCTCATGCACTTAAAGTATGTACATTGTTTTCTCACGCACGTAAACGTCTAAGTCTGCACATTGTTTATACATTACACGCAGAGTCTGCACACTCATTGTCAGCAAGTTTATACATTGATGTAGCACACATGCAGAGTCTATACACTCATAACTTTAGCCAGTGCATTCTGTGCTTCAAGCATTTCCAAGTCTGTACATGATTTGCATTCACAAAGTCTGTACATGCCATAACCTTGCATACGTGAAGTCTGTACATGCTTTGTCTTCAAATTGCAAAGTCTATACATTGCAAAGTCTACACACTGCATTACACACTACAAAGTTTGTACAAGGTTCTATAGTCTTAAACTGATAATTCTCTCTGTCTGACAGGTACTGTTCGTGAAGCTTAAGAATGGCACGTGATCCGAGGCTAGAAGGGTTGACAGGATGATGACATGTTGTCAAGGCTCTCTAGGTGGGAAATGTGGAAGCCACACGCCCTCTTGCTTGCTGCTGCTATAAAAGGAAGTCTTCTTCCTCAGAAGAAGGCTGATCGAAGCTGTGAGAGCTAAAGCAGAAGAGCAGAAGCAGTGAGTGCCTGCACGATCGAGTGTGAAGCAGAACGAGAGAAAAAGGGAAAGAAGAGCAGAGTGTAAGAGAAGAAGCAGAAGAGAAAGAAGAGAGAGAGAGAGAAGGAGTTCGTGGAGAAGAAATCTGTCCTCTAGCATTTGGATCAAATCCAAGTCAGATCTACTCCTTTGAGAGCTATATGTTTTGTGCTTCATTTTCAGCTTTTCGGTGCTGCATTTCTTGTTTTCCATTTTACCTTTCTTCAAGCTATTTGTCAGTAGAGCAAGCTGTGTTGCTTAGCGTTTGGAGTGGAGGATTCCACTGGACGGGTTAAGCTGTAGTCCCCAGCGGATGGCTAAGCTGTATTGTCCAGCGGTAGCAAGCTGTGATGCTCAGCGAATGGCAAGCTGTGAGGCCCAGCTGATGTAGGCAAGTTGTGATGCCCAGCCGTTCAAGCTGTGAGTCAGCAGTAATCCACACTCGGGTTGAGTGTGGGGTGGATGTAGGTCTGGAGGACAGAACCACCTAAAAATCTCTTGTGTACGGTGTGGTTTGATCTCATTGTGTGTTTGACGCTAGATGAATGCATAGGGGCGATATGGCTTGATTGCACACTGTGTGTTCGATTGTAGTTTTGAGAGTCCTTTGACTTTGTTCCTAAGTCACTAGTCAGTTCATCTATAAGCATATCAGTTGACTTAGTGAATCTATTGTCCTTCTGAAGAAGGAGAGATTTAATTAGCTCTTCAGGTTATCTAGTTTTGTCTAGTTAGCGAACTAGATTTTTAATTGGGCGAAATTTTTTGAGGGGAGATTCATTCACCCCCCTCTGAATCCACCGTACCGAACCCAACAGAGACGACCCCGTGGGTGCCTAGCGGGTCTGTTCCGGCCCGCGCTGGATCCGAACCCGTTAAGCCACCCCCCCTTTTTTTGGATTTAAACATATAAGAGTTTAATATGTGTAGAAATTCAGAAATAATTCCAGGAAAATACTGAAAAATATTTTAATGAGTTCTGAAATTGCATGTTTTAGTAACTTATTAATTTATTTTTCATTATTTGCCCCTGCTTAATTAGTTAATGGGAATTCTAAAATAGTTTTTTGTATTTTCATTTATCTAATTAATTAAAGTTAATTGCTATAAGAATGAGATTCTCATGAGGTTATTTTCATTAACTAAAAATTATCATTGAGCCCATGCAGAGAATGTGAATGACGATGGTCTAAAGTTGTTTAGACTTATTTGTTTTAACTAAATTGTTTAGTTGAATGTTAACATGCACGATTTTAAAATTAATTACAATTATTTTAAAAATATCACTATATATCACTGTAATTATGTGATAATTATTGTAAGATGCATGTGATGTGTCTTGTGTGTGGATGAATGATCATTGACTTAGAAATCATGTGATGATGCTCATTGTGGTGAATGGTTTATGTGATCTGATTATTGTGACCTACATGCCTCCTTCTCTCTCTCTCTCTCTTATTAATCTGGGTTGTACACTCTATCTCCCTCCTGTATTGTACTCCCCTCGACTAGTTCAAGGTTTCTTATTATTATATGATGTACATTTGTGGGCCTGTGTGCCCAATTACAAATTTACTTGTAATAATGAGAAGCGGAAGGAGACAAAGAAGGAGACCGGTTGCGAGGACCTTGGGAGATTCTTCACATCTAGTGGGAGCATTAGATGCTCCAAGTTTTTTCTATTTGCCATGATTGTGTGCATCACCAAGTGGCTCCGGTAATGTGTTTTAGGAGCTTAAGGTCCATGTTCATCCATTGGTATTATTACATATATATGATATATGTGGATGTGATACTTATTACATATATATATATATATATATATATATATTAGGGTATATACGATACTCCTAATTCTTATATGTATGTAGCACCTATATTGATGAGACCAAAATTTAATCAAAACCCCTCGATCTGATATTAGGTTGTAAACGTGAGGCATTAAGAATGACCCACGTAGTCTTCCGTTGTTATAGTCTAAGTGAGTTGCTCTTAGACTGTGTGGGTTTATTGTGTTGTCACAAGGCCCTCACAGAGAGGGGGCAAAGACTTAGACTAAGGCTTAGGCTGAACTTTAGGATGGGTGCCGACATGGCTTTGTTGTGCTGCCACATGGGTCATGTCTTGAACCCACTCTCATAACGTAACAACAGGTCTAACCTAACCAGATCTTGTGATTTGTTGTGCTGCCACAAGGTCACAAAAGGTCTGGAGGCTGAATATACCTGTTGATATGTTTTGTTTTAACCCCTCGTTGGCTTAAAAGAAGAATGTCTTCTCTCTCCTTCTACTAAATTGATGTGTAAAATAAATGGGAACAGTAGAAAGAGAAAATAAGAATGTAAATAACCGTGATCGCCACCAAGGTGCCGTACGTGATGAACACGTCGTACCTTGGAAAGAGAGGGAGACACTCACCTTGGAATCAGCACTGCAGGGGATGAACGGCCCATGAAGAACCACCTATGATGTTGGACGGCCACACGCCAGACCGCTCTTCAGTGCTGCAGAGGACGCGGGATGTAGAACTACAGGCTGATGGACGGTTTAGAAACGACCGCAGGACAATGAAGGGCGGTCGGAGATCCACCGCACATACCCTTGAACGGTCCTGACAGAGTCGCACAAGACCATCACGCCAGAAGTTGCAAAAGGGTCCAACCTCCACCTTTTCCGGCAGGCCAGAAAGGATGGGCCTCGTGTTAGTGAATGCTGACCTGCGAAACAGAGTGTAAACACAAAGAGAAAATCCAAATTAGAACTGAGAAGTGTAGTAAGTGCTCAAATTGAAATAAATGATAATAATTAAATGAAGTGGGGGATAGCTGGGGGGTTTTAAACCCCTGGGGGCATCAAAAATGTGGGAGGGTGTGTGAATGACAATGCAAGTAGTGAAAACGAGGAGAATGGATGTGTAGAGACAAACATGCAATGAGAAGAAAATGAGACTATCCAAAAGCAAAAAGACTCAAGACTACGATTACTCCCTGAACCGAAGGCCTATATGGACATAGAAGGCCTCCCTCCCTGGTCGTAGGGCACGTAAGAATTCGGCAGGGCTTCGCCGTCGACCAAAATCTCCCCCCCTTTTTCGAAGAGGACCTCGGGATCTATTTATAGAGCACCCGGGGTCTTAGCCCGAAACTGGGATTTACATTCATTTTCAGGATGAGGCATTATCACAAAAGTTGGAGATAATCAAATTATCTCTCATCCAAAAGAAACAGTATTGAAAAAGACTCTATTATCGAGAAGAAATATCCAGATAAAGCCCGGGGACAAGTCCACGGATAGAGAGAGAAAATCCTTGAATTCTTCAGAGTTCGCAGGGTTAAACGGTCTCACGATAGACCGCACAACTAGTTGGATGGTCCATGAAGAACCGTCCAACTCTGGCAGTGATAATTCAAAAAATAGGATAATCATCCACTAATTATCCATTAACCAACCGAAATGGTCGCCGTTGGACTCTCACAGATAAACGGTCTGATATTAACCGTCCACAATGATGAGCGGCCAAGTGTTATCCGTTTAACTCCTGTCGGTGATAAATGAATAAAATAGATAATTATCTGAGAGACATTTAGACTTTAGGACTCTGGAAGAAGAACGGTTCATGCCAGACCGTTCATCATGTTGAACGGCTAGGATTCAACCGCATAATCCCTTGTCGGTGGAAATTCAGAAAATCAACAGAAATCAACCAAAAATGTATGAACGGTCTATAGCTAACCTCCCAAGTATTGAACGGCTAAGGATGAACCGTACATATGTCTGGACACTTGATTTTCATAAAAATGTTCAATTAACCAAAAACCAAGGCCCATTAAGTCCTAAGTTGAAACAAACCTAGCCAGGGAGGGAAGTCAGCCATAAAATTAGCCCAAAATGTCAAAAAATAGCCCAGCGAGTGATGGGAAACTCGAGACATCAATAAATGGGAGTAAGAGAAATGACTCAACTTATCGGCAAAAAACGGGTGTCAACAGATGCCCCTCCTTAACGTCCTCTTTGTAGGGGAGCGAGCGGAGGTGAAGCGAAAGTGACATGGAACATGGAGATGAAACGGAAATGTAGCGGAGTGGACCGGAAAGCGGGCGTTAAGGTAAAACGACACCCATTTTTACCAACAAGCGACAAGAATCTTTCAGAAAACTCTGAACCAAACGCAATGAATGATAAAACCAAAAGCGACACCAGTCTGGAGGAACTAAACTAAACGAAATGAAACAAATCGACAAGACCAACCTCATGGGGGACATAATCCCGCTGTCTAATGAGGAGGCCAAAAGCAGGCGGTGAAAGTAAAGGAAACATGCTAAAGTTCTAGATGGGGACCTTTTAATTAACCAAACCAAGCGAATTGACCAAAGGGAACCTTCCAACTCAGAGTGGAATTAGTTTCTCTTACCCAAACACTGAACGCACAGCTAACCATCGCTGGTGGGACATTCTGCAGGCAAACCATGGGGCATGAAAGCTCAAAAGGATGCGTATGATGCATGCTGGGCTAAAATAAAAAAAGTATTAAAACAAATGCGAAGAAAGATTAAAATATAAACTACTCGAGAATAATATTGCTAAGCTGGGAAAATCAGAGTTAAGATACCATCCGCAACCACAGCGTCCAGGATAGAACCATCCTCCCCGGGATTTCTCAACTTAACGGCCTATCCGACGATTAAACACGTGAACCTGGATCATCATCGTTTTTGTTAAAGGGGAACATCTGATCCTAGAACACGTGAGCAACCAACTGGTTCTCGAGATAATATACTATAGTATCATATAATAATGCAATAAGGGATGTAAGGATAGAAAGCCATACTTGACTTACCTGTGCAGGTGAAACGGCAAGTTTTTGGATTTTTATTTTTCGGATTTTTATGGATTTTCATGTATAAGACAAATGAGTACAAACAAGCAAGTATGAGCATAGTAAAGATAACACAATACTTAACTGAACGACAAATAACATGACATAACATGACGATCAAATGAAACGGGAAGCAATGCAACACAAACAAGCATACACGCAATGGCATAAACAGACAATATCATGTATGAACGCGATATGACAAGACAACAACGCGGTGGGACAACACACGGTTGAGACAAGAATATAACGGATGACCACACGGTTGGGATAAGAACATGAGACATAAAGGGGTGACTAACAATATGTGCAAGACAACTAACAACACTCGGTGAGGGACAAAACAACATGTGCGGGATAATACGGTGGGACATAAACACGTGATAAGGACACGGCAGGATAAAAGACATAAACACGTACGCCCTTCAATCAAAACCCAAGATCAAAATGAAGCAGAACCGTCAAGTTCATAATCGTGAGGCAAAGCCCTCTCATAAAGATATGATCATTGCAAACAAATATTGGGAAGGACATGAGCTTCAGAACAGATCGAGAGTGGATTGAAGAAGGAAAGAACAGATCGAGAGTGGATCGAAGAAGGAAATGCCTGAGTACTTGCAAGGAATGCCTGAGTACTTACAACCTACACACTTAGCAAACGGATTACGTATCTGTCCTTAAAACAAATGCAAATGCATGATAAAGACACATTTTTTTTGGATTTTTGTGATCTTTTTTGATTTTTTTAGATTTTCAATAGTATTTTATTTTTATGGATTTTTTTGAAGTATTTGATTTTTTTGGATTTTTGACAATATTTGATTTTTTTTAGAAATTTTAATTTTGACATAACAATCCACAGCACCTAAAGACGGGCTCAAACTACTGGCTAGGGATCATCGTTCTTACCCCTTTCATTAAAAGCTTCCCTTAAGCAAAGCGTGCATATGAATGTGGCTTATCACAACCAACCGCTTCTAAAGAACGGTGCCCCTACTAAGGCCATACTCGGGATACAACCCAGCCTAAGAGGGAGAAGCAGAAGAAAAATTGGAGTCAAACTTCGTGCAGGATGGGAGATATCAAGACTCGAATTCCTTCCAGGGCACTACCCCTCAGAGAGATAGTTTGTTGCGCCGGGGCTTTGTGTCTTCAACCATAATTTTTCATAGCCCTTATCGGCAAGATATTGAAACAACGCTCACTTTTGATTTTGATACATGCATGATGCTGCACTACCCTTTTGTTGTGCCCATGCATGTGGTTTTGGTTTTGATGATGGTTTTAATGATGGCTTCGATGATTGGTTGTTGATGTGAGTTAATCAAATGTTCAGTCATCTTGCTGCTCAGTTTAGATTAACATAATTGATGTTCAGTCTTGTTACATGTTAAACTGATGCATAAAGCATTCATTGCTGTGGTTTTGATGATTGATATTGTATTTTGATGATAGCAATGATATAGTGTTTTCATGACATTGTGCCTTGATGATTGCATCATGACTGTGACTGGTACAACTGATATATTGTTTATGTTAGACTTATGTTATGTGCATAGTCTATACAGTGCATCGTGGGGTTTATGCCCTAAGTCCATTCACTGCACATGCATCATTCGTCCAAGTCCATACTTTGGACTGTAGTGTGCATTTGGCGAACACATCGCAAGTCTAGACATTGCACTGTAGCATGCATTTCCTTAAAGTCTATACATCGGACTGGTTTGCATTGGCTAAGTATATACAACGTCAGCTCATGCCTTGTCTTAGACAAAGTCTATACAATGGCTTTGGGTCTCCAAGTCTATACAGCCTTTTGCTTCGCCAAAGTCTGTACATTGGTCTGCATAGGCTAAGTGTTTACATTGTCAAGTACAATCATGCACTGGTCATATAGTCTGTACAGCGTGAAGTCTATACTTTGGCACTGTAGCTTACTCGTGCAAGTCTATACCTTGGACTGTTCTTCATGTCTGTACATCAGATTGTACATCATCTTCGTGCTGTTTCTGTACTTGAGTTTTCGTGTTGTTTCCCCTCACTAACACGAAAAGATCTCGTGTTGTATGAGCATACAACACTTCGTGTTGATTTCCATGCGTGACAGGAAAGCTTGTATGAGGTTAGACTTCGTGTCGTTTCCCTTGTCTTCATCTTCGTGTTGTTTTAGTGTCTATGTCTCCGTGTTGTTTTTATGTTTCTGTCTGAGTGTTGGTCTTTTGTTTTTGACTTAGTGTCTTTCTTGCCTTGACCACACTTCGTGTCGATTCTTGGTTTTCTACACCCCGTGTCATTTCACCTCATGCTGTTCTCACTGTCGTCGTGTTGTTTTCACCGCGTGTCGATTATTGTTTTTTACTTAGTGTTGTTTTCACTTCGTGTCAACTTCACTTCGTGTCGTCTCTTTGTACTTCGTCTTCATGTTGTTTTCACTCCGTGTCGATTTCAGTTTTTGACTTCGTGTTGATTTCAACCCATGTCAATTCTGTTTTGTCTTTGTGTCGTTTTCACTCCGTGTCGAAACCTGTGTTTCGTCTTCGTGTTGTCTTCACCCCGTGTCATTTTTTCAGACTTCGTCTCCGTGTTGTTTTCATAACTTCGTGTCATGTTTGTTACACCTCGTGTCGTTTTCCGTTTTGTGTCTTCGTGTCGTTTTTGTTCTTCCTAGACCTTGTGTCTTTCTTGTGTTGAAACCACACTTCGTGTTGGTTTCTGTTTTGTCTCCATGTATCTCGTGTCGTTCTTCTTTTTACCTCGTGTTGTTTTATAACTTCACTTCGTGTCGTTCTCGCTTTAACCACACTTCGTGTTGCCTTACGTAGACCTTGTGTCTTACTTTGTTTGCAAACACTTCGTGTTGGTTACTGTCGTTCTTGTGACTTTGTGTCGTGTCTCCCAGACTTCGTGTCGTTTTCACTCCGTGTCAACTTCGTCTTAAGTGTTGTTTTCGTCTTCGTGTCGTTTTTTACTCCGTGTCGTCTTTGTTCCACTGCGTGCAGAACATTGCAGCACTTCGTGTTGCTTTCTGTGCCACCACCTTGTGTCTTTCGTTTGTTGAAACCATACTTCATGATTGGTTTCTGTCTTGTCATCGTATGTACCTCGTGTCATTTCCTTATTCTGTCTTCGTGTTGTCTCCGTGTTGTTGCCGTTTGTTAGCTCGTGTTGTTTCATTCTAACCTCGTCCAGGTTTCTTCTAAAACGATGTTCTTCTGATAAGTCTATACAGAGTTGTTCTTTAAACTGATGACTTATCTGATACCCTGTTTTACAGGTGCTTTGATCGTGAAGCTTAAGGAGGGCACGTGATCCGAGGCTGGAATAAAGCCTGCTGAAAGACTGCCACGTGGTCCGAATTCTTAGGGCTGGAAATGTGGAGGTCACACGTCGTGGCTGATGCTGCTGCTGCTGCTGCTGCTGCTATATATATGAGCCTTCGTCCACAGATGGAGGATGATCGAATTGGCAAGAAGAGAAGCCAATACAGAGAGCCACGATCCAGAGAAGAAGAAAAAGAAAAGAAGAAGAGAAAGAGAGTGAGGAAGAGAAAGAAAGAGAGATTGAGCAAGAGATCGAGATAGCAGAGTGTGAAGAAAGGAAGAGGAAGAAGAATAGAGAAGAAGAGAGAGCTAGAGTGATAGAAGCTTCAACAGAAGATCTGTTCCTGCTGAACCGTGGATCAAATCCAGGCCAGCCAGCTCCTGCGAGAGCCACATTTGTTTTTATCTTTTCAGCCTTCTGTTGCTGGTTTCGTTTTTGTTTTTATCCATTTACTGTATTTCCGATCCTTTGTAGAGAGGTCGGGGTTCCTCCTGTGGGTTCAGGAGAAGGGAGACTTTGTGTCTTCGGGTTGCAAGTAGCTGGGTGCTACTTGTGGTTGGTACCCTCCCGTGTGGAGGAAGAGAGACTTGCGTCTCTGGTTGCCTTTGACAGGGTGTCATCGGTAGTTTTCCCTCCGGGTTGGAGGAAGGGAGATTTATCTCCGGTTGTGCTTCCCTCTGGGGTTCAGAGGAAGAGAGACTTGGGTCTCTAGGTTCCCCTCCGGGTTGGAGGAAGGGAGGCTTGTTCCTCCGGCTCTAGGCTTGTGAGTAGCAAGTCCGGTGGTTCCCTCCATGTGTGGAGGAAGAGAGACCGTGTGTCTCTGGTTTCCAAGTGGCTGGAGTCACTTGTGGGTTCCTCCTGTTTGTTCAGGAGAAGGGAGATTGCTATCTCCGGTTGCAAGTAGCTGGGTGCTACTTGTTGATTCCCTCCGGTTTGGAGGAAGGGAGACTTGTCTCCGGTTCTGGGCTTGTGGATTCAAGTCCAGGGGTTCCCTCCAGGTCTGGAGGAAGAGAGACCTTGTGTCTCTGGTTTGCTAGTGACTGGTGTCACTAGTGGTTCCCTCCGGTTGGGAGGAAGAGGGGAGATTGTTCCCCTGGTCAAGCTGTTTGGCAGCGTTTGTTGCAGACTGAGTCTGCTGTTTCTAGCGTGAGCTAGTGGAAGCCACACTCGGTTTGAGTGTGGGGTGGATGTAGGTCTGGAGGACCGAACCACCTAAAAACCCCTTGTGCATTGTGGTTTGTTTTGTTCATTTGTGCTTCCGCTAGATGAATGCATAGGGGCGCTCTAAGCGTTTGGCTTTTGGCTGAGCAGAAGTGTTGATTAGTTTTCTTAAAATATTTTAATCTGTCAAGAGAGCGAAATTCCAGTTGAGCTTCAGATTGTCGAATCTGTCTTGTTATTATTCTAGTTTTAATTGGGAGAAGTTTTTAACGGGTTATATTCATTCACCCCCCCTCTGAATACTGCACCGAACCCAACAATTGGTATCAGAGCAGTTCTCTGGTTGATCAGATCCAACGATCTGCAGAGGATCCTGTTATCCCTTCGTGCATTTCTGTTTCTACCCTTTGCTGCATTAATCTAGTTGCCGATTCATTCAATGGGTTCTCCACCGATTTTCAATGGCTCTAACTTTAACTCATGGATTAGCAGTCTTCACAATTATGTGAAAATGATTAATCCGGATCTGTGGAAGTTAATTTCACAAGGTCCCCACAGATTGCCAAAGGAAAAGTCCAAATGGACTAAAAGTCACAAGTCAAAATATGAAGAAAATCAGAAGGCCTTTAACCTGATGAGAGCTGCTATTGACAGAGCCTTATGGTCTTGTATTCATGATTGCAGGTCTGCCAAGGACATTATGGATGAGCTGAAGCTTGCTCAGAAGGGAAATGTCGACAACGGTCTGATGGCTGACGAGAGCAACCATGGTAGTGATCAAGATGAATCCGAAGAACGTGATGATGAGGAGGTAAACCCTTTCGAGAACTTTTCATTAGACGATTGGGAAGATGCCTATGCAAATCTGTTAAGATCCCGTAAGAAACTAGGGAAGAAATATAAAAGTCTGAAAAAGAAGCTGGAAAATCTAGGAGGTGAAAATCTTGAAACTCTGAAAACTGAAAATGAAATCTTAAGAAGACAACTACAAGACTTTGACTCTATTACTACAGATCTAGATCATTTGAAATCTGAAAAACAAACTCTTATGAAACAAATTGGTCTACACAAAAAGGAGAGTCAAAAGCTTGTTTGTGAAATTGCTGAATTAAAGGAAAGGCTTAGCTTCGTTGATCAGACTCATAACAATGACGTTGTTCAAAATGAAAGGTTGGTGAGAGATTTAGAGTGTATCAATTCTGAATTGAAAGAATTGAAATCTGAAAATGAAAAGCTCAAAAACCAATCCAAAGAATTTGAACACAAATCAATAAACCTTGAAAAAGAAAATGGTTTAATCTCTGAGAAATTGGAGGCTGAAAGAACAATGAATTCAGAGATTCAGAAAAATCTTGACAAATTTCAATCTGAAGAACTAAGAGAAATGTTTTATGAATGTCAGTCTTCAACAGATAAATGGGTGTTTGATGATGAACTCCTAGAGCAGAATAGTAAACTGAAAGAGGAAATCAATGAGTTGAAACACCTAAACACACAGTTGACAGATAGGCTAATGACAATTGAAAAAGGCAAGTGTGTGAGTGTGGATAATTCTGATAGGTTGATGAATGCTGAACAAGAAATTGAGAGTCTAAAAACCATCAACTTAATGTTAAATGGAAATGTCAGTTGCAGTGAACAGAAAATAGCTGAATATGAGCTTACTATCACATCCCTTCAACAAGAAGTTGATGATCTTTACAAGTCCCTATCTGAAGCTGACAAGGAAATAGAATTAAAACAAGAAGTAGAAAAACTCAAAAGCCTGAATGATGCTTTGCATCAACAAGTAATTTCCTGTGAAACAGACTTGTCCACATATGAGGCTAAAATTGCTGATTTGAACTCTGAGATTAAAGATTTGAAAAATTCTCTATCAAAATTTGTCAAAGGAAAGGACAATCTGAATAAGCTTCTTGGAAAAAGTGATAACTTTGAGAGAAAGGGACTGGGCTATAGTCCGACAAATAAAAGGAGTAATGGGAATGAAACATCTACGGTTTTTGTCAAAGCCACCAATCAGAACATAACCTCTGCTCCTTCTGTCTTCAAATTCACTGCACAAAAATCCACTGTGAAACCCAAAACTGTGGAACAAACTCCAAAACAGAAAAAGGGTGAAAACTCACAGAAAAAGGAAAAAGGCACTCCTGTTGCTATAAAAAGGGCTACACACAATTCACATGATCTCTCACACACTCACATTAAAAAGGGTTCATGTTATTATTGTGGGAAAGGAGGTCACATAATGGAGGACTGTGGATTGATGTTAAAGGATGAGCATGCTAGTGGAACTTTACATTCTAGAAATTCTTTTGATAGAAACCATGTTGCTAGGAAGCCTGATGCCTCATGTTATTATTGTGGGAAGCATGGTCATCTCATGAATGAATGTTTTATCATGAAAGAAGATAATAAACTACATGCCAGGTCTTCCATGCACTTTTATGATCCATATGGATCTAAACACAATTCTAGTCAGCACATTGTGTGCTTCAACTGTAATAAGCCTGGGCACAAGGCTGCTGAGTGCTGGTTTAGATCTACTTGGGGTAAAAATGGTTTTCATAGAAGAAATTCTTTTGCATGCTCCCACTGTGGGAAAAATGGGCATACAGTCAAGGACTGTTGGTATGTTCAAAAGAACTATGTTAAACCCCATTTTGTCAAATTCCCTGCAAAAACTTTTGTGAAAATTTCATGCTATAACTGTGGGAAGCCAGGCCATAAATCTGCTGAATGTTGGATGGTTAAGAACAAGCATCAAACTGTTCATACATATAACAGAAAATCTTATGAACATGCTTATAAACATCACCCTGCTGTTAACATGTATCATAAGAACCAAAAACCAGCCAGTTCATGTAGATACTGTGGAAAATTTGGACATTCTATGGATGACTGTTCACTGATGAAATTTGATGATAATGTTGCTATGAAAATGTTTAGAAAACCTGTTAGGGCTAACGCAGGACCCAAAGCTACTTGGGTCCCTGCAGGATCAAGATGATCAAATATCTTGCAGGTGTGCCTTGGAGGGAGAAATAAAAGGGGGTTAACCAAGGCGCTCAAGAATGAAAAACCCCATGATTGAACTTTTCAGGTCAGTTCTGAAATATGTTTTAAATTCTATTATCTGAAACTGTGAGTATGAAAAAATGTGTGCTTCATGTTGATTTGCTTGATTGATTGTTGATGATCTCTCCATGTCTAGCTGATCAGTCTGTATTCCAGACTCAGCTATTGAATTCATTTTTGCATATATCTGATGCTCTTCTCTTGCTATATGATTGAACTGAAATTGAATGCTTCGTTAAGCATATTCAGTTGATGCACTATATATGCTTTGTGTCAATGCATTGCATGCTTGTATTTGAATGCATACTTGGACTAAGTGTGAATGGTTCATTTAGTGTACACTGTCATTGCATGTGTTAATTATGCCGTTCAATGCATGAAGGACTGATTTATGTTGCATTGTCCTTGTTAACCCTGGTATATCAAATGGTATGTTACTAAAAGGCAGGGAAATCTGCCCGGAGGTTCCTACCATGTGTGAGATGGTCTTTGAGACCAGGTCCTCCGCCTAGTACCATGGGTCTAGTCTGCATGTAGAACAGTCTAATGCATAGCATATCTCTTGCATCATGATGTCAGGGGGAGCTGAGAGTTCTATTCAATTCATTGAATCCTTTTCACTTCCCAGTGTTCTCATTCAAATGATTCATATTCCTTGACATCGGTTGCTCATTGAACCATATTGCCACTTGCTATCTTTTCTTCATCAGTTTCACTAAACAACAGCTTTGCATCTGGTTCAGTACATTGAATGGTGATTATTGCAATTGTTCACCTATAAGAATCACTCTTACAAATTGAAAAGAACTAAAGGTTTAACCTTTATAAATTGGAGAGTTAAGTGTCTGCACTTCAGAAATTGAGATAAAAGAAAACTTTTATAGCTCTTAATCTTTGTCTCATGGCTAAAATAGAAAAAGTTTTTTTTTAATGCCTAAATGTGTTAATCTGGAAATGTTTAGAACAGGTGAACAAGAGTGTGTAATGTTTTTCAATCAATCACTCTAAAAGAATTAAGGGCAGCAGTAAACAAGATCATTAATGTTAAGAACTGAACATAGTGACAGAAGCAATGGCTGATTGCACTGAGAAACTATGAATTCCTCCAAAGAAGTAGGAAAATTCACATGTCATGAAGTGCTTTAGACTATCTCTGTTCGTAGGGTCAAATCTATAGGGGGAGTCCTCACCAAGTAACTGAGGGTATTGGCCTCTAATCAAGGTGTACCCTTAATGTCAAAAGTGAAGACTATTCCTCGTGGGTTTTGATCTGAAGTAGATCATGTAGTTTATGCCTAGTAACTGGGGGTACCTGCCTCTTATCAAGGTGTACACCTAATGTCAACAACATAAATGCCATAGGTCTATTCACTTAGTTCAGTTTCAGAAATTGAAAAATGAAAATCAAACTGCTGTAACCCCTCGAAAAATCAAAAGTCAATGAGTGAAAATTGTTTTTTTTATCAATACATATTCAAGTTGCCTCTCTCGAATTTCCTTGTTCAAACACAAAAGGGTATTATTTCAGACTTATCTATTAATACCATGTGCTCTAGATTCATTGCTATAAATGGAATCTAAAACTCTTTTTCAGGGGTCAGGTGTTTTACTCTAGATTTATCACTGTTAAACCTGAATTTTTGAAAAATTGTATGTTGATGATTCTTATACTTTAACAGTTGTTTATAATCACGCTTCCTTTCTGAACCTATGATTCAGCTGTTATCAAGTGATCCTCCTACCTTTTCTACCTGTGTTATCTGTTCATATTCCTTCTCAAAGGGGGAGCTTTTATTTAGGGGGAGTTATTGACTGAACTTTTATACATGCTATAATTTCTCAAATTATTTTTCTTTTTGATGAAGTCAAAGGGGGAGAATAATTTGAGTCTTCAGATTACCTCAGAATGCCTCACATCATCAGAATGACTCAATGTATTGAAAGTGTTGCCATCATCAAAAAGGGGGAGATTGTTGTGCCCATGCATGTGGTTTTGGTTTTGATGATGGTTTTAATGATGGCTTCGATGATTGGTTGTTGATGTGAGTTAATCAAATGTTCAGTCATCTTGCTGCTCAGTTTAGATTAACATAATTGATGTTCAGTCTTGTTACATGTTAAACTGATGCATAAAGCATTCATTGCTGTGGTTTTGATGATTGATATTGTATTTTGATGATAGCAATGATATAGTGTTTTCATGACATTGTGCCTTGATGATTGCATCATGACTGTGACTGGTACAACTGATATATTGTTTATGTTAGACTTATGTTATGTGCATAGTCTATACAGTGCATCGTGGGGTTTATGCCCTAAGTCCATTCACTGCACATGCATCATTCGTCCAAGTCCATACTTTGGACTGTAGTGTGCATTTGGCGAACACATCGCAAGTCTAGACATTGCACTGTAGCATGCATTTCCTTAAAGTCTATACATCGGACTGGTTTGCATTGGCTAAGTATATACAACGTCAGCTCATGCCTTGTCTTAGACAAAGTCTATACAATGACTTTGGGTCTCCAAGTCTATACAGCCTTTTGCTTCGCCAAAGTCTGTACATTGGTCTGCATAGGCTAAGTGTTTACATTGTCAAGTACAATCATGCACTGGTCATATAGTCTGTACAGCGTGAAGTCTATACTTTGGCACTGTAGCTTACTCGTGCAAGTCTATACCTTGGACTGTTCTTCATGTCTGTACATCAGATTGTACATCATCTTCGTGTTGTTTCTGTACTTGAGTTTTCGTGTTGTTTCCCCTCACTAACACGAAAAGATCTCGTGTTGTATGAGCATACAACACTTCGTGTTGATTTCCATGCGTGACAGGAAAGCTTGTATGAGGTTAGACTTCGTGTCGTTTCCCTTGTCTTCATCTTCGTGTTGTGTTAGTGTCTACGTCTCCGTGTTGTTTTTATGTTTCTGTCTGAGTGTTGGTCTTTTGTTTTTGACTTAGTGTCTTTCTCGCCTTGACCACACTTCGTGTCGATTCTTGGTTTTCTACACCCCGTGTCATTTCACCTCATGCTGTTCTCACTGTCGTCGTGTTGTTTTCACCGCGTGTCGATTATTGTTTTTACTTAGTGTTGTTTTCACTTCGTGTCAACTTCACTTCGTGTCGTCTCTTTGTACTTCGTCTTCATGTTGTTTTCACTCCGTGTCGATTTCAGTTTTTGACTTCGTGTTGATTTCAACCCATGTCAATTCTGTTTTGTCTTTGTGTCGTTTTCACTCCGTGTCGAAACCTGTGTTTCGTCTTCGTGTTGTCTTCACCCCGTGTCATTTTTTCAGACTTCGTCTCCGTGTTGTTTTCATAACTTCGTGTCGTGTTTGTTACACCTCGTGTCGTTTTCCGTTTTGTGTCTTCGTGTCGTTTTTGTTCTTCCTAGACCTTGTGTCTTTCTTGTGTTGAAACCACACTTCGTGTTGGTTTCTGTTTTGTCTCCATGTATCTCGTGTCGTTCTTCTTTTTACCTCGTGTTGTTTTATAACTTCACTTCGTGTCGTTCTCGCTTTAACCACACTTCGTGTTGCCTTACGTAGACCTTGTGTCTTACTTTGTTTGCAAACACTTCGTGTTGGTTACTGTCGTTCTTGTGACTTTGTGTCGTGTCTCCCAGACTTCGTGTCGTTTTCACTCCGTGTCAACTTCGTCTTAAGTGTTGTTTTCATCTTCGTGTCGTTTTTTACTCCGTGTCGTCTTTGTTCCACTGCGTGCAGAACATTGCAGCACTTCGTGTTGCTTTCTGTGCCACCACCTTGTGTCTTTCGTTTGTTGAAACCATACTTCATGATTGGTTTCTGTCTTGTCGTCGTATGTACCTCGTGTCATTTCCTTATTCTGTCTTCGTGTTGTCTCCGTGTTGTTGCCGTTTGTTAGCTCGTGTTGTTTCGTTCTAACCTCGTCCAGGTTTCTTCTAAAACGCTGTTCTTCTGATAAGTCTATACAGAGTTGTTCTTTAAACTGATGACTTATCCGATACCCTGTTTTACAGGTGCTTTGATCGTGAAGCTTAAGGAGGGCACGTGATCCGAGGCTGGAATAAAGCCTGCTGAAAGACTGCCACGTGGTCCGAATTCTTAGGGCTGGAAATGTGGAGGTCACACGTCGTGGCTGATGCTGCTGCTGCTGCTGCTGCTGCTGCTATATATATGAGCCTTCGTCCACAGATGGAGGATGATCGAATTGGCAAGAAGAGAAGCCAATACAGAGAGCCACGATCCAGAGAAGAAGAAAAAGAAAAGAAGAAGAGAAAGAGAGTGAGGAAGAGAAAGAAAGAGAGATTGAGCAAGAGATCGAGATAGCAGAGTGTGAAGAAAGGAAGAGGAAGAAGAATAGAGAAGAAGAGAGAGCTAGAGTGATAGAAGCTTCAACAGAAGATCTGTTCCTGCTGAACCGTGGATCAAATCCAGGCCAGCCAGCTCCTGCGAGAGCCACATTTGTTTTTATCTTTTCAGCCTTCTGTTGCTGGTTTCGTTTTTGTTTTTATCCATTTACTGTATTTCCGATCCTTTGTAGAGAGGTCGGGGTTCCTCCTGTGGGTTCAGGAGAAGGGAGACTTTGTGTCTTCGGGTTGCAAGTAGCTGGGTGCTACTTGTGGTTGGTACCCTCCCGTGTGGAGGAAGAGAGACTTGCGTCTCTGGTTGCCTTTGACAGGGTGTCATCGGTAGTTTTCCCTCCGGGTTGGAGGAAGGGAGATTTATCTCCGGTTGTGCTTCCCTCTGGGGTTCAGAGGAAGAGAGACTTGGGTCTCTAGGTTCCCCTCCGGGTTGGAGGAAGGGAGGCTTGTTCCTCCGGCTCTGGGCTTGTGAGTAGCAAGTCCGGTGGTTCCCTCCGTGTGTGGAGGAAGAGAGACCGTGTGTCTCTGGTTTCCAAGTGGCTGGAGTCACTTGTGGGTTCCTCCTGTTTGTTCAGGAGAAGGGAGATTGCTATCTCCGGTTGCAAGTAGCTGGGTGCTACTTGTTGATTCCCTCCGGTTTGGAGGAAGGGAGACTTGTCTCCGGTTCTGGGCTTGTGGATTCAAGTCCAGGGGTTCCCTCCAGGTCTGGAGGAAGAGAGACCTTGTGTCTCTGGTTTGCTAGTGACTGGTGTCACTAGTGGTTCCCTCCGGTTGGGAGGAAGAGGGGAGATTGTTCCCCTGGTCAAGCTGTTTGGCAGCGTTTGTTGCAGACTGAGTCTGCTGTTTCTAGCGTGAGCTAGTGGAAGCCACACTCGGTTTGAGTGTGGGGTGGATGTAGGTCTGGAGGACCGAACCACCTAAAAACCCCTTGTGCATTGTGGTTTGTTTTGTTCATTTGTGCTTCCGCTAGATGAATGCATAGGGGCGCTCTAAGCGTTTGGCTTTTGGCTGAGCAGAAGTGTTGATTAGTTTTCTTAAAATATTTTAATCTGTCAAGAGAGCGAAATTCCAGTTGAGCTTCAGATTGTCGAATCTGTCTTGTTATTATTCTAGTTTTAATTGGGAGAAGTTTTTAACGGGTTATATTCATTCACCCCCCCCTCTGAATACTGCACCGAACCCAACACCTTCATCGTTTTACACGAACCTCAACTCTTGTTAGTAGAAGCATGCTCGGTTACTAGGATCAGGGGCATTTTTCATGGTGTTTTTTTTCACTCATTTCTTTTTTATCTTTTCCTTTCTTTCAAGACTGCCCCTATTTAAAACCTCTCTCGTATCGGGGAATGCCTAGGCTGGTCATCTCATCCATCAATCTCTTGCCCCTGCACTTGGCCGAGTAGAGAAGAGAACAGGCCTTTGTGCATACCCATGGTATGGCCAAAGCAGCAACGATGTTACACTAGAGAGATCGGCTATGGCTCGCCGTGTAGTGTGTGAAAAATCCATACTCATAGGTCACCCTTAACA
The DNA here is from genome assembly GCA_022559845.1 of Amorphophallus konjac. Lineage (NCBI taxonomy): Eukaryota > Viridiplantae > Streptophyta > Magnoliopsida > Alismatales > Araceae > Amorphophallus > Amorphophallus konjac. Next base: position 221,284,687 of record CM040125.1, on the reverse strand, counting down.
ATCGAGGAAAGAAACTAGACTCCCAGCGCGGAGCTATCACCAGCCTAAGGATGCTGCAGAAGCGACTCATTTGACTAAGCAAACTAACTAAAGCCTAAGGCCACTCAACCATGTTTTAAGGAACCAACATTATAAGCGCGTGTAGAAATAGCAATGATAACATGTTTCGGCACAAAATCAAAGATACTTTTGCAAATCCTTGGTGTGGAAACCGGCCTCCTGAAGCGATTTTGATCATCGAGCTTTGAGGAACACGAACTTTGTTTTCCTTGCTTGTCAGGATAAAGGATGAAAGGAGAGCAACGGATTAGATTTCTAGACATAGAGGAGTTGCAGACATCATACTGGACGAAGAAGGGATAAAAAAGGAAAAGAGACGAGGGCTAGAACTCCCTTGTTAAGGCACTGAGGCTCTGATAACAAGGAACCAGATACAGAATAAACAGGGATTAACTAAGATCAAGGCAGGCTAAAGCCTCAAAAATAGCACGAAAAAGGGTAATGACCCCGAAAGGGTGAGACAGAAAGAACAGAAAGATGATGAAAAGATAGCTGCGAAGATAAGGAATAAGGAGAATGATCATCCGACGTGGTCAGAGGAAAGGAATATCGATCACCCGCCAGAGGCAGGGAAGAAAATGCATGAACACCCGACAATGTCGGAGAAAAGAAATGGAAACCACCCGAGAAAGTCGGGGAAGGATCAGAAAAACCACCTGACAAGGTCGGGGAACGAGTACAAGGAATCCCCAATAGGGTCGGGGGAAAAAGATGAGAAGTGGAATCTGGATGTATCCAGGGAGAAAAACTAGAAGATGCCCCTAGATCCGGGGAAGAGGAGGACATAGGCCGATGCCTAGAATGGTGGGGATAGGAAAAGATGGTAGAAATATGGTCAGGTGGCGAAAGGTACACCACCCACGGATAAGAACCGAGCAAAAGAAAAGATGAATGGATAGGAGAATGAGAGGAGGAAGTGGACCCCCGAATGCACAACTATCGGCCCTTGAACTTATGCCGCCGCCTCTTCTTAGTAGAAATCTTCTTGAAACAACTCCGCCTGGCGTGGATTCGGGCCTTCGGGCTTCTTATCTTGCAATACTTTCTCAAATAACGGGACCATCTGGCAGACAGCTTGGCCCGACTGTGAACATGCTGCTTTATCGGGGCGGTTGTCCCTAGTTGTGGGGTGCCACCCATAGAGAGGCATTCCAGCATAGACAACTCCTCGGAATGGACATCAGGAAGCAATGGAGTTTTGTCATTTGGCACTAGTACATGGAGCTTTGGCATCTTCACTGGGCAGTGGGGCATGAAGCATAACTCCCTTGCTAGAAGCGGAGGACTGAAATGAGGGAGGGCGATGCGCGGCGTTGGTGTGGCCGCTTCATCAATAAACCAAGAGAGATGAGACAGAAAATGTAGAATGCCCCTGGCCAATCTTGAGGACACGGCCAATTGCCCCTTGAATGCTGAATTGATTAGACTTCTGGCGACAGCGTGGTTTAGCACCATTCGGGCGGAAAACTCTTCTGGGCCAGTGCACTGAATAGCAATCAGGTGAGAGGTAATAACAACATCAACAGTGAATTCTCCGGTGCGCAAAGAAATTGCCACCGGCCTTGCTTTTGAAGAAACTGGCACCAGTGCTAAAGAACTCTTCTGAGCAACCGTCTTCTTAGCAAGTGCGGGCTCATCGTCCCTGGAATAGCCAGAGACCAGGACTCGGACCTGCATGCGGCAAATGAAGTCTTGAAGCTTGTAATGCGCAGTGAAAACCTGGTTTGGCTCTTTATCTCCCTGGGGACTAGACCTGAGGGGCACCAAAGGTAGCGTGTACCTGCTCCGCGAAGTTGGAAGTGGTAGAGGGAGGTTAGAAGGAGGATGTTTGAAGGGCGCCGGTGGTGATGGTGCAAGTGATGGGGAAATAATGATGATAATGGGCATGGGTGGAGGTAAAGGCAAAAGTGGAGGTATGGGTTTAGGGTCGGCCCGCTCCGGCTTAGAGGATGATGGCGAAAGGGGGGGTGGAAGAGGCGACGGTAGTGGTGGCGAAGGCGATAAAGGTGGCAAAGGGGGTGATGTGGTTGATGGAGATGGTGAAGGTAAAGGGGAAGAAGATGAAGGTAGGGGTGGGGAGGAAGGAGGAGAGGAACGTAGTGGCATAGTGTGGGAAGTGGCATGTGGTGGCGCTCTCTGACGTATCTTTACAACACATCGAGAGGTGTTGGGAATAGGTGGTGGAAACGGAGGGTGAAAGAGAGGTTGCCCGAGCGGAGGCTAGGCTAGGTAAAGGTGGTGGAGGAGATGGGATGGAGGAAGAAGTTGGTAACGGAGCAGGTATCTTATCAACTGAAGAAACACCAGGGTGCCCCTGGTCTCGAAGTGGAGACGGTTGCCTAGGCGGCACAGCTTGCTGCTGTTGCTGTTTGCTACTGAGATCTGAAATAACTTGGCGTATGACAGTCCAATCAATCATCTTCTTATCTTCCAAGTTGTGAACAAGTTCCCAGAACTCGAAACAATTCTCGACCACATGCCCCTATTGACGATGGAATTCACAGAACTGGAGCAAATTCTCGACCGCGGGTCGGCAAGGCACAACCGGAGGGAGATGCAACGCATGGGTGGCCATCAAAGCCCTGAAAATATTTGTAAGAGATTCCGGCAACGAAGAGTGAGAAGCCTACTTCGGACAAGGTGGATGCCGAGGAGTATGAGAAGGTAGTGGGGATGGTAGCGGAGGTTGTGTAGGCAAGGGGGATTGCGTAGGTGAAGGCGGAGGGCTAGAATGATGTGGCGGCGTGGAGGGAGTGGGAATGTAATGGACGACATCTACGCGCTCTGGGTTTAGTGTTTCCTTGATCGGAAGTGGAGGGGTGTGGGGAGATGAAATAGAGGAGGGCTGACTCGTGGAGGGTTGGTATGCGGTGGAGCACATGGAGGTATATGGGTGTGTGGGAGTGGATAGTCAACCCGTGGAGGGATATAAGGTGGAGGGTTGATTCATGGGGGGATATAAGGGAGATGACGGATGGGAGGCATACGTGGGCGTGGAAGGTGGATGAAATTCGGGGTCAAGGGAAACTAGGAGTTGTTGGCCAATGAAGCGGGCTCGGCTGTAAAGTTGTTGACATGAAGTGATATCGTTCAGGGCTAAGATACATCTGAGCTTGGGCGTTACGTTAGAAATAACCATCTTGATCTGCTCACCCTCTCGAATATGCCCCGGGACTTGCGCGGCTAGGCGACGCCAGCGGTCGGCAAACATGGAGAATTCCTCGTCGGGCGTCATCTTCTCGTGGGCCAGATCAACCAAAGAATGTCTGGGCCCCACCTGATCCTGGTACTTCTGAATAAATCTTGCTTGAACGGCTTGAAAATTCATCATCTGCTCTTGTGGTAACGTGAAAAATCAATCCTTTACCGAGCCCTCTAAAGATAGGCCAAACAAATAGGCCATCAAGCATTGATCATGCTGGAACTGGGCCGACTCATATAAGAACTCCTTCAAATGCACGTAGGGGTCACCGACTCCACCATAGCGACGATAGGCCAGAATCTGTTGACGTGGTGGAAGCTGAAGACCTCGGAATGCAAACGGGATATCTAAAGAAGTTTCAGGATTGATTCGGCGTTGCAATTCATCAAGCTAGCGTTGAGCCTGAGCGAACATCTCCTCGGTAGGAAGAGTCCGAGAAGGGTATGGGCCAGCCTGAGCAAGAGAGGATGAATTTAGACCAGGATAATGATGATGGGCCGGATAAGGGGATCCGGCCTGAGAAGAAGGAAAGCCCATTCCAGGAATGGAGGAATGCATGGGCCTGGAAGAATCGTGTATGTAGGAATGAGGATTGATCGGACTAGTAGCAGCACGGGCGGGATAAGAATGCCGTTAACAGAATAGGGTCCAATAGAGGAATAAGGAGATGGGCCCGCATGGGAAGAAGAATCCACACGGGGATAAGAAGATGGAGAAGTATAAGAATGAGGTACAGGGGAGAAATGCTCCATGGGGAGAATGGAGACTTTATACAGTGAATTATAAATGAATACAAGGAGGGAAATGAACCTAGGACAAATGCAGCTAAATGGATACACACGAAGATGAACTAGACCTAATGAGCCTAATCTGATAAAAGGATGCAAATGATGACACTGCGCAACATACAATGGAGAAGAGAGATGAGAAAAGAATCAACCAATTACCCAAACAAATCCCAAATGATGCGCGAAGATTTTTATAAGTTCTCTTTTAGGACCTTAGTGGATTAATTAAGATGTTAATTCACTCAACCACAAGGTACCTAAACAGGGTGAGAATGGAGAACTGGCAGACTCTAAAGGACTCTCTCTCGCACGAATGTAGACCCTAGACTAGGGGGTGGTATGGTACAACATACCCGGTGTCCGTGTGGGAATCCACGGCTCACGGGGACTTACGGAGGTCCTCGGCAAGGTTCCCTAGTCGGCTCCAAGGAATATGGAGACGAGGGGAAACCCTACCTCGGTAGGAATGCAACTACTATGAAAGGGATGGATGCTCCTATGTGCACCGGAGTGCATGCAAAATCTAGCCTAGACACTAGCAAGCAATGATCAAATCAAATATGTAAGAGGTGAAAACAAGTATACAACAATGATATAGGAGCAGGGGGAGATCATTAATCGGCACAAAGTATCATGAAAAAGCATATACGGTGGCAATGAAAGAGAAGCACAGGTGCACTGTAACATGACAAGGACGGTCTCTGCAAGACCGCTCAGGGAGATAGACGGTCCTTATACGACCGTATAATATAGGGAGTAACGACAAAATAACAAGCAAATCAGAGAATGATAGAATGACAGAGGAAGAAAATAGAAGCGTACCAGGTTGAACGGTCCACTAAAAATCGCGTCAGAACTAGAGCGGCCCTGAAACCACCGTATGACATGAATCCACCCAACACCATGAAGGGGGAAGCGCACCTGAGCCAGCACGATGGATGGGTGAATACATGCCGTATAACTGATGAACGGGCGACAGGAGACCGCTCGAGACTGCAGGCTAGGGGGAGAAATGGCACTGTCCGCAGAGAAGGGAAGTTGGAGTACGGCCGCACAATACTTGGACGGCACCTGGGGATCCGCACATGCTCCGGACGATAGAGACCGCACCAAGATCAACCTGAAATCACTTCAAAAAGATAACTAACAAAGCACAAGAAAGGATCAGCAAATCACTAACACGATAGGCACTAGGCGTCCCACCGTGATCGCCAAAAAATGGGCTGTTGATATGTTTTGTTTTAACCCCTCATTGGCTTAAAAGAAGAATGTCTTCTCTCTCCTTCTACTAAATCGATGTGTAAAATAAATGGGAACAGTAGAAGGAGAACAGAAGAATGTAAATAACCGTGATCGCCATCAAGGTGCCGTGCGTGATGAATACACCGTACCTTGAAAAGAGAGGGAGACACTGACCTTTTGAATCGGCACTGCAGGGAATGAACGGCCCGTGAAGAACCGCCTATGATGTTGGACGACCGTACGACAGACCGCTCTTCAGTGCTGCAGAGGACACGGGATGTAGAACTACTGGTTGATGGACGGTTTAGAAACGATCGCAGGACAATGAAGGGCGGTCGGAGATCCACCGCACATACCCTCGAACGGTCCTGACAGAGCCGCACAAGACCATCACGCTAGAAGTTGCAAAAGGGTCCAACCTCCACCCTTTTCGACTGGCCAAAAAGGATGGGCCTCGTGTTAGTGAATGCTGACCTGAGAAACAGAGTGTAAACACAAAGAGAAAACCCAAATTAGAACTGAGAAGTGTAGTAAGTGCTCAAATAGAAATAAATGATAATAATTAAATGAAGTGGGGGATACCTGGGGGGTTTTAAACCCCTGGGGGCGTCAAAAATGTGGGAGGGTGTGTGAATGACAATGCAAGTAGTGAAAACGAGTAGAATGGATTTGTAGAGACAAACATGCAATGAGAAGAAAACGAGACTATTCAAAAGCAAAAAAACTCAAGACTACGATTACTCCCTGAACCGGAGGCCTATATGGACGTAGAAGGCCTCCCTCCATGGTCGTAGGTCGCTCAAGGATTCGGCAGGGCTTCGCCGTCGACCAAAATCTCCCCCCCCCCTTTTCCGAAGAGGACCTCGGGGTCTATTTATAGAGCACCCGGGGTCTTAGCCCGAAACTGGGATTTACATTCATTTTCAGGACAAGGCATTGTCACAAAAGTTGGAGATAATCGAATTATCTCTCATCCAGAAGAAGCAGCATTGAAAAAGACTCTATATTCGAGAAGAAATCTCTAGATAAAGCCCGGGGACAAGTCCACAGATAGAGAGAGAAAATCCTTGAATTCTTCAGAGTTCGCAGGGTTAAACGGTCTCACGATAGACCGCACAACTAGTTGGGTGGTCCATCAAGAGTCGTCCAACTTTGGCGGTGATAATTCAAAAAATAGGATAATCATCCACTAATTATCCATTAACCAACCGAAATGGTCACCGTTGGACTCTCACAGATAAACGATCTGATATTAACCATCCACAATGATGAGCGGCCAAGTGTTATCCGTTTAACTCCTATCGGTGATAAATGAATAAAATAGATAATTATCTAAGAGACATTTAGACTTTAGGACTCTGGAAGAAGAACGGTTCATTCTAGACCGTTCATCATGTCGAACGGCTAGGATTCAACCGCATAATCCCTTGTCGGTGGAAATTCAGAAAATCAACAGAAATCAACCAAAAATGTATGAACGGTCTATAGCTAACCGCCCAAGTATTGAACGGCTAAGGATGAACCGTACATATGTCTGGACACTTGATTTTCATAAAAATGTTCAATTAACCAAAAACCAAGGCCAATTAAGCCCTAAGTTGAAACAAACCTAGCCTGGGAGGGAAGTCAGCCATAAAATTAGCCCAAAATGCCCAAAAATAGCCCAGCGAGTGATGGACAACTCGAGGCATCAATAAATGGAGTAAGAGAAATGACTCAACTTATCGGTAAAAAACGGGTGTCAACAATATCAAGAGTTGCAAGGAGTTACAAATGGCAAGAGTTGCCTACCCATTAAGTATGGGGTGGTTTGTTGTGCTGCCACAAGGATACTACCATAATGTTAATGGGATTCTGGTCCCACTAGGATACAACTACAGTATCCCGTCTTTGCACAATGAGGGTTGTGCAAATTCGTTAAAAATTAGTGGGAGTTATAAAATTAAGATTAAAGACCATATCTTAATTTTAATTAATGAATATCTACATGTTATATAATTATTATAAATCTTCCCTTGTAGACTTCTATGGCGAACCACCCGTTACGCGGCATACTTGATGCCAATTGGCTTACTAGTACTAACTATAGTGACTGGCTCAGGAACTTGAGAATTGTTCTCACCGCTGAGAAGATAGCCTATGTTCTTGATCGACATGTGCCTCCTCTTCCTGTCGATGATGCTGAAGAGGCATAGATCATTGCTTACGAGAAGCGTAAGGATGATGCCACGCTTGTCCAATGCTATATGCTTGTCTCTATGACAAATGAGTTACAGAGGCAACATGAAAAGAAGGATGCTAGATCCATTCTGTTTCATCCTGAGGAGCTCTTTGGAGCTCAAAGTCGAACAGAAAGATATGAGATATCTAAAAGTCTATTTGGGGCAAGAATGTCTGAGGGAACATCTATGCAGACATATGTTCTCAAGATGATTGAGTGGATCGAAAGGTTGGCAGAATTGAGATTCAACATGAATAAGGATCTTTGTGTTGATCTAATTTTACAATCTCTCCCTGGTTCTTTTTCCCAATTCATTATCAATTTCAACACGAATAAAATAGAATGCTCTCTGGCAGAGCTTCTAAACAAGTTGCAGACTACTGATAACACTATGAACAATGGGAAAGCTCCTGTGATGCTTGTTGGTAAGACCAACAAAAGAGGAATTTTCAGCAAGCCTTTAAGAAAGGCAAGGCAAAGAAGAAGGGCAAAAAGGTAAAGGCTGCAAAGAAAGAAGAGGCTAGCAAGGACAAGGGCCAATGCTTCCATTGCCATATGAATGGCCATTGGAAGAGGAACTACAAGTTGTACTTTGCAGAGAAAGCAAAGCAAAAGCTTGGAGAAGCTTTAGGTATGTTCATGATTGACCTTAACTTGTCATATAGATCCACATCATGGGTATTAGATACTGGATGTGCATCTCACATTTGCAATGATTTGCAAGTTCTGACAAATAGCAGATGATTGAACAAAGGAGAGGCTGATCTACGACTGAGAAATGGAGCATGAGTTGTTGCATTTGCTATTGGGAGTGTAAACCTCAAGCTTTCTTCAGGAGCTACATTAGAGTTAACAGACTATTATTATGTTCCTTCTATAATTAGGAACATTATTTCCATTTCATGCTTAAATAAATATTAATTTATTGTGAGTGTTGGGAATAAGACATGTTGGGTCCCGTAGTGCAGGAACACGGTTCTAGAGGGGGTGAATAGAACCCTCTACTAAAATTATATCCAATTAAAACTTTAAACTAGCTCGCAGCGGAATTAGCAAGATTAGCAAGAGTGGGAAATTTAAACTAATTGGAATAGACTAGATTCTCTCAATCTCACCATACTCACTCGAACGGATAATTAGATATGAACAATAAAGCAAACGACCAAACCACAAACCACAATGCAAGTCACAATGCACGGATATTTTTAAGGTGGTTTGGGACCACGACGAGCTCCCTACGTCCACCCCTCACCAAACCGGTGAGGCTTCACTGCTGTAAAAGTAGCCTGGGGATAAATCCCCACACACACACGGAGCCAAGCTCCAACACACACACGTAGGGCGACGCCTACACAACCACACAGGAGTAGACTCCCAACCACACACAGGGAACACACCCCAAAATACGTCCAAGCACACACGCGGATAAAATCCGCACAACCCGATGCACACACGTCAACACAAACACTCGGAGAACCCTTTCTCCGAACACCCACACAAAGTATTCTTTCAGATGTATATGAAACAAAGACAAATATATGCTATGACCCCCCAAACAAACTCTATAGAGTGAATCAAAGAAGATAAAGTATGTATGAAGCTCCCCCTTCAAGAAAGACTCCGACACTTCTTGGCTCATTGTCGGATGGCCGCGATTTTGGCGTCCTCGCGTTCCTCTCTTCGAGACGCTTCTTTTCTTCTTCTACCACAAGCTCCAAATCTCCATGGAAGTAGATGAAAATCACCTTGCAAGAGCTCCACCACGTTTTTCCCCCTTTTCTTCACCTATACGAAAGAACAAAATGAGCATTAGGGTTAATCCTCCACAAATTCATAACTCATATTTATATGCAAGGTAGAGAGCCCAAAAGACACATAAAACCTTCCCACAATGCCTTAAAGACATCTCCATATGCTTAGTAACCTTTGGGGGTTAGTATGGTAAAGTTTCATGGCCAAAAGAATAGGTTTAGATCGGATTCGCAACTCCCGTGACATAAGTGTCGACAACTGGTGTCGACACCGGCAAGCTGGACAGGCCAAAACACCAAAAACAAAACTCTGCCAGATAGGTGTCGACACCTGGTGTCGACACCTACACCCTGCATACACAAAATACATGAAAAATAGAACTCTGGCTAATAGGTGTCAACACCTGGTGTCGACACCTACTGGCTGCCTTGCTGCAGCCAAGGTAGATTCAGCAAGGTGTCGGGTGTCGACACCTTCTGCCCAGCACAAAGACTACTTAATGCAGTCCAATGTAGTCTGAGAAATCTTCAATCCCAATTGAAAACTTGATTTTTCCAAGTGAAAAACATGCATTAGAAAGTCTTCAAAACATCAGTAAACCTTGGATTCAACAAGGAATATGGAGAGTTAAATGAGCAAGATGCTACCACGAGACTATCATGAGAAGCATGCATGAAACCATGAAAGCACAACCTCAACCTCCTCCAATTCAAGCACACAAGGTAGGTAATAGATATTACCACGATCCACTTGATATGGGAGGGTTTAAAAGTCATCCTTTATCCTGTAAAAATATGATAAACCAATAGGTTAGATTATAATCAAAACTCATGAACCAAGCATTAACTCTTTGAACTAGTTCACATAAAAATACATCATTGAACTAACTCAACCAAGTATTTGGCTTCTCAAATCAATCAACAAAAATACATTCCACCAAATGACAAGGTTTTGTTATGATAAATATGGATCTCTCAATCAACCAAATACAATGACATGGGAGCTCAACCATTCAATCACAAGGCAACCAAATCTTCAACAACAAAATGCTTCGTCACACAAGTGTTAACAATTATGCCAAATGCAAAGCATGCATAATATTATGGAACCATATTTATTCAAATGGTATTCTTGTTGATTAAAAACTAACATTTATGAATCATTATCTCATGAAGAGCATTGATATAAACTTCCCAAATTTAGATTACCCTGAGTCTAAGAAATGAGCAAGCATCATTAAAATCACATCCATCAAATTTCAAGTTACAAGGTTGAGGATATTTCAAGCCAAAAAATCTTATGATGAAAATGCATTAAAATACCCAACGAAGACTTTGAAAAGCTATTTGATGAAATACATGAAATATAGAAGAGTCAACGCAATGCAATGAGTGAGTCAACTCATGAATCATGAATTTTTATCCTGCAAATCAAAATATTCAAGGCATGAGATCCTTAAATACAAATCATTCATATGACTTTCAAATATGAACAGAGTTAACTCCCTTTTAGAAGAAGAGCTTCATTGATGGACTCCTTTACATTTCTAGTATGTGCCATGAATTTGTGTTCTTACAAACCAACATAAATATGACATTAGTTTCTTAAACACCAAGGGTTCACATGACTTTCAAGAGTGAGCATTGATTCCATCTTTAAACTCATCAAATTAAGATATAAAATTTGTTGCTCAATGAAACACATACACACACAAACACAATCGTTTAGATATCATTGAAACCAATCACGAACTAGGGGATGCAACAATCTCCCCCTTTTTGAAGATGACAAAATGATGTGTGTGATAATACAGATTTTGTAAACATTTGCAAACATTGAGCATGCACCAATTCTCCCATTCTCCCCAAAATAACATCATTCATAAAGCATTGAGCACACACCAAATATTCTCCCCCTTTTTGTCATCTACAAAAAGACAGGGAGATATGTGACATGAAATGAACATGTTAGGTTAAAGGATATGATTCCAATTTAAATGTCAATTGATGCTAAGTAGCAGCTCAAGGATATGATACCAAATGCTGATCAAGATAGAGGCACAAACATATGCAATTTCAATTCTCGAAGAGAGAGCCTCGAAGATAGGATACCATTTGTTGGTTGAACTCATTTTGGCATTTATGTAACATGAAGTGTTCAGAATATGCATTTCAAAATGAACTATGCCAATTGTTGGAAAGTATGGATTTGTTCAAGATGATATCATGAATGAACTATATGCATGCTGAAAATGTCAAATATGCAAATATGCACACGATGAGCGTCATCTTTCAAATGCAATGAATATGCACTATGTGAATGCTAATCATGCAAGATATGAAGCTATGAACATGATGACTTCTATCCTTCAAAAGTAAGGTTTATGCTCAGAATTAGACTCAAGGGGAATACATGAACATGCAAGCACACAAGCACAATCGTCAAACACACATATAATACATATAGTAACTCTCCCTATATGAGGCACGGGTTAATAAAAGAGCATGTGATTCAAATTCAAGAATGTAAGGCATGAAGCATAACTAAGAGATTTGTGCATACACAACTAGGAGTACTACATAAACCATGAATGTAGACAAATTCATAAAATACATACATCACAAAAATGCCCATGTGAAATGTGAAGAAATGACTAATGAGCTTCAAAACATATGGATTTGTAGATTTTCTGAAGAACACTCTACACTTTCAATTTGGATTCTCGACTATCGGTAGCTTCGCACAACCCCTATTTTGTTTCTTTTAATAGACTTCACCTTTCGGCGCGAGTTTCCTCATATGTCTCAATGGGGATTCCCAGCTACTTGGATTCGTCACACATATGGATTGTTGTTTCTCCTTTCAACACGAGTTTCCTCCTTTATTTCAGGGGGGATTCCCGATTACTCGGATCCACATACCACTTATTGAATTTTTGTGGGGTAGGTAGCTTTTTCCTCACGATTACTCTTTAATGTCCATGTAGAGATTCAAGTTCCCTTTAAAGTGTTAGAAGGAATTTCTTAAATCCTTATGCATTAAAGTCATTAAATTCATTGTGTGTAAGAGTGTGGGGGTAAATTTTTATTTTGCATGTATAAAATGAATTCGACAAGACACGGCTATGACTCCCCCTAAATGTATGCACGGTTGGAGTCAAATCCTCCCCCTTAATATATGACATGTATCACATATGAATAAAGTCACTGCATTGCTGTTTAGCAAGGAGGTAAGGCCTTAGAAAGATCAAGAAATGATTTCATAGTGTAAATACTTACAAGCATACAAGGATTCATGAAACATTCATGCAAGCATTCATGAGTCAAGATATGCGATTATCATGAAATATATGCATATGCTCTATATGCATGAATATGCAATATGCATCTTTTTGTCATTTTATATGCAAAGTATGTGAATGATATGCAAAGATGCCAATGCGATGCAGAATGTCAGATTTTTATTTAAAAGCTCTAAATGCATGTAACTTATAAAAGCATGAGAATGTAATGCAGGATGTAATTTTTTTTAATTTTTAGAACATCATGATAGATTACACAAGGAGACATACATATTCAAATGATGAGCAACAACCATTTTCCAAGACTTGCCCTTTTTAAACAAGGGTACACAAATGATCAAAAACAAGCAGTGCACCCAATTTTTTTTCAGAAATGTTCAAAAATAGATTTTTAATAACATTTCAAAAGTTTAGAGTATCATCCACAAACCAAACAGATTTTATATGTTCCGGTACGAGGTGGAGGTGAAGGTTCAAAAACCCAACTCACACATAGTGAGAGCTTCTAGGTGGACATAATCCACCCTTCCACTACACATGCTCATGCATTTCAGATTGAAAAGTATTCAATAGGCAAAGGCATCATGCTTATACCCCAAAAATTTTAAATTCATTCAACCAATGAGACATGTTCATCATAACAGAGTACAAGAATAACAGATCAAGTTCAGACTCAATATCTGTCAAATGAATAATTCTGCATTACAGAAATTTTACCTTCTTGAAGCAAGAATGAATTTCAGAATCAATTTGAATGCACATGGTATTTCAGAATTTCAAGGCAAATTGATTTCCTTCAAAAGACATGTTTCCACATTTTAATACCAATTGTTGCATATGATTGAAGAATTTCACAGTTCAAAAATTTTGCCTTTTTGAAACAAGAGAATTTTTTAGATTCAGTTTAAAAGATATTGCAGTTCAAAGGTAAATTCAATTCATTCAAAGCACATGATTCCTCATGAGCCAAACTATTCAATTTCAGAATTTTGGTACAAGGCGGAGAGCATTGATCATGAGATCACCTCACGCATAGTGATGGCTTTCTAACAGACGTAACCTGTCATTTCACACATCACCAATTGATATACCAAATATTCTTTCATTAAGGACATGTATGACTTGTGAAGAATTTAGAGCATAACATGAGAACATACCAAAATATCATTCCAAAATATCAAAACCATCAAGTTTGACAATGAAGGAGCAAAGTTGAGGTTTTACCATATGAGTGTACCTTGTTCCATTTTACTGGAACCCCTTTTATTCTTTATTTACCTCAAGGCACACCTTCATCACAACCGACTCATTTGTCAGATTTTGGCACCCAGGCCTCCTTGGGTCCTTGGATGTTAGAAACATTTCTTTCAAAAGTTTTCTTTGACATTTTCATTGCCACCTTGTCATCACTTTTCATGATCCTACAGTCCTCAATAACATGTCCATGGTTTCCACAATAAAGATATTGAGGAGAAGCAGTTTTACCAAAAGACTTCCTTTTAGGAGTAAAGGAATTTTCAAATTCATTCCATCTTCTATTTTCAAAAGGTCTAGATTTAACAAAATTAGACCTAGCATGCATTCTAGAAGCATGAAAATTTTCTGTTTTCAAAAACCAACACTCTTTCATAACATGCCCGTACTTGCCACAATGAAAATAACATGGAGATTCGATTCTATGGAATGACCTTCCATTGTTTGCATGAGTGTTCGTGAATGAATTTTTCTTATGGGATGCAAACCTTTTAGCATGGGAAGCATGTTCATTTTTGAATTTTCTTTGAAAGTTAAACTTAGCATTCATGGCATGATAATCATCATTTTGTTTCACAAAGTAATCATCCATGACATGGCCAAGTTTGTGACAATAAAAGCATGATACATTTTTCTTTCTTTTGAAGGAAGATTTATCTTTGCATGCATTTTGATCATCCATTTTCAAGACAATACAATCACTCATTTCATGACCAAACATGACACAATAGAAGCATTCAACATTCAACTTTTATTTTTGAGATCTATTTGACATGGAAGGTTTTTTGTTGAGATTTTTCTTTTTATCAAAATCATTATCAGAGATTTTCACTTAAGCAACGGGAGGAGGTGTTTTGGAGGTGCTAGGAATGTCGGAGGCATGAACAAAAGAGGTTTTCATTTTTGATTCAAAAGATTTTTTGTTGACCGGGATGTAACCAAGTCCCTCCTTTTGAAAGTTCACTTTAACATCTAGCAATGTGTCTAAGTTCTCCTTCCCTTTGACAAATCTAGACAAATCAAGCTTCAAGTTGTTGATCTCTTTTTCACATGCAAGGATTTTATCGTCAAGCAAATAATTCTTTGATGTGAGTTTTTCATTTTCTTGCATGGGGTTTTTATTTTCCAGATTTGTGCAGTGAAGTTTTTCAGCAAGCTTTTCAAGAACCTTTTCAGTTTCAACATGCTTTGAGATCTTAGCAAGCAATTGTTCATTCTCATGTTTGAACAATGAGATTTATTTTTCAAGCTTATCAAAGCATCTCAATCTTCCCTCTAGCAAGGAATTCTGAATTAACATAGCACCATTTTTCTTTTTAAGATCTTCATTTTCATGCATGATGCTCTTGTTATCAACTTTGGAATCAAGCAATTTCTCAAACAACTTATCATCATCAGACAAAGAAGTTAACTTGTTTCTAAGATATTTTTCTGTTTCTTCAAGCAATAAAATCTTAGACAACAAGTGTTTGTTTTGATCAAGCAAATCATGGGAATCATTATCAATTTCAAGAGCAGTATTAGATTTTCTAAACATCTCAAGCTCTTCATTCATACAAGACATCTCATCTGAAAATAATTCAACTTTGGATTCTAGAAGTTCTTTTTCATATTCTAGGTTCTCAATCTTTGACTCCAAAGTTTTATAATTTTCACAGGAAGGATTATCATGCACATTCTCATTAATCTTCCTTTTCAAGGTTTTATTTTCAGATTTGAGTTTCTTGCATTTATCATACAGTTCAGAATATGTCACTTGCCATTCCTCAATAGAGAGTTCTTCGGATTCAGAATTTACCTCATCATAATTTTCTTCATTAAGTTGATCATCATTGTCGGCCATGAGATAATTTTGTTCTTCCATCTCTTGAGCTTTGATCAACTGATCCATAATCTCCTTTACCGTTCTACAAGAAGAAACAAATGGAAACATATGAGTATCAATGGCACTTTTCAATAAACTTAAGACAATGACATTTTCATGGTTCTTCAATTTATCTTGACTAGACCACTTGGTCTCATCTAGAGGTAATATGTGAGGACCATCATAGATCAACTTCTAAAGATTATGATTAACTGAATTGATCAGCCCACACATTTTACCTAACCATGAAGTAAAATCAGAACCATTAAAAATAGTAAGGTAATTCATCGTCATATGCTCAACAGAAAATTTCATGATTGTAGAATACACTAGGATCACTCTATAGATCGTGAGATCTAGGGACAACAGAGCCTTGCTCTGATACTAATTATTGGGTCCCGTAGTGCAGGAACACGGTTCTAGAGGGGGGGTGAATAGAACCCTCTACTAAAATTATATCCAATTAAAACTTTAAACTAGCTCGCAGCGGAATTAGCAAGATTAGCAAGAGTGGGGAATTTAAACTAATTGGAATAGACTAGATTCTCTCAATCTCACCGTACTCACTCGAACGGATAATTAGATATGAACAATAAAGCAAACCACCAAAACACAGACCACAATGCAAGTCACAATGCACGGATATTTTTAAGGTGGTTCGGGACCACGACGAGCTCCCTACGTCCACCCCTCACCAAACCGGTGAGGCTTCACTGCTGTAAAAGTAGCACGGGGATAAATCCCCACACACACACGAAGCCAAGCTCCAACACACACACGTAGGGCGACGCCTACACAACCACACAGGAGTAGACTCCCAACCACACACGGGGAACACACCCCAAAATACGTCCAAGCATACACGCGGATAAAATCCGCACAACCCGATGCACACACGTCAACACAAACACTCGGAGAACCCTTTCTCCGAACACCCACACAAAGTATTCTTTCAGATGTATATGAAACAAAGACAAATATATGCTATGACCCCCCAAACAAACTCTATAGAGTGAATCAAAGAAGATAAAGTATGTATGAAGCTCCCCCTTCAAGAAAGACTCCAGCACTTCTTGGCTCATTGTCGGATGGCCGCGATTTTGGCGTCCTCGCGTTCCTCTCTTCGAGACGCTTCTTTTCTTCTTCTACCACAAGCTCCAAATCTCCATGAAAGTAGATGAAAACCACCTTGCAAGAGCTCCACCACATTTTTCCCCCTTTTCTTCACCTATACGAAAGAACAAAATGAGCATTAGGGTTAATCCTCCACAAATTTGTAACTCATATTTATATGCAAGGTAGAGAGCCCAAAAGACACATAAAACCTTCCCACAATGCCTTAAAGACATCTCCATATGCTTAGTAACCTTTGGGGGGTAGTATGGTAAAGTTTCATGGCCAAAAGAATAGGTTTAGATCGGATTCGCAACTCCCGTGACATAAGTGTTGACAACTGGTGTCGACACCGGCAAGCTGGACAGGCCAAAACACCAAAAACAAAACTCTGCCAGATAGGTGTCGACACCTGGTGTCGACACCTACACCATGCATACACAAAATACATGAAAAATAGACCTCTGGCTAATAGGTGTCAACACCTGGTGTCGACACCTACTGGCTGCCTTGCTGCAGCCAAGGTAGATTCAGCAAGGTGTCGGGTGTCGACACCTTTTGCCCAGCACAAAGACTACTTAATGCAGTCCAATGTAGTCTGAGAAATCTTCAACCCCAATTGAAAACTTGATTTTTCCAAGTGAAAAACATGCATTAGAAAGTCTTCAAAACATCAGTAAACCTTGGATTCAACAAGGAATATGGAGAGTTAAATGAGCAAGATGCTACCACGAGACTATCATGAGAAGCATGCATGAAGCCATGAAAGCACAACCTCAACCTCCTCCAATTCAAGCACACAAGGGAGGTAATAGATATTACCATGATCCACTTGATATGGGAGGGTTTAAAAGTCATCCTTTAACCTGTAAAAACATGATAAACCAATAGGTTAGATTATAATCAAAACTCATGAACCAAGCATTAACTCTTTGAACTAGTTCACATAAAAAATACATCATTGAACTAACTCAACCAAGTATTTGGCTTCTCAAATCAATCAACAAAAATACATTCTACCAAATGACAAGGTTTTGTTATGATAAACATGGATCTCTCAATCAACCAAATATAATGACATGGGAGCTCAACCATTCAATCACAAGGCAACCAAATCTTCAACAACAAAATACTTCGTCACACAAGTGTTAACAATTATGCCAAATGCAAAGCATGCATAATATTATGGAACCATATTCATTCAAATGGCATTCTTGTTGATTACAAACTAACATTTATGAATCATTATCTCATGAGGAGCATTGATATAAACTTCCCAAATTTAGATTACCATGAGTCCAAGAAACGAGCAAGCATCATTAAAATCACATCCATCAAATTTCAAGTTATAAGGTTGAGGATATTTTAAGCCCAAAAATCTTATGAGGAAAACGCATTAAAATACCCAACTAAGACTTTGAAAAGCTATTTGATGAAATACATGAAATATAGAAGAGTCAACGCAATGCAATGAGTGAGTCAACTCATGAATCATGAATTTTTATCCTGTAAATCAAAATATTCAAGGCATGAGATCCTTAAATACAAATCATTCATATGACTTTCAAATGTGAACAGAGTTAACTCCCTTTTAGAAGAAGAGTTTCATTGATGGACTCCTTTATATTCCAAGTATGAGCCATGAATTTGTGTTCCTACAAACCAACATAAATATAACATTAGTTCCTTAAACACAAGGGTTCACATGACTTTCAAGAGAGAGCATTGACTCCATCTTTCAACTCATCAAATCAAGATATAAAACTTGTTGCTCAATGAAACACATACACACACAAACACAATCGTTTAGATATCATTGAAACCAAACACGAACTAGGGGATGCAACAAGACATGTTCTTTATTATTAAATGGTGAATTGTTTGCCAGTGGGAGCTTAATTAATAGTTTATTTTTACTAGATGTGGATACTCTTATTTTGTGTGTGGATGGACCTCTTAAGAGGAAGAGGAATGATGTGAATCAAGCATACCTTTGGCATTGTAATCTCGGTCATATTAGTGAGGAAAGATTGAAAAGGTTGTGCTAAGATGGATATGTTGATCCATTTGATTATAAATCATTTGCAACTTGTGAATCTTACCTCATGGGAAAAATGACCAACTCTCCATTTACTGGACAAGGAGAGAGAGCTGGTGAGTTATTAGAACTCATACATTCTGATGTATGTGGACCCATGTCCACCCAAGCCAAAGGGGGTTACTCATACTTCATTACTTTCACTGATGATTTCTCTAGGTACGGATATGTGTACTTAATGAAGTACAAATCTAAAGCCTTTGAGAAATTTTTGGAGTTCGAGAATGAAGTAGAGAAATAAATGGGAAAGAGTATTAAAACTCTTCGATCTGATCGAGGAGGAGAATACTTGAGTACGGAATTTACACAGTACCTAAAGGATAATGGTATATTATCCCAGTGGACTCCTCCTTACACACCTCAGCTGAATGGTATGGCTGATAGGAGGAATCATATCTTATTAGATATGGTACGATCCATGATGTGCTTTGTTGGATTGCCATTGTCGCTCTGGGGCTATGCCCTAGACACTGCTGCTCACTTATTAAACAAAGTTCCTTCTAAGTCAGTATCTTCCACTCCATATGAGATATGGAAAGGAAAGAAACCAAACCTTAAGAGTGTTAAGGTTTGGGGTTGCCCTGCCCATGTTAAGAAATACAATCTTGATAAACTGGCATCCAATACTGAAAGATGCAGGTTTGTGGGATATCCTAAGGAAACTTGTAGCACCCCGGATAAAGATTATAGGAAAGTGAAATATTCTAAATAAATTAAAATAACTTTTCCAAGAAAAATAAGATGGGGGCCCAACATCAAAAAAAGGTATATATATGTATATATATGTATATATATGTATATTTATGTATATTCCATCACTAGTATTAGATGAATGAGTAAAAATATATATATAAAAGAATCGGTGCCGCCCAGTAAGGGCGCCATTTCCATTGACTGGTCAAACACAAGGAATGAGCGCCCCAGTAGTAGGGCGCTAATTATTTTCCACTCCAATGTCTCTATGAACCAACCCTGCAAAAACGTGCATATATATGAATATATATATATGCCTTAAATATATATATATAACTCACAGAAAATTCAATGGCCAAATTGGGCCTTTCGATGGACTAAAGGTGTATACGCAAATACATAAACATGAAGGTCTCCTGGCAAGACTAAAACCTTAACCCCTCACATTTGACGTTGCGTGGGGTAATAGCTTTAGGGTTTTTATAACAAAACAAGGATAGCGGCTGTTGAATAAGAAGGATGGGGAGTAACGTATGGAAGGTTTTTAAAACTTGCATTAGATGGCCTTCGATCCCCCTAAGGTTTTTCCTACCCTATAAATAACCCCCCTGTCGAACAGGCAGTGGCTATTGCTGCTGCTGTGTTCGAAAGATTCTACTTCCTCCTGCACGTGGAACTTCTTCCTCCTACTGCTGCTACGGGGGGAAGTTTGGTGCTTCTTCTTCCTTGATTATTACTACAGTTGCTGTATTGCACACCTTCGTCCTCATCCTCCATTCTTCCTCCTGTCTGCAATATCCAAGCACTAAAGGTAGATTTTCTCAAGACAAAGCCCAACACGTAGTAATATTAGATTGCATGCACGATTTAAATCTAGGTGTTTATTCATCACTGGACCACTATGATCACGGTTCGTTGTTTTGCTGATGAAATGAAATAGCGCCTAGCAGACTGTACCATTAAAACCCATGATTCCCTTTGAATGTCATGTCACTCTAAAGAAAAATGGTAGCATAGCCCTCACAGTGTGTTGTTTTGGCAGATGTGAGCATGTACTTCCTGTACTTCTAGAATGGGAGACCCTCTCAGAAGTCACCATTTGAATGGGCACCCCTGTCATGGGCGCCAATTCTTCTGTCATGTTCTATTTCACAGAATTGGCGCCCCTTTCCAGGGCACCAATTCTGAAAGTGATGGCACCCAGAAGGGCACCAATTCCACCCAGATTTCTGACTTGTCATGTGATTTTGCGTAGTCTAATCATAGTCCATTCCTTCGTAACAATCTATCCTTGAACTCCTTGATAGTTCCTTGGAATTCTATTGGCTATGGAACATAGTGGATGTCCGAGATACTTTACATGACTCAATGCCTGGCATTAATGGGCCCGGTCTGGTCCTGGGAGGAGCGCCCGAAAGTACTTGGGCCCATGGGAGTTGATTGACCACGGTGTGGCATTGCACTGGAGTACTTGTCGTTCTAAATTTATGGCATCGCACTCTCTCTTGAACTAGTGCTTGACTTGACTTGACTTGCATGGCCCGGAACGGGCGAGTACTTGCTTGATTAATAGCCAAATTTTGTGATAAGCCTTGCTATTTATCTGCTTGATTCACTTGACGTTGTCTCTCTTGAATATAGTGCAAACACTTGATAGTACCTTATTGTTACCTTGAAATCATCTGTAATTCGTCTCTCAAGTTCTCGATATCTTGCTCGTTCATCATGCATAGTTATACTTGCATTGCACGCAACATGTAATTACTTAAAGAATTGCATCTTCTTGAGATATAATTCCTACTGAGTGTTCGCTCACCAAGTTCATTCCAACATTTTTCAGGTAACTCGGATAGCGACAACCAATTGGATGGGAATGAGACCGAGTGAAGAGCGTAGAGCTTCCGAAAGTTGAACCGTTGCCGAGTCGTGTCTTGTCGTGTCTTGTCCTTTTATTGAGTCCTATGTCATTTTACCTTTTTGTCATTTGGATCTAGTCATGGAAACTTGTTAAGCCATATAGTCTTGTGGTTTAATTTGGATGGTTGACATTATAGATTTGGTATACCATCGTTATGGTTAATGAGTTAAATTATGGAATTTAATTATGGTAGTTATTATATTACCTTATCTTTTGCGCACTCTGTCTTTGTGTCGAATTTCCTCGTGCTCTGATTGACATGATCGATATAAACTCGTCACGTGTACCGAATTCCTTCCGCACTCGGGGCGTGACAAAACTTATGGATATTATTTCTTCCAACCTAGCGATCAAAGAGTGTTTGTAGGTAAGTGAGTTGTTGTGGACACCAAAAATTGCACATCGATATCATGCTCGGCCCGGCATCAACAACGGCACCGGGTGAAGAAGCCTCGGAGAGACTGGTCATCCGAATCCCCCAAATGTTCACACTGCCGTGAAGCCATCTCCGGAGTCAAGAGAGGCTGAAGAGAAACCAATCACAAAAAAAAGGCCCCACAATCCATGGGCCTCGAAGGAAATCAAACGGGCCACAACTCGTGTTCGAGACGGGCTCAAGTGGGCTTCAGCGGCACAGCCCATTCGGGCTTCAACGGCACACCCCCTGGGTGCCCCAGCGGCACACCCAAGGGGGGGCTTCAGCGGCACGCCCCGTTGGGCACTCAGCGGCACACTCTGCTGGGCCTTCAGTGGTACGCCCGTTGGGTGTTCCCGCGGCACGCCCTTTTGGCCCTCCTACGGCACACTTGTTCATCGCACCAGCGGCACAGCGTGAAGTCTTTTCAACGGCCAGACGACGTGGTGCCCATGCCCTATGGATTTTTGGCGCGCAGTGGACTTGCTGAGGTGTCGCCCGGGGAGAGAGCCACGCTGCCTACTCCTCCTGCCACCCAGGACAGGGAGTCAAACCCCATTAAATCCCAGCCGAACGCTTCCCGCCTTCGGACGCTCCCGCCGCCCGGGGTATAAAACCCCTCTTCGCTGCGAACAGAAAAAAGGAGGAGGAAGGGCATACCCTCACGGACAGAGACACACAAAAAGAAAAAAAAGAGAAGAAGAGAAGAAGAAGAAGAGAAGAAGAAGGAGAAGAGAAGAAGAAGGAGAAGAGAAGAAGAGGGAAGAGAGGAAGAGAGGGGAGAGGCCCCCGCCGCTCCAGCCACCGTCGTCCGTGCGAAGAGAAAGAGAAGAAGAGGAAGAGAAGAAGAGGAAGAGGAGGGGAGGCTCTGCCTCCCTCCCCCGTTGCTCCGTCCATCGCCACCTGAGCGAAGAGAAGAAGAGGAAGAAGAGGGGAGGCTCTAGCTCCCCCCCGTTGCTGTTCCGTCCACCACCGTCGGCGTGAAGAGAGGAAGGGAAGAAGAGTGAGGGGAGAGAGAGAGGATGAGGTCCGGGAGGGGAGAAGTCCGTGCTTCCCCCCCCATTGTATCTTAGTTCTTTCTTTCTTTGCCCCCTTGTTTTCTTCTTCGTCGCCATGTATTAGCTCCCTTGGGGCACTCCTTTTGTGAGAATAAAAGTAGAAGGCTTGCAAGTATTTTGGACGTCTTTCTAAAGCATTTCTTCCGTGTTTGCATCCTTCGGTGTTTCACGCCCCTTTCCCCTTTCCTTGTTAGGGGTTGCTTCCTCCCGGGCATTTCTGCTTTTGGTCACCCCTGGGCGCCCTCAGTGGCACACCCCAGCTGTGCCTCCAACGGTACGCCCCACTTGTGCCCCCAGTGGCACGCCCCTTACGGGCCTTCCCCGATACGCCTTGGCCGCCTGTTCACCGGCACAGCCCTTGTTAGGGCCTCCCAGTGGCACGCCCCTTACGAGCCCTCCCTCGGACCCTGGCCTAGCACGCCCTTTTTCCCTCCTTCCCTGGCACTCCCTAGCCATGCCTTTCGCCGGCACACCATCCAGCTCCTTTCCGGCACGCCTTGGCCCAAATTCGCCGGCACAGCCCCTCAGCGGCACACCCTGGCCTCCCCCAGCCCGGCATGCTGCTGAGGCTCCCTGGCTGGCACACTAATCACCAGTCCCTCCTTGCCCGGTGCACTCCCTAGCCGGCCCTAGGGAGGTCTTCGGTCCGTTGTTTTCACCGAGTTTTTCGAAGTTTCATTAAAGGTGTTGCCGCTCTCGGGCGCCCACCTCCAGTTGTTGGGTTCCGCCACTCCATGTGGGCGCGTTCCCTGTATCTCCCTTATGCTCGGGTCAAGGGGAGATGCTACCGAATTTTGTGAGAAACGATAACATATTAAAAGGTAAAAAGGAAGCAACAAACAAATAAAAAGAACAACGGTAAAACGCTTTAACCGAGGCGAGGGAACCACAATTAACTCAAGGAGAGCCGAATTGAACAACAATTAAGCAGCTTAAACATCCGCTCTCATGAGAGAAAGAATGAAAAATAATCAAGAGAAGAAAAGAAGAAACCCATGCAAACATAACAAAAATCAGTAAAGAAGAAAAAAAGCCTTAAAAGAAACGGAGGAGGAGTGGGTTTCCCATGTCCTTCAGCGGTGCGACCCCGCAGTCGCCCTTGGCCGGCACACCTTCCAGCCACCCTTGGCCGGTACACCCTCTTTAGTGGCACGCTCGCCAGCTCCCTCGCCGGCACGCCATCCATCGACCTTCGCCGGCACACCTCCCACCATCCCTCACCGACATGCTCAACGCGCCCTTCAGCGGCAGGCTCTTGCCATCCCTCAGTGGTGCGCCGCTAGCCACTCTTCCCCGGCAGGCTCCTGCTTCAGCCTTCAGCGGCACACTCACCCTTTTAACTCTCCAGCGGTACACCCCCTGGCCCTCAGCGGGTCACCCTTTTAACCCCCAGCGGTACACCCCTGGCCCTCAGCGGCACACCCTTTTAACCCTCCAGCGGTACACCCCCTGGCCCTTAGCGGCACACTCCATGACCCTCCAGCGGTACACCCCCTGGCCCTCAGCGGCACACCCTTTTAACCCTCCAGCGGTACACCCCCTGGCCCTCTAGCGGCACACTCCCTTGGCCCTCAGCGGCACACTCCCTTGGCCCTCCAGCGGCACACTCCCATGACCCAGCGGTACACCCGGAATAATGATATTAATAAAGATAAGAAGCTAAAAGAAAATATAATAAATAAACAAATAATGATACAAAACTTAAATAATGATAATAATAATAAACTCAAAAGAAAATAGAGAAATAATAGCAAACAATAATATTAAATAACCATAATAAATGATAATAAATTCAAAAGAGGTGAATAAATAAATAAGAATGATAAAGAAATAAGTGATAATAATAATAAGCTTAACAGAAATAATAATAATGATAAATAGACAAATAAACGATAACCAAAATAAATAAATAATAATAACAAACTTAACAAAAAATGACAAGCAAATGAATGATAATAAAACGAACAAAAATAATAACAAACCTAATAATAACAATAATAAATGAATAAAATCACATGAAAAATGAATAAATAGTAATAAAGAATTCACTCAAAGATATACATAAATTAACAAATGATAATGATAACATTTCTTAAATAATAATAGAACAATAGGATCCGCTTCGCAGCCCCGTCTCTCCCGTGACCCGGTGCCGAAGGAACAATGATGCTGCCCTTCCGGGCTGGGCCTGAGTCCTGGGAATTATCCCGAAATGGCCATGACCCGACCTCGCCTCGGGTTGACATTCCGATTAAACCAGACTCATTTCTCCGGCCGGATCCCTTCCGAGCCGCTACTAAAATTGCCGCACATTCGGCAGACATTTGAATGTGTTCACCTCGATTTCCGCCGCATTTCTATTACGGACCTGCGTCCGAACCTGAAAAGGCCCGTGAGCGACCAACATGGCCGACGACTCTCGCCCCGATATGGTCGTGATCCGGCATTGTTCCGGGCCGACAGCCCGTTAAATTGGATTCATTCTAATGGGATTCGCTCCCGCTCTTTCATTGAAATTGTCGTAAACTCGGCATACATTTGTATGGGGTCGTTTCCACCCACGTCGCACTTTCAATATGGGCCCTTGCCTGAACCTGAAAAGGTCCTCAAATGACCGACAGAATCGGAATAGAACGAGATGGCTCTCGCCACCCCTGGACTCCTTCCATGGGAATATCAATAAGACCTCCGTGGGCCACACTCAGACCTCGGGCCTGTCCCGATCATGGTCATCATCTGGCTCATATCCTCGGTCTATAGCCCCCTCCTTTCGAACATGTTTTCGGTTCTGGAGTCTAGTCTCGGGACTCTCCCCCGTTGCCCTCCAGCATCGGAAATATTAATGATCCCCGCGCAAGCCTCGTTCGGACCACGGGAGGCGCCCCCCGGTATGGTCCCGACTCGATCTCGCACCGGGCCAATAGATTCACTGGTTTCTGACTACAATAACCGAGATTCAACCGAATATTTTCAGTGTCTCGGAATAATAAACTTGCCGTATCCCAGCATGCATATGTTCCAGGTCCTCCAGCAACGATTATGATATTCTCAAGCCGGACACCCGTCCGAATATTAAACGGTCTCCCGAATAACCGACACGTTTCAAACGTCCGCTTCCCTAGACACAGGGCTTTTCAGCCGATTCAAGGAATATTCCCTCGTTGCCCCTTGGCACCGGAAATATTAATGACGCTCATGCAAGTCTCATTTCGACCGCGGGGGTCCCACCGCAGTATGGTCGCAGCTTGCCCTTGCACCGGGCCAACAGATTTACCGGTTTCCGACCACTCTAACCGAGGTTTAGCCAAACATTTTTCGTTCTTCTGAACAATAAATCGCCATATCCTGGCGTACATATGCTCCGGTCCCCCCGCAACGATCGCACTTTTCTCGAGCCGGACATTCGTCCGAAGATTAAATGGTCAGCATATGACCGACACGATCTCGAATGTCTCATTCTCGCCCTCGCATGGGGATTTCAATACCTCGTAATAGACCTTTCATGCAATTAATTTCTTGGCCATGAGGCCCTGAATCCCGGCGATTAATCAAGGGTGTTCCCTCGTATGGGGGATGTAAATGACGTCGTGACCTTTATGGCACGGCGGGTTTCGGTCCCGACACGAACCACACAATCGTCTGACGAAGTCAGATCGAGCGCACCATGGGCTCTTCGGAGCCCGAATAAATTGTCACTCAGTGATTGGCACGCCCACACACCTAATAGACGAACCACCTGAACCAGTGAATTTTAGTGCGTCCACAAGTCTGGCACGCCCGGTGGGACAGAAACTACCCTTCATCTCTTCGCTGGGATTCAGGGCCTCATGGCCCCCTAATAAACGATGTTTGCCTGCTTTGATGAATTGCAGGTGCTGTCTTCGCCAGCCCTATGGGGAGAAAATCCAGACTCGATGTAGCTGCCTTCGCGGCCTCGAGGACGCTGCTTCGAAGCATATGCAGCTTCCAAGAATCATGGGGGCTGTTATAAAAAAAAGGGAGAAGAGAAAGAGAAGAGAAGGGAGGGGAAATCAACCCCCCCTTTTCCTCAAAAAGAAAGAGAAGAAAAGAAGAAAAGAAGAAAAGAAGAAGAGAAGAAAAGAAGAAAAGAAGCAAAAGAGAAAAGAAAGAAGCAAAAAAAAGAGAAAGAATTGGCAAGAGAGGGTTGTATGGTCACGTTCGTCGAGACCCGTGCTGAACAAAGATTACCATTGTGGGGTTGATGCGGTGGAGCGAACCACTCATCCGCTCCCTGAGGGGGTGAGCACTCTCCTGCACCTCCACCCTGGTCAATCATACAAGAAGAAGAGAAGAGAAAAAAAAAGAAAAAAAAGGAGAGAAAGAGAGAAGAAAGGAAGAAAAGTTGGCCAGCATCGCCGACTGAAAGAGCAAAAATAAACCCGGCATCCCACCCGACTCTAGGAGGTCCCGAGTCCGCGGTGCAATGACCCCGCTCGTTCCTCCTTCCTGCTGCCTCCATCCGGCACAAAACGGCCCCCGAGTGGTTGTTAAAAGACCCAGCGAGCCACAATTGTAGCTTGGTTAAGGGTTGCCCGCTGTGGGGAATGCTTTATAGCAATGAGGTCAAGCACGATCACCACTCCCGAAGAGAGCATGCACATACCCTACCATGGGGGATGAGAAGAAGATATATACCCTGCTATGGGGGCATAGGAGGCAAAAAGAGAAATACACCCCATTCCCAGGGGCACATGAAGAGAATCCTCCCCGACTGAGGGGCACACAAAGCAAAAGCTACACCCCGGCTTCGGGGCATTTGAAGAAGAATCCGCCCTGACCTGGGGACGTAAAAAGAAATAGAGCTGCACCCCGGCTTAGGGGCATTTGAAGGGGAAATACACCCCGATATGGGGGCACATGAAGCAAAAGACATACCCCGCCATGGGGGCATAAGAAGAAGAGGATTTACCCCGGCCTGGGGACACATAAAAAGAGAAACTCACCCTGGCTTAGGGGCATATGAAGAAGAAACGTACCCCGGCCTGGGGGCATAAGAAACAAAAGCACACCCCAAGCTATGGGCATATGGAGATGAATGCACCTCGCCCTGAGGGGCGCAAAAAGCATAAGAACACGCCCTAGTTTAGGGGCATTTGAAGAAGCTACATCATGTCTTGGGAGTATAAGAAGAAAAGAGTCCACCCCATCTTAGGGGTATTTGAAGAAGAAACACACCCCGCTATGGGGGCATAGAAGCCATAAAGAATACGCCCCGACTTAGGGGTATTTGAAGAAGAAGGATACCCCGTCTCGGGGGACATTGCAAGCAGCGATACACCGTGCTTGGGCGCACAGGAAGCAAACCACACCCCACTCCTGGGGACACATAAAGAGAGTACACCCCGCCATGGGGGCACATGAAGATAATCCACCCCGACTCGGGGGTCCATGAAGCAACAAAGAATAGCCTTAGGGGAATCTGAAGAAAAAGCATACACCCCACCAACGGGGGCACAGGAGCCGTCGAGAATGCATCCCACTTTGGGGGCACAAGAAGCAGACATTCCCCAGTGTGTCGTGGTAGAAGAAGAAGAATCCCCCCCTCGGGGGCATATAAAAAAAAAGAAGCAAAAGATACACCCGGTGCCCGGCGCACATGAAGAGAAAGGCACCTCCCTCTGGGGGCACAACAAGCAACAAAGATACACCCCATTCCCAGGGGCACATGAGGAGAAATACACCCCTGCTCCAGGGGCATATGAGACAAAACTATACCCCGATTTAGGGGCATTTGAAGCAAAGACTTCACCCCGCCTCAAGGGGGGGCATAAGGAGCGAAAGATATACCCCACCCCGGGGGCACAAGAAGAAAACACACCCCACCTTGGGGGCGTAAGAAGCCAAGAGATATACCCCACCACGGGGCAGTAGAGGCAAAATGCATCCCCCCCCGGGGCACATGAAGCAACATACCCCTCGCCTCGGCAGCATATGAGGCCAAGAAGCTACATCTCGGCTCGGGAGCATAAGAAACAAAAGATATACCCCACGTCCGGGGCATATGAAGCCAAGAAACACACCCCCGTCTCGGGAGTATTTGAAGAAGAAGCATACCTCACCTCGAGGGCCTAGAAGCTATAAAGAACACGCCTCGACTCAGGGGCATATGAAGAGAAGTCCACCCCGGCCTACGGGTATTTGAAGAAGAAGCATACCCCGCCAGGGGACATAGAAGCCATAAAGAATACGCTCCGGTTTAGGGGTACTTGAAGAAGCTACATCTCGCCTTGGGAGCATGAGAAGAAAAGAGAATCCACCCCGGCTTAGGGACCTTTGAAGGAGCATACCCCAGGCTCTGAGTCCATGAAGCAACATGCACCCCCCCCCCCCGGGGGGGGGGGGGGACATCTGAAGCAGAACAAATAACATCCCCCGGCTTAGGGAAGCATATGAAGAGAGGAATACACCCCGATATGGGGCCACGTAAACAAAGAAGAAGAATTCACCCCGTCTCGGGTGCATAAAAAGTAAGAACTACATCCCGCATCAAAAGCGGCAATACACTCCACTCTGGGGGCACTAGAAGCGGAATACACCCCATGCCAGGGGCATATAAAAAAAAGGGATACCTCACCTTGGGGGCATCAAAAGCAGCAATACACCCTACCTTGAGAGCACAAGAAGCAAACATTCCCCCTGATGTGTCTGGGAAGAAGAAAAGAATTCACCCCGGCCTGGGGACACTGGAAGAAAGAAGCACGTCCCGCCACGGGGGCACATGAAGAGAACCCCTCCCGCCTCGAGAGTATAAGAAAGAGAAGAATACACCCTGGTCTGGGGGCTTTTGAAGAAACAACACACCCCCTCCGTGGGAGACAAAGCTACACCCCGACCCAGGGACACATGCAGAGCATCCACCCCGCTTAGAGGGCACAAAGAGGTACACTCCGCCCTTGGCGCATAAGAAGTAGAAGCATTTACCCCGATCTGGGGGCGTAAAGAAGTAAAGAGACAAACATCCCGACCTAGGAGCACATGAAGAAAGAATATACCCTGACCTAGGGGCGTCAGAAGAAGAAACATACATCCCGACCCGGGGACACATGCAGAGCATCCACCCCGCTCAGGGGGCACAAAGAGGTACACTCCGCCCTTAGCGCATAAGAAGCAGAAGCATTTACCCCGATCTGGGGGCGTAAAGAAGCAAAGAGACATACATCCCGACCTGGAAGCACATGAAGAAAGAATATACCCCGGCCTAGGGGCGTCAGAAGAAGAAAGATACACCCTGACCCGGGGACACATGCAGAGCATCCACCCCGCTCAGGGGGCACAAAGAGGTACACTCCGCTCTTGGCGCATAAGAAGCAGAAGCATTTACCCCGATCTGGGGGTGTAAAGAAGCAAAGAGACATACATCCCGACCCGGGAGCACATGAAGAAAGAATATACCCCGACCTAGGGGCGTCAGAAGAAGAAACATACACCCCGATCCAAGGACATAAGAAGCAAGAGAATACGCCATGCGAAAAGAGTATAAGAAACATGAAGAATGTACCCCAGCCTAGGGGCACAGAAAGAGACACATACTCCGCCCTTGGCGCATAAGAAGCAGAAGCATATACCTCGACCCGGGGCCCAGGAACGAAGAGACATACATCCCGATCTACGAGCATAAGAAGAAAGATATACTCCGCCCAAGCGGCATTTGAAGAAAAAACACACCCTGGTCTGGGGACATAGAAGCCAAAAAATACACCCCACCTGGGGGCACAGAAGCAAAGAGGCAAAACACACCCCTCAGGGGGGGATGCACACCAAATGAAGCTACACCCCAACCTGGGGGCACATTAAGAGAAATACACTCCAGTACGGAAGCATTAATGAGAAAATAAGAGCAAAAAAAAAGAGAGAGTCACGAGGCGAACATGATCTCTGCACCCGCCTCTCTATAAGAGAAGAAGAAAAAAGAGTGGTCATGAGGCGAACATGATCTTTGCACCTGCCTCTCCATAAAAGAAGAAGAGAAGAAGAAACAGAGCAATTTTGAGGCAGACGCGATCTTTGCACCCGCCTCTCTACACAAAAGAAGAAGAGAAGAAAAGAAAGAAATGATCACGAGGCAAACTTGGTCCTTGCACCTGCCTCTCCATAAAAGAAGAAGAGAAGAAGAAAAAGAGCAATCATGGGGCGAACATGGTCTCTACACCTGCCCCTCTACAAAAGAAGAAGAGAAGAAGAAAAAGAGCAATCATGGGGCGAACATGGTCTCTGCACCTGCCCCTCTACAAAAGAAGAAGAGAAGAAGAAAAAGAGCAATCATGGGGTGAACCTGGTCTCTGCACCTGCCCCTCTACAAAAGAAGAGGAGACGAAGAAAAAGAGCAATCATGGGGCGAACATGGTCTCTGCACCTGCCCCTCTACAAAAGAAGAAGAGAAGAAGAAAAAGAGCAATCATGAGGCAAACATGGTCTCTGCACCTGCCTCTCTACAAAAGAAGAATAGAAGAAGGAAAAAAAGAGACATGAGGCGAACATGGTCCCCACACCCGCCTCTCTACAAAAGAAGAAGAGAAGAAACAAAAAAGAGACATGAGGCGAACATGGGCTCTGCACCTGCCTCTCCATAAAAGAAGAAGAGAAGAAGAGAAAGAATAATCACGAGGCGAACATGCTCTCTGCACCTGCCTCCCTATAAAAGAAGAAGAGAAGAAGAGAAAGAACAGTCATGGGGCGAACACGGTCCTTGAACCCGCCTCTTCACACAAAAGAAGAAGAGAAGAAAAGAAGGAAATGATCACGAGGCAAACATGGTATTTGCACCCGCCTCTCCTCACAAAAGAGGAAGAGAAGAAGAGAAAGAAGGGTCACGAGGCAAACTTTTACCTCCGACCTCCAGCCATCCAACAAATAGAAACCAACTAAACCTTCCTCCGGCGGGGCGTTAAACCGACTAAACCTTCCACCGACGGGGTGTTAAACCGACTAGACCTTCCGTCGATGGGGCGTTAAACCGACTAGACCTTCCGCCGATGGGGCGTTAAACCAACTAAACCTTCCGCCGACGGGGCGTTAAACTGACAAAACCTTCCGCCAACGGGACGTTAAATCGACTAAACCTTCCGCCGACGGGGCGTTAAACCGACTAAACCTTCCACCGACGGGGCGTTAAACCGACTAGATCTTCCGCCGACGGGGCGTTAAACCGACAAAGGCCTCCCAAATCCTGGCTCATGTAGCCTGCTTCCCAAAATTCGGCCCTCGTGGCCTGCATAATTTTGGCTCCTGCAGCTTGCTTCCCTTCGGCTTTTATAGCCTGCATCCCAATTCTGGCTCTGGCAGCCTGCTTACCTTTGGCCTTCGTGGCCTGCTTCCCAATTCTGGCTCTCGTAGCCTGCTTCCCTTCGGCTTTCATAGCCTGCTTCCCAGCTTTGGCTCTTGCAGCCTGCTTACCTTTGGCCTTCATGGCCTGCTTCCCAAGTCTGGCTCTCGTAGCCTGCTTCCCAGAATTCGGCCTTCGCGGCCAGCATCCCATAACTTCGACTCCTGCAACCCCCTTCCCTAATATCCTCTCAGTCCTTTTGTGGTCTGCCTCCCTAATACCTTTACTACCACTACACATATACGTAACAACAATATTTTCCTATGCAAAAAAAAGAAACAACAACAACAAAACAACAACAAAAACAACAAAACAAACACATAAAAAACAAAAAACAAAAAAGAGAATGCATGATTGCCCTGCTTGCATGGTTGCTTAATATAGAATAATACACCTCCTTGGAATTTTCTAGGACCGTGTTTCCTTGCTAAATAATATCGCCCCGATTCCGGGTGCGCGCGTGTCACGGCATATGCTCGAAGGGAACCCAATTATGGCAGGTGCACACGTCAAGGGGAAGAGTCATAGCTGAACCGTTAAGCCCAACTCACAAAATAAACCTGAGGCAATGCTCCCACACTTAGCACTTAATGTGTTCAATAGCCTTCGACTATAGGGATTGCCCGAATTTCTTCTTAGCACTCTACGGAGACTTGAATTCCTGCACTCGCGTGAAAGGTAATCGTGAGGAAAAAGCTGCCTACCCCCACTGTAAAAAAAAAGAGGAAAAAAAAGAGAGAGGAAAAGATGAGAAAAGAAGAGAGAGAGAAACACGTGAATCTGAGTAGCCGGGAATCCCCATTGAGACACATGAGGAGACTCGCGTGAAATGGTGAAGCGAATTATAACAAGGATGAAACCTATTAGCCGGGAATCCCCATTGAGACACATGAGGAGACTCGCGTCAAACAGTGGAATCCGTAATAGAATTACAATAAGGATGAATCTTAGTAGCCGGGAATCCCCATTGAGACACATGAGGAGACTCGCGCCGAACGGTGAAATCCGCTACCAAAATAAACAGACGGGGGCTGTGCGAAGCTACTAAAATCGAGAGCCTGAAACATATGTGTAGGCGCTAGAGTGATCCTCGAGTGTCACCAGGAAAACCTGCATATCCCTGTGGTTAGGGCTCTTTGTCCACACACTTGCACTGCCGCGTCACAGATAATTGCCTCGGGTGAAATGCGTGAATTTAGGCTATGCATGCAAGACATGCGATATCCTCTTGACGGGTGCACCACCCCTCAGTTGTGTCTCGCGGCCCGCACCACATCTACGAATTACGGGCGATATCTCTATCCTATCCCCTATAGGGGGAGCTCCCTTACTTATATCTATGTTATGCCTGCTAATGAATGCTTGCATGCTTGAATAAAAAAAATATATAATAAATAATAAAAATAATAAATAATAAAAATGTGCGTATGCAATAAACTCAATTCTGGCCATCGAAGCCTACGTTCCCAGCTACGGCTCGTAGAGCCCAATCTTGGCCCCCATGGCCTACATCCTGCCCTCACGGCTCGTTAATCTCCCAATCCCGGCTCTTGTAGCCTGCTTCCCAACTTCGGCTCTAGCAGGCGGCTTACCTTTGGCCTTCGCAGCCTGCTCCCCAATTCTGGCTCTTGCAGCCTGCTTCCCAACTTTGGCTCTAGCAGCCTGCTTGCCTTTGGCCTTCGCAGCCTGCTCCCCAATTTCGGCTCTCGCAGCCTGCTTCCCAATTCTGGCCCTCGTGGCTTGCTTCCCAATATCTTTGGCTCCTGCAGCCTGCTTACCTTTGGCCTTCGCGGCCTGCTCCCCAATTCTGGCTCCCGTAGCCTGCTTCCCTGATTCGGCGCTTGCGACCCGCTTCCCAACATCCCTGGCCCTTTACGGCCTGCTTCCCAGAATCTGGCCTACACGGCCCGCTTCCGTAATGCCAACTTTGGCCATCGCGGCCCACTCTCCCGAGTCCGGGTTTCATAACTGATATCCTCGGCGCATTTTTGAATCAACAAACTCTTCTCTCCGTCCCTTCGGACGACGAACATCTCAGTTGCTTCTGGCCTTGGCTATTTCGGCCTCACTTACTGGCTCCCGTGCCAACAGCTTTCAATTATCGGCCGCTGTGCCTACAACTCTTATATCATTGGCATCCATGCCAACAGACACCTGGAGTTCTTCAAAAAAAAGAAGGAAAGAAAAAAAAAGAAGGGAAAAGAAGGGAAGAAGAGAAGAAACAAAAAAAACAACAACAAGAAGGACAAAAAAGAAGAGATGACAAAAGAGAAAAAAAAAAGAAGAGAAGAAGAGAAAAGAGAGAAGAAAAGAAAGAGAAGAGACAAAGAGACCAACATACCACTTCAGTCCCCGGCACCCCGTCGGCACTGATGAAGAGACCAACATACCACTTCAGTCCCCGTCACCCCGTCGGCACTGATGAAGAGACCAACATACCACTTCAGTCCCCGGCACCCAGTCGGCACTGATGAAGAGACCAACATACCACTTCAGTCCCTGGCACCCCGTCGGCACTGATGAAGAGACCAACATACCACTTCAGTCCCCAGCACCCTGTCGGTACTGACGAAGAGACAAAGAGATCAACAAACCAGGTCAGCTCTCGACACCCTGTCGGCGTTGACGAAGAGACCAAGAGACAACAAACTAGGTCAGCTCCCAACACCCTGTCGGCACTGACGAAGAGACCAAGAGACAACAAACCAGGTCAGCTCCCGACACCCTGTCGGCGTTGACGAAGAGACCAAGAGATCAACAAACCAGGTCAGCTCCCGACACCCTATCGGCGTTGACGAAGAGACCAAGAGATCAACAAACCAGGTCAGCTCCCGACACCCTATCGGCGTTGACGAAGAGACCAAGAGATCAACAAACCAGGTCAGCTCCCGGCGCCCTGTCGGCACTGACGAAGAGACAAAGAGACCAACAAACCAGGTCAGCTCCCAGCACCCTGTCGGCGTTGATGAAGAGAGAAAGAGACCAACAAACCAGGTCAGTTCCCGACGCCCCGTCGGCGCTGATGAGGAGACCAAAAGATCAACAAACCAGGTCAGCTCCCGGCGCCATGTCGGCACTGACGAAGAGACAAAGAGACCAACAAATCATATCAGCTCCCCGACACTCCGTCGGCACCGACAAAAAGAAAAGAGGCTAGTACACCCGCGGGCACCGCTCGGCTCATCCTTCGCCTGCGCTACCCATGGGTGGGGGGGCATTTGTGGACACCAAAAATTGCACATCGATATCATGCTCGGCCCGGCATCAACAACGGCACCGGGTGAAGAAGCCCTGGAGAGACTGGTCATCCGGATCCCCCAAATGTCCACACTGCCATGAAGCCATCTCCGAAGTCAAGAGAGGCTGAAGAGAAACCAATCACAAAAAAGGGCCCTACAATCCATGGGCCTCGAAGGAAATCAAACGGGCCACAACTCGTGTTCGAGACGGGCTCAAGTCGGCTTCAGCGGCACAGCCCATTCGGGCTTCAACGGCACACCCCCTGGGTGCCCCAGCGGCACACCCCAGGGGGGCTTCAACGGCAGACCCCCTTGGTGCCCCAGCGGCACACCCAAGGGGGAGGCTTCAGCGGCACAACCCATTCGGGCTTCAACGGCACACCCCTTGGGTGCCCCAGCGGCACACCCCAGGGGGGGGCTTCAACGGCACACCCCCTGGGTGCCCCAGCGGCACACCCGAGGGGGGGCTTCAGCGGCACGCCCCGTTGGGCACTCAGCGGCACACTCTGCTGGGCCTTCAGCGGCACGCCCGTTGGGTGTTCCCGCAGCACGCCCTTTTGGCCCTCCTACGGCACACTTGTTCATCGCACCAGCGGCACAGCGTGAAGTCTTTTCAACGGCCAGACGACGTGGTGCCCATGCCCTATGGATTCTTGGCGCGCAGTGGACTTGCTGAGGTGTCACCCGGGGAGAGAGCCACGCAGCCTACTCCTCCTGCCACCCAGGACAGGGAGTCAAACCCCATTAAATCCCAGCCGGACGCTTCCCGCCTTCGGACGCTCCCGCCGCCCGAGGTATAAAACCCCTCTTCGCTGCGAACAGAAAAAAGGAGGTGGAAGGGCATACACTCACGGACAGAGACACACAAAAAGAAAAAAAAGAGAAGAAGAGAAGAAGAGAAGAAGAGAAGAAGAGAAGAAGAGAAGAGAAGGAGAAGAGAAGAAGAGGGAAGAGAGGAAGAGAGGGGAGAGGCCCCCGCCGCTCCAGCCACCGTCGTTCGTGCGAAGAGAAAGAGAAGAAGAGGAAGAGAAGAAGAGGAAGAGGAGGGGAGGCTCTGACTCCCTCCCCCGTTGCTTCGTCCACCGCCACCTGAGCGAAGAGAAGAAGAGGAAGAAGAGGGGAGGCTCTAGCTCCCCCCCGTTGCTGTTCCGTCCACCACCGTCGGCGTGAAAAGAGGAAGGGAAGAAGAGTGAGGGGAGAGAGAGAGGATGAGGTCCGGGAGGGGAGAAGTCGTGCTTCCCCCCCATTGTATCTTCTTTCTTTCTTTCTTTGCCCCCTTGTTTTCTTCTTCATCGTCATGTATTAGCTCCCTTGGGGCACTCCTTTTGTGAGAATAAAAGTAGAAGGCTTGCAAGTATTTTGGACGTCTTTCTAAAGCATTTCTTCCGTGTTTGCATCCTTCAGTGTTTCACGCCCCTTTCCCCTTTTCCTTGTTAGGGATTGCTTCCTCCCGGGCATTTCCGCTTTTGGTCACCCCTGGGCGCCCTCAGCGGCACACCCCAGCCGTGCCTCCAACGGTACGCCCTACTTGTGCCCCCAACGGCACGCCCCTTACGGGCCTTCCCCGGTACGCCTTGACCGCCTGTTCACCGGCACAGCCCTTGTTAGGGCCTCCCAACGGCACGCCCCTTACGGGCCCTCCCTCGGACCCTGGCCTGGCACGCCCTTTTTCCCTCCTTCCCCCGCACTCCCTAGCCAGGCCTTTCGCCGGCACACCATCCAGCTCCTTTGCCCGGCACAACTTGGCCCCAATTCGCTGGCACAGCCCCTCAGCGGCACACCCTGGCCTCCCCCAGCCCGGCATGCTACTGAGGCTCCCTGGCCGACACACTAATCACCAGTCCCTCCTTGCCCGGTGCACTCCCTAGCCGGCCCTAGGGAGGTCTCCGGTCCGTTGTTTTCACCGAGTTTTTCGAAGTTTCATTAAAGGTGTTGTCGCTCTCGGGCGCCCACCTCCAGTTGTCGGGTTCCGCCACTCCGTGTGGGCGCGTTCCCTGTATCTCCCTTACGCTCAGGTCAAGGGGAGATGCTGCCGAATTTTGTGAGAAACGATAACATATTAAAAGGTAAAAAGGAAGCAACAAACAAATAAAAAGAACAACGGTAAAACGCTTTAACCGAGGCGAGGGAACCGCAATTAACTCAAGGAGAGCTGAATTGAACAACAATTAAGCAGCTTAAACATCCGCTCTCATGAGAGAAAGAATGAAAAATAATCAAGAGAAGAAAAGAAGAAACCCATGCAAACTTAACAAAAATCAGTAAAGAAGAAAAGAAAAGCCTTAAAAGAAACGGAGGAGGAGTGGGTTTCCCATGTCCTTCAGCGGTGCGACCCCGCAGTCACCCTTCGCCGGCACACCTTCCAGCCACCCTTGGCCGGTACGCCCTCTTTAGTGGCACGCTCGCCAGCTCCTTCGCCGGCACACCATCCATCGGCCTTCGCCGGCACACCTCCCACCATCCTTCACCGACATGCTCAACGCGCCCTTCAGTGGCACGCTCTTGCCATCCCTCAGCGGTGCGCCGCTAGCCACTCTTCCCCGTCACGCTCCTGCTTCAGCCTTCAGCGGCACACTCACCCTTTTAACTCTCCAGCGGTACACCCACTGGCCCTCAGCGGCTCACCCTTTTAACCCCCCAGCGGTACACCCCTGGCCCTCAGCGGCACACCCTTTTAACCCTCCAGCGGTACACCCCCTGGCCCTTAGCGGCACACTCCCTGACCCTCCAGCGGTACACCCCCTGGCCCTCAGCGGCACACCCTTTTAACCCTCCAGCGGTACACCCCCTGGCCCTCTAGTGGCACA
Source organism: Amorphophallus konjac (assembly GCA_022559845.1). Lineage (NCBI taxonomy): Eukaryota > Viridiplantae > Streptophyta > Magnoliopsida > Alismatales > Araceae > Amorphophallus > Amorphophallus konjac. The sequence goes on along the minus strand of CM040125.1, from coordinate 221,246,319 downwards.
CTCCCTTGGCCCTCAGCGGCACACTCCCTTGGCCCTCCAGCGCACACTCCCATGACCCAGCGATACACCCGGAATAATGATATTAGTAAAGATAAGAAGCTAAAAGAAAATATAATAAATAAACAAATAATGATACAAAACTTAAATAATGATAATAATAATAAACTCAAAAGAAAATAGAGAAATAATAGCAAACAATAATATGAAATAACCATAATAAATGATAATAAATTCAAAAGAGGTGAATAAATAAATAAGAATGATAAAGAAATAAGTGATAATAATAATAAGCTTAATAGAAATAATAATAATGATAAATTGACAAATAAACGATAACCAAAATAAATAAATAATAATAACAAACTTAACAAAAAATGACAAGCAAATGAATGATAATAAAACGAACAAAAATAATAACAAACCTAATAATAACAATAATAAATGAATAAAATCACAAGAAAAATGAATAAATAGTAATAAAGAATTCACTCAAAGATATATATAAATTAACAAATGATAATGATAACATTTCTTAAATAATAATAGAACAATAGGATCCACTTCGCAGCCCCGTCTCTCCCGTGACCCGGTGCCGAAGGAACAATGATGCCGCCCTTCTGGGCTGGGCCTGAGTCTTGGGAATTATCCTGAAATGGCCATGACCCGACCTCGCCTCGGGCTGACATTCCGATTAAACCGGACTCATTTCTCCGGCCGGATCCCTTCCGAGCCGCTACTAAAATTGCCGCACATTCGGCAGACATTTGAATGGGTTCACCTCGATTTCCGCCGCGTTTCTATTACGGACCTACGTCCGAACGTGAAAAGGCCCGTGAGCGACCAACATGGCCGACGACTCTCGCCCCGATATGGTCATGATCCGGCATTGTTCCGGGCCGACAGCCCGTTAAATCAGATTCATTCTAATGGGATTCGCTCTCGCTCTTTCATTGAAATTGACGTAAACTCGGCATACATTTGTACAGGGTCGTTTCCCCCCACGTCGCACTTTCAATATGGGCCCTTGCCCGAACTTGAAATGGTCCACAAATGACCGACAGAATCGGAATAGAACGAGATGCCTCTCGCCACCCCTGGACTCCTTCCATGGGAATATCAATAAGACCTCCGTGGGCCACACTCAGACCTTGGGCCTGTCCCGATCATGGTCATCATCTGGCTCATATCTTCGGTCTATAGCCCCCTCCTTTCGAACACGTTTTCAGTTCTGGAGTCTAGTATCGGGACTCTCCCCCGTTGCCCTCCAGCACCGAAAATATTAATGATCCCCGCGCAAGCCTCGTTCGGACCACAGGAGGCGCCCCCCGGTATGGTCCCGACTCGATCTCGCACCGGGCCAATAGATTCACTGGTTTCCGACTACAATAATCGAGATTCAACCGAATATTTTCAGTGTCTCGGAATAATAAACTTGCCGTATCCCGGCATGCATATGTTCCAGGTCCTCCTGCGACGATTATGATATTCTCAAGCCAGACACCCGTCCGAATATTAAACGGTCTCCCGAATAACCGACACGTTTCGAACGTCCGCTTCCCTAGACACAGGGCTTTTCAGTCGATTCAAGGGATATTCCCTCGTTGCCCCTTGGCACCGAAATATTAATGACGCTCATGAAAGTCTCGTTTCGACCGTGGGGGGCCCACCGCAGTATGGTCGCAGCTTGCCCTTGCACCGGGCCAACAGATTTACCAGTTTGCGACCACTCTAACCGAGGTTTAGCCAAACGTTTTCCATTCTTCTGAACAATAAATCGCCATATCCTAGCATACATATGCTCAGGTCCCCCCCGCGACGATCGCGCTTTTTTCGAGCCGGAAATTCGTCCGAAGATTAAATGGTCAGCATATGACCGACACGATCTCGAATGTCTCATTCTCGCCCTCGCATGGGGATTTCAATACCTCGTAATAGACCTTTCATTCAATTAATTTCTTGGCCGTGAGGCCCTGAATCCTGGCGATTAATCAAGGGTGTTCCCTCGTATGGGAGATGTAAATGACGTCGTGACCTTTATGGCACGGCGGGTTTCGGTCCCGACACGAACCACATAATCGTCTGACGAAGTCAGATCGAGCACACCATGGGCTCTTCGGAGCCCGATTAAATTGTCACTCAGTGACTGGCACGCCCATGCACCTAATAGACGAACCACCTGAACCAGCGAATTTTAGTGCGTCCACAGTTGTGTTCCTAGAGGAAGAGTATATCCTTGAAGGAAATTGTGGGAGTATGGTAGAACTAGAAGATGTTCTAGAACCACAAACTGGAGGTGCATCGTCTCAGGAACAAGTTCAGGATGGCACACAAACTATGTGTAGGTCTGGCCGTGTACCTGTTCAACCAAATATGTGACGACCCAGACTCCGAATACCGGGTAAACCCGATACCACTTGGAACCTGCGAGGCCTCCCAAGAGTGGAAAAGCTCTGAAGGGATAGAACGGTATGTGATATACATTGAACTTCCAGATAAAGCAGTAAGCAATTAAATTTCAATAATCAGGATTGCTAAAGTAGTAGAAATAAAATTACATTTTCTATAACAATTAAACTAATAGAGTCTAGTCCAACAGAAAAGACAAGTACAATCCAACAGGAAAGATAACGTACTCTCAAGTCACGAGAAGCCCGACACTGGCAACGCTAGCACTAAGAACCACGTAGCAGAACCTCTCAGCACGAGGAAGCATAGCTACACCTGAAAAGTCAGGGGTGAGCCTCCTTTCACTGGCTCAATAGAGATCCTGCAGAACCCTACCATAAAACAATGCAGTAACAACAGTGCTAAACTAAAGCAAAGTAGTAACAAAGTAGGAGTAAGAATAGAAGTAAAGAGGAAAGCCGTAATACAGAAACACAGCAGCTGAAGGAACCTCGGCCCTCTAAACTACTCCTAACAACAACAGAAAGGTGAACCCCTATCTCACAAAGTCGGGCGTTACCAATCCATTGTCAAATCACGAAACCCTATCATGAAAAACCTACCGAAACAGGCAAAGATCTGCCACAAGACCTGCAAGGTTGAAGGCACAAGACATAGACGATCTCACCGCCGTGTACGCTATAGAACCCATAACCTTGAGTGAAGCCACGCACAGGCTACTCGGAAAAGTCATGAAAAACACAAGTCATCATATCATGTGATAGAAGCACCTCCTCACTAGAAGAACAACAAGATGCATCCATTGACATCTTACACTGCGCCTCAAGTGTCTCCCACTCGCCTCGAACGTGGTATTGAGACACAAACCAAATACAAGTGACAACAGTAACGAGTGACTAGTCAGGGTCACGCCCGTTGGAGCTCATCCAACTGCCCCTGACCACATGTGCACACACATGCCCAATGCCTTGAGCCAGACCTCTAGATAGTTTTCCCTCCCAATTGGATGCTACCGTAAAGCAAGGGGGCCCACGGGAACTAGCCTAAAAACCGTCTGCTGGGAACTGCCCCACCATCACTCCCAGGTGGGCCGACACACAGAAGTGTCGTCAAGCTACGACTAGTGGAGGTTCACTAGACACAAAGACTCAAAATAGCGAACACCAGAGTACAAACAGGGTGAGCACACAGCTGTCGCACGTACTATGGAGCACAATGCAGTATGCAACTGCTATCAGACTCAAGGCAGTCAACTAGACCTACTGACAACAATCCTTGAGTCACAAGACTCGGGTCCAGATCGTCGCACATATCACAGCAACACGCTCTTAATTAGCCTAGTCCCTAAACCAAAATCCACTGAAAAACACATTATGGAAGACGGCACAGAACAGCCGGATCCATAATAGTAATAATAACAACAATGAGTCCTCGGCTTCGAGCCACACAACGGACTCACAATTCTACATAACACGAAGCACGGAACATGAGGGATCACCAAAAGCCCTCGAACCACATGGACACACAAACAGAGGTAAGACGATACCTCCAAGTGTCCAAGCCATGTCTCGATCCTCACAAGATAGACGAGACACTCACGAGGTCACGTGTCAACCGCTGGGTCACAACTGGGTTGACGAGAAACCATAATGGCCCTCGATATAACACAAAACATTACTCGGTACAATGGCACTCTCAGACACCCTATAACACGGTCACAGCCCTCATAGGACGTTCAAGACATCCACGGAACAGTGGGCTAACCAAGGGGTCAAAGTCACAATATCCGGAAAGAACACTATAGAATAGGGCAAGTCGACTCTCAACACCAGTGGGTCGACTCGCAGCCCTAACCAAATCATAATCATCCCCAAGGCCTTGATCACATGATCGCGGTCGTACCCCTGTGTCGCAATGATTTATAAGCGCGGTAAAGACACGCATCACAATCACATCATTAACACGCCACCCCCCTGGGTCGTGATAATAATCACGGCCATAGCTTTGGGCACGATAACACATAAATGCGATACAAACACGCGTCGTGATGAACCAGAGATGCGACACTCGCTTAGGTCGCGATGATAGACGTGACTAAAACCTTGAGCGCGATAACACGTTGACGTGCCCATCACCTGGGTTGTATTTACTGGGATCGCGACTATCACCTGGGTTGCGTTAAATATGATCGTGCCCCTGACATGGGTCGTGTTCCTAACCGCCCTACTGTTCATCTTCCTTTACGAGATGCGACGCTTGATAATTGCGCGTTCAATGATAACGCGACTTACACTAGGGGCGCGTTCTCGTCACGGTGCGAAAAGTAGAAAATCCGCACAAAACCCCTTTTCCACGCCCTAATCATCTCCAGAATGACGGGAAAACAACCCTAATCACAATACCATCCTTTCACAAGTTGGAAGGGATCAAACCACGCTTAAAAATGCAAGAAACGAGCGATTCCCATGAATCGACCCAAAATGACTCACTTGGACAACTAGGCTCATACCGGCTCCGATTCTCGACCGAATGCAGTAAAACTGACGGGAAACAAATCCCGACAAGCCAAGGGTTCATTTTTTGCAAACTGAATCGAGAAACATTACCTGGAACGATGATTTCATCACGTACCCCAAAACATGCATTTAATTTCCCAAAAATGAAAACCCACTCAAACTCGCGCTAATCAACATGAAATTCAAGGGAAACACAGAACAAGAGGTAAGGAATCCATCCCCCTACCTCTACGGACGATTTCCTGAGCCGAAAGCACCGAAAACCATCACATGAGCTCACGCCAGCTTTGAATCCACCGAACGGGATCGCACCAACACCACGCTCCAATCTTCATGCCAGCACGATCCATGACACCTCCACGGCATCCTCGGGCATCCTCTGTCTGTAGCCAGAGCAGAGGGGGAATGTAGTGCCTCAGAATTTATGTAATAATTTCTGAGTTATTTATAGAATTTTCTGGAATTTATAAGGGCTAAATAGATTAATAAAAGGATTATTGGATTAATAAGTCATTAGAAGGCCCAATTATGTTAAATAATTAACCTAGCCTATTTAAATAAAACCTAAAAGGGTTAAGGACCAAGCCCATTAAGTTTGGCCCATATTCTAGAAGGTTATTTAGCCTATTTACGTATTTTAAGGATAAAATACCATTTTTATGGATAATAATATGGATAATTAACAAAAGAGTTTGATTTATGTTGAATTCTGTGCACGTTGGATGTAGCGATCTATCGTGCGACCGCCACAGTCACGTAACACACCTAGACTGATGCGTTACACCCTGATAGTTCCATGAATGGAAGAACGAGTCGAAAGATTGGATCTTTGAGATCCTATCTACAAGATACCTAATTGGGAGAACTTGTAAGGTTACTAAGGACTCTTAGATATTAGGTTCTGGCAAATTAAGGACTCTTGAATTGATCTAATCCTCAAACCCTAGCCAAAACCCTATAAATAGGACCTAGTTCTGAACTGAGCGACCCTTATTTTTGGCTCGTGAAGAATCAAGGTAAGGAGTCATAATTTCGGGTAAGTTCTTTAGAAGATGTTGTTTAGTATAATTTAGACTAAAGTTCTCCAAATTTCATGCTAGGAGATCAACCAACCAAGGGGATAGAAGCTTCCAAAGTCACTGATTCAGTCATAACAGCCCAGAATTCATAGCAAAAGACCCCTGAAGATCAAGAGATTAGGATGTCTAAACGAGGTAATTAGAGTTCAGTCCTTTGGAACTTTTTGTTCACCTTAGTTTCAGCTTCTTACCCTCAAAATTTCACGTCCTTGGGTCAAGAATTGGAGAGATAGAGCGACGTTAAGTTGCTGAAAAACCTCAGGAAGGGAAGAACAAGGGCGTGTCTTGCAGTCCCAAATTTGAAGATTAAAGCTCATTTAAGAGGTAGGTCATCTCATGATTGGCAAAAATATCTTGTTAGGGATAAAAGCCCTCTGGTTTTGATTGATTTCATGCATGATAGATCATAAATTTCATATTTTAATAGTTCTATACATTCATGCATCTCTTAGCCCTAAATGGAAAATAAAAGATATTATCTTGTATATTCACTAAAACCCATGCATATAGTTGGCCTATACTTCGTTTATCATGTCTAGAATAGTTGTAGTATTTTGATTTCCAGGCATGTTATGTTTTCATAAACCTTTACTTTATTTTACTACCAGCAGACGATCTGGCGCATCAAGGTAAGACTGTCACAATGATCTAACGGCCTTATGATAAGCCGTCACACCCTCTGTTGCATTTGAATTGCTCTGTTGTCTCTGACGCACCATAACAGGAGCGTTACACTACTGTAACGGCCCCTCGATAAACTGTCACAAGACTGTAACGCGCCTATCCTAGACCGTCAGACACCTATGTTCTGTCAGCCCATGGCAGAATGATAACCAGTTAAGTTTACTTATAAATAAGCTTAGATAGCTAAGTTTGAACCTGTTATCATGACTTTAAGTTTAGTTACTGATTCATAATCGAAATTGCATGAGTAAGGTGTCTTAAGTTATTTTAAACTATGTTAATTTCATGTGCCAAAATTCTATAGTTTTGTACCTAAATCACGATTTTCAATGATGAATTGACGGAGTTTATCTTGGTTTAACATTGCTTCACATTCTCTCTCTATCTATAGAGTCATTTCTTTAAGTACATGGCACATATTCCGGTATGTTGTCCACTAGTTCACACTTTACACTATAGGAACATTATTATTGGATATGAGGACCTCTCTATTGGATATTCCTTCCAATGGACTAGGAAATCTTGTTTCAAGGCCTCCGTAATTCTCCGCGAGCCTGGGATTCTCACTAGGACGCCGAGTTGGTTGTACCATTAAAGACCATTTAGTAGATTACACTATCGATGTTTCTGGTTCTAGCAATGTAACAGATCTATACTGGACCGTCAGGAGAATCTAACGGCCCAATATAAGACCGTCACATTTCACTAAGTCTATTTTACTATTTATGGATTCAGACTAATGTAACGGCTGAATACTGGAGCGTCACATCATGTAACGGCCAAGTCCTTGACTGTCACATTGTTTGAGTGCTTAACCCGAGGTTTGACCCAAGGGTTGATGTTCTAAAGTTTTTAGATGAATTATTGATGATCTAGAACTTGCCATATTATCCAAAGAGGCTTAATATAATGAAATAAAAGTTAAAGAAATGTATCGTTATGCTGCCGATTTATCTCCATAAGCATAACCTTGTTTAAGTCATTCTTGGTCTCTCATGTTCTTAAATTGAAGCATTCATTCATTGAATTATTACTGTCAAAGACTTATTGAATTATACATTCTTGGCCATACTTTATTGTTACATGCGTGGAAGTAGCTTGATTTATACTTGAAGATGAGATCGAGCACTGATTGTGTTCAAGGGCTCTATGCTAGTCCCCTCGGCTGATTGCCGGAAACATACTATTATAAACCATGGGGTATGATGCTACTGGCGTCGCATTGCGCTGGGAGTACTTTTCCTATAAATAAATGAAGATCCACGGCACGACATGACTTTCTTGTACATGACTTGATATTTCACAGAAATTCACGAAGTACTTGCTCACACTACAAGAAAAAGCGGATTTAGCGACGGCATTTTGCGATGGATATTAATCCGTCGCAATTATGTCTATAAATTTAGACGGACCTATTTCGTCTAAATATTTAAGATAGAAAATTATTCGTCTGCATATCCGTCGCAATTAGGGACGGATTTACAGACGAAAATTAAGACGTCTGAAAGTAGAGACGGATATGGAGACGAATTATTTTCTGTCTTAAATTTGAGACAAAAAAATTTTCCGTCCCAAATACCGTCGCAAAAATTCACTCGATTCCCCCCTGCTCTCCCTCTCACTCTCACTCCCCACGCGCCCCCCATTCCCCCCTGCTCTCCCTCTCCCTCTCACTCTCACACCGTCGCCGCCGTCACCGTCGGAGGTGCGCCATCGCCGCCGTCGCCGGAGGAGCTACGCCATCGCCGCCGGCCTCGATCATCTCCCCCCACCGGTAAGCCCCTCCCTCCCCCTCCTACTGACCCCCCTCACCCAGCGACCCCCGATCCCCCTCCACTACACCCCCCTCCCCCTCCTGCTGACCCCCCTCACCCAGCGACCCCCGATCCCCCTCCACTGCACCCCCTCCCCCTCCACTGCACCCCCCTCCCCCTCCTGCGACCCCCCTCCACCGCCTGTGACCCCCTCCCCCTACACCGCACCCCCTCCTGCGACCCCCCTCCACCGCATGCGACCCCCTCCCCCTACACCGCACCCCCTCCCCCTCCTACGACCCCCCCTCCACCCCACCCCCCCTCCCCCTCCTGCCACCCCCTCCACCGACAGGCCTCCCCCGCCTACTGACCCCAATCCACCGTACCCCCCTCCCCCTCCACCGTATCCCCCTCCTGCGACCCCCGCCACCGCACCCCTTCCCCCTCCTGTGACCCCCCTCCACCACACCCTCTCCCCCTCCTGCGACCCCCCTCCCCCTTCTGCGACCACCCCCCTCCAGCGCACCCTCTCCCCCTCATGCGACCCCCCTCCCCCTCCTGCGACCACCCCCCTCCACCGCACCCCCTCCCCCTCCATTAAAGGATCCAAATTAAGCAGTCAAAAATAAAAATAAATCTATCAACACTTGGCAACAATTCAAAGCTAAGTTGGGTGATTGAAACTTAGTTGATATGTAATCAAGTAAGAGTCATTTTTCAACGTGTAAAACCTAATTTTCTTGTGTGATGGCCCCATTTGGCAGATCATCCTCAATTTTAATTTCTTCAGTAAACAGAGATATTATGTTTAATTTGCCTGTAGATGGCCGGTATGTGTTTTTCTTGATGGCACTGGCTAGTTGGGTTCTATCTTCTATGTATATCTATTAACCGTGTGACATATATATAAACTCTTATCAGCTTATTCCTTATTATCTTCCTTTCGCATTGTCTGCGTTGAGATGGCATGTATATATATATATATATATATATACAAACATAAGATTCTATTCTCACAAGATTATTTTTACGAAAGCTAATTATAAATTGGTGTTTCTATTTTATTATGTTGGATATGTCGGTTGAGATTGGCCTTATCACCCACATGAGAGCTCATAAGAGACTCCGGAGTACCGGGACAAACTTGGATGGTTTGCTCTATGCTGGTGATTTATTATGTTAAAGCCGATGAGTGAGAGAAATCGCAATCTTTTATAATTGATTATATTATATTTGAAAATTTGTCAACATAAGATGGTAGAGAAATGTCACCGGCATCCAATCCCAATTGGTTCACCCCTCTTGGAATTATGAAACGTTTGACGTTTCAACTCCAAAACAAACATCTTGTTATTAATAAAAGCCGAGAACTGGCTTTAACGCTCTAAGCAAAACATAGATATGGTTAATTTTAGCGTTTGTTATTAATAAAAACATGACGCCAATGCAAACTTAAGCAGAAGAACATTGATGCTAACCTTGTTAACAATTGATTAGATTCCCTTACCAGGGTCGCTTTATTTTCAGAATAGCGGAGGTGGATATCGCATCTGATGAAAGAGTGAAATCCCATTCCATCCTATCATACGTTTTTGCCATGTCTAACTTGAAAATGACATTATGACCATGGACCTTCCTATAAATATCCCTGACCAATTGTCTAGAAAGAGATATGTTATCCAGAATGAAATGTCCTTTGACAAAAGCTCTTTGCTCTTGGGATATAATGGCAGGCAGCAAAGGAGCCATGTGCTCACATATAAGGCAAATGTTAATGTAATAAACAAAGTTGCACAGCCTCCCCTCTCTGCTTTGTGTAAAACGAAAAAGAAAGAGAGAAGAGAAAGAGAGAAAGAAGAAAAAAAGAGGGAATCATAGCGGCATATCTCCAGGTCATGGGACCCTCTAGGCTGCCCCTTCCCTAGGTCGGCAGACCCGAACTCATTTAAATGAGATCATTCACCTCAAAAAAAAGGGACCCTCTGGGCTGCCCTCGCACTAAACAAACGAAACAACTAGATAAATAGATGAATAAAATTATTATTTAAAATTTAGTGTGTCCACAACAACAGTCGACTTATAGCAATAGGTAAATACTCTAAAAATTATGCTTTCCCTTCCAAACTTTGTGGATGTTAATTGCATATAAATGTGTTTTTAGATGGATATGCACAGAAATTTGATGTTGACATGACTCAAAAATGTGGATTGTTTAGCTTTGATGTTCTTCATGTGAGTATTTTTTTAAATTAGATATTATTTAGATGGATGTATGCAGAATGTTAAGTGCGATGTTATTTAATTTTATGTTATATAAACACATGGGGTATTCCATGTGAGCTGAGGTGCGTGGGTGCGACCTAACATTACACGCACCTCAGGAGAGCGTGTTAAACCCGTGTCAATGAACCTTCCCGTTCAAGACTTTGGGATTGATGTGTATGTTCTCATTTTTTTTATGAGAATGTATATATCTACCTCAAAGTCTTGAATTGTCCCGTTTGGACAGTCTGTGAATGTTTGATCGCACTTAGGCAGTCATTTACTATATGTGTTTGTATGGTTTGCTGAAAATGTCGGTTGCATCTCCTCACTCTTCTTCGATATACCTTTATTGATTTTGAGTGTTTTCTTAACCACTTACTTATAAGTGTTTAAGAAAACTTTAAAATCAATAAATATTTTTGGTATATCGGAGAAGTGTGGGGAGATGCTGCCGAAATTTTCAGTAAATTATGCAACACATATAGTAATTGATTGTGCGATCAAACCTTCATGGATGGGTTAAAAAGTGATAATCTAAATAATAGTCCTCATCCAACTACAAATGGTCTGCGACCAATGATGTGAGGAATGGGTCAGGTTTATTTTCAAGAGTAATGATTTAAACGTTACTTGTGTATTACCATTTATTGGGTGCAGGCGAAATGTTGACAGATCGTTCATGGATGTATCGTAGAATAGTTGACCGGGTGGTGTCGGATGATTTTAAGCATGGAGTTGAGAGTTTCATTCAGTTTGCATTGGGGAATCCAAACGCATCAATAGACCGCGACGGTCACATTCGTTGCCCTTGTTCAAGTTGTAGAAACTTGAGGTGGCGTTCACCATGGGATGTGCAACATCATTTGTACAAGAAAGGGTTTGTGGATGGTTATACGAATTGGACGTGTCATGGTGAGCAATTCTTGAGGTATGAGCCTGACAATATTGCAGGCACAAGTGGGTACGTGGATATGGTTGTAGATGCTGCTGGTCCTAGTTTTAATGTTCATGAGGAAGTGCCGAATAAGACAGCCAGAAGATTTTATGAACTACTTAGGGATGCTGATGAGCCACTGTGGGATGGTTGTGAAAAGCACACTCGATTGTCTGCAGTGTCACAGTTGTTGAACTTGAAATCTGAATTTCACATCAGTGAGACTTTTTTTGACCGTCTCCTCCTCTTGATCAAGAGTATGTTGCCTCGATACGAGAAGTTGCCAGAAACTTATTATCGTGCAAAAAGGATGGTCAATGAGCTAGGACTTGGATATTTGAAAATAGATGCATGCCCGAATCATTGTATGTTATATTACAAAGATGATGCAGATAAGATATCATGTTCTATTTGCGGCCATGACAGATTCAAACCTAAGGGAGGTGTCAATTCAAAGCGAAAAGATGTACCTTACAAGGCATTGCGATACTTCCCTCTTGTGCCTAGGCTGCAGCATCTGTATATGTCCTCAAAGATAGCTGTACATATGACATGGCACAATGACAGAGTACGCCGTGCCGATGATATAATAAGTCATCCTACCGATGGTGAAGCTTGGACCCACTTCAATCGTACTCATCTTTCTTTCTCAAAAGAGCCATGTAATGTTAGGTTGGGTTTATGCACAGATGGTTTTAATACATTCGGTGGTTCAGTGGCATCTTACTCTTGTTGGCCAGTGTTCATGACACCGTACAACCTTCCGCCAGACATGTGCATGAAGCGAGAAAATCTATTTTAGTCTTTAGTAATTCCTAGTCCAAAAAGTCCCGAAAAAAATTTGGACATATATCTCAGGCCGTTGATTGATGAGCTCAAATTTTTATGGAGTGATGGAGTTGTTACTTATGATGCACGTAGGAAGCAAAATTTTATTATGAAAGCTGCACTGATGTGGACAATAAGTGACTTCCCTGCATATGGAATGCTATCTGGTTGGAGCACACATGGGAGGTTAGCATGTCCCTACTGTATGGAAGATACCAAGTCATTTGTATTGAAACATGGTGGAAAAGCATGCTGGTTTGATTGCCATCGGCGGTTGCTACCAAGTGACCATCCTTTTCGAAGGCAAAAAGACTCTTTTAAAAAAAATATTGTTGAAGTAGATGAAGCAGACTTGCAACGGGTGTCGGGTCGACATATGGTGACACGGGTCCAAAATTTACCAGATGTAGTACAATTATCTGGTAGCACACGACAACTGAATAGTTTTGGAAAGGATCACAACTGGAACAAGAAAAGTATTTTTTGGGAATTGCCTTATTGGTCAACTCTTCTTGTACGACACAATCTAGATGTCATGCATATCGAGAAGAATTTTTTTGATAATGTGTTCAACACGGTCATGAATGTTAAAGGCAAAACAAAGGACAACGCCAAAGCGCGCATGGATTTAAAGATGCTTTGTAAACGTCAAGAACTGGAACTAGGCAACATAAATGGAAGGGTTGTGCAGCCAAAAGCAGCTTACATGCTTAATAATACACAGATCAAGGAAGTGTGCCAATGGGTGAAACAATTGAGATTTCCAGATGGATATGCATCCAATATAGCCCATTGTGTGAATGTTAACGAGGGAAAAATATATGGTCTGAAAAGTCACGACTGTCATGTGTTCATGGAAAGGCTACTGCCCATTGTATTTCGTGATTTGTTGTCAAAGCCTATATGGGGAGCACTGACCGAGCTGAGTCAGTTTTTCAAGATTTTATGTGCATCAAAACTCAGACTTCGGGACGTACAAACTCTTGAAGAAAATGTGGTCAAAACTATTTGCAAGTTAGAGAAGATATTTCCTCCGGCATTCTTTGATTCGATGGAGCACCTGGTCGTCCATCTGCCATATGAGGCTATTGTCGGAGGGCCAGAACAATACCGATGGATGTATCCATTTGAGAGGTATGCGAGAATTTTCATGAAGACATTCATGTTGTCCATGGTCGCTACATGTCATTGCCATCTGAATTGCTGTTGTAGGTGCATGCATGAATTGAAAATGAAAGTTCGCAATAAGGCAAAGGTGGAAGGTTCGATTGCTGAGGCATATGTTATTGAAGAAATTTCGAACTTCTGTTCCATGTACTTTGAGCCAGATATTCAAACTCATCATACTCGACCTGCACGTAATGATGATGGGGGAGTTGATGATTTGTCAGATCGACATTCCATATTTAAGCATCCTGGACGTGCATTCGGATGTTGCTCGACCAGCACGCTCGAAGATAGAGAGTTGTACGCTGCTGAGATATATATTCTTCTGAATTGTACTGAGATTGAACCTTATGTTGAGTAGGTTCTTAACCCACATTTCCAGCAATGCCATGACTTGTTCATCCTTCTTCTGTAGTTCAATTAAAGTAGTAGTGCATTTATATTGCAGACAATTTGATTCAGAATTAGCACAAAAATGTCCAAATATCCTGGACGTAGAGATTGAAAAAGAACGCGAGAAGTTTTTTGCCAAATGGTTGAGATATCAAGTTAGTGTCGATCGTTCAATATATATGATTGCATTTACTAATGTTGACGTAATTGTTCAAAAATATTTAACTACTCTACTTGACATATAGGTTGAACAAGGTCTCATTAGTGATCAGAGAGTACAAGAGATAAGTTATGGCCCCTCCAACGTTGCACGTGCCTATCCAGGATATATTGTGAATGGATACAGATTTCATACGAGGGATTATGGACGAAGTAAGTCTACGATGAACAGCGGCGTATCTGTTAAGGGAAGTGTATACAATGAAGTGGAATTAGACTACTATGGTATTCTTGAGGAAGTCATAGAACTTCAGTATTTGGGACGAGAGAATCATGTATACTTATTTAAGTGTCATTGGTTTGATCCCAATTCAGTTCGACATGACACGTCTACTGGGATTGTCGATATCAAACATAGGTACAAACTTAATACCTATGAACCGTTCATTTTAGCCGCACAAGCCCACCAAGTGTATTATTCAAGGTATCCATCGTCCAAGAATAAAGATTGGTGGGCAGTTTGCAGGGTTAAAGCAAAATATTTTCCCACTTATGAGTTAAATATGAGTCAAAATGTCTCAGAGCTTGGCAACGTCGAATATTTTCAATCAGATGAAGTTGGCATTATCGGCTCCACACATGTTAATCTGGATAAATCTAATGAGCCACTGTCATTACGTAAGGAAGATGAAGTGGAAGAAATCGATCCGACGGAGTTAAATGTTCATGATAGAGGGGAGGAGGAGTTAGATGAAGAGGAAGAGTTCCAATCTGATGAGACTACGATGGATGATGAAGATGATGATGATGAGCTAGATATATCAACATGAGGGAGGCATGTTTTGATAATTTAGTAAGCTGATTTTAACTTTTTAAGCATAATTTTAAATAACATTTGTCTAGCCTTATATAATTATGGATTAATATGTATTAATTGTTTTGTTATTAATAAGGAAATGGTGCGAGGAGGTTGTACTAGGAGTGGGAGGAGACAAGGCAGTGAGAGGGGCGCTACTCCCTCCTCGTTAGCATCTTCTTCAGACACATGTATATTTGATCAATAAGTTAGCTATATGAATATTTTAATTGTTTACTAACTTAAAAGAATTTTTTTATAGGTCCAAGTGTCGGCTCATCACCACATGTACAGACGCCACCACCACTTCCCGCTAGTGCCCTCCCACCAGCTCCCGCTACAGGTATATCTATTTTAATTTTCAGTAACATGTTGCATTTCCTTATGAAAATTAATATTTTCCCACCTATGTATTTCTTTGAATTTCTAGCAAAATATTCATTTATCTAATGTGAATTAATTCTTACAGGTCCTAGTGCCCTCCCACCACCTGTCCCGACGCCACCCCCACCAGCTGTCGCTACAGGTATATCTATTTTAATTTTCAGTAACGTGCTGCATTTACTTATAGAAATTAATGCTTTCCCACCTATGTATTTTTTTGAATTTCTAGCAAAATATTCATTTATCTAATGTGAATTAATTCTTACAGGTCCTAGTGCCCTCCCACCACCTGTCCCGACGCCACCCCCATCAGCTGTCACTACAGGTATATCTATTTTAATTTTCAGTAACGTGTTGCATTTACTTATGGAAATTAATGCTTTCCCACCTATGTATTTCTTTGAATTTCCAGCAAAATATTCATTTATCTAATGTGAATTAATTCTTACAGGTCCTAGTGCCCTCCCACCACCTGTCCCGACGCCACCCCCACCAGCTGTCGCTACAGGTATATCTATTTTAATTTTCAGTAACGTGCTGCATTTACTTATGAAAATTAATACTTTCCCACCTATGTATTTCTTTGAATTTCTAGCAAAATATTTATTTATCTAATGTGAATTAATTCTTACAGGTCCTAGTGCCCTCCCACCAGCTCCCGCTACAGGTATATCTATTTTAATTTTCATTAACGTGCTGCATTTACTTATGGAAATTAATATTTTCCCACCTATGTATTTCTTTGAATTTCCAGCAATATATTCATTTATCTAATGTGAATTAATTCTTACAGGTCCTAGTGCCCTCCCACCAGCTCCCGCTACAGGTATATCTATTTTAATTTTCAGTAACGTGCTGCATTTACTTATGGAAATTAATGCTTTCCCACCTATGTATTTCTTTCAATTTCTAGCAAAATATTCATTTATCTAATGTGAATTAATTCTTACAGGTCCTAGTGCCCTCCCACCAGCTCCCGCTACAGGTATATCTATTTTAATTTTCAGTAACGTGCTGCATTTACTTATGAAATTAATGATTTCCCACCAAAATATTCATTTATCTAATGTGAATTAATTCTTACAGGTCCTAGTGCCTTCCCACCACCTTTCGCTACAGGTATATCTATTTTAATTTTCAGTAACATGTTGCATTTACTTATGAAAATTGGTTCTTACAACCCTCCCACCACCTCTGACTTCTACAGGGCCCCCCCCACCACTCAGCAGCCAGTTGACAATGCCAGTAGTCATCACGAGGGAGGGACTGTCCATGATGGACGTCACCCCTGCTGGATCTACGGGTATATTTATAAGGCTAGTTTACATTCATTAATTATTAGTGGTAAGTTTCTAATATGAATACTTTGACATTTGCAATTGCAGGAAAAAATTAGAACCTTGCACCGCTGTCCATCATGCTATTAGCCTAGTAATGGCACATGTGCCCGGGCCACATTTGTCTTACAAAGAATTTCCGATGGGCGTCTGCGATTCATTGTTCGACATGTTCTTAGTAAGTAACTATGTCATTTAATTCAAGTCTTTTCCAAACTCATTTCACAACAGTCTATTAATTGTGAAGCTTAATTCATTTACAGCGGACTTATTGATTCACTGGTGGACATGATGCGGCACGATGTCGTTCTGGCTGGGAGTCCACTGTGAAGACAATTTATCGAAAGAGAGTATATGCGGCTCAGAAGAAGGCGCAAAAAATTACTGGTGGGAGTAAAGACCGACAGCTGTGGAAGGAGCACCGTCCTCTATGGATGAGGAAGGAGGATTGGGAGATACTATGTGACAAATTTGCCCACCCCAAGTGGATAGAAAAGTCCCAAAAAGCCAAATCAAATAGGGCGTCACAGCCGGAGGAAAATTTGCATACATGTGGGTCCGTCTCTTTTGCGACTCATAAAAATAAAATGGTAAGTAATGTTTCAAATCTTCTTACATTTTATTAACATATATGACAATTTTTTACAATGAACTATATAACAGGCTGTGGAGCTTAATCGAGCTCCGACGTTCCTCGAGGTGTTCGATAGAACACACAAAAAGAAGGCGACAGGTCAATTTATGAGTACGAAAGCTCGTTCAGTCGTGGTAAGTTTATCTTCGTGTGCAACTTCTACCGTTCATTTAATTCAGATTGAATCATATGAAATTGACTTATTATTTTATTTTATTTGTAGGAAACATATAGCAGAGCTGTGACAGAGAAGTACGGGGAGGGAGAGAGGGAGCAGCCAGACTTGGATCCGGTAGAATGGGTGGCCGCAGCTGGTGTACCGAAGAAGGGCCGAATATATGGTTTTGGGGACAGCATGGACTCTAGCGCGGTGATATCATCGTGTGCGAGTTCGAACTATGCCCAAACCAGTACTTCTGCCTTCAGTATACCTCATTTTGCCCCCAGTACTTCTGGTAGCGACGTCAGAGACATCATCCGATCCGAGATGTCTAGCCAGATTTCTGATTTGCAGCTGCAGATGCAGCGGTAGTTCCGAGAGGAGATGTCTACCCAGTAGTCTACCATGCTACAGGCACTCACTACCTTGCTCTCCCAAGCGGGAATTCTCCCTCATGCATCCACCACCACGGCATAAGCGGCACAGGTGATTCTTTTCCATGGGTCTTTTCTATGGGTTCAGTTTATATGAGTTTTGTAAATGCACTTGGTTTCAAATCAAAGCAGCCGGGGTCCGGGGGTCCAGAATGTGAAATACTGATCCGATCGGCATTCCGATCATTCCAACACAACCTGGGAGGTAGGCGTGACTTGTCAGAGCTGACGGATTCCAAATCGGACATCCGGTTCGAGCCCCACGCTCAAAAGTGCATTTTGTAAATGCACTTGGTTTCAAATCAAAGCAGCCGGGGTCCGGGGGTCCAGAATGTGAAATACTGATCCGATCGGCATTCCGATCGTTCCAACACGACATGGGAGGTAGGCGTGACTTGTCAGAGCTGACGGATTCCAAATCGGACATCCGGTTCGAGCCCCACGCTCAAAAGTACATTTTGTAAATGCACTTGGTTTCAAATCAAAGCAGCCGGGGTCCGGGGGTCCAGAATGTGAAATACTGATCCGACCGGCATTTCGATCATTCCAACACGACCTGGGAGGTAGGCGTGACTTATCAGAGCTGACGGATTCCAAATCGGACATCCGGTTTGAGCCCCAAGCTCAAAAGTGCATTTTTTAAATGCACTTGGTTTCAAATCAAAGCAGCCGGGGTCCAGGAGTCCAGAATGTGAAATACTGATCTGACCGGCATTCCGATCATTCCAACACGACCTAGGAGGTAGGCGTGACTTGTCAGAGCTGACGGATTCCAAATCGGACATCCGGTTCGAGCCCCACGCTCAAAAGTGCATTTTTTAAATGCACTTGGTTTCAAATCAAAGCAGCCGGGGTCCGGGGGTCCAGAATGTGAAATACTGATCCGACCGACATTCCAATCATTCCAACATGATCTGGGAGATAGGCGTGACTTGTCAGAGCTGACGGATTCCAAATCGAACATCCGGTTCGAGCCCCACGCTCAAAAGTGCATTTTTTAAATGCACTTGATTTCAAATCAAAGCAGCCGAGGTCCGGGGGTCCAGAATGTGAAATACTGATCCGACCGGCATTTCGATCTTTCCAACATGACCTGGGAGGTAGGCGTGACTTGTCAGAGCTGACGGATTCCAAATCGGACATTCGGTTCGAGCCCCACGCTCAAAAGTGTATTTTTTAAATGCACTTGGTTTCAAATCAAAGCAACGGGGGTCCGAGGGTCCAGAATGTGAAATACTGATCCGACCAGCATTCTGATCATTCCAACACGACCTGGGAGGTAGGCGTGACTTGTCAGAGCTGACGGATTCCAAATCGGACATCCGGTTCGAGCCCCACGCTCAAAAGTGCATTTTTAAATGCACTTGGTTTCAAATCAAAGCAGCCGGGGTCCGGGGGTCCAGAATGTGAAATACTGATCCGACTAGCATTCCGATCATTCCAACACTACCTGGGAGGTAGGCGTGACTTGTCAGAGCTGACGGATTCCAAATCGGACATCCGGTTCGAGCCCCACGCTCAAAAGTGCATTTTTTAAATGCACTTGGTTTCAAATCAAAGCAGCCGGGGTCCGGGGGTCCAGAATGTGAAATACTGATCCGACCGGCATTTCGATCATTCCAACACGACCTGGGAGGTAGGCGTGACTTGTCAGAGCTGACGAATTCTAAATCGGACATCCGATTCGAGCCCCATGCTCAAAAGTGCATTTTGTAAATGCACTTGGTTTCAAATCAAAGTAGCCGGGGTCCGGGGGTCCAGAATGTGAAATACTAATCCAACTGACATTTTGATCATTCCAACATGACCTGGGAGGTAGGCGTGACTTGTCAGAGCTGACGGATTCCAAATCGGACATCCGGTTCGAGCCCCACGGTCAAAAGTGCATTTTTTAAATGCACTTGGTTTCAAATCAAAGCAGCCGGGGTCCGGGGGTCCAGAATGTGAAATACTGATCCGACTGGCATTCCGATCATTCCAACATGACCTGGGAGGTAGGCGTGACTTGTCAGAGCTGACAGATCCCAAATCGGACATCCTGTTCGAACCCCACGCTCAAAATTGTATTTTTTAAATGCACTTGGTTTCAAATCAAAGCAGCCGGGGTCCGGGGGTCTAGAATGTGAAATACTGATCTGACCGACATTCTGATCATTCCAACACGACCTGGGAGGTAGGCGTGACTTGTCAGAGCTGACGGATTCTAAATCGGACATTTGGTTCGAGCCCCACGCTCAAAAGTGCATTTTGTAAATGCACTTGGTTTCAAATCAAAGCAGCCGGGGTCCGGGAGTCCAGAATGTGAAATACTGATCCGACCGGCATTCCGATCATTCCAACACGACCTGGGAGGTAGGCGTGACTTGTCAGAGCTGACGGATTCCAAATCAGACATCCGGTTCGAGCCCCACGCTCAAAAGTGCATTTTGTAAATGCACTTGGTTTTAAATCAAAGCAGCCAGGGTCCGGGGACCAGAATGTGAAATACTGATCCGACCAGCATTCCAATCATTCCAACATGACCTGGGAGGTAGGCGTGACTTGTCAGAGCTGACGGATTCCAAATCAGACATCCGGTTCGAGCCCCACGCTCAAAAGTGCATTTTTTAAATGCACTTGGTTTCAAATCAAAGCAGCCGGGGTCCGGGGGTCCAGAATGTGAAATACTGATCCGACCGGCATTCTGATCATTCCAACATAACCTGGGAGGTAGGCGTGACTTGTCAGAGCTGACGGATTCCAAATCGGACATCCGGTTCGAGCCCCACGCTCAAAAGTGCATTTTGTAAATGCACTTGGTTTCAAATCAAAGCAGCCGGGGTCCGGGGGTCCAGAATGTGAAATACTGATCCGACCGGCATTCCGATCATTCCAACACGACCTGGGAGATAGACGTGACTTGTCAGAGCTGACGGATTCCAAATCGGACATCCGGTTCGAGCCCCACGCTCAAAAGTGCATTTTGTAAATGCACTTGGTTTCAAATCAAAGCAGCCGGGGTCCGGCGGTCCAGAATGTGAAATACTGATCCGACTGGCATTCCGATCATTCAAACACGACCTGGGAGGTAGGTGTGACTTGTCAGAGCTGACGGATTCCAAATCGGACATCCGGTTCGAGCCCCACGCTCAAAAGTGCATTTTTTAAATGCACTTGGTTTCAAATCAAAGCAGCCGGGGTCCGGGGGTCCAGATTGTGAAATACTGATCTAGCCGGTATTCTGATCATTCCAACACAACCTGGGAGGTAGGCGTAACTTGTCAGAGCTGACGGATTCCAAATCGGACATCCGGTTCGAGCCCCACGCTCAAAAGTGCATTTTTTAAATGCACTTGGTTTCAAATCAAAGCAGCCGGGGTCCGGGGGTCCAGAATGTGAAATACTGATCCAAACGGCATTCCGATCGTTCCAACACGACCTGGGAGGTAGGCGTGACTTGTCAGAGCTGACGAATTCCGAATCGGACATCCGGTTCGAGCCCCACGCTCAAATAACTCAATTCAAAACTATGTTAGTTTTCAAGTTTTAGTTTAGAATAATTCAAAGAAGTAGGTTCTACAATTGATATCTTTACAGTCTTTGATATTATATTTGATTGAAATTCATGTAATCTAATAAAATATTTAATTTATCTTTATACTAATCTTTTTATCTATGTATATATTTTTTAATATAGGAGGATCCTTCTGCGAGCGGTACCAGAGGGGATGAGTTGGGCGGTGGGGATGAAGATATGGACGATATGGAGGACATTTGTTGATTCCGTCACCAAATTTGTTTTATGTAACGTTGATGAGTTTATTCTGATATTTGATGTAATTTTAATTAAGTTTGATTTCTGATTTTTGTTCGTATGTATTTTTATTTTCGATGATTTTGTAAACAGGTTTTTAATAAAAATTTGAAATTTTTTTAAAAAAGAAGAAAATAAATTCCGGACAGATTTTGAGATGGATCGGTCTTAAACGTTAGACGGATTTAGGGACGAAAATGATAACCATGCGAAATTGGCGACGGAAATATCGACGGAAATTACGCCGTCTCCAATTTATGTTGGAAGGTTTCAGACCGATAGGGAG
Organism: Amorphophallus konjac; assembly: GCA_022559845.1. NCBI lineage: Eukaryota > Viridiplantae > Streptophyta > Magnoliopsida > Alismatales > Araceae > Amorphophallus > Amorphophallus konjac. The sequence continues at coordinate 221,224,250 of CM040125.1, read as the reverse complement.
ACGGAATTTAGTCCGTCTCTATTACAGTGTATACGTTGCGACGGAAATAATGACGAGAACTATTTTGCGTCGCAATTTATAGATGGATATTGAGACGGATTTATGCCGTCACAATACTTAGACGGATTTGGAGACGGAAGTATCCGTCCGAATTTGTCTCGTTAATGACGAAATTGGCGACGAATTATTTTTCTGTCGCTACTTTGGGACGGATATTAGGACGGAATAAAATTCGTCGGTCATTTGTGACCCTTTTTTTTAGACGGCCATATTATGTCCGAATTCCGTCGCCAGTCCGTCGCAAAAACGTTTAGCGACAGATTTTGCGATGAATTTGGGACGGAATATTGCCGTCGCTAAAAGCGCTTTTTCTTGTAGTGTCATAAGCAAAAGATACTGGAGTGATAATTATGTGGCATTGCTAGTACATTCTCGTTACATTCTTGTTCATGAAAGGCCAATAACATGTTCTTGTTACACTCTTACTAGTTCATACTTGCTCTCATTGTATCTTAAACGATCATCTTTGTTACTTTGGGTATTCGCATGATTGATCACATTCGCATGATTTTACCTTATTTCTTTAGAGCTAAAATATTAATTACTTTAATGATGCCTTCATGTTGATGCGAAGATACCTACTGGGCAAGTGTGCTCATTACCTATTTCCATTCTTTTCAGGAGATGAAAGTGATTTGAATTCGGATTCGGGTTATACAAGTAGCAGGTCCGAGAGCGAATGAAAGTGTTGTCAAGATGAGAGTGAAGACTAAGGAAAGTCTATATTGTTTAGATTGAGTCTATGTAATTTTCTTATTTCTTGAGTCCGATAGATTGAAAGAAGTTGAAAGTTATTGTATTTGAATATTGATTATCAATGAAATAAGTTGAGGTTTGATGAAAATATCGTCCAATTGCATTTGTGTGTGTGATTGTCTTACGCTCTGATTATTCTTGCTTGCAAGAGGCTTACCATACCGGCTGTTCATGTTTCTCGAGCGAGTCTTCTGCTATCATAAAGGCTCGGGGCGTGACACGGAAAGAGGAGAGAGAACGGAGGGGGAGAGAGTGAACGACGTGAGAAGAGAGATGAGAGAGGATGAGAGAAATAAAAAGGAAAAAGAAAATAGAAAATTAGCAATTTTCCTAAAATCTATTTTCTACACGAACATATGTAAATTCAAAAAAATACGAAAAAATAGTCTTCACGATCCTCGGAACGAGCACAACGCACCTGTAGCATCCTTGAGTCGCAAAACTCAACGGTCAACTCTCCACAGGGTTTCACAAGTTATACCAGGGAAAAATCTGTGTGGATCGTAAAACACGTATCAGGACCCACGAAAGCGATCCGAAAGCTCTCCAATTTTGATCTGAAGAATCCAAGATATTATAAGATAGATATGTGGGACATATCTCTGATGGTGGGGACAAGGCACACTATAATGAGGATGATGATCCTAAGACCTATGAGGAGACAATAAGTGGTATTGACTCCTGGAGATGGCAAGAGGCCGTGAAATCAGAGATAGACTCTATGTACTCTAACCAAGTTTGGCACTTGGTAGATCCACCTGAGAGTATAGTACCCATCGGATGCAAGTGGATCTTTAAAAGAAATGTTGGAGCAGATGGAATGGTTGGTACCTATAAGGCAAGGTTGGTTGCGAAGGGATATCGTCAAAGACAAGGAGTTGACTATGACGAGACCTTCTCACCAGTTGCCATGACTAAGTCCATCAGGATTTTACTTGCTATCGCTGCGTACCATGATTATGAGATATGGTAGATGGATGTGAAGACTGCTTTCCTCAATGGACACCTTGAGAAAGAGGTGTATATGATACAGCCTGAGAGATTTATATCCAAGGAGCACCCAGATAAGGTATGTAGGTTGCTGAGATCCATTTATAGATTGAAGCAAGCATCCCGCAGTTGGAATTTAAGATTTGATGAAGCCGTCAAGTCTTATTACTTCGTTAAGAACGAAGATGCGCCGTGTGTGTATAAGAAAATGTGTGGCAGTGCAATCACCTTTTTGGTGCTATATGTCGATGACATACTACTTATTGGGAATGATGTAGGTATGTTGTCATCAGTTAAAGCCTAGTTGTCGAAGCACTTCTCCCTGAAGGATTTGGGAGAAACATCCTATGCATTGGGGATCAGGATCTATAGAGATAGATCAAATAGGATGTAATACCCTCAAATATAGCTAAGTTGTACTCTATATCATCGAGGCACCTTTTCAAGTATCGGCTCAGTTCTTGGAAAGAACTCCGAAGTTAAGCGTGCTTAATGGAGAGTAGTACTGGGATGGGTGACCTGCCTGGGAAGTCCCTCATTCTGGAGCCGATCACCCTTAAAAAGGGATAAAATCGTGAGGCCGGTAGGCCAAAGCGGATAATACCTTGACGGTATAGAGTACGTGGCGTGACATAAATGGTATTTGGGTAATCATCGATCGACTAACCAAGTCGGCGCATTTCTTGCCAATTAAAAGTCGATGGTCGGTTGATGTTTTAGCCACATTATACATTAAGGAGATCGTGAGATTGCATGGAGTCCCATCATCGATCGTGTCTGATCGAGACCCTCGCTTCACTTCTTATTTCTGGAAGGGTCTACAACACTCCTTGGGGACGAAGCTCAACTTCAGTACTGCTTTCCATCCCCAGACCGATGGTCAGACCGAGAGAACAAACCAAATAGTTGAAGACATGCTACGGGTTTGCATTATTGATTTTGACAGAGGTTGGCATGATCATTTGCCTCTAGCCGAGTTTGCATACAACAATAGTTATCAAGCTAGTATATAGATGGCTCCTTTTGAAGCCTTGTACGGCAGGAGTTGCCGATCTTCTATATGCTGGGATGAAGTTGGCGAGAGACAACTACTAGGGCCTGATATGGTAAGAAATACAACAGAAAAGGTCGAACTTATCCGAGAAAGACTCAAAGTGGCACAATCCAGACAGAAATCTTATGCAGATAATAGAAGAAGGGAATTAGAGTTCCAAGTTGGAGACCATGTTTACCTCAAGGTCTCATCTGGTCGAGGAATAAGAAGGTTCGGAGTTAAAGGCAAACTCACACCGAGATTCATTGGTCCATTCGAAATATTGGAAAGAGTTGGCGAGGTAGCCTATCGTCTTGCTTTGCCTCCATAACTGTCGGAAGTGCACAATGTGTTCCACATTTCCATGCTGAAGAAATATGTGCACGACCCTTTCCACGTCATTGATCATAGTAACTTAGTGATTCAAAAGGATCTCACTTATGAACAAAAGCCAATGAAGATTCTTGATCGAGAGGTCCGAGTCTTAAGAAACAAGACCATTCCCATGGTTAAAGTGCAGTGGAATAAATGCCAGGAACAAGAAGCAACATGGGAAACTGAGGAATCAATGCAAAGGAGATATCCAGAATTATTCTAAAACTGTAAGTACTCTATACCCTCCATGTTTCCATTCATGCAATTAAATTTGGGGACCAAATTCTTTTAAGTGGGGGAGGGTGTAGCAGCCCTGAAAATTTTAAAAGAATAAGATAGATTTTTAAATAAATAAAATCTATTTTTCGGGAATTAAATAAGATAAAAACAGAAAACAACCCAAAATGATAATAGGCTTGGCGTTTAAAGGATATAAATGGGCCAAATTAAAATAACGCCTTTCATTAAGGCGCTAAATTATATCCGGAAGTAAAAGCGCCCTTCACCTGGGCGCTATTTGTAATGGTAACGCCCGTATATATAGGCGCTAATTCGTACGAAGAAAATTAGAAAACGTAAAAGACGACCTTTGTTAAGGCATTAATTAATAAAAACACGCCCTCTAAGAGGGCGCGACTTAATGAACAACGCCCTCGTCTCAGATGTCTTTTCCTGAGAGTTAAATAAGGAAAACGAGCATGCTCGGTCGATGCATGGCTAGGGTCAGACCCCAGATAAATAATAAGGAATAAACCCACACATATATGTATATATATAATACATATTCCAATATATATATACATATTACAATACATATATTAAATCCACTTATATATATATTATATATATGTATATGTGTACATCTATATAAACAATGTATATATATAATGTGTAAATAGATTGCACCCTTTCGAACCTCCCAGCCAACCCACGTGTGTGCTTAGTGGGCTCTTACCTTCACAAAAGCCCACATGGCCATTCGAGCAAGCCAGAGAAGAGGTTAACCTTAGGTTTTAAAAACCAAAATAAGGAGGCGGCTGTTGATTGGGAAAGAAGTGCATGAAGGAAAGGTATAAAAATTGGGAATAATCACTACGTAAGGAAACCCAATCCTTTTTTGACTCTAACCCCCCGTGAGAACACCCCATCTCTATAAATCTCATCTCTCACGAAAGGCAAAAAGGCTTCTTTACTGCTACTATCGAAGGGGGTCCTTTTTGCTGTTGCTACGAGGTCATCTTCCTCCTACTGCATTAAAGACCCAAACCTTCATCCGTTCAGTTAAAGGTTTGGGTCTTTAATGCAGTAGGAGGAAGATGACCTCGTAGCAACAGCAAAAAGGACCCCCTTCGATAGTAGCAGTAAAGAAGCCTTTTTGCCTTTCGTGAGAGATGAGATTTATAGAGATGGGGTGTTCTCACGGGGGGTTAGAGTCAAAAAAGGATTGGGTTTCCTTACGTAGTGATTATTCCCAATTTTTATACCTTTCCCTTCATGCACTTCTTTCCCAATCAACAGCCGCCTCCTTATTTTGGTTTTTAAAACCTAAGGTTAACCTCTTCTCTGGCTTGCTCGAATGGCCATGTGGGCTTTTGTGAAGGTAAGAGCCCACTAAGCACACACGTGGGTTGGCTGGGAGGTTCGAAAGGGTGCAATCTATTTACACATTATATATATACATTGTTTATATAGATGTACACATATACATATATATAATATATATAAGTGGATTTAATATATGTATTGTAATATGTATATATATATTGGAATATGTATTATATATATACATATATGTGTGGGTTTATTCCTTATTATTTATCTGGGGTCTGACCCTAGCCATGCATCGACCGAGCATGCTCGTTTTCCTTATTTAACTCTCAGGAAAAGACGTCTGAGACGAGGGCGTTGTTCATTAAGTCGCGCCCTCTTAGAGGGCGTGTTTTTATTAATTAATGCCTTAACAAAGGTCGTCTTTTACGTTTTCTAATTTTCTTCGTACGAATTAGCGCCTATATATACGGGCGTTACCATTATAAATAGCGCCCAGGTGAAGGGCGCTTTTACTTCCGGATATAATTTAGCGCCTTAATGAAAGGCGTTATTTTAATTTGGCCCATTTATATCCTTTAAACGCCAAGCCTATTATCATTTTGGGTTGTTTTCTATTTTTATCTTATTTAATTCCCGACAAATAGATTTTATTTATTTAAAAATCTATCTTATTCTTTTAAAATTTTCAGGGGTGCTACACCATTGTAATACCCTCAAATATAGTTAAGTTGTACTCTATATCATCGAGGTGCCTTTTCAAGTATCGGCTCAGTTCTTGGAAAGAACTCCGAAGTTAAGCGTGCTTAATGGGGAGTAGTACGAGGATAGCTGACCTGCCCGGGAAGTCCCTCATTATGGAGCCAATCACTATTAAAAAGGGATAAAACCGTGAGGCCGGTAGGCCAAAGCGGACAATACCTCGACGGTATAGAGTACGGGGCGTGACATAGGATGCTAGGCATGTCCCAATCAATGTACACAGATTCCATTGTCAAAAGGTTTGGTCTGGAAAACTCCAAGAGAGGTCTCATACTGATGATACATGGAGTTTATCTCTCTAAGGAAATGTCCCCTAAGACTCCTAAAGAGAGGGGGCGCATGAGAAGGGTACCTTATGCTTCTTCCATAGGGTCCATCATGTATGTCATGTTATGTTCAAGGCCTAATGTTGCATATGCTCTAAGTGTTACGAGCAGGTTTCAGGCAGATCCAGGTGAGCAACACTGGATAGCCGTGAAGTGTATCCTTAAGTACTTGCGAAGGACTAATGATATGTTTCTAGTTTATAGAGGAGAGGACTTAAAACTTCGAGGTTATACTGACTCGAGTTTTTAGTCCGATAAAGATGACAGCAAGTCAACTTCGGGGTATGTGTTTACCCTGAATGGTGGGGCAGTGAGTTGGAAAAGTTCCAAACAAGATACCACTTCTGATTCTACGACCGAAGCTGAGTACATTGCTACTACTGAGGTGGCCAAAGAAGCAGTTTGGATGAAGAAGTTCATCGAAGAGCTTGGAGTTGTCCCGAGCATCTCTGATCCAGTCCCCTTATTATGTGATAATAATGGGGTCATTGCACAAGCAAAGGAGCCGAGGTCTCATCAGAAATCGAAGCATATTCTGCGACATTACCACCTGATCAGAGAAATAATAGCTAGAGGAGATGTTGTAATTGATAGAGTGTCTTCCAATGATAACATTGTAGATCCACTAACTAAGCCATTGACTCAAAGTGTTTTTGAGCGTCACCTAGGGCTGATGGGGATCAAGCATGTGGGTGATTGGCTTTAGTGCAAGTGGGAGATTGATAGAAATGTATGCCCAACATGCCAATCACATGAGATGTGATGGTGACATTTCTTGTAATATCTTATTCATATTTATATTAATTGCATTTATTCGTTACATTTAATTTTTGTTAATGATTCGAATGTGATGAAGTCCCTGAACCTGTGCGATGATGACTGGATCATAATGAGATTATGATAATGAGATCAGTCATACAGATGCACATGTTCTAAATGTTCCCAATCATAGGATCTTCAAGAAGGGACATTGAAGATCCGGATAGACTGACACACATGATACTTACTCATATGATGGGTGTGATTGTTCTCATAGTCATCAGTGTAGAGACACAAAAGTACGTGTGTGGGTGCTCATTATTGGAATGGGTTTAATGAACTGACCTGATCTAGAATCCCTGAATGGTAATCATACTGACGGTCAATCAGGGTATTCTATGTCTCAGTGGCACAGTTGGATCTTAGACCTGAGTCACTAAAGATGTCTTCTATAAGGGATGCTGAGTATTTGATTACTGACTTATGGACTTTTGTTAAGTGGTCTTGTATAGTTAGTTATTCGGACTCAGTGGAACTCGTGCGAAGGCAATTAATTTGACAACATGGGATCATTCACTCTTAGTATGACATATGAGAGAGAATGCCCTACGGATCTGTACTCGGGAAAACCCCTGGCCAGGGTATGGGAGTTCATTATGAAAAAGGAGTTTTCTAATGAATATGTTTGGAGTACAGGATTCAGTTGAGCTAGGACTCCATAGGGTTTGGCAGTTTGACCATACCCTAGTCTTGGTGGGGCATTGGATGAATGAGGATCTATAGCTATGTGGAATCTATAGATGGAAAGGCTCCAAAGTGGGTTGCTTATCCCCATTGTCATTTCGGATCACGAGACGTTGCTTAGTGCTTTTCAAGATCGGAAAGCCCGCTGATTCCATTAAGAGTTAATGGATAGAATTAATTAAGTTAAGAAGGAATTCTTTACTTAATGGGTTGGAAAACCAAACCGACTATTCGGCCTAGAGGGTCACACACAATAGAGTATTGGACGGACCGGGATGGGTGGACTTTATAGACTATTATTGGGTTTTTGTGAAAAACGCCAAAGGTCTATAAATATACGTCGAAGGGAGAAACCCTGGCCGCCCTCTCTCCTCTCTCTCTCTCCAAGGGGCACCCCCTCCTTCTCTCTCCTTCCTCCCCGGTGGATGGTGGTGTTGAGATCGGGTCGGCATGTGGAGATCATTGAGGAGATCCCATCTGCTTCCACTGCTCGTATGGATACGTCTAGAGGTCGGACGCTTGAACGTCTCACGACTCTGAGATCTTCCTCTCGTTCATCTTTGAGATTTTCGGAGATTCTCAACCCTGCAAAGTAAATGATCATTTTTCACATCGTGGGATTAACGATCTTGTTCGATTTTAAAAAACCGATAATGATATGTAATATAAGGTTTCGATTATTTCCGCTGTGCATTCTGGTCGAAACCTTACAGCTTCTATTGCGCACTCTGATCCACGTGCACAGCCATCCCAAACGACTCAGGATCCACCATCCCGACAATCCTCAACTCGACTGGTCAACTCCGAAAAATAGGGTGTGGAAAGCTCAATTACCTCGAACCCAGAGCACAGATTCTCTCTCTCGATCTGGCAATCCTCTGCAACTCCGTAGGCCCCGATCTATAACACATAGAGAATTACAACACCAGCTACGAGTCTTCACAAGCACCGCCCAACTGGCACACATACTTTCGAAATGGTGCCAACACACCCTTACGTATCAGGGGATGGGCAACATTTCTCACAGGCAACCACCTTGCCAAAATACTGAACACGTCTCGCACGGACTTCATGGCATAGAAGAGGAGGCCAACCAGTCCGAACCACGCAATGCAAGACGATGGGACTCGGCAAAGACACAATCCTCTCTGACCAAGGGGGAAACCAACATACCTCCGACCAAGCGGGAGATCTTCAAGCTTGACCTGATCTCGGACGTCATGCACACTGGGAACCGCACCTTCTAGCACCAAATAAAACCATTACCACCATCAGGTCAGCTACTCCGATAACACTTACCAAGTGTCCAGTCAGACCACAATCACAGCATCTCTCGATGCATCACCGCTAGAAGTCTGCGAACTGCAACTCGCCACGCCTCGAGCACTGGCTCTACAGATCACCAGCCACACTCTTTACCACAACGGTTGAGCTAGCCGCTGCCACACGCTCCTCACCTAAGCCTTCCTCCAATCCTGGAACCACTAAGACACCAAAATGCTTATCGAGGAGCGAAGAGATTCACAATAAGATGCCAGACTCGAAGGCTGCCACACCTCTAGCCACCGGACAACATTCTCTCGAATCTGTCCTTGCTAACACCAATCCATTCTTGGATTCCTAAAATATCCATCTCCCGAGCTACTGCCGCGCGGACCACCACGCCAAGAGCCACGACACGAACCATGATCGACACCTGCCAACACTCATCCTCAAATCTTGAATCTACCACGGAACCTTCACATCTCACCTGCTGCCTCACATGGTGCATCCAGGGTAGTGCACAATGGCCCCAAATTCCATAATATGGGCCACAAAACAAGTCACCGCCGCACAATCTCGGACCAAGTCCAGGGCGGACAAAGCCCATTCACACGCAGAAGCACAAGACTTGGAGCTCACTGGGACAACTATGACCAATCCTACCATAAAATCCGTGAAAATAATCGAGACTGGCACATCATGTCCGACGCCACAGAGCATGACGAGGAAATCAAGCTTGACAATCAGTAGCTCACCAAGAAGATCCTCCGCGCGACCCAAGCACAACTCTCGCTCAGGGCACCTGCTCTGCTGCCTCAAACCACAACCTGGACACCTCAGGGGCTGGATAAATCTCAAATTGGGGTGGCCAAAGCAACAACAACTCCCTCAGAGCATACTCATGGCCACCTTTCCACGAACAATCCTCACCAGCCACATGACCTCACCGCAGATCCTTCGAACGCAGCACCGCGAACTCGCACTTGCCGCCAAAACTCTGCCCACCGCAGCACCAATGGGGTAATCACCAATGGGGAAGAAAGCTCTCTATCTCATTCCCTAGGCCCCACGTCAGCACTCCGATGAAAATAGCAACTGCCTTCACAGCGCCAACTCAGCGCACTCGAGATCTCAAGCCAGAAACAAAAGCGGTAAATAAACATAAAACCCTATTCCAGCTGCCGACTGTACTGGACCTTATGGACTCTAATCACTACAATATCACAAATTCTCATGTACGTCCACAACCACTACCCTGATACCAAGTATAATGACCCAAGATACGGATATCGGGAGATACCCGATACCATTCGAATCCTGGCGAGTCGGAGGGCTCGGAAGGGCTAAAAGGTGTGTGTGGAGGTACATTGGAATAAGAAATAAAGTAGGAACATCTATATTTAACAGTTTATATGACAGAAAAGGAATTACATTTTCAATTTAATAATCTAACTATAGAGTCCAGTTCAAAAAGTACAGTCTACAGAGAAAAGGAAACGTACTCAACACCGAGTGAACACTCGACTCGGCGAGCTGGCAACTACGAACCACCACACTGCACCTTTAAACCTTGAGGAGGAACCACTACACCTGAAAGTAGGGAGTGAGCCTCATCTCATTGGCTCAGTAGGGGTCCCATAGAACCCCAACCATAAAACGACGACGATAACAACAGCATTAGAAAGAACAACAACAACAGCAGGAGTAGCGACGACAACAACGGCAGAAGGAACAGCCACAATCGAACAGAAAACCTGGTAGTCGATGGAACCACAGCTCTAAAACTACTCCTAATGGTACCAAAACCAAACCCCGATCTTATAGTCGGGGGACCACTGAATTCATGAGAAAAACCCTGGCTACGCTGCCAGAAGAAATGCCACAACACTTCTATCGTGGAGGCCCGCCCTCACCGACGAAGGCCCAACCCAAAACCATGCGGTCCTAGGGAAAGCAGTCACGACCATGCAGTCGTGAACCCTACACCGTCTACGGGTGAAACCTCGGTAACTCTACCGAAAACCCTATACCTCTACATGGGGAAAACACCCAAAAATTGCACGTAAAACCACTTCTTGTAGAAAGGAAATGAAAACTCGACTCACGAGAATCTCACGTCACGTGACGGGAGTGCCTGCCCACTAGAAGCAAGGCTGGATGCGTCCACTGATGTCTTAGTCCGCACCACAGGTGTCTCCCTACTCGCCCCACACAGAAACTAAGACACTGTATAGTAACCAGGAACACCGAACAAGGACGAACTGGGGTCGCACTCGTCAGCGCGGGTCTCTAGCCCCCAACCATGTGTGCATACACAGACTATGTGCTCTAAGTCAGGCCCTCTAGCCGATTTTCTCCCAAGCCCAGACTCAGGCTGCACAGACGAGGGGCCCTACGGTAACCAGCCAAAAAACTGTCTCTACCGGGGAAGCCACTCCACCACTCCCAGGTGGGTTAGCACACGCGAGTAAGAAGGCTACGACTAGTGGGAGTCACTACAAGTGGGCACAGAAGGTCACACACGGACCCATTGCGAGTAACACAGAGTACCAAGTGGCTCGGGGTCACCACACTCTGGATGGTCCACTAGACCTACTAAATCCAACGGTCCTTGAGTCAAGAGACTCGGGTCAAGACCATTGTACATGGACGACTCCATGTAGTCAATCTGCCCTAAGCCTAGGGTCAGAAACCACGAGGCAGGATAGCCCGGTACAGGTAAACCTCCTAAGGCCGGTAACAGGAACTAGTGAATGCCGGCCTACTAACTTGTGCGGGAAAGGACTTCAGCACACGGTAACCTCAGATGGGGGAGAACACTCTCTATAGACACAACTTCCCATAGGGATTGCCCATGATGACTTACACAGAAAACCCGGATTATGAAGAGTCACGCGGGTATCTCTTCCGCGAAGCCGTATCGCATACGGACACCTCGGGGCAAGAAAACACGAAACACGGCACGCCGATGGCTGAATGGGCTGGGCGGCCACACAGTGGCCGCCCAACACCTGGGATCCCTGTGGCCGGGGCGGCCACACCTTTGGCGGCCCAGAGGCTAGGCGGCCATTGCTTTGGCCACCCCGACCAGGGCAGATGGGGAGAGGGTGGCCAGAGACTTTGCTGCCTAGCACCCTGGGCCGCCTGAATCTTGGCCGCCTAGTGACCTGGGCGGCTAGGGTCATGGCCACCAAGACCAGGGCACAGACGACCACCTATATGGCCATCTCCTGTTGGTTTTTAGAAGCGGGCCGGGCTCTATTCCGAGCTCGGTTCCATGCCCCATTCGTCTCGCAGCGAATGGGAAAACAAGGGGAAATCATCCCCTGACATTCCTACTACCGGAAAACCAAATCCAAACCACAATCAGGGCCTAAATCACCCAGAAACCGCCGCTCGTCCCAAACATGCTCATTTTCCCCAAATAAGTAAAACACCATCTCTTCGCCTCGCCGGGACACAAAATGGCAAGGGAAAACCCACCAGGGTGCCAGGGATCCGTCCCCCTACCTCCACCGAAGATTATGCGCGCCGAGGATGCCGTTCCATCGGGAAAACATCGTTAGAAGCCCCGCGGGCGTCCCGAAGTCACGACCGAGCTTGCCGCGCCTCCACCGCCTCGATCCTCGACCCATCCTCGCGCTCCTGACCCTCACGCTGCCTCCGCCTCACCCACCTCCACCTCCATCGGCCGCTCGGAGAAGTGGGGGAGACAAAGAGAAGAGAGAGAGTGAGAAAGAGAGAATGAGAGAGAGAGGGAGTGGGGGGGTTAAATAGGAAAAATATGGGATTTAGAAAATATGATAATACAAAATTAGGGAAGAATATGTCCCATGATGCTTGGAAAATACACGACGCGCCTATAACATCCCAAAACCTAAAATCATAATGGTTCACCCTGTACACGGTTCGCAGGCTCGATGTCACGCCCCGAGCGCGGAAGATACTCGGATATGCGCGACGAGTTTATATCAATCATGTCAATCAGAGTAGTAGTGTAATCGACACCAAAACAGAGATGCGCAAAATAGAAAGATAACCCAATTCCTTTATTTCATAATGGATAGACTATTACAAATCCAATACTCTATTCAATTAAAAAGGAAAAGTACATAGTTGACTCAAAAAAATAGGAAAAAGACTAGATGACACTTGGAGAAGTTCTATCTCTTTCACTCTTGACCATTCCCTTCCGATTGACTTCCCCCGTCGTCGAAATTACCTGAAAAGTAGGGAACACACGGAGTGAGCGAATGCTCAGTAAGAAATTATAACTCAAGCGCTAGCAAGGGGTTTAAATAATTACATCTTTCATGTATGTACTGTAGCTATGCATGCTCGTATAAAACGACAAGATAGAGAGAGAATTTATCAATAAGACAGCAAGACGAACTAGTCATGAGCTTTCAAGAAAGATAACAGATATTCAAGCAAGTACTTTTTAGCAAGTCATGTCAAGGACTTTGGCTATCATGTATCAAGCAAGCAAGTAATTACCCTTTCTCGGGTCACGTAATTCATGTCAAGTCAAGTACGAGTCAAGTACAAGATTTGTGTGAAATTGTCCAATCAAGCTAGTCATGCACTCGGTATAATGCCAGATACCTTATCATTCAACTCCCATGGGCACAAGTACTTTCGGGTGCTCCTCCTAGGACCAGATCGGGCCCTATATGCGTAGGCATTTATCATGTATATTTGACATCCACTCTTGTATATATATATAGCCAATATGGAATTTCAACAATTTAAGCTTGTAGACACGTAGGATAATTTTGAGAGAATGGAGTCCAAAAAATACGATATTGGACATAGATAGGCGATAACAACGGTACAATCACGACGAACAATGAAACTAGGTGGAATTAGGTTCCCTTAACTTGGGTACCATGACAAACAAGTATGGACATTCTTTATATAGAATTGAGGTCCACATGAACAGTACATCAAAGGTAAGATACCCTCATTCTTATTATAGAATTGAGGTCTACAAGAACATCAACAAATGGCATGATATCATCATCCCATTAAGAATTCTCATGATATACTTTTTGCATATCATAAGGGCCGGTATACCATGTTTCTTTAGAGTGACATGGCATTCAATAGTGTAATGGGTTTTTAGGGTACAACCAGCTCAATCGGCCTTGAGGGAATCCAAGGCTTCGAGGAGTCTTACGGAGGTCTCTATGACTAACTCGTTAGTCCAAAGGAACGAAATGTCCAATGGAGAGCTTGTATGTCAATGAGAATTGAGGGTGATCGATAAAACATCATGAAACGTGGGACTATACTCACGGAGTGGAGATATAGTGCCGATATACATATATATAGATATACTGAAACCATCGGTTATCAGAGACAGGGTAAAAACATTTTTACAGGAAAATAACGACTTAAGTAAAGTCACTACTCAAGTAATTAACGCCTTCAGTAAGGGCGTTTATCTATTTTACATTTTTGCAAGATTTCAATATTTCAGTATTTTACCAAAAACGCGCCCTAGTAAGGGGCGTTTATTTACAAGTTGACGACGCATACAGTGGTCGTTCATTCTTTACTTCTATTTTTACAGAATATATATTTTCAGTAATTTATCAAAAACACGCCCTGTGCAGGGGCGTTACTTTTCAATTCACGCCCTGAACATGGGCGTTAGTCAAGTGAGAGACGACCTTTACAGGGTCGTGTATTTGAGCGTTTTACAATATTTCAGAAAATAGAATTCCAAGAGATAAGAGACATGATCATGACAGAAAATTAGCAGGAATTCACAGGTCGAGTCATGCAATATATATTAGACTGGATATTTCATATCTATTGAATTTTTAAACGTGGATCAATTATTAATTACGTGTGATTTTTCTGAGATTAACGCCTACAGGACAAGGCGTCAAATCTGTAATTGACGACCTGGTTCAGGTCGTTTCTTTAAAGTAGCGCCCTAGTCACGGGCGTCTCTTGCAAAAATATTTCAGAAACGTGTAGAAACTATCAGGAAACTTATATACATGACATGCATGATGTGTTACTATGAATTTAACTTATTTGGGCTACGTTGCTTGAGAAAACCTACCTTATAGTTGATTTGAAGATGAACGGATGCAGGTTCTAGAAGAAAATGATACTCTGTTTATAAACAGAGTTTTCTGACGTACTGATAGCCAAGTAAGATATATGCTTCCCTTGGCAACAGATGAGCTTGGGAAGATGCAGAAGATGTTGGTTGATGATGAAGAATTCCCCGTTCTTCCCTGTCAACCGTCTGCAGATCCTATAAAAGAAAAAGAAACTTTATACCTTAGTTTCTTCATCGTACGTAACAGAGGAGAAAGCAGAAGAACGTTACCTAGTCCTTCACCGGAGCTTCTCAACCTGTAAGCAGAGAAGAGTATGAAGAATCATTAGTTCTTCATGCGTTGATCGAACACAATATAAGGAAGAAGGAAGAAGAAGAACCTGCTGTTCTTCGCATACCTTAAAAAACTCCGAACGCCAAATAGCGTTCTCGGTTCAAGCAGTAGGTTATTTATAAGATATTGGAAAATCCTAATAAGGTTAGTGTTCGATTGGAAGTACTACTTCCATATTAGAGTTATTACTACATTCGAACTCTTTCTCATAGTTATCAGCTTACCCTGGATAGACTCCTCGGTCGAACGAAACTAAAACTGAATTAGCGTCCTAAGTAAGGGCGTCGAATTTTGAATTGACGCCTTGTCAAGCGTCGTTACTTGTTGAAACGCGTCCACTCAAAGGACGTTACGCTAACTTGCCCTTTTTATTTATTTTGGTCGTTTGAAATTTGACGCCTTGACGTGTGGGCGTCCTTTCTCCAAACACGCCTTAGGTGAAGGCGTTTTATTGTAAAGTAGCGCCTATATCTGATGCGTTATTTTCATCAGGGTTTAATTATTTTTATTCCAAGCTCTTTCGTTTATTTACTAAATCTTTTAATCTATTTTGATTTATTTATTCCTTTTAAATTTATCAGGGTTGCTACACCCTCCCCCACTTAAAAAGAATTTGGTCCCCAAATTCCATATCATATATTTACATTTGGAGTATGTACCTTCTAAAATAAATCTGGAAATCGCTTCCTCATAGATTCCTCGGTCTCCCATGTAGCTTCATGTTCTGAATTCTTATTCCATTGTACTTTTAATATGGGAATAACCTTATTCCTTAGGGTTCGTACTTCTCGATCTAAGATCTTCATAGTCTTCTACTCATATGTGAGATCCTTCTGGATTACTAGGTCTCCATGTTCGATAATATGTGATGGATCGTGTACATACTTCTTCAACATGGATATGTGGAACACATTATGTATCTCGGACAATTGAGGAGGCAATGCGATGCGATAAGCAACCTCGCCAACTCTTTCTAGAATTTCAAAAGGTCCGATGAATCTTGGTGTAAGCTTACCTTTAACACCAAATCTCCGTATTTTACGTCCAGGTGATATCTTGAGAAATACATGATCTCCGAGTTGGAATTCAAGATCTCTCCTTCTTGTGTCGGCATAAGCCTTTTGTCTAGACTGAGCAACTTGCAATCTTTCTCTGATTACTCGTATCTTCTCAGTTGTATCCCTTACCATGTCTAGACCTAACAGTTGTTTCTCTCCAACTTCATCCCAGCATAAGGGTGATCGGCAACTCCTTCCGTATAAGGCTTCAAAAGGTGCCAGTTGTATACTTTCCTGGTAGCTATTATTGTATGCAAATTCGACCAGCGGCAAGTGATCATGCCAGTTCCCACCAAAATCAGTAATGCATGCTCTTAGCATATCTTCGACTACTTGATTGGTTCTCTCGGTCTGACCATCCGTTTGAGGATGAAAGGCTGTGCTAAAGTTAAGTCTCGTTCCTAACGAATGTTGTAGTCCTTTCAAAAAATGAGAAGTAAAACGGGGATCTCTGTCAGACACGATTGAAACAGGAATACCATGTAATCTGACTATTTCCTTGATGTATAGTGCAGCTAAGACATCAACTGACCATCGACTCTTGATTGGCAAGAAATGCGCTGATTTAGTCAATCGGTCAATGATAACCCATATTCTATAATGTCCTCTTTTTGATTTAGATAAACCCATGATGAAATCCATACCAATCTCCTCCCACTTCCATTTAGGGATATCTAGAGGATGTAGTTTTCCAGCAGGCTTTTGGTGTTCCGCCTTGACTTGTTGGCACGTGAGACAGCGTGATACGTAGTCTGCTATTTCCCTTTTCATGTTGGGCCACCAAAAATTTCTTTTTACATCTTGGTATATTTTGGTAGATCTAGGATGAATCGTATACCTTGACCTATGAGCTTCATCTAAGACCTTCTTCTTCAATTCTGGGCAGTCCGGTATACAAGTTCTATTCTTGAACATTAATCTTCCATCAGAAGCTAATTGGAAATCCGATTGTCCTTCTAATCTTCTCTTGATTTTTACTAATGTAGGATCATCATTCTGAAGTTCTTGTATTTCAGATAATAAATCTGACTGTATGCTTACATGAGATAATGTGACACATCTAGGGTCCGTGTCCATGCTTATATTGAGTTCAGAGAATTGTTCCAGCAATCTCCATTCTTGAATCATACAATTGGCTAACAGTGCTCTCGGCTTTCGACTAAGGGCATCTGCTACATGATTACCCTTTCCGGGATGATATTGTATATTGAAGTCGAAGTCCTTGAGATATTCCAGCCATCGTCTTTGCCTCATATTTAGTTCCTTCTGTGAGAAAAGATATTTGAGACTCTTGTGATCGGAGTATACAGTAAACTGTACTCCATAAAGATAATGTCTCCATATTTTGAGTGCAAATACTACCGCGGCCAATTCTAAGTCATGGACGGGGTAGTTCTCTTCATGCTTCTTTAATTGACGAGAAGAGTAGGCTATAACCTTCCCGTGTTACATTAGAACACACCCGAGGCCAATGCCAGAAGCATCAGTGTATACCTCGAACTTTTCTCCTTCAATTGGCAATGCTAAGATAGGAGCTGTAGTAAGATGATCCTTGAGAGTTTGGAAGCTTCTTTCACATTCCCCATCCCATTCATAACGGATCTCCTTGCGAGTTAACCTCGTAAGTGGCACGGCGATCTTTGAGAAATCCTTGATGAATCGCCTGTAATAGCCGGCAAGACCTAAGAAACTTCGGATCTCGCTAGCATTGGTCGGTCTTTCCCAGTTCCTTACAGCTTCAACCTTTGATGGGTCTACAGACAAGCCATCCTTTGATATAACATGTCCGAGAAAAGTTACTTCTTCAAGCCAGAATTCACACTTGCTAAGTTTTGCATATAATTGGTTTGTCCTCAATATTTGTAATGCAATCCTCAAATGTTCCTCATGCTCTTCCTTGGTCTTGGAATAAATCAATATATCATCAATAAAGACCACCACGAATTGATCAAAATAAGGCCTGAATATACTATTCATTAACTGCATAAAGGCAGCAGGGGCATTCGTTAGCCCGAAAGGCATAACAACAAATTCATAATGGCCATACCTGCTTCTGAATGCGGTTTTATGAATATCTTCATCCTTGATTCTTAGTTGGTGATATCCGGACCTAAGATAAATTTTGGAAAAGTACATGGATCCTGAAATTTGATCAAATAATTCATCGATTCTCGGCAGTGGATACTTGTTCTTGATAGTGAGATGATTCAATTGTCGATAGTCGACGCATAACCTCATGGATCCGTCTTTCTTCTTTACAAATAATACAGGCACTCCCCACGGGGAAGTACTTGGTCTAATGAATCCTTTCTTAATGAGTTCCATCAGTTGTTCTTTTAACTCCTTGAGTTCAGCCGGTGACATCCTATAAGGTGCCTTTGAAATCGGACCAGCACCAGGGACTAAGTCAATGGTGAATGCCACTTCTCTTTGCCGGGGTAATCCCGGCAAATCTTCCGAAAATACGTCCAGAAATTCTTGTACCACTGGAATGTCTTCTAGCTTAGCTTCCTTAGCTTCTTTAACTGTGACAAAGGCAAGGAAAGATGTACATCCTTTCCTGATGAGCTTGCTAGCTCGGAGAGCTGAAATAAGAGGGGATCTGCTCCGACCCTTGGGGCTAGTCAAGATTAGTTCTGGAAATTCCTTGAATGTAACCTTACTATTGCGGCAATCAACCGTTGCCTGATACTTGGATAACCAATCTGCCCCTAGTATAACATCATACTCTTTCAGATCTAAACATATGAGATCAATAGGGAGATTTTTACCCTGGACCAATACTTCACAGTTTTGGTAATGATGTGTAATATCAGTCTCATCATCCAGAGGAGTAGACAAAACTAACTTTATCCATTCCGGTTCTAGGGGTAATGGGTCAGCAAACTTCTTAGAAACAATAGAATGCGATGCACCAGTATCAATTAAGACATATGCATTCCTGGAACAGACTTTCAATGTACCTTCCACTAAGCCGCCTTCTTCTTCTTGCTCGGTCTCCTTGATTGCATGAAGATGAGCATTCTTGGTTACTGGGCGTTTCCCGACATCGGCTTGATTATTAAGTAATGGGCAATCGGGAATCCGATGCTCACGACTCCCACAACGGAGACATGCTCCTAGTTTCCTCCAGCATTCTTCTGCTCTATGACCCGCTTTATCACAATGTTTGCACACTGTATTTGGAGAGGTAGTGGTGATAGAGAAGGGCTTGGTCTTCTTGAACTTTTGGTCTTGTGAGGATGCTCCTCCATTGCTAGGCCTTTTCTTGAAGTTGGGTTTAAAGGAACCCGAACCTGTAACTTGTTCCTTCTTATCCTTTCCACGAATCCTATCAGACAGTTCCGTGGCATCTTCTAATAGTTGAGCTCGGCGTACTATCTCCGAGTAGACTTGAATGTCCATCGGCGCCAGTTGAGTAATAGCTTGGGGCCTGAGCCCATTAAGAAACCTCCTAGCTTTCATTTTCTCGGTGCTAACTAGATGCTTAGCATACCGAGACAATCTAGAGAATTGGGCCTCATACTCGGCCACTGACAAAGATCATTGCTTTAATGCAGCAAATTCTGCAGCCTTCTTTTCCTGAACTCGGTCCGAGAAATATTTTGCGTTGAAGTGTTCAACGAATTCCTCCCACGAAACCTGATCTTGATTTATAGTAGCCTCTATTGATTCCCACCAGTATCTAGCATCCCTTTCTAACTGAAAAGTAGCTAATAAGACCTTATCTTGATCTGTGCATTGCATAACACGGAATATTCGTTCTGTCTCTCTAATCCAGTGTTCAGCGTCATCTGGATCAGTAGAACCCGTGAACTTGGGCGGGTTCATGTTCTTGAAAGTCTGGTGGAGACTTCCTGCTCGTTGTCCACCTCCTAGTGTTACCTGTTGCAGCACTTGAGTCATGCCTTGCAGTGTACGCTGCATGTTGCGCCATTGAGCACGTTCGGCAACCATTATCCTACAATTATAATAACTAGATTAATACGTGATTTGTATCTTAAAGACTAGCATTCTATGTTAACTTTAACCCTTGGTTCTACCCAATCTCACTGGTTAAAGGTTTGAACATATCCTTGGACTTGGGTTTTTCCTAGGAATTGAATACCCTAGGCTCTGATACCACAAAAACTGTCACGCCCCGAGCGCAGAAGATACTCGGATATGCGCGACGAGTTTATATCAATCATGTCAATCAGAGTAGTAGTGTAATCGACACCAAAACAAAGATGCGCAAAATAGAAAGATAACCCAATTCCTTTATTTCATAATGGATAGACTATTACAAATCCAATACTCTATTCAATTAAAAAGGAAAAGTACATAGTTGATTCAAGAAAATAGGAAAAAGACTAGATGACACTTGGAGAAGTTCTATCTCTTTCACTCTTGACCATTCCCATCCGATTGACTTCCCCCGTCGTCAGAATTACCTGAAGAGTAGGGAACACACGGAGTGAGCGAACGCTCAGTAGGAAATTATAACTCAAGCGCTAGCAAGGGGTTTAAATAATTACATCTTTCATGTATGTACTGTAGTTATGCATGCTCGTATAAAACGACAAGATAGAGAGAGAATTTATCAATAAGACAGCAAGACGAACTAGTCATGAGCTTTCAAGAAAGATAACAGATATTCAAGCAAGTACTTTTTAGCAAGTCATGTCAAGGACTTTGGCTATCATGTATCAAGCAAGCAAGTAATTACCCTTTCTCGGGTCACGCAATTCATGTCAAGTCAAGTACGAGTCAAGTACAATATTTGTGTGGAATTGTCCAATCAAGCAAGTCATGCACTCGGTATAATGCCAGATACCTTATCATTCAACTCCCATGGGCACAAGTACTTTCGGGTGCTCCTCCCAGGACCAGATCGGGCCCTATATGCGCAGGCATTTATCATGTATATTTGACATCCACTCTTGTATATATATATAGCCAATATGGAATTTCAACAATTTAAGCTTGTAGACACGTAGGATAATTTTGAGAGAATGGAGTCCAAAAAATACGATATTGGACATAGATAGGCGATAACAACGGTACAATCACGACGAACGATGAAACTAGGTGGAATTAGGTTCCCTTAACTCGGGTACCATGACAAACAAGTATGGACATTCTTTATATAGAATTGAGGTCCACATGAACAGTACATCAAAGGTAAGATACCCTCATTCTTATTATAGAATTGAGGTCTACAAGAACATCAACAAATGGCATGATATCATCATCCCATTAAGAATTCTCATGATATACTTTTTGCATATCATAAGGGTCGGTATACCATGTTTCTTTAGAGTGACATGGCATTCAATAGTGTAATGGGTTTTTAGGGTACAACCAGCTCAATCGGCCTTGAGGGAATCCAAGGCTTCGAGGAGTCTTACGGATGTCTCTATGACTAACTCGCTAGTCCAAAGGAACGGAATGTCCAATGGAGAGCTTGTATGTCAATGAGAATTGAGGGTGATCGATAAAACATCATGAAACGTGGGACTATACTCACGGAGTGGAGATATAGTGCCGATATACATATATATAGTTATACTGAAACCATCGGTTATCAGAGACAGGGTAAAAACATTTTTACAGGAAAATAACGACTTAAGTAAAGTCACTACTCAAGTAATTAACGCCTTCAGTAAGGGCGTTTATCTATTTTACATTTTTGCAAGATTTTAATATTTCAGTATTTTACCAAAAATGCGCCCTGGTAAGGGGCGTTTATTTACAAGTTGACGATGCATACAGTGGTCGTTCATTCTTTACTTCTATTTTTGCAGAATATATATTTTCAGTAATTTATCAAAAACACGCCCTGTGCAGGGGCGTTACTTTTCAATTCACGCCCTGAACAGGGGCGTTAGTCAAGTGAGAGACGACCTTTACAGGGTCGTGTATTTGAGCGTTTTACAATATTTCAGAAAATAGAATTCCAAGAGACAAGAGACATGATCATGACAGAAAATTAGCAGGAATTCACAGGTCGAGTCATGCAATATATATTAGATTGGATATTTCATATCTATTGAATTTTTAAACGTGGATCAATTATTAATTACGTGTGATTTTCCTGAGATTAACGCCTACAGGACAGGGCGTCAAATCTGTAATTGACGACCTGGTTCAGGTCGTTTCTTTAAAGTAGCGCCCTAGTCACGGGCGTCTCTTGCAAAAATATTTCAGAAACGTGTAGAAACTATCAGGAAACTTATACACATGACATGCATGATGTGTTACTATGAATTTAACTTGTTTGGGCTATGTTGCTTGAGAAAACCTACCTTATAGGTGATTTGAAGATGAACGGATGCAGGTTCTGGAAAAAAACGATACTCTGTTTATAAACAGAGTTTTCTGACGTACTGATAGCCAAGTAAGATATATGCTTCCCTTGGCAACAGATGAGCTTGGGAAGATGCAGAAGATGTTGGTTGATGACGAAGAATTCCCCGTTCTTCCCTGTCAACCGTCTACAGATCCTATAAAAGAAAAAGAAACTTTATACCTTAGTTTCTTCATCGTACGTAACAGAGGAGAAAGCAGAAGAACGTTACCTAGTCCTTCACCGGAGCTTCTCAACCTGTAAGCAGAGAAGAGTATGAAGAATCATTAGTTCTTCATGCGTTGATCGAACACAATATAAGGAAGAAGGAAGAAGAAGAACCTGTTGTTCTTCGCATACCTTAAAAAACTCCGAATGCTAAATAGCGTTCTCGGTTCAAGCAGTAGGTTATTTATAAGATATTGGAAAATCCTAATAAGGTTAGTGTTCGATTGGAAGTAGTACTTCCATATTAGAGTTATTACTACATTCGAACTCTTTCTCATAGTTATCAACTTACCCTGGATAGACTCCTGGGTCGAACGAAACTAAAACTGAATTAGCGTCCTAAGTAAGGGCGTCGAATTTTGAATTGACGCCTTGTCAAGCGTCGTTACTTGTTGAAACGCGTCCACTCAAAGGACGTTACGCTAACTTGCCCTTTTTATTTATTTTGGTCGTTTGAAATTTGACGCCTTGACGTGTGGGCGTCCTTTCTCCAAACACGCCTTAGGTGAAGGGGTTTTATTGTAAAGTAGCGCCTATATCTGAGGCCTTATTTTCATCAGGGTTTAATTATTTTTATTCCAAGCTCTTTCGTTTATTTACTAAATCCTTTAATCTATTTTGATTTATTTATTCCTTTTAAATTTATCAGGGTTGCTACACTCGACAGCCAAAAACCCGATTAAATAACAAAACACGATCCAGGACCTGCGAAAGCGCTCCAAAACCCACGGATATAGATCCAAAAAAATGAAAAAAAAATTCTGAGGTGTTACACAATGCCACTACATGCCAAAGGCCAACCTCCCCCCTTAGGGTTAGCTGGCCAACCTTTATAACCCTACTCAGCACTAGGGTATCCTCAGATCACGCTTGGCATCGATCCTGGGCCCATGGGCTATGAGCCCACCTCGCTTCCGCTGCACAACTCAGCACAAGATAACACACCTAGAAGATAATTTTGGCACTTGCCAGGGGATGACCTCCAACTCCACTGGCCAAACCCAGAAAATAGTGTGATAGACTCTAACACCTTAAATCTGGAGCACAGACTCCCATGCTCAGACTGGCAATTCACGCGCCGAACCAACGATCCAAGCCCAACTCCAATCAGAGAATAGGGCGCCAGCCACACAGCACAACACATGAACTCGGCTGGTAGCTTAACTCCTCAAACTACGACACCAGGATGCCATACCGACAAAGAATCAAACACGCGACTCAACTTCCGCTGCACGGGACACCACCTAGGACTCCTGACACCCACATGGGAAAACACGAACACAATTGGGAGTAAACAAGAAAATAATGAAATCCAAGGGATTATACCAAAAACACGACACAGGCAGTACAAAATTATGCCTACCCCGAGGTTGGAATCCTCCTCGCTCGCTCGGCTGCACACCTCGCAGCCTCGAAAGACCAACCTCGCCACCTCAAAAGTCGTTGCAGCTGCTGGGATAGCCCTTCTGGGCCACCACGTGCCAAAATCCCCACCTGACAGCACCTGTGGCACCTCCCAACATTAGAAACGACCTCCAAAGTCTCGGGCACACCCCAGACACACGCTTCCCGAATCACGAAACCCAAGGGGAAACCACAAGAAACACCGTAGGCAGACAAAAACCAAATGAAAATTGAAGCCGTACCTTCTACACATGGATGCCTCGACCAGGGTCAAAACACAACCACACACCTCCCCAAGCCTCGAGGAGGCCACCAAAAGGATGATCACCGCTGGAGTGGCAGTTGGGGGCACTCACGAGACATGTGCCCGCCCCGACCACACCTAACGCAATGCCTCCGCTCAGGACAATCACGAACCAAGTGCCCCGGTCGATCACACCGGAAGCACCTCTGCTCCTCCACGGCCACCTAGCAAGGATGGGACTCATGATAACCACCACACCTAGGACATGGCCCCGGTTGCTCTGCCAAGTCGAGCAGTGGTTGCCTTGCAGCTGGCTGCTACACGGACTCCTCCGAGGCTTGTGCTCGCACCTGCTGCTGATGCCAAAGCTCCTAGGATCGCCAAAACCACGCCTAGCCGCCTGCCTATGCCTCCTCCTATCTTGTCGGCGAGGACCACTGACATGGGAAGAGGATGCGACTGGCTCCTCCTGAACCATCTGAGTAAGACCCCATTGGAGCTACAATGCCCTACCCTGCTCTTGGGCGTGCAACAGGTCTACATCCAAAATCGGTGACGTCCCAAACGCCACGTCCACGTCCGTAACCCCGGACGCCAAAGGGGTTCGACAAATCTCCGGCCTCAGACCGGCAATGAACTACTGAGCCAAACATCTCAGACCTGCCATAGCCAACGGTGCGTACCGGCTCATTTCCATGAACCTAGCCCAATACAGGGCAACCGACAATGCACCCTGAGCCAAAGTCAAGAACTGGGTGGACAACTCAAAAAACTCTGCAGCTCTCGGTGCACCCGACGCCGCATCCACCGGAGGGGGCCGTGCTCCACCCTGTATCTCCTAGGCCCCTAGGCTAGCTCTGCCTAGGACCGCGCCTGTATCACATGGGAATTTTCTAGGAATTTTTTGGGATTAAATATAATTACGAAGCATTTAGGAAGGCTTCATGGGTCATTAAGTGAATTATGGGCTAATTAAAGGCCCCATATTAATCCAAGGGCTAAGCCCACTTTAAATAGACCATAAACCCAATTTCTAAGGCTTTTAGGCCCAAGCCCAACTCTAGAGACGTAATTAGGATAGTTCCCTACTTTTATTAGATAAATATGGGATAATTAGAAGGAGAAATTTGAATAAAATTCAAATTCGTAGAGAAGGCTTGAACGCGCCCTTACAATACGCCACGTTCTTGAAGAACGCGGTACTGTGGAAGACCACGATCATCTTACGGAACCGAGGTGTATTAAAACAGAGAAAGCTTGGATTTTTATCCATGTTTAGGCCATGGATTGATGTTATCTCAAGATGAAAACCTATCTAGGACTCTTGGGATCGACTCTAACCCTAATAAGACTCCTAACTCGATCTAATCCCTCAACCCTGGCCTAAACCCTATAAATAAACCATAAACTCGATCTGCGCAAACCCTTGCTTTGGCTCACATTGTTTGACGGTAAGGCATGGGTATTTTAAGTTAGTTATTTAGATCTTTATGTTTCCATTAGTATTGTCTAACCCTCTATCAAATTTCATGTTAGGAGAACCAGTATCCAAGGAGATAGAACGTGCACAAGTTGTTGTTCCTCTGCAAGGCGCTCAGGAACCAGCGTGCCGGTCCGGGGAAGATCTAGAGATTGGAAGCCCTAATCGAGGTATTTAGAAGTTCATCCTTTAGAACATTTTGTTAACCTTTGTATCATCTACCTACCCGCCAAGTTTCATGGATTTACGTCAAGAGGTTAAGGAGAACGAGAGACTAGGAGTTGCTGGTTTGGCACAAGACGTGTAGAAACTAGGTCGTTCCCCCAGTCCAAAATTTGAAGTCTAAAGCCTGTTACTAAGGTAGGTTATATCATGTTGGCTTAAATATCAAGCTAGGAATAAAAGCCCTCTGTTACCTCATGTTTTCATGCATTGTGTACAGAGTATTTTACGTTTTTACATGACTGCGTAGTTAGCATTTCATGGCATGACCTCCTTGCACCCCAAACTAAAAGATAAGAACTTCATGTCTATTACATACACTTTCATGCCTTATTTTCATCATAGCATGCTTTCCCTGTTAGTTCGATATAGTTTTGCCTTAGGAAGTAGCCCTGCAACATTGTTTTATCTCTGTCTCACTGTGAGATGAAGGCAGTGGAGACATGGGTCGCGTCTCTTTAACGCACAGGCACGATAGAGCACGTTCCCTTATTAACGCGCTTGTTATGTGCGTCGCGTTAATGATCCGTGAGCCATATTAAACCCATTAGTTCCATGGAATATAAATACATATACGTTATCATGCATGCCCTATCTTAGTAGTTTCATTTCCTGATTTTATCATGACCGCATATTTTAAGCGTTAGCATGTTTTCAATGTTTAATTTCATTATATGCTAATTTCATGCCAAAAACACCATAGTTTTGTACTTAAAGGAATTCCTTGAAATTTATCACACTTGGATCTATGTTTGGCACGTTCCATTCTCATCTCTATTTCTATTTTATAGTATCATGTATAGCGTGTATTCTAGTACGTTGCTATTAGTTACACTTTGCACTTGAAAGGAAACTTTCTTGGACTTGTGATACTCTCCGTCGGATATTCCTTCTACCGGACTAGGTGATCATGTTTCAAGGCCTCCGTATGTCTACGCTAGCCTTGGATTCTCTCAAGACAGTCGAGCTGGTTGTACCCTAAAAACCTAAAAGTTAGAGAGCACATAGTGTTTTCCATGATTTCTGTGAAAGGACATTATCGCACCCTATGACCCAGTCACGTTCATGAATTATCGCGCAGGTTCCTATGGTTGCGTTCTTGTTCAGCCGTATGCTTGTCCTTGCATCGACCTGACTTTCTTTCTGCGTCGACTCTCTCTGTTATCGTGGGCTAATGATAGGCCACATTAATTAAGGATCGCGACCCTGAGTACCATCGCGTTAATTATGTTCTATCCCACTCGAGATCTGACCTAAGGGTTTAACTTGTTCTGTTCCCAAGTGATCTTCTGACTATCTGGAGCCCTACATGTTATACATTAACTTATAAAGAAACTATGGAAATTAATGAATGTGCCGTTATGCTGCTGGATTTCTTCTGTGGCATGACCTTGTTCTTAATTCATCCTTGAACTCTCATATTCATAATTGGTGCATTCTTACCTTGTTATTATTATCGTGAACTTATTATTGAACTTGATATTATCGGCCTACAATATTTATATCTCATGGAAATAGCTTGATTTATAACTTGAAGATACGGATTGGGCATTGATTATGTCCAAGGGCTCGACACTAGCCCCCTCGACTGATTACCGGAAACCTGCTATAAACCATGGGGTATGATGAACACTAGCATCACATTGCGTCAGGAGTACTTTTTTTATAGATAAGTGAAAACCACGAGGCTCTACATGAAATTATACATTCTTGTTACATGACTTTCTAGTGTATAGCTTTTATGGTTATGAAAAGTACATTCTCGTTATGTGCAAGTACATTCTTGTTACATGAAAAGGCCACTTTACAATCTTGCTTGATCATGCTCTCACTCTACTTGAAATCTCATAGCTCTATAGTTTATATCTTGTTACTTGTGGGATTACTTTGGTTTTATTCGTATGTTTTCATCATGTTCATTTATCTTCCTTTCTAGAGCTAAGATGCTAATTATTTAAATATTACCTTCATGTTGATACGAAGATACCTACAGGGAAAGAGTGTTGATTACTCTACTTTTCCAATCTTTCCAGGAAACTCTAGTGGGTCGGATTCTGAGTATTCCGATGGTGGATCCGAGAGTGATGATTAAAGGTCGAGAGAAGACTTAGAGTGTCATGAGTCCTTACGTTAGTTGGAGTCATATCATGTAATTTCTACTTTATTGAGTCATACTATGTAATTTTCATTTTTATTGAGTCAAGTTTGGCATGGAGTCAAGTCATGTTCTCTATTGTAAAACTTTGATTATTATTCAA
The DNA here is from genome assembly GCA_022559845.1 of Amorphophallus konjac. Lineage (NCBI taxonomy): Eukaryota > Viridiplantae > Streptophyta > Magnoliopsida > Alismatales > Araceae > Amorphophallus > Amorphophallus konjac. The sequence goes on along the minus strand of CM040125.1, from coordinate 221,195,999 downwards.
TAAAAGCTAAAGTTTTGTCCAATTGTTATGCATTCATTCTTATGTGTGGATGTGTTAGCGCTCTGATTATATTACTCTCTTGTGGCATACTAGCTGGCTGTTCACGTTCTCGATTGGTTTCCGCTGCATAATCTCGGGGTGTGACAGTTAAGTGGTATCAGAGGCTAGGCATAAGTAACTCCTATGATACTGTCATGTCATAGGCTAAGTCCAAGGCTTAAGGATCCACACCTATGAACTAAGGAAATGAATTTTCTCACCTATGAGAGATTGGATAGAGCTCAAGATGAGATAGTTGAATTAGAATTTATCTCTAAGTTAACTCCCTTCAATTCCATAGGAATTAATTACTTGTGTATTTTCTCAGGCACTTCACTTTTACAATGGCTGCGGAACGTGCCGCTAATCGTGCTAATTGGGAAGCGATGTAACAAACAGTTGTGGGTCTTACCCAGGCCCTACAAACTGTGGCCCAAGCTGGCGCAAGGGCGGGCGTGGGTAACTTGCACTGGAATTTTTGAAGCATGAACCCTACAAGATTCTCTGGATCCTCCAACCCCGACAAGGCGAAAAATTGGTTCGATGAAATGAACATGATATTTGACGTCAAGGAGTGCACCGACCAAGAGAAGGTCTGTCTCGCCACCTTTCAACTAAATAAAGATGCCCGTATGTGGTGGAAGGCCACTTCGGCGCAACCATAGAATGCTCAACCTACATGGGAAAAATTCCTTACACTCTTCCATGCAAAATACTTCTCCGAGCACGTCAAAGAAAAAAAGGCTGCAGAATTTGCTTCTTTACGGTAAGGCATGATGTCCGTGGCATAGTATGAACTTCAATTCTCTCGTCTAGCCTCTTATACCCCACACCTGGTGGGCACAGATATCTTAAAGGCAAATCATTTTATGGACGGCTTAAGGCCCAGCTTTATTCAACAACTTGGACCTCAAAATATCCGTACTTATACAGAAATGGTCCAACGGGTGCACTTATGCGAAAGGACCTTAGACAAGGTCGAGAAGTACAAAAGCAAGAGCGAGTAGTCCAACCGCAGGTTCGATAAGCGAGGATGAAAAGGAGAAAGGTTCAGCGTCACAGGCACTTACAACTCCGATGATAACAAGAAGAGGTCCCGCAATGGGAGTGGAAGGGATAATGACAAGAACAAGAAGGTTAAGGAGGAGGAAATACAAGTCACGACGGCTTGCTCATTTTGAGAAAAATTCGGCCACACAGCTGAGGAATGTTGGAAGCGCCTTGGCACTTGTTTACGATGTGGAAGTCGGGAGCACCGTATGCCCGATTGCCCTCTCATGAAGGAACAATCTTCTAATGGCAGATGTAGGCACCAAGCTCGCCTCAATGCCGTGATGGATGAAGAAACACTCAAGGATGATGGGCTAATGGAAGGTATCGTTCAATTTTATTCACATCCTGCATTTGTGTTATTCGATACTGGTGCCTCTCATTATTTTATATCAACTACCTTTACAAAAACTTTACCAATTTCACTTGTTCCTCTACCTTCGGACCTTGCTATCACAACACCTTTAGGTCTCGGAATGAAACTTACAACCCACTACCCCGATAGTGAGGTAATGATAGAAGGTCATAATCTTCCTGCAAACCTCGTATGCCTTGATATGGAAGGATACGATGCTATCCTAGGTGTAGATTGGGTTGTTGACCAAGACACCTATATAAATTATCACAATAGCAGAATTTCTTTTCAAAAATCAGGTCTCCCGTGATTTTCTTTCCTTGGCATCAAGTATAGGAAGCACCTACCATTATTTCTTCTCTTCACGCTTGCAAACTCATCTCACAAGGGTGTGAAACTTTTCTTGCTTCCATAATCATTAATGAGTCCAAGGAAATCATCCTAGAAGATATTCCCATTGTAAATGAGTTCCTCGATATATTTCCTTCTGATTTACCCAGTTTACCGCTCGAAAGGGAAGTAAATTTCCCCATTGAACTCACACCGGAAGCCACACCAATTTCAATAGCTCCCTATAGGATGTCCCCTACGGAACTCAAAGAACTGAAGAGGCAACTTCAGGAGTTGTTAGACAAGGGCTTCATTCAACCCAGAACATCCCCTTGGGGTCGCCGGTTCTATTCGTCAGAAAGAAGAATAGATCCCTCAGGCTATGCATCGATTACCAGTGACTAAATCAACTCACCATCAAGAACAAATATCCGTTGCCACGTATCGATGAGTGATTTGATCAAATTTCTGGAGCGGAATATTTCTCCAAGATCGACCTCCGGTCGGGCTTCCATCAATAGAAGATCAAAGACAAAGACATCTATAAGTCTACTTTCCGGAGCAGATATGGACATTATGAGTTTATGGTGATGTCGTTTGGGTTAACCAACGCCCCTACAGCATTTATGCAACTCATGAACAATGTTTTCAAGCCCTATCTCGACCGATTTGTGGTCATTTTCATTGATGACATCCTCATATATTCCAAGACTAAGGGAGAACATGAAGAACATCTAAGAATAGCTTTGTAAACTTTAAGAGAACATCAACTCTATGCAAAGCTCAGCAAGTGTAAGTTCTGGCTAAAGGAGGTCTCTTTTCTTGCCATATCATTTTAAAAGAAGGTATCGCTATAGATTCTTCAAAAGTAGAAGCTGTCAAGAATTGGAGCTGACCAAACGCAGTGTCTGAAGTTCGGAGCTTCATTGGTCTGACTGGTTATTATCGGCGGTTCATCAAAGATTTCTCCAAGATCGCCGTCCCTCTAACAAGACTTACTAGAAAAGAAAATCCTTTTGTATGGACAAAGGAGCACGAGGAGAGTTTCTTGACTCTCAAGGAACATCTCACCACTGCACCCGTTCTGGCACTGCCTGTTGAAGGTGGTGGATTTGAAGTATACACAGATGCATCTGGTAATGGCCTTGGATGTGTCCTTATGCAACATGGTAAGGTGATTTGTTATGCTTCAAGGCAATTGAAGCGTCATTAAGAAAACTATCCCGTCCATTATCTGGAATTGGTTGTTGTTATCTTCGCCTTGAAAATATGGCGACATTACCTTTATGGGGAGAAGTTCACTATATTTTCATACCACAAAAGTCAGAAATACCTTTTTACCCAAAAGGAACTTTACATAAGTAAAAGAAGATGGCAGGAGTACCTTAAGGACTTCGACTTCTCTATTCAGTATCATCCAGGCAAAGCAAATGATGTAGCTGATGCTCTTCGCAGAAGACCAATGGCAACTCTAGCAAGCCTCAGGAAAGGTATGACTTATCTTATAGAGGATTTTACTCATTTGAATCTAGATGTGGATGGAGAAGAAGAAAAGGGTATTATTACAAATATCCGGTCACAACCTACACTGATTGAAGATCTAGTCAAATTACAAGAAAATGACCCCACATTAATAGAGATCAAGGCTAATATTTATCAAAGGCCGGAGTTCGCTATCTCAACCGATTAAAGGTTATTATTCAAAGATCGAATCTGTGTGCCAGATCATGCCGACACTAAGAAATTGATCATAGAAGAAGCTCATAAATCAAGGTATGCTATTCACCCTGGTGCTACCAAGATGTACCAAGATCTAAAAAAGAATTTTTGATGGCCCAAAGAAGAAGAGAGAGATAGCAGACTTTGTATCTTACTGCCTCACTTGTCAGCAAGTTAAGGCGGAACATCAAAAGTTCGCTGGTAAACTACATCCCTTGGAAATTCCCGAATGGAAGTGGGAAAGTATAGGGCTGGATTTCATCATGGGTTTACCTAAGACAAGAGGTGGACATGATGGTAAATGGGTGATCATAGACCGATTGACTAAATCTGCACATTTTCTACCAATTAAAATTCGATGGTCTGTTGATATTCTAGCAGCTTTATACATGAAGGAATTTGTCAAGTTACATGGTGTCCCTGTCACTATTATTTTGGATCGAGACCCTCATTTTACATCTCAATTCTGGAAGGGTCTACAACATTCATTGGGGACCCGACTCAATTTCAGCACTGCATTTCACCAACAAACTGATAGTCAAACCGAAAGAACAAATCAGGTAGTAGAAGATATGCTTAGGGCATGTGTCATTGATTTTGGTGGGAGTTGGCATGACCATCTACCTCTAGTTGAATTTCCCTACAACAATAGTTACGAAGCTAGTATTTAAATGGCGCCATTCGAGGCACTGTATGGAAGAAGCTGGCGCTCACCAATATGATGAAATGAAGTTGGAGAAAGATAACTTCTAGATCCTGAAATCATTCGAGATGCTACAAAGAAGGTCAAGCTCATTCAAGAGACACTGTGACGACCCAGAGTGCCAAATACCGATATACCGATAACATCGATACACCGATACCAGGAACTGGGGAAGCCACCCAAGAGGCTGATGAGGCCCCTGAAGGGTTAGTGAAGTTTGTCGAGGGGATGCATAACGAATTGCAATCACAAGTGCGCATATTAGATTCAACATTTAAAAATTTAGCAGAAGAGCAGAAGCAATTTAAAATAAACAAGTGCTAAATGTATATACTAGTCTAGAGGCATAAGAGTGCAGTCCAAAAGTACAACTACATGGGGCATACCCCGGCAAAAGTACACAAGAGAGCCCAACAAGGCAACGAACCGCCAGGCATCAAGCGGTCGCACGATAGACCGTTTGCATGGTCTAGCAGCCCCGTGATAGACCGTTGTGTGGTATTAGGGCTACGCTGGGCTTAACGGTCTCACAATAGACCGCTTATGTGTCTAGCGGTCGCCCGATAGACCGCATGGATCCGGTGTTTGCACTATTTTTTTAGCGGCCGTAAGTTTGACCGCTATATTGGCTAAGTGGCCTTACCCTTGACCGTTTAGTCCTCTGGCGGTCTGCTCTGTGACCGTTTCTTACCCTGTGTTGTTCATTTGATTACGACGTATTATGTATTGTTTATCCTTATTACTTAACTTGCTGGTAGGACTTTCGTGTTAAATATTACACTGTTAACTAGGAAAATGGAATTAATGATCTAGGTTAATTTTCTTCATAATTATTCCCTCCATGATCATCATTCTCAATATCTTATGATTGAAAATGAGTAGAGTAATAAATGTTGGTTCTCATTATTCCATCATCACCTTGCTATCTTGTTAGTTCTGTTTTAAGGTCGTGCCCCTCCGGTGGTGGCGACTGGACCGAATATCCAGTTTTCCATTGATTGGGAGCTATTAAATTCTTGGGCATTGAATTACCTCTTAGTCGGATATTCCTTCTGCCGAACTAGGTGTTCATGTTTCGAGACCTCCGTAAGCCCCCGCGAGCCTGTGATTCCCACTAGGACACTGAGCAGGTTGTACCCACAAGCCTGAACTTTTTTGACTCGATCGAATCGTGAATTCTTGCTTAATCCTGGAATCGGGACTGTTCTGGTGATGGCGGCCCTTTTGAGACCGTTTATCATAGTAAGCGGCCCAGTCATGACCACTTGACTTTTTGAACGGCCCTCCTGTGACCGTGTTTAGGCATTACTATTTTGACTTTAGTCCTTTGGACTCTATAATATACACGGTTGTTAGTAAACCGTTTAGCTCCTCAAGCGGCCCAAACAGGACCGTCTAGTCCTGATCACGGCCCACCTTGGACCATTTTATACTCGTTCACTCTGGGTTGGATCTTTGACCCAGCTAGCTTTTAGCGGTCTAGCGTGGACCGTTTATGTTTTGCACGGTCCTGATTAGACCGTGTACCTATCTTAGCGATCCTTTGCTGACCGTTTAACGTTCCAGTTTTCCAAAAATTGATATTTTCATGATTCTGATATTTATAAGCTACTCTAGCCTAACTAGGATATTGTACCTCAAGTTTTGACCTATTGTTAGGTCTATTGATGACATTATCCATTCAAGAGTCATTTCTTTAAATGACTAATTCCTCTTGATTAATGAGCTTGTTGTTGGAATCTCAAGAAAATCAATGTTCTTACACATTCTACCTTGATTACATGAGCTTGATCTTGGAACTCTTGGCCATTTGCATTCGTGGATGTCTAGATTTCATGGGATCTCTGATCCAAATAAATCAATGCCAAGGCAAACATATTCAAGGGCCCATTCTGGTCCTGGGAGGCGCACCCGAAATGTACTTGATCCCCGGGGAGGTGAATGACTAGGTTTAGCATTGTCACCGAGTACTAGCTTGCGTGTTGAGTCTACGACATTCCACATTCTCGTGAAACTTACAATTCATGCTTGAAGCGTGAAGTACTTGCTTGTATGACTCGACTTGACTTGACTTGATAAATGGCCATTCACTTACTATCGTGTATGATGTATGGACTTGACTTGACTTGGCATGTGGCCACTCACGTGGAATTCTGGTTATTTATTTTGCTATCTCGATTTGCAAATGTTCCTTTCCATTTATCTATCAATTATCTTCTGATCTTGTTGGTTACCAGCTTATTTTATTGAATTCTCGCTTTATTTATACGTTCATGAAAATGGCTAATTACTTAAACTTCGCCTGTTGATAGAGTATAATTCCTACTAAGCTCTCGCTCACTCCCTACTTGAACATTTTTCAGGTAACTCGGTAGATGGAACATTTGCAACTGGGCTCGGGCTAACATGATCGAGTGAACCTAGAACTTAGAGACCGGAGTCTTTTTATTTTCTTGAGTCTAGTTAGTATAGTGGGTCTTGCTATTTTCTCTTCTTTATTTCTTTCATTGAGTCTATTATTGTAAAAATTGAGTCAAATTTGTAATTCAATCTCTAAATATCAATAAAACTATAGTTTTCTCAAATCAATGGTCTCCATGTGTTTGAATATTATTTATTATGTTTATTTATTTTTGACTCTAATCATCATGACTATTTTGATGCCACGTTCCGAGCATCGCTTCCCGCTGCTATCAGTTCGGGGCGTGACAGACAGTGTCTTAGGGCTCCACACTAGCCCCCTCAGCAGATAGCCGAAAACGTAATGCAAACCATAGGGTATGATGCTTACTGGCGTCACATTGCGCTGGGAGTACTTTTTTTATAAATGGGTGAAAATCACGAGGTAATTTTGTGAAATTTATATGCTTGATAGTACATTCTTGTTACATCACTTTGTAGTGCATAACCTTTATGGTTATGAAATGTATATTCTAGTTCATGAAAGGCCACTTTACTTTATATATTGCTTGATCATGCTCTATTATCCCTTCACACTCTTCATGTATCTATGATCTATATCTCGTTATTAATGTTACTTGGATTTTATTCGTATGATTTACCGCATTCCTTTTATCCTGTTTCTAGAGCTAAAATGTTAATTACTTAAACATTGCCTTCATGTGGATACGAAGATACCTATTGGGCAAGTGTGCTCATTACCCAACTTTCCAAATCTTCCCAGGAAACTCTAGTGTATCAGATTCTAAGTATTGCGATGATGGGTCCGAGAGTGATGATTGAAGACTCGAGAGAAAACTTAGAGTGTTATGAGTCCTTATGTTAGTCTGGAGTCATATGATGTAATTTTTATTTGATTGAGTCATCCTATGTACTTTTCATTTTTGTCGAGTCTAGTTAAAGGGTCAAGAGTCAATATCATGTACTTTGATTATTATTCAATAAAAGTAAAGGTTTGTTCAATTATTGTGCTTTCATATTTATATGTGGATAGCATTCTAAATATATTGCTCGCTTGCGGCATACTAGCCGGCTGTTCACGTTCCTGAATACCTTCTGTTATAGTTATATCTCGGGGTGTGACAACCTACAAGTCTCCGGCACCAGCCAAAGTGCCACGGTATGTGATACGCCCTACCAAAGGGCAAAATGATACTATTCTAGCCGTCTGGGGACACTCCCGCAACCTTCAAGACACCTCTCTCAGGACGCTGTGGTCCCTAGAATCCATGATGATTCGGAGAAGCACGCATCTCCAGATATTCACCTGTGATATGGCCGGAGTGACCGGCGGCCACGGGAATTCATCTATGGAAACGACAGCCGAGATAACCCAAGCTCGCGCTGAAGAAACTAGCGCGGATCTGATCACGATGACTACAAATGTGATCTCTACCAAAGAGGAAGGCGAAAGACTAGTGCCCGCTTCAGATGTGCCATCGGAAGGGAAGGGTCATGCCTCCAACTCTTCTATGCCCGATCTGGCTAGTATGATGATGATGATGCAAAGATATCAACAAGAAGTTGAGATGCTAAGAAGGTAGCTTAGCGAGCTGAGCACACATCCTATAGCCTCGAAACATGCCGAAGTTCCCCCTGAAACCTCGCAACGAGGTGCTGATGAATTCGAAGCTTCTTCTCCAATGATGGCCTCTCAACTGGCACCTAATTACGCTGGGGGCATGACCCCGATACTGCAGCCCGCTCCTCAACATCAAGGGATTGCGGATGCACCTCAAGCAACGGCGCCAATGATGCCGCAGATGCAACATGCTCAACCATGTCCAAGCCCAGTTGACCCGGCGATGATGAACAAATTAATGATAACATGATGAACTGATAAATCGATAAACTGATAAAACTGATGAATGATACCCCAATACAAAAGATAATATGGAAGAAATTTTAGTGCATCCAACAAGTTGGCACGCCCGGTGGGACTGGACTACCTTTCATCCCTTCGCCAAGATTTGGGGCCCCATGGCCTCTTAAAATGCGAACATCCTCAATTTAAAATTGCAGGGATGAATTCCAAAGAGATCAATGGCAGTCACTTTTGGACCGCTCGTGATCGCCAGCCATGTCGAGCATGGCTAACTTGTGGTACCGACCCAGTTCGGAAATTTCCCTCCCGTTGTTGGCTCCCCCAACTTCCTGGGAGTGGTGTTTGTGGACCTCTTGGACGTCCAAGAGACAAAGCCCGTCGCCACTCTGATGGTGACACCGAAGAAGACCAAAGCGGTGGGCAACTGTGCTTACCACACTTACCACTACGCCCTAGATAGCAACATGCACACCTCGGCTGCCAGGAGGCGGCCAAAAAGAATGCTGGCACGCTTCGAAGCCGAATCTCTACCTCGGGCAAATCCATCCTCATTGGAGGCGTCCGAGTTTTTCTGAACAGTGGACAGACCAAGATCACGCCAGATAGGGTGATCTTCACGGTGCCGATGCACAATGCTTTCCAAGCACTGGCTCAGCAAAGAATGGACCACTTCGAGTCTGAAATAAAGGGAGGGTTGGCCCCTAAGCCAATCAAATGTAAACAAAATTGGGTGCCCAAGCAACTGTGGGCCCCGGCTCCAAGAAGAGAAGAAAAATCAGAAGAGAAGATAGAGATGCCGATCAAGGCACCTCGTAAGTCGACACTCCGGCCCTGTGCTCAGCAAGAAGATATTTGTCTACAAGATACAAGATGTGTTGTGCCCCTGTGTTTTGATGATGTCAACACTACGACTCATCCGTTCTTGAAGATCATAAGTTTTGATGACATCATCTGTTGATATGTAAGTTGCACATGTTTTGATGCTGCTAACGTTCTTGATAATGATAAATACATGTGCATCTATGAGTGTTTGTGAAAACATGCTCGATTTTGATCAATAGAAATGGCCAGTGGTGTGAATTTCACAAGGCAGAATACACAGCAAGTTATCGCTGACAAATAGGTACCTAAGGGTGAAAAATAGCTCACTACGGGTGACAAATGGCTCAAAATGTTGAAGGGAGCTCACCGCTTTGAAGAGAACCAAAGGAGAGTCGACTCCTGGAGTCGAGTCCACTCAGCTGGAATCACACCGAATGCCTTCACTGATCTATGTCCCGTATCGGTGACAAATGGACGTGTATCGGTGACAACTAGAGGCATATCAGTAACAAATAGATCTGTATCGGTGAAAAATAGATGGCAATGCTGAAAGCATGGAAAGTATAAAGGAAGAGTCGACTTAGTCACAAGTGGAGTTGACTCCAGAAGCACGCCAGAAGCCTTGGCCAGCTATTGAAGACTAAGGGTGAAAAATGGGTTCTTAAGGGTGAAAAATAGATTGACAACGGTGACAAATGGGTTGATAATGGTGAAAAATGGGCTGATAATGGTGAAAAATAGATTCATATAAAGAAAAGGCTGAGAAGCTAAGGAGAAGAAGAAGTTGGACTCTGTTTACCAAAAGAGAGTTGACGACAGTCAAGCCAAATCAGTCAAAGTTGATTTTTGTCACAACAGTCAAAGTGACCCAGCAAGTTTATACTTCAAGATGAGCAAGTCAATGATTGACCCAATCAAAGTCAACAAGTCAAAGTTAAGCATTTGCCTGCTTCAGAGGTCCAGTCAAAGCTCCACTCAACCCTATCAACAACTGTGATCTCATTGTTAACCTCGGTGAACTGAACTCCAGTCTATTCAAAACGCTCACATGAATGAAGATGAACTGAAGAACACGAAGAGAGACAAATACCTTACTAAGGCAGACAAATACACTGGTAAGGGTGACAAATGACTTCCTAGGGGTGACATTTAGGTAAGTAAGGGTAACAAATAGGTTGTGAAGAAAACACCCGCAAAGGTGACAAATGGATAAGGCGACGGTTGAAGGCAATGAGAAAAGCAGTTAAGGCGACGGCTCTTTGAAGACAAGGGTGACAAATAGCTTGTTAAGTCTGACAAATAGATCGGTATAGTTAACTCCAGTTTCCTTGTGTCTGCCACGCGCCCAAGCTCGAAGCACATGAATGGCACGTGATCGGAGGTATTCTTTTAGAAGAATAATCTCTCTCCTGCCACGTGGACCAATGAGAAAAAGAAGGACTCAAATTATTTTATCCAGTAGCATTTTCGGAGCCCCTGTTCAATATAAGGGTGTCTTCCTTTGTGAAAAGAGGAAGCTACAAGAAGAAGAGGGTTGATGAGAGAAGAGTGTGCTTGTAGAGGAAGAAAGAAAAAGGAGAGAGGGATGCGATGGCTGCCTAGCAGAGAAGAGAAAAGGAGAGAAGATAGTTCATGAGAAGAAAAAGACAGAGGAATGTGGAGCCATCTGTGAGCAACTGTGAGAAGAAGAGAAAAAGAAAGAGAGAGGTCTTGAGAGTTGAGTGCAGCCGGAGTGTTTTGAAGACTTGCTTGTTTCTTTGGCCTCTGGATTAGATCCAAGCCATTCTACTCATGTAGAGCTATATCTTGTGTTTTCTTCTTTTGGTTTTTGCTTTTGTTCACATTTTTTTCTTTGGTTCTTCAAGCAAGCTGTGAGGCTTAGATGTATTGAGGATTGGTTCCTCGTTAGGCTATGTATCAGCGGAAGCAAGCTGTGTTGCTCAGCGGGTTAAGCATGCTGTGTTGCTCAATATTTGTAGGGATTTGTTCCCCGAAGCTGTGGATCAGCGTCTTCAAGCAGTGAGTAAGCGGAAGCCTCACATGGTCTGGTGAGGGGTGGATGTAGGCAGACTGGGTGTCTAGCCGAAACACCTAAAAATCCCCTGTGCATTATGGTTTGCTGTGTGTGCATGATCCTTTTCATCTATCTTCTTCATAGGATGGGGTGTGTGCTTGACTAGTAGCTTGTGTGTGAGCCATCACCCGTATATGCATTAAATCTGGTAAGTGTTTGAGCTCGATTTTGTGTGAGCCTTCACATGTTCATTTTTTTAACCCGTTAAGTGTTCGAGACTTGTTTGGAGTGAACCATCATTTACATTAGCTTCCGCTTAGTTTAACTTGAACTGGTTTGTGTGGTCTTTAATTTGAGCCAAAATTTTATAAGGGGATCTATTCACCCCCCCCCCTCCAGATCCCACATTGTACCCAACAATTGGTATCAGAGCCAGATTTCCCATAATGTGGTCCAACGACCAGGGAAGATCTAGAAATGGGAATGGTTGCAGCTTCTTAGATGAGGGGCATTCCATTAATAGACCACCTTTCTTTGATGGTTTTAATTATCTATACTGGAAGAATAGGATGGAAGTTTTCTTGCGAGCTCAGAGTCAGGAGCTATGGAGAGTTGTGACTAACAGTCCATTCCAACTTCCAGATGATGAAAGCGCATGGACGAGAGAACAAATTCACCTATCAACCGTTAACTAGACTGCAATGAACATCATGCAGTGTGCGGTTCATCCAGAGGAGTACTCAAGAATCTTTCTTTGATGGTTTTAATTATCTATACTGGAAGAATAGGATGGAAGTTTTCTTGCGAGCTCAGAGTCAGGAGTTATAGAGAGTTATGACTAACAGTCCATTCCAACTTCCAGATGATGAAAGCGCATGGACGAGAGAACAAATTCGCCTATCAACCGTTAACTAGACTGTAATGAACATCATGCAGTGTGCGGTTCATCCAGAGGAGTACTCAAGAATCTCAGCTTGTAGATCAGCCAAGGAAATGTGGGATAGATTGGAGCTGATATACAAGGGAACGTCTCAAGTAAGAGCCACAAAGGTAAATTTGATGGTCTCGGAATATGAGGTATTTAAAATGAAGCCCGATGAACCCATTAAGGAAATATTTTCTAGACTCTCTCAACTCACTAACAATCTTAAGGCATTAGGCAAGGATTATTCTGATAGTGAGATTGTTAGAAAAATTCACAGGTCTCTTTCTCTTGCGTGGCATACTAAAGTCACTGTCATTGAGGAATCTAAGGATCTGTCTACTATGACGGTAGACAAATTAATTGGGTCTTTGATGACCTATGAGATAAATTTTATGAAAAATGAAGATGAGGAGAAGAAACCCAAGACGATAGCTCTCATTAGGTCCGATAGCAGTGGAGAGAGCAGTGAAGACTTTAGTGAACTATCGGCTTCTGAACAAGCCTTCCTCACTAAAAACTTTAGAAATTCTTAAGATTCAGATGTAAGTATGGAAAGATGAAGAAACCTCACCAGTTGTATAGAGGGTCTAATTCTAAATCTGATATGCATAAGAGGTCTGATAAGATTGTTTGTTATCACTGCAGGAAGGCAGGGCATGTTCGAGATGAGTGTATGGAGCTGGAGAAAAAGGACACAAAGGCCAAGAAGAGGCAATCCAAGGCCATGGTGTCGACTTGGAGTGATGAGGAGGAGAGTACCTCGAGTGAAGAGGAAGAGGTTTGCGCTCTTATGGCAAATGAAACTAAAGATGATGAAGAGGTAAGCTCTGTCTTCGAGAACTTTGATATAGATGATTGGGAGCATGCATATACTGTGCTATTTGAATCACATGAAGTTTTGATAAAACAATATAAAAAATTGAAAACGAAAAGTGAACAGGTTAATTCCAACACTTCATGTGAAAAATGCTCACAGATGGAAGAAATGAATAGAGCTCATGATTTTGATATTGAAATGCACAAAAAAATGATTGGCTCATTGAGGGAAGAAAATAAAAATCTGTTAGCCAATATTCCTGGATTTGAGAACAAATAGAAAGCTTCTCATGATGATCGGTTCTTAATTAATGAGCTTGTACAGAATGAAAAAATCAAAGAAGAAAATGAGAAACTGATAGAAGAAATTGAAAAACTGAAACATCTAAACACTACCCTGTCCGACAGATTGATTGCTTTTGAAAAGGGTAAGTGTGTGATTTCGGATAGTTCAGAAAAATTGGTCAATCTTGAAGCTGAAATAAAAAATCATAAAACCATCAATGCCTTATTGAATGAGAAAACAACTGTCCATGAGGAAGAACTTGCCAGTGCAGAGTTGAACATTTCAATATAGGAAAATGAAATCAAAGATTTGAAAAACTCAATGTCTAAATTTGTTGAGGGAGAAGAAAATTTGAATAAGCTCTTGGGGACTAAGGTAAATTTTCAGAGAGAGGGGTTGGGTTACAACCCTATAAATAAAAAGAGTTTTGAAAATAAACTTTACACATCTTTTGTGCACAGTTTTGGGTCAACCGGCACCTCAAATCCACCAACCTTTCAGTTCACTGCCCAGAAGGATCCTAAACAGGTTGCAAGACAGAAAACTGCAAACCAAATTGAAAATCTTAAAAAGAGCTTTAACTTGCACAAAAAGGCCAAAAACACTCATGCTACCACTGTGCATGTACAAAACTCCAACACACACACATGCACACAAAAAGAGAATTTCTTGTCATTATTGTGGTAGGATTGGTCATTTGATGCAAAATTGTTTTCTCATGAAAAAGGATGAACAATATGTTGGTAGGAGCATGTTAGGAAATTTCCTACTGTTCAAAAAGAAAATGTTCAATGTTTTTACTATGGTAAGATAGGCCACATTGTTGCACATTGTTGGCTTACAAAAGGAAGGAAAGATTCTCACTCAAAATTTGTTAAATTCACTGCTAAGAAATTTTTTTTGATAGAAACAAATTTGCTTTCAAAGGTAGATCTTCTGTGTGTTTTGAATGATGAAAGGCAGGCCACTAAGCATCAGATTGCTAGCTGGCTGGTCATAAAAGATAAAATTCTCATGTTAAAAATAGAAACATTCATGGTAATACATAGAAATTACATGCTCATGTTCATATGCACAAAAAGAACACAAATCTTGTTGTGTCATGTCATTATTGTGGTCAGTTTAGGCACTCCATGTCTAACTATTATTTGATGAAATTTGATGACTTACAAGCTCAAAAAATGTGGAGAGCATCCTTCAGAGGTGCTACTAACACTTCAGGACCAAAGAACATTTGGGTACCTAAAAACCCAAAATGAAGATTTGTTTGCAGGTGTGCCTTGGAGAAAGGAGGAGTATAAATAAAGGGGTAAATAAGGCCAAGGCACCTGTCATGTGGTAACACCCAATTTCTGGTTTTATTGTTACATCTGTTAAGTTTCATTTCCCTCCGGTCAGTTGCAGTTCAAGTTAGATTAGATTCATGTGCTTAATGTTTCAATTGGTTCAATAATCAAGGGGGAGTCTTTCAAAATTGACTGCATATGTCATCTTGCTTCATCTTGCCTTAATTTAAAAAAAAAATATGCTACACAAGTTATCTTGCATTGTTATGCATAAACTGAAAAATCTGAAGTGCATTTGTCATGCTGACCCTATGGTATATAAAATGGTATGTTAGGAGAAGGGCAGATCATTTCTGTCTAGAAATCCACACTACGCGTGAGGTGGTCTTCGAACCTAAGTTCTCCGCCAGGTACCATGGGTCAAAATTGCATATAGAGCAGTCTAGACACTCATGAGCATAATTCAGTGATTCCCCACATGGTCTTCATGCTAATATTTGATTCTTCAGTGCATTTACACAAGGAGAGTAAGTGTCTCACTTGATTAGCATTTCCCTTATGCATAGTTTGCATTTAGTGAGGGGGAGTCAATGCACACATCTGGTTACTCACATGCATATCATGCATTTAGATTTAGTTGCATATCATTGTTGAACTCATGCATATACTTAGGGGGAGTAAACTCCTACATTTGCTGAGGGGGAGTCTTATTTGAAAATTCTCAAGCCGACCTATAGATTGCTCAAGTTGGCTTCCCAATTGTATTCTGAAAATAACATCTCCTGTTTGACACTCAAGCCGATTTAAACAGCCTCCCAAGTCGACTTCATCTGTTGTCTACTCATTATTGTGCCCATTTCTGGTTGGAGTCACCTTTTACTTGATGCTTAGTCATATTCCTGCTGCCCTCTTGTCATGTTTGAAAATCAATCTGTCTACTGAATGAGTGTAGGCACCGGAAGGTGCGTCCACGTACGGCGTGCGTACGTATGTCCTCCCGAACTTGTGCTGCTGCTACCTACAGTGCACATGTTAGAAAGATAGAAAAGGTGTGATCGCCAGAGGTGTTTACCTGAACCTCACAGGGGTAGAATGATCGTGAACGCCTTAGGAACAGGAGAATGTGGGTTCCAGTCCTCGCTCTTGGCCGGCCAAGAGTAAGGAGCCCTGCGAGTCGATGATGAAGTCCTTGCAAATTAACCAGCAAACAAAGAAACCATTAGACTGTGGAAGTGCAGAATATGCTCAAACTAAAAGGGAAACATGCAAATGGTGGTGATCGTACCGAGAAGGGGGGCAGAAAGGGGGATAGCCGAGACTTTCGACCATCTGCCTTCCCTATGTTTTAGGTTGAAAAATCTCTTTAAAATAGGAAACTTGGAAGATCTAGCATGTATGAATGCAGTGAAATAAGAAGGAATGTAGCAATATAGGGGACAAGGAAGAGAGGACAGGGTTTGCCCGTCAAACAACAGGAGGCGGCCACATGTGTGGCCGTTCAAAGGGGGTGGGCGGCCATGTCGATGGCCGCCCCCTGCAATTGGGCTCCTTGGTCGCGGAGCTCTCCAACTTAAGGTTCTGCTGCTAGGGGAAGGTCGGGGAAGGCGCTCTTGTGCTCCGAGCTCTCTATGAACGCTCTGAACTGATAGAACCTCTCCTCCTCTCAGAAAGTGTCACATCCCCCGTGAGAAGAATGTCCAACCCCCCCATGAGCTAGATAGGAATGGGCTTTTTGTATGTGGGGGAATTCCCTCCATGAAAGCCATTCGAAAAATAGATTACGTGTAAGCTACGTGGGTCTCGAACCCCTCCGAGTGGGAGAAGTTTCAGAGAACATGCCCGGAGTGGGCAAAAATGTGGGATTGACTGCAGTTATCAGGAGGCACCCAAGTTGAGGGCCGTTCAAAGGGAGCTGGGCGGCCATGTCACTGGCCACCTTGAGGAGCTAGGCGGCCAGGAGTTTGGCCACCTCGGGATGTGGGCGGCCAGCTCTCTGGCCACCTTGGAATGGGCTGGGCAGCCAAGTCTTTGGCCTTCCAAGGAATCAATGGATAACGCCGAGAATCATATATAGCACCTCAAAAAATTTACCTCAGGGGCTCATACCCCCGACCTAACTAAAGATGAGACTCTACACTACCAATCAACCAAGAGGAAGTATCACTTCTATGGTGGCTAAACAAGGTCCGCGGGATGCCCGAAATTAGGCATCTAAATATGCCCCTCCGGAACGCCCGCTTTGCAAGGGAGCCCGACAGACTGATAAATGGGTGTTTCGATAAAGAAACAAGCCTAATAAGGACATCCCGCTCAAGGAGATTCTTGAGCTGAGATTGAGCTTCGCATAAGAACGGACAAGCATAATGGGACAACAGAGGTCATTCAAAAGGGGAGGAAGGAAGGAAAAGTAATCTAAGAGGACTTGTATCTACGGCCGCATGGGACCCCCTAGCATAGCGCTGTGGGACTTGAGGGGACGAATGCAATCCAGGCTCAAGGAGATACAAGACACCTAAAACAGGAGTGAGTAACAAAACCAGGATAAGGGAAAAATGACCTTCAAATCTCAGGATGCTCATGACGATCGCATGCAAAACACACTCTCGACTTTGTCGAATCGGAGTGGAATAAGATAGTCAACAAAAAAGTGATGGAATTGAAGAACTTGGATGATTGACAAAAAAGGGAAAGAGTCTAGGGCAAATTGATGGGCAAACCCTTCTCTCGACCCTTGTCTCTTTCTTGCTGCATGAATGCATGCCATGCTTTTCTAAATGCATTTTTTTTGGTTGATGGTGGGACTAAAAGTGACCTATATGATGCATGTTGGGTTTAAAAGGGAAAAACCTATCTAATGCATATTCAGAGGTAATATTGTCTGGCTCTGGGAATGACGTCGATCGAGAGTCCAACGAGTCCGTCATCACGAGGTCAATCATGAAACCAAACGGCCGTCGAATAACTTAAGGAACGTAAACCCCTAAACAAGGATGAGACTCCACACTACCAATCAACCAAGAGGAAGTATCACTTCCATGGTGGCTAAACAAGGTCCGCGGGATGTCCGAAATTAGGCATCTACAAAACTCTCTGGCCATACGTTTGAATTATTTTAGCTGATGTCTGTTCATTTGTATCATTTAAAAGTCACCTTTGCCTACTGATAATCCTTGAACATCCTTGAAACTGTTCTGTTGGAAAGTCACCCAAAAATTCAGCAAGATTCCAATCTGTGTACCATGATCATAAATATGAATCACTTTAAGATGAGGAATCTTCTTTTATGATGTCTTATGATTGTCCACAATAATTTGCTTGTTTCATTTTAATGAGTTCATAGAGTTTAAAAATAAATGTCTTGAATAGAATCTGTATTCTGTGTTAATAGATCTTAACCATGGTTTGCATGATTGTGCCCTGCTTAATTTTCTGAAATCTAAAATTTCTAATGATATGGCAACCTTGGTTGAACTGCTTAGATTCAGTATTATTTTTAATCATCAGAGAATCTAAAAATATTCTAAGGGTTAAATTTGTCAGAGCAACGACAATGGTCCACTAAGAAACCATGTCCCTTGACCTTGAAGTTTTGAGGACTGTGTCATGAATTGCCATGTTAACTATGTAGGAAATTTTTGAAAATCTAAGCAGAGCAATGACTAGTTCACTGAGAAATATATCTTACTCTTTTTTTTTCAAGCACAAAGTCATCTAGTGGCCGAAGGGAGAGTGCACCCCCATTCCAGAGGAAGGGAATGTTCTCACTCCACCAAACAAACCACTAAATGCTGATTTTATTGCTTTTGTATAGAGCATGTACAATTCATTAGAGGCCGGAGAGACCAAGTCTCTAGTACAATGAAGCTGAAAAAAGCCTATACAAAACTCCTACGAAAATTAGGAACAGAAGAGGCATCCGCTAGAGCATAAGCTTTGGCTAGGATGGGCAGATCTTTAAAAGAGTGGAACTCCTTATTGTGACCGATGAAGATAGCATGATTAGCAAGAGCATCAGCAACCTAGTTGATTTCTCTGTAGGTGTGAATGATGGGGCAACCACACATATAGAAGGCTTGTTGAATTTCTGCCCACCATGGAAGAAGAGACCAAGGGGGGTCCTTCTTATTGGATAACAAATCAACCATTACCATGGAATCCGTATATATGATTGACAATGGAATAGAATGCAGTCTGGCAAGGCGCAGGCCATCCAAAAGGGCACTTCCTTCAGCAATCATATTTGAGCCATTACCGTAAAAATAGGAGAAACTCAACAAAACTTGACCATGGGGATTTCGGATGCCGCCACCACCTCCAGCCGGCCCTGGATTACCCTTACAAGCCCCATCGACATTGAGAGAGTAGTTAACAGAGGGGGGTTTCCATCTAATAATAGAAGTTGCCGACCGTTTGATGTTAACATCAATACCAAATTCATGAATCGAGTTCCAATAATCAGAACTAATACCATGTCTGAAATTGGTTTGCTGCACAATTTGTTTAATCTCCAAAAGAATATTATCAGCCACCCTTAGGATATTGGAAGAAAAACCTTCATACCTGACCAAGCATCAGTATTTCCATGTCTCCCAAGATATCAAAATCACCACCAGAAGAGCTATAAAGCCTTTAGGGGAAGCAATATGGATGTCTGTGATGAATTGTTCTAGCCACGAGCAAAAGTTTGATGAATCCGGTTTAGAGTCAGCTAAGAGAGACCCAAACTTATTCCAAAGAAAGACAACAGGTTCACTATTCAGAAATAAATGGTCTTCATCTTCTTTATTCTTAGAGGATTGACAACAGGAGCAGCAAGATGCCAAATGTACACCACTTGATTGTACTCTGCTATCAACTGGGACCGCCTGCTGTATGAGCTTCCAACAGAATAAAGCAGCCCTCGGAGGAAACTTGGTATTCAACAGCTTGCTGAAACTTGAACTGCTCTGCTGTATCATTTGCCCCTTTATAAACCTGTATGTGGATTTGATGCTGAACTTTCCAGAATTTGATAAGGACCAGATGGGGATATCCCTGCCATTCTGTAGAATAATATTCTGAAGGTCCCGCCGAGTCTGTTGATCAGTTATATGACTCCAAGCATTGTGTTGTAAATCTGTTAAAACAGCCCTTACAGAGCAGTCCTCAAGAATAGATTGAAAAGGAGCCTGGTCAGATAAAGCTTTATGCTTATACCAAGTATCTTTAAAAAAATTAATAGATGAACCATCTTTAATGATCATCCGAAGACCAGTAAGTAGAATAGTTTTAGCCTTTACAAAGTCTCTAGTTCTAATCCCAGCTGGATATGGAGAGGTGCAGTCAGAAATATGGCAGCCTTGCAAATATTTACACCTAACAAACCGAGCCCAAAGAGAATTATTGAACAGTGAAAGCCACAGGAGTTTAACTTGGCAACAAATCTGAATATCAGCAAGACTTCTAATTCCCAGACCGCTACTAGCAATAGGATTGCATATTCTGTCCCATGAAACCCATTGCTTCCTATGTGAAGTGTCGACACCTTGCCAAAAAAAATTAGCACACATTTTGCCAATCTGTCTCTGGATGGTGCAAGGAACTGAAACAGCACTAGCTAAGTATATTGCCAGCGATGACAACACAGAGCGAATGAGGACAACCCTACCAGCCTGTGATAAAAGTTTACTCTACCATCCTGCTAGTTTGGAGTTAACTTTATCCAGGAGATATTTGAAATGTGTAACCTTGGTTTTTCCTTTGAACAAGGGGATACCCAAGTAAGTGATGGTATTAGTTCTGTGCTGGTACCCAATAAGTTGCTTTAATTTGTTTATAGATGAGACTGGCATATTTTTGGCCACAACAAAACAGCTTTTGGTAGCATTAATTCTCTGACTAGAGGACATTTTATATCTTCCCAGGAAAGACAATAACTACTTAACTGAGGGAATGCTACCATTCAGAAAAATGATTGAGTCATCAGCATAAAGAATGTGAGATAACTGGGGAGAACCACGTGGCAGGTGATAATATTTGCATTTTCCAGAAGAGAATAAGAAGCTCAACCCTCTGCTCAAGACTTCCTCTGCTAAAATGAATAAGGCAGGGGCTAAAGGATCTCCTTGGCGAACCCCTCTGGATGACTTAAAGTAACCATGAATCTGACCATTGAAAGATATAGAGAACCAGCAATTCATCAAGAGTTGAGCAATGAGAGACACGAACCTGTTAGAAAAACCAAATTTTCTCATTGTATAAAGAAGAAAATCTCATTCAATACGGTCATAGGCTTTGGCCATGTCAAGTTTAATGAGCATATTATGCCCTCTAACCGGTCTATCTAACTCCATAAAAAGCTCCCTGGCCAGTAGGAAATTATCTGTTATGAGTCTCCCACTAATAAATCCACTTTGCTCACTTGAAATAATCATAGGAAGAACATGCCTCAGCCGATCACTCAAAATTTTAGACACAATTTTATAAGTAAAGTTGCACAGACTTATTGGCCTGAAGTCCATAAATAAGGAAGGGTTCTTGACTTTTGGAATCAAGCAAATAATAGTGGAAGTGACTCCCTGCGGAAGACCCCACCCTTGAAAAAAACTCTGAACAGCATTAATCACATCCGTGCAAACAACATCCCAACAGAAGGTGAAGAAACCTCCTGTGAAACCATCTGGACCTGGAGAACTGTTACCTGACAGGGAGAAGACGGCTTTCTTGATCTCATCAGTAGAAGGAACTAAGCATAATGAAGAGTTCTGGTCATCAGTAATCAGAGAAGGAATAACAGAAAAGAGGCTTTCTTCTAGACTGTGTTCCTCAGAAGTAAGCAGAGATTTGAAGTAATCAACAGCCCCAGCAAGCAAGGAGGCTTGATCTTCCACCCAGGTATTATCCACCTTGAGTTTTTGGATGTAATTCCTCTGCTTTTTGACCTTAGTGTAATGATGAAAAAATTGTGTATTTCTGTCTCCAGACTGAATCCACTGAACTCTGGATTTTTGATACCAAAAAATCTCCTCCCTAGCTAGTATCATCTTCATCTCTGCATTAGCTTTATTAAGTGTAGCTCTATTCTCAGCAGTGGGATTTTCATCATAACAAGCTTGAGCTCTTTCAACAAAATAAGCGGTGTCATCTTTGACCTTATGAATATTGCCAAAGATATCTTTATTCCAGCTTCTGAGATGAATCTTTAGATTTTTCAGTTTACTTTGAAGGGCATGGAATGGATGAGCATCAGTCTCAGTAACTTTATTCCATTGATCCTTGACGAAATCTAGAAATTCAGAATGGGTGTGCCACATATGTTGGTAGATAAACCTCCCCGAGGTTAAACTAAGAGAGCTTGTCGAAATCAAGAGGGGAGCATGATCAGAAGGGCCCCTGGATAAGTGTTTAACTGACAATCTAAATCCTTTTTCCAGCCACAAGGAGTTGTAAAGAATCCTGTCCAGCCGAGCTCTGATGTGAGTGGGGCCTAACTGATTATTTGACCAAGTGAAATTAGAACCTGAATATCCAGCATCAACAAGACCAACTACTGAAAGGAAACCTTGAAAATCAGACATAGCTGCCACCGAAGGGAGATTATCTCCAATTTTCTCTTCAGGAGACAAAACACAATTAAAATCGCCTCCTATTATCCATGGGATAGAAACCCCTTGACTAAAAGCCATTAAAGAATCAAACATTTCTCTACGAAGATCACTACTGCAGGAAGCATATATAACAGTAAACAACAGAAAAAGGGAGCCTTCTTCTTGAATGCCCACAGTCAAATACTAAGGATGCAACTGCATAATTTGCAAATTTAAACTGGAATTGTAAAATAGCCAGATTTTTGAAGAATCACCATTGTTGCCAATCACAGACTGCATTTTGATTTTCCTGGCTACTCCCTGAGCACACTTGAAACTAATGCAAGGTTCAGATATTGCAGCCATGCTAACATCATGAGCTCTGATAAGCTGAGCAAGACTCCGGACAGTGGCCTTATTGCCAATTCCTCTGACATTCCAAACCAAAGCTGATTTAATCATTGCTAAAAGGAGGGAAAGAATGAGCAGCCAATACCTTGGCTTTGGCCCTTGTTAATTGGGCATCACTAAATAAGACTCCGAGCAGTACAGATGCAGAGTTTGATTTCAGAAATAAATTCTTTGAACAGTTACTGAATTGGCATACCATTTTGACATTCTCAGCAGCTGATAGTTTTGAAACCACTTCAGCATTAGCAGCCTTAAGAATTCTCTGATCCAAGCATGAGACTACTTGACTAAGGCCCGGGTAAGTTCCCTGCATCTCTCCTGAAGGCTGATGGATTGAAGGTAGCTCCTCAAATTCTAAAATTTCCTCAATATAAGGAAGGGAGACAGGATTTAAAATCATAGGAACATTGCAACATTTCCTAGGCTTTGTACCATTAATATCATCTTCTCCCAAAGGACCAGAAGAGGCAGAGGGCAAAACGCTGCATGATCCTTCTGAGCCAGAAAGGTATCCATCAACTTTCTTAACTTGAATTTTCACAGTCTCCGGATCTTTTTCTTTTTCCTCAGAAACTTGATTTAGGACTAAGAATCTATTTGCATCTGTAACTGATATCTCATCAATTATAACCTTCTTCGGCTTATATTCTTGCCGTATATTTCTTTGTCCTTCATGATCTTCCGTAATTTTCCTGGGGGGAATTTTACCTTTTTTCTTTTTGCACTCCTTTTCCGAGTGACCAATCTTATGACAAAATGAACATAGCTGAGGGACTCTATGATAGTTGATCGGCTGCCAGAATCCTCCATTGCCAATACCAATCCAGATCCTATCTCTCCTTTGTTAGTCAAGATTCATTTCTATGCAAACGAGAGCCTCTGAGGTGTTCATCATCGCAGCTGTGGTTTCATGAATTCGAAGCACCTGACCAATATTGCCAGCTATAGAACGCAACATGTCTTCATGATAGAAGTTTACAGGAAGCTCCGGAAAACCAATCCAGACAGGTATAATAGGCGGATCAGACTCGAAGTCGAAATCCTGCTGCCATTTGAAAAATCTGAACATAAAACCTTTGATAAAAAAGCTTTTCTGTAAAAGAACCCTCAAGTAATCAGTCTCGTTTCCCAGACGGATTAAGAGATGTCTAGGGTTCATACGGCTGATGATCGGCTCGGCATTCAGATGAAGGTGTTGAACTAGACAAGCCTTGACTTCTGGAATCGATGGACGGCCATATGAACACTTAGCAATTATAGCATACTGGAGATGATCGCAAGATACCTGAATGTCATCCTACGAAAAGAAAACGGCCGGTTCTCCCTAATCCGTGAACGCAGGAAGCTTCACCGGAATGCGACGGCGAGGATTTTGACGAGACTCCAAGAGAGACTGAGCATAAGACTTTCGAGATATCACAGGAACATCTTCTACTGGAGGTTCTATCCCAAGCTTAGGGGGTATTACCTCCCCCGCCGCACCCGCCATGGCCGGCGGGGAGGGAGCTCTGCGAAACGAAAAGAGACAGGGGTGGGAAAAAACTCAGAGCTTCTCTCACTAGAAACGAAGAGAGAGAATGCGGAAAAACTAGAAACTGCTTAATATATCTTACTCATCAATGAAGTGAGTGAAGATATGTCATGAGATGATAATGTCATCTCTGTTCATGTTGAGGCATGATAGTCAATTACACTGAGTTCTTAGGGACACAGGCATCTAAACAATGTGTGTCCTCTAGATACAAAGTTGCACTGGACTTAACTGATCTTAAATGATAATTGTTGATGAACACAAAAAAATCTAAAAATGAAGCAAAAAATTAAGAATGAGAAAATTGTTGAAACCCAGGAGTGAATTCAGAATTTCTTGTATGCTTAACCTCAACACTTGTCTCAGTAGCTCCTAGAGGTGTCACTGACTTTGGATAAGTATGATAAAAGAAGGATTAACAAGGTTATAATATGCAGATTTGGTTCATTTCTATTAAATTTGACTGCAGAATTTTTTTTTCAATGAAATTTCTTTGCTAAACTCAGACCTCATTAGATTTGAACCATGCAACAAATAAGGAACACTTCATACATTCGTTATAATGGAAGACTCTGCATTTAAGCCATGATTGATTTATAAGATTTGTATCAGATTGAAATTTATCTTGACCTATCTAAATTGGTGTCAATTCTGCCTATTGTCAGTTGTGATTCTAATTCTATGTCACCGAGGGAGAAAGTCCCATCTGAATTCTTTCAGAAATAATTCCAATTATGCTCTCAAACTATTTCATTTGATGATATCAAAGGGGGAGAATAGTTTGTGAGTCAGTCATGAGTCAGTAATTATCATTAGGTGTGGGAGATGTTGTAGATGTTGCATATTTTGGATGTGGCAATCTTCATGCTATTTTGATTATTATGACTCACAGTATTGTCATCATCAAAAAGTGGGAGATTGTTGTGCCCCTGTGTTTTGATAATGCCATAGTTGATCTGTAAGTTGCACAAGTTTTGATGTTGCTAACATTCTTGATAATGATAAATACATGTGCATCTATGAGTGTTTGGGAAGACCGGTTCGATTTTGATCAATAGAAATGGCCAGAAGTGTGAATATCAAAAGGTAGAATACACAGCAAGTTATCACTGACAAATAGGTATCTAAGGATGAAAAATAGCTCACTACGGGTGACAAATGGCTCAAAAGGTTGAAGGGAGCTCACCGCTTCGAAGAGAACCGAAGGAGAGTCGACTCTTGGAGTCGACTCCACTCAGTTAGAATCACACCGAATGCCTTCACTGGTCTATGTCCCGTATCGGTGACAGATAGAGACGTATCGGTAACAAATAGATATGTATTGGTGAAAAATAGATGGCAACGCTAAAAGCATGGAAAGTATAGAAGAAGAGTTGACTCAGGTGCAAGTGGAGTCAACTCCAGAAGCACGCCAGAAGCCTTGGCTAGCTATTGAAGACTATGGGTGAAAAATGGTTTTTTGAGTGTGAAAAATAGATTGACAACAATGACAAATGGGTTGATAATGGTAAAAAATGGGTTGATGGTGGTAACAAATAGATTGATATGAACAAAAGGCTGAGAAGTTGAGGAGAAGAACAAGTTGGACTCCATTTACCAAAAGAGAGTTGACCACAGTCAAGCCAAATTAGTCAAATTTGATTTGTGTCAAAGTCAACAACAGTCAAAGTGACCCAACAAGTTTATACTTCAAGCTTACCAAGTCAATGATTGACCCAATCAAAGTCAACAAGTCAAAGTTAAGCCTTTGCCTGCGTCAGAGGTCCAGTCAACCCTATCAGCTACAGTGATCTAGTTGTTGACCTTGGTCAACTCAACTCCAGTCTGTTCAAAACGCTCACATGAATGAAGATGAACTGAAGAACACTAAGGGAGATAAATTGTAACGACCCAGACTCCGGATACCGGGTAAACCCGATACCACTTGGATTCTGAGAGGCCTCCCAAGAGCGGCAAAGCTCCGAAGGGATAGAAAGGTGTGGGTGAAGTACATTGAGCTTCTCGATAAAGTCATAAAGAATTAATTACTATTATCAAGATTGCTAAAATAGTAGAAATAAAATTACATTTTTAATTAAACTATAGAGCTAACAGAGTCCAGTCCAACCAAAGTACAGTCTAAAAGGAAAGAGAAACATACTCTCAAGTCAGGGGAAGCCCGACACTGGCAACGTTGGCAACTAAGAACCACCGCACTGCACCTCTGAAGCACAAGGAAGAACAGCTACACCTGAAAAGTCAAGGGTGAGCCTCGTCTCACTAGCTCAGTAGGGGTCCCGTGGATCCCCACCACGAAACAAACGCAGTAACAGCAGTGCTAAACAACAACAACAAAGTATTAGCAGCAAGAGTAGAAACATCAGTAAAAGTAAAGAGGAAAGCCGTAATGAATATAAACACGGTAGCCGATAGAACCTCGGCCCTCTAAGCTACTCCAAGCGGCAACAGAAAGGTGAACCCCGATCTCACAAAGTCGGGAGTTGTCGATCCATCGATAAATCATGAAAGCCTACCGTGAAGGCCTATGGAAACAGACAAAGGCACCACAAAGACCTACACGGCCAAAGGTACAGTCACGACTCCGATGTCGTGCCTCCTACACTATCTACGGGTAGAACCACAGTAAACCTCTACTGGCACCCTTGATAGTAGTGTTGAAAGGACACAAAATCACTCGAGGAATTACGTCATCGCAGACGTAAACCAAACCACGAGTATTACAAGATGAAACCACACGTCTAGAGCTCACGCTGTATGAGAACCATGTAAGCCACGAAGATCATGCGTCATGTGACAGAAGTACCTCTTCACTAGTAGAAAAGCCAAATGTGTCCACTGACGTCTTACACTGCACCTCAAGTGTCTCCCACTTGCTTGGAATGCGATAACTGAGACACCGAACAAGAAACAAGTACCAACTAACGAGTGACTAGTCAGGGTCACACCCGTCGGCGCTGGTCCAACGCCCCTGACCACGTGTGCACACACAAGCTCAATGTCTTGAGCCAGGCCTCTAGCTGGTTTTTCCTCCCGATGAACTCTAACGGCTAGACAAAGGGGACCACGGCAACCAGCCTACCAACCGTCTCTATCGGGACTGCCCCGCCACCACTCCATGGTGGGCCAACACACGAAAAGTGTCGTCAGGCTACGACTAGTGGAGGCTCACAAGACACAAGGATTCTCTAAAAGAAAGCACCAGAGTACAGACAGGCTACAGAGGCACCTGTCACCAGTACCACGGAACGCAAAGCAGTACACAACTGCCAGACTCAAGACAGTCAACTAGACCTGCTGACACAACGATCCTTGAGTCACAAGACTCAGGTCAAGATCGTTGCATAAAGCGATAACACGCCACCAATCACCCTAGTCCCTAAGCTAAAAACTACTGGAAAATAACATGGAAACGGCACAGAATATCCAGATCCACAACATAAATGAAAGTCCACAGCCCCTGGGCCGCTCAACGGACTCACAATTCCGCGTAATGGGAAAGTATGGAACTTGAGGGATTATCCGAGCTCTAAAACCGTGTAGGCACATAAATCGAGGTAAGACTACACCTTCAAGCATCCAAAACATAGTCTCGATCCCAGCAGGATAGCCGAGACACTCACGAGGTCACGTGTCAACCACTGGGTCACAATCGGGTTGACCCGAAATCATAATGACTCTCGAAACAATACAGACACACTATTCGATATTACGGCAATTCTGAATGCCCTACAACATGGTCACTACCCTCATAGGACGTCCAAGACATCCACAGAACAATGGACTAACCAAGGGGTCGAAGCCAAATCAACCAGGAACCAAACCGGTGAAAGAAAGACCCAAAACAAGTGGCGGTCACCCCTATGGCCGCAAACAGGAAGTGGCGGTCATAGCCTGCCCGCTACGTGACGGGTCAGCAAATGATGGTCTCATCAGGACCTCTAACATAAAGAGACGGTCTCCAAAGGGCCGCCTCTTGAATATGGTAGTCATGGTCGGACCGCCATTTAGCAGGAAACCCCAAAATAGAAACAGGGAGAAGACTGGCAGAAAATGGTCTTATGGGGGCCACAACTTGCATAAGGCAGTCACCCCAAGGCCATCTCTTGGAGGTGGCGGTCATATCAAGACCGTCATCTCCAGACTCCCTCGAGAAATGTATGATAGGCCAAACAAGTGGCAGTCTCCCTCTGACCGCTAACTTAGGTGGCAGTCAGTCGCAAGGCCGCTACTCGCGAACTCACATACGAACATTACCGATCTAAAAAGCCAAATAGCGGTCTCCCCAGGGCCGCTACTACCAAATTGCAGTCGAGAGCAAGACCGCTACCCCGAACCAACTTAAAATCTTAAGAAACAGATAACGGTGTCCCTGGGACTGTCTCTTACAAATGGCGGTCCTCCCATGGCCGCCTTATCAAGTAGCGGTCTCTGGTGCGACCGCTACTTCCTACCGGTGCGAAAACCGTAGGAAAGTGCAAAACTTGGTCTTTCCACGCCCCAATCGTCCCAGAACGACGGTGAGACATACACAAATCCAGTATAAACCTTCCACAAGCTAGATGGGATCCATAAATCTAGAAAACGATGATTTCATCAAATCAACCCAAAATGAGTCACATGGACAATCGACCTCATACTGTCCTCAAACCACAAGCAATTGCAGCCAAACTGATGGGAATCGAATCCCAGCAAGCTGGGGGTTCAAATCATACCAATTAAACTAGAAACCATTGCCTGGAATGGCAATTTCATATCACACCCCAAAAATATGCTTTTTTCCTTAAAGCAGGAAAACCCTCTCATACTCACGCCTATCGGCTTGGAATCGCGAGGGAAGGCAGGAAACGGGTAGAGTATCCATCCCCTACCTCCACCGAAGATCTCGCACACCGAAAATGTCAAAAACCATCACACGAACCACGCCGTGCTTCGAATCCACAGAATGGGATCACGCCTACGCCACGCTCCATTCCTCGCGCCTTCACGCTCCACGACGCCTCCACAGCATCCCTCCCTCATCCACCTCCGCCACGGTCGGCCGCCCGAAGGAGAGGGAAAGAGAGGAGAGAGAACGGAGGGGGAGAGAGTGAGCGACGGTGAGGAGAGGGGAGAGAGGGTAAAGGTTTAAAAAGGAAAAGAAAAATAAGAAATTACGAATATTTCTAAAATCTGATTTTTGGCCTGAAATTCCATGAAATCGAAAAAATATGAAAAAATAGCCACTGCGATCCTTGAAACGAGCACAACGCATCTGTAGCGTCCCGGAGTCTGAAATATCAACAATTCACTCTCCATGGGGTTCCACGGGCTATATAGTGGAAAAACCTGAGTGGATCGCAAAACACAATTTGGGACTCGCAAAAGCACTCCAAAAGCTCTCGGATTTCGATCCGAAGGATCTAGGGTATTACATCCTCCCCTCCTTTAAGAAAATTCATCCTTAAAATTTAAGGAGCTTACAACGGAACAGGGAAGAACAACCCATAAATATGGCAATACTCTCCCAGCTCCAGCCAAACCTCAAACACATAAAAACACGATAACACAATTCTCGAAAACATAATTCAAAGGAACACTGCCAGACCCTGATCACAAGAAAGATCATCATACTCCGGATCTCAAAGCACCGATGAACAGAACGAGCATGATACACAAAGGGACACAAGTCTGGCACCTCCAAATCATGACATCATCGCTATCGTCTCACAACTCAAGGAGACACGACCCTGTTGATGTTTTGTGAAGTGGTGTGAAAAGTGGGTGAGATGGAAATATGATGTATGTGATATGTGCTAACTCAAGCAACCAATAACATGGACATTAAAGCATGTGGGTATGTCATCTCAATAGTGGAAAAGCAGGCAAGAAGTAAACTAAACGCACACCGTGGGCGTGGAGCAAAGATGGAAATAAAGCAAACACACACCGTATGTGGGGAGCAACCAAAAGAAAGAAATATGGGGAAATGGAGAGATGTGATGACAAATACCCAAAGTAATCAGATGTGATCGCCACCAAAGCAAATAATGTAGCTAAAACCACACTATGTACCTTGGAAAGAAGCCGAGTGAAGCACACTCGCCCGCGGGAGAGAAAGACCTAGGTGCAGACATGAAAATGGTTCTCTGAAGACCGCTAGACGACAGAAAATGGTCCTCAAATAACCACAAGGAACCTAAAATTGTCCGGAGACGGCCGCTAAGGACACCCAGAAAATATGCTGTGGAACTCAAATCTCCACCCCTCCTGGCCGGCCAGAAGAGTTTGGCCTCGTGTGATGAGTACTGTAGACCTGCAAAAGAATGTTGAGATAGAAAGAAACGAACCCAATTAGCCCTAGGGAAGTGTAGTATCTATAAAGCAATAAAGCTAATATGCATGAAAAGGAAGGGTGAATACCTGGGGGTTGGTGGTTTTTTAACCCCTGTAGGGCGTGAAAACAATAGGAGGATGCTTAAAATGTATTTTTAATGCAGAAGAATGTGGAGGAAGTAGAGAGAAACATGTTATGATGATGCAAAGATGAAGAAACTAAGAGGTGAAAAGACACAAAACAAATAAAAGAACTGGCTACTAACTAGACCAGATGACTCAAGGACGCATAAACAAGCTCTCCCTAGTTGGTACTCGCTCCAGAATGTGGCATCACTTCATCGTAAGTTTTAGAAATCTCCTCCTCAAGCCATGAAGTCAAGGGTTCTATTTATATACCCCCAAAACCCTAGGTCGAGTTGGAGGGATAATAGTAGGAAAATAGGGCTAAACCTTGATAAATCTCGAAGATAATACTCCCAAGAGTCCATAGAAACAAACAGAAGCTTCTGAAGATCAACACTCAGAGAGAAAACACCGAATCATGGACTCTAGTTCAACCACGGCCAGAGAGAGGAAGATCAGGCGGAGCAGGAATCTCTGTCTCCCCTAACGGTCTTGCGATATACCGCAAGGCTCACCAAACGGTCGACCGATAGACCGCTAGGCTCAGTCGATTTCAAAGAGATAAAGCCAATGGGAGAAAGGGTGACCCAACAGAACTCTCTGTTCACCTAGCGATCGAGCAAAGGCCGCTACCGTCCAGTAGCGGTCGTGCGATAGACCGTTAGGTAGAGAGACATGGCAAAGAGATAAAGGCCGGATAAATCTCCGTGTAAATTCACAAAATAATCCTTATTAGCCCTTATCTAGGCCCAATAAGCTAAAATGACGAGAAATAGAGGTATTTGAGCCCCACCAGGGAGAGGAATCCATAAAATAAGCCCAAAAAATGACCAAAAAATGGCCCAATAGCCAGTGAACAACCTGGGACATCATAAAATAAGATAGAGAGATGAAAACTCATTGGTCATAAAATGGGTGTCAACAAATGCCCCTCCTTAACGTCCTCTTTGCAGGGGAGCGAGCGGAGGTGAAGCGAAAGTGAAATGGAACATAGAGATGAAGCGGAAATATAGCGAAGCGGACTGAAAAGTGGGCGTTAAGGTAAACGACACCCATCCTCAACCAACGAGCGATAGGAATCTTCCAAAAAACTACGAACCAATCACAAGGAACGGCCAAACCGAATGACGCATGCCTGGAGAAACTAACAAGCAAAGGAAATAAAACATGACCAACCTCATCACTGGAACACACAACTGATAGGCGATCGAGCAGCGAAAAGTAAAAGAATGAGCAACTAAACTCTAGACTAGAATCCTCAGCTAACTAAATTGAGCAAAATATACCAAAGGAAAACCTTCCAACTTAGAGTGGAATGACTCTCCCTATCCAAGACCATGGATACACAGTTATCCACCATTATTGAGACACTTCAGACAGATCAGGGCACATGAATGCTCAAAGATGCGCATGATACATGCTGGACTAAAATAAAAGAAATCATCAAAATGAGTGCAAAGAAACCATAAAATAGAAAGTACTGAGAATAGTATTGTTAGACCAGACAAATCAGGGTCATGACACTATCTGCAACCACGGCGTGCAACATAGAACCATCATCCCCCAACTCTTTCCAACTTAACGGCCTATCCAACGATTAAATATGTGTACTTAAATCATCATCATTTTTGTTAAAGGAGAACATCAAATCCCAGAACATATGAATGACCAGCCAGTTCTCGTGATAATATATCATAGATACCATATAGTAATGCATTAAGGGACTAAGGGATTGAGATACTTACCTGACTTACCTGCCTGGTGAGGAATGACGTGACATGATTGCGCTCATGAATTTGCAATTTTAGTGATTAGCCATCAATAATTAAGCCAAGGAAGTAAACATGATGCATCAAATAAGGCAAAGGCCACATAGAATGAAACAATTATCGCACTTTAAACATCATAGATTTCAGCAACCAAATGGTCATGTACTAGACCACAAGGGGAGCCTAACGGTCCAGCGCCAGACTGCTACCCTTAAGGCGGTTCACATTATCCAACGGGTGAGACCCTGGGGAAAATGGTCTAATGAGGACTGCCAAGGACTGCCTAATGGTCCATCACACGACCGCAAGGATTTGGGCGAATTCAAAACCATGGGCGGCCATTCGAAACCCCCCCCCATCTCATTCAAACACTCAAAACACTCTCACCACCATAACCACCGGCATTTTCTTCACCCCCCACCATTGCAAAAAAACTCATACTCACTCACACTCGAGGATGGTGAAGAAGAGGGCGATACGGCAGTTTCAACGCCGCATGGCCGAGGAGAATGAGCCCACGGCTCCGGCGGACCAAACGGAGGAAAGAGTGCCACTGGAGGCTGGGGAACCATCTACAGCGGCCATAGCGCCTAAGGGAGGTGCTGGAGACGGCGATAGCAAGCATACGGCCGAGGAAATGCCTGAGGCGACGGCCGGAACCCCCTCATCTGAGGTAGGCTGAGACCCCTAAAAAACCATTTTTAAATTTTTTTGAAGCATGCATGAGGGTAGGATAGCAAGGGAATGGGTCAGGGGAGCCATAGAAGACTCGTAGGGACCCTCTGGGCCATTTCCAGAGCTTGGGGAAATGGGGGAGACAATGCCATTATGGAGGGTGCCTAGCGGTCGTTCCAGCGACCGTTAGGGTGCCAGACGGTCTGACCCAGATGTTGGCACTCAAAATATGCTCGATGGCGACCAAGCTTAAATGACAGAAATGATGCAGCCCGCTGAAGCGAAGACGCTGAAAGAAACCAATGCACCAAAGCCTTCTCAAGCTGCCAGAGCCTTAGGTCAGCTGTCACGAACACTGGGGACTTCACCTCAGGAGGATCGAGAAGAATCCACAACAAATCAGCAGTGTCGACAAGCCTGCCCAATGAACCGGCATCAACTCAGTCGTGCCACACGAACAACATCTGTTGTCCGACCAAGGACAAGGGTATACCTGGTGGCTCGCCACCTGAAAGAAAAATCCTCCCGAGGTGATGAAACATCCTCGGCCCTTTCAGAGCAAGGGACCGAAGGCTCCGTCGGTAGAGGACCCGGATAGCTCGGTATGGGTACATCTTCTCAGTAAATCAGGTCCGTTAGTGATCAAATGATCGCCCAGTCAAGGCGAAAGTACCCCGGGTGGTATTTCACTTCCCGAGAAAGCTACAAAAGCAAGTTTAGCCGAGCCGGCAGCACAAGCTACAGTGTTGAGGCCCGTATCAGCGGAAAACCTGCGTGTCTGAGCTGAAGATGCACGAGATTCCGCAGGCGGCCATTTAGCGGCCTGAAAGCCTTATCGATGCCTCCCACCGTGGTTTGGCAAGACCATGGTGAGATGAAAGATCACAGTGACTCCCAGAGCCACTCTAGAGCCCATCATCTGGCCCGTGTTAAATGAACACGAAGGAGGGATTAATACGGCGCGCCCCCTAGTCCGGCGCGCTACCCATTTTCGGCGCCCACATTCCTGGTGCGCAACATGGTGACCCCTTATCCGACACGCTATTCCCACATCGGGTGAAGCCATGGTCAATGGTTTTGCTATATAAATGAACCCTTTGCCGAAGAAGAAAGGGGGGAGAAAAAAGAGAGAGCCAATATAGAAGAAGAGAAGATAGAAGATGAATATAGAGAGAAGAGAGGCTTGGGGAGAAAGAAAGGAAAGCAAAGAGCCCGTTTCTGATACCCTGTTCTCTGGCTGTAGATATTCGAGGTGGGTTTGCGGAAGTCATCTGGATCTTCTTCCCCTGTCTCCTTCCCCTCTGTCAATATCCTGAGTCTCATAATGGAACGGGTGATGAAATGAGCCTGCAATCCCTTCCCCCTTTGCTTTTCTCTTGAGCATTTTAGCTCCTTGTAGCACTATCTGTAGCTGCTCTTCCTCCCTAGAGAGGAGATGTAATCGGGCCATGCCTGTGATATAATGCCAATATCATTTGCTCATGCGTTTGAGTCTGATTTTATTACTCTTCTTCCCTTCGTTATCTGTGTGATGCCATTTGGGTATGAATGAGAATATGGGTGGATGCTTGAGTTCGCATGTCCTCTGTGTTGCGTCTGCTTCTGTGTTGCACGTCTCTGTCACTTGATCCCATGCCCTGGATAAGCCATGGGCTACATTAATATTATTCCCCTCCCCGGGACTTTCTTTCCTCAATGGGTCGAATGTCTCGAATATACCATGTGTTTATCGTGTTTTCCCCTGTTGGAGGCCTACGTGTGTATGCACCTACCTTTATCTATCGGGATGGGCCCCTCACCATCACCCCGTTCACAATCATGAACCGGGGAGAATAGGGTCGCCCCCTATAGCATGGGTGCAAGTTTTTCTGGCGTGATCATCTACTTTCATGCTACACGCCGGTTGTTCGAGTGATTGCCCCCTTCAATCTCCATAGGTCGTATGTTCACGACCGGCCTCTCAATGCTAATCATCTAACCCCTCTCCATGTCTAATCTACTTCCAATGGCTTAACAAACCAACAACGGATTACTGCGATCTCTCTACCCAGAGATAGGTGGGGGGAAGGTCTACTCAATGTGACCTGCTTCCCACCCCTATTGTGTGGGTGACATCGGAATTTTAGCATGAACACCATGTTTTCTTCAGTAGTAGTGATCCACCTACCGGGGAGGGGGACATTCCCCATCAAAAGCTCCGTTGTTTCTCCTCTAATCACCATACAGCTGTAGGATCCCATCCCTCTGAGGTGTGGAGCACTATAAGCCCCCGAAGGTATACAGAAATGGGTCTTCGACCCGACATCAAATCCACATTCCCTCAGGAATGGTGGTGGTTGTGGGTAAGGTACCTCTCGTAGGCTAGCCCTCAAGGTATCCTCCCATCTCGGCCATCCCTCTGATCGATATTTTTGACTCATAGAGTGTTGGTGCCCCTCGTAGGCTAGCCCTCGGGGTTTTCCCTCCATCGAAGTCCGCCGGTCACCGTTTGGCACTCTCGGCTTTAAGTACCCAGATGCTGTGGGACTATCTCTACTTCGCCCCCGCAACCCTCTAGGCATGGGGAGGTGCTGCCCAATTTTTGACTGAACGCTTAGTCTGAATTGTGAGGAATTTTCAACTATAAGTCTATTTTAGACTATGCTCGAGTAGGAACCTTGCATACGTCTGGATTTGTCATGTTTGCAGGACATTTGGGACCTAAATAAACTCTTTAATCTTCTTAATTAACATCAAAGTTCCAAGAAAATCACTTGGCCTTTCATTTTAACCCAAAATAAACCAAACCTGCCCTAATCCGACGCGCCCCTAATCCGGGGCGCCATTTTCTGATGCGGTACCCCCCCGCGCCGCTTTGGCCCCACACTCATAAACTAATTCCACTCCCTTGGCCTCCATCCGGTGCGCCCTAGGCACGCTGTTTTATCCCCAACAATGCCCCATGCCGTTTTCGTCCACCTCACACATGCATTGACCCTCCAACATGCATCGACATCTGTTTATGCGCCGACCTCCTCTCCGCTTGCACCGACCTCATCTACGCCTGCACCGACCTCCTTTCCACTTACACCGACCTCATGCATGCATCGACCCCATATATGCATCCAACTCACATGCATTGACCTCCATTTGTGCATCGACCTCATCTTTGCACTAGCCTTCAAAAATGTGCACCGACCTCATCCTCATACGTGCACCGACCTCCATTTGTGCCTCAACCTCATGCATGCATCAACCTCACCCCATTCATGCACCGACCCTCAAACATGCATCGACCTCATTTTTGGCCTCCTGTCAAAGCCCAATAAAATATTCCAATAACTGCTTAATGAGTTTAATATTTGTGAGCCATTGAATGGAATGACAATAATAATAATAAATAAAGGGATAATAAATCATCATAAAAAATTTGATGCATCATTATGATAAAAAAACAATCAATAGTCATCTTCAGAATCAATAAATTTTATCGGCTGAGCTTGCCCTCTTATTTTTATATGCATTCGTGTTTGAACGCATCTGTCTTTACCTCCTGGCCTACTTGTTTTCTGCCATACCTCCTCTCTTTACTTGCATTTATGCATAATTGTACATATTTTGGTTGCACTGCTCGTTCTGCATGAATAAGCTAGTAAATAAACCCCTCACGTGGTTTTGCCATATGTGTTCATATTCATCTTATTTCGCCCTCGATTGGCGTCCCCTCTTGGCAATTAATCAAGGGTTGTCTTCTTTCTTAGAGGACGTAATTAACATCATAGCCTTTATGGTATGACGGACTCTAGGTCCCGACTCGAACCTCACAATCGACTGACCAAGTCAGATCGACGCATAATAAATTTGTCACTCAGTGACTGGCACGCCTACGCAAATAAACTGATAAACAAATAAATAAAACAAACGAAATAAAACGTTCCACCAAATTGGCACGCCCGCAGGGACCCGAGTCTCCCTTCATCACTTTGCCAAGAGGGGATCCCTTCGGAGCCCCCCCCCAAAAATACTGACTGTTTGTTTGTTTATCTCAGGTGGACGATGATGTCATCGGGACTCACCGCTCTCCCCTTTGACCCCATGATCGTCGCCGGCCATGCTAAAAATGGGTACCTGGCGGTGCCCACTGTCTTCGGGTCTTTCCCACCAGCTGTAGGCTTCCCTAACTTCCTGGGGTTAGCCTTTGCCGATCTGCTGCAAGTAGAGTCCTCGGAGCCTACCGAGGAGAAGACTACGAAAGAGGTCGAGGCCCCGAAGGCTCGACGCTGTGCTGGCCCACTCACGGGCCCAATTCAAGTTGCCAACTGCATGGTGCACCATATCACTCACGGGGCCCGCCCTGTCCCTGCCAAGAACTCTGGGAGGCGCCAACATAGGAGCTTCCAGAGGAAGGCTGCTGCTACTGCTACCGGACGTCTCTCCATGTCCGGCAAATCCATGCAGATCGGGGGAGTTCACGTCTTCCTGGACGGATGCGTTGCTCGAGTGAGCCAGAATCGGGTGATCCCCGCAGTACCTATCTACAACTCCTACCAAGCCCTGTCCGGGAGGAGAGCTGAGAAAGAAGAAGCTGGTTGTCATGGCCGAAGAAAGTTGGATCCCAGGCCAAGAATATCTAAGCAAGTTTGGGTCCCTAAGAAGATCCAGCCTACCCACCATGATGCACCAGTCTGCCACCGCTCTGGATTTACTGGAGCAGAGAAGAACAAGAAAAGGGGCCTTGCCCCAAGGAAAGAGGAAACGGTCGTGGATCCTCCACGCCGTGAAAGTTTTAGGGCCTGTGCCCGACAGGCCAACATCCCCACTGTGGGAAGAAGATTTCAACAACTTGCCGGAAGAGCCCAGCTTACTTACATCCCTCCGATGGGAGGTCGACAACTGTCCCCGGTCCTACATCAGGGGCGAGGGCAAGAAGAGATGACCAATATGGGCAGAAGTTATTTTAGGGGACTAGGCAACCCCTCATTGGGCCAACAACGGCTATTGCAAGCAGTCGTGGTTGAAGAAGATCACTGCCCATCAATGGCAATGGAAGAAGAAGAAGAAGAAAGAAGAATAACGTCGTCGGTCGATGACAATGGATATGAAGACGGCTTGGACATTCAAGCCGATGAAGTTACTCCCCACCAGGAGGAAAGAAGAAGAGTCTCCATGTTCGAAAGGCGCACCTTCCCGGAGAATGCAAAGAGGAGGGTTTGCAGACAAAGAAGAAGGATGCAGATTTTCACCTGCAACATGGCTGGGGTGTCTGGCCACTATGGAAGATTACCTGAGGAGCCTCAGGAGCTGGCTCGATTGGCCGGAAGGCCGGGGCCGAATACTCAGAGGGCGGAAGCCGCGAGAAAAACGCTGGCAGCGGCCAAGGGAAGGCAAACCCTGGCCCACCACCTGCAACATGACAAAGCTATTATTCTAACCGTCAATGTGGTGACAGTAAAAGAAGAAGATGTCTTGCTCGACATCCTCCCTGAAGGTGCGTCAGGGAAAACCACAAAAGCCATTCCCAGCACTACAACTATGGATCCATCAGTATGGATGTTACTCCAGAAATACCAGCATGAGATAGAGTCCCTGAAGAAGTAGCTTATGGAGAAGACGAAGCAAACCTCAGCTTCCAAGCAGCCTGAGATGCAGGCCAAATCATCACGGGGAGCCGTCAACCAGAGTGACTTCCCCCCACTCTATACCCCGCCTCAGCCGGCAGAACCAAGCCTAGCAACAACTCAGCAACGCCCATCGCAGCCGCTGAT
The DNA here is from genome assembly GCA_022559845.1 of Amorphophallus konjac. Classification (NCBI taxonomy): domain Eukaryota; kingdom Viridiplantae; phylum Streptophyta; class Magnoliopsida; order Alismatales; family Araceae; genus Amorphophallus; species Amorphophallus konjac. Next base: position 221,157,236 of record CM040125.1, on the reverse strand, counting down.
GCCGCCAATGCTGCCACAGGTGCACCAGACGCCTCCGCTGCTACGCCCTCTTCCGTAGGCGACCACCATGGTCACTCCATATCTACAGTCAGCATATTTCTATCCAGAACCGGTTGATCCAACCGTCATGAATAAGATGATGGTAGAGAGGATGATCGAGCTGAAGCTCGCTGAACGAAGCGAAGGTGACTACGTCGCGTTTGATGCCTATAGGGTGCCATACCCGCCACATCATGCTGCCAAGCGGCTCTCTCCTAGGATCAGTAAGCCGCCAAAATTTGACAAGTTCAACGGGAAGGGATCCCCGAAGGAGCATGTCGATTACTATATGACCGTCATGGGCGATCTGGCCGCCGACGAGTCGTATCTGCTGAAATTTTTCGGGTCCTCGCTAACAGGACTTGCATTTGAAAGGTACTCCAACCTTCCGGCCTGGTTGATCAGCGACTGGTCATATATGTAGAAGAAATTCATAGAGAGGTTTCACATCACCGAACGAGAGGTCACGGTGGCTGAGCTCTACTCGACAAGGCAAAGGGTAGATGAGACAGCCCTTGAATATATCAAGAGGTGGAGAAACCTCGGAATGAGAAGCAAGCGGCCCCCGCACCAGGAGGACGCTGTACAAATCTGCAAATAGAACCTCAGGAGAGAGGTACTAGAAAAGATGATTGGGATGGAAATCTGGTCATTTGACTGCTTGAATAATGTTGTGGCCGAGGTAGAGGCCTTCCTGGAAAGACCTGCCCCGACATCAGCTACTGCCACTACACAAAAAGGCAAGGCAGCAGAACGGCGCCAAGCGCCTGAAGAAGCGAACACCCTTGATATCAAGGCGTTTGAACATCATAAAGATAATGGCAAGAAGACAGCTGCTCCTCAGCCTACCAAAACCGGAGATGGCAAAGAGGGTCCCTCACTCAGGGATAAGATGAAGAAGGCCTACTCTTTCCCAAAGGAAAAGACCAAAGTTTTATTTGACTGGGTAACCTAGTATGATAAGGTCACCCTACCCGAGACGAAAAGGCCGGAAGACCTGAAAAGAAGAGACAGCCCAAGATTCTGCCCTTACCACCAGATGCTGGGGCATCTAATTGAAGATTGTTATGTTTTCAAGGATATTATCGAAGGCATGGTGAAGAAGGAAGAGATAGACCTGGGGGAGTACAAGGTTGACCCTCCACAACCCCATGAAGCGCCTCTGAGAAGAGTCGCGGTCAACATGGTCTCTCTATATCAGGCATTGCCTGAAGAGATCGCAGAGGTCAGCACCCAGCAAACTTATGAGGCCTGCTTTCTGGCCCCAATAAAAGAGCAAGAGGGATGGCAACAGGTCCCTGCAAAAACCAAGAAGAAAGGCACATCTCGCCCAAGAGTGGGAGTGCAGATCCATGGCGTCACACCGCGACCCACTCTGCCAGTGGTAACACCTGTGTGGGCCAATCCACCTGCAGTCATCAGAATACCTACACACAATCGAAGAAGGCAGACTCCATTACCAATGGTCAAGGAAATTAGTCCAGAAGCCCGGCGGCTGCAAGACTATATAAATGGGCTGGATGAATATGTACAGCCCGAACTTGAGCCTTTACTTGTATGAGATTATGTCCCGTGGCAGGAATTAGAATAGCTTTCACTAAAGCAGGAAGAGGAAGCTGACAAAGCACCAGACAAGGACGACATCCTATTCTGGGGGCAGGTGCCAGCCGAAGAAAAGAAAAGGAGATGAAGAATGAAAGAAAGGGAGACGAAGAAAAGAAAGGGAGACGAAGAAAGAAAGAAAGGGCCAGCAAGGCTACAAAGGATGCAGTCCTTTCTTGTAACACCCTCTCTACTCTATTCAATATGCCTGGTGAAGAGGATGAAGAAGAGATATGCTTCGCACCTGCCGCCAGGGGAAGTCAGGTCGACGCCGCAACTGCTGCGCATGCAACCCGGTCAGGCCAAAAATGGGGGCGTCAGCCACCCGCCAACCACAATATCATCTTCAGGGGGGGACAACCCTATAAGATACCTCCCTCGTAGGTCAGGGGAGTACAGATTCCTCCTCCGTCAGGCCTATACAACCAGAGTGGGGGCAACACTGCCACTCCCTCCTTCCTGGAATTCTTGAAGATGTCGAAGGGGAAGCAGCCATGCCAGGATGCCGACCCTACAGTTGGGGGCATTCACCCGCAGCTCCAGCAATCTTCCAGATTTTTGGATGAAGATGAAGCTTGCCCGACGGCAGCCAATGAGGGACAGCAGGAAGACGACACCAAACAGAAGGGTGCAACCTCAGAGCCCGATAAAGCAGGCCTATTAGGGGCCACGGTTCAAGACTCTCCCAACCCCAGGTGAGCAGAAGAAATGAAGTTGTCCAATGTCCGAGCAGGAAGCCTGGTAGTCAAGTTATTGAAAAAGCTCCCAGCGAGATTCACTTTTTGGGAAATCCTCTCCCTGAATGAAGAGACCTGATAGGCGAACATCGCTGCTTTGTAGACGCCTGCCCAATATGAAGCATGTTTGGCTGAAGCACTGCCGGAGGCCAACGTGACCTTCACTTAGGAGGACATTCTGCTCCCCACTACCAGCCACAATAGGCCACTGTATATGAAGGGACATCTGAATGGCCGGGAGCTGAACAGAATCCTGGTGGATCCCAGGACAACTGTCAACATCCTGCCATATAGGATATATCAGAGGCACTACTTCAACGTGCGCCTCGAAAAAGTCAGAGATATGCGTATTGCCAGCTTCAACCAGAAGTGTGAAGTGTCGCTAGGAGTAGCAGAATTCACACTCACTATGGCGGACTTTGTTACGAGGGAGCAGTTTCATGTCATCGATTCTCGCACCTCGTACAAGGCGCTGCTTGGCCGCCCTTGGCTACATGAGAACATGGTGGTGCCCTCCACGCTTCACCAGTGCATCAAATACAACCTGGAAGGGAAGGAGGAAAGAGTATTTGCTGATCTCCACCCGTTCAAGTGTTCAAATGTCACCTGGAGGATGCCCCTCTATATGCAGAACGATCACAGAAGACCTCTGAAGCCAAGACCTCTGCCGGTGCATGAAAAGGCACCTACGGCGCTGACTGGTTCCCTCTGCCGCCGCGCGGGTATGTTAATCCCAAGACGGTCTCACACATCACCGTCATCGGGGACGTGGGCAGGGTAGCACCTCCCGCCATTTACCCCGAAGCTAATGAAGCCAAGGTCGACCAGCGGCACGACCACATTAGGATCCTGGAAGGCCTTACCAAGCCAATTCTCAGCCTCGATAATATCATTGTCGAACCTTTCAAAGCTTGGAAGGTGGCATAGATAGATGGCCCCAGTTGCTTATTTTACACGGCTGAGGAGCACCCTACACGGGAAGATAATGATTGTCATCTGCCTGAAGATATAGAAGACCCATCAGTTCCCATTCAGGGGTTGGCATTTATGACAAATGGGATGGCCAAGATGTTCTAGAAACAGCACATCCCCTCTGACCAGCCTCGTAAGAAGAAAGAAGCATTCCAAAAGCTGTGGTATCCCGCAAGCCTGGACAAAGAGCTGAGACGTGTCTCTCAACACCCAGGGTTGGGCTTCACCCTCGAGGAATACTATTATAGCGGGCGCTATGAAGTGGACACCATCTCCACTTTCTACCCGACTGAAGATTACTCACTGGGGGCAACTTGCGATGAACACCCGGCGGAGGCTGAGCATACTGAACCAGCTCGACCAAGAGACATGGAATCAGAAACCATATTCCCCTGCCGATGCTGGGAGTAGATCTATCTCGAGGAAGCAGATCTTCAGGCCAAATTCGACATGGCTAGAGTAAGCGAAGCTAAAGATACTGAAGAAGCAGGGCTACCTCCCTCTAGTGGCCCTCCTCTGATGATGATGTCAGCACCTCTCAAACCAATTAGGGAAGCTTCTTCCAAGCCTGATCATGAGATGAATGCTGCAAGAAAAGAAAAGGCTACCTCGACCGAGGATATGGTGATCCAAGAGGGCGGGACCTTCTCACCTTGTACCGTGAAGTTGCAATGCTTCTCTTGTTGGGTTTCTGTGTTTTGACGATGCTAAACACTATGACTCATATGCATGATGTCATATGGGGTTGAACTATGTTTGTGTCTGAACTGTCATATATGTTTCTGAACTAATTTTGCTAGAAATAGCTGTGATGTGTTTTGTTATACATGTTCAGGAAGTATATGTCATTTTGTTATTCATTACATTCCATTCATAAGGTCTGTGCATACCCACATATCTGTTCATACAGGCCAGTGTTTTTATGATCAACTTAATTGGTTTGGGTGATCATGGTCTGAAGTCTAAGCTAGCTGAGTCAAGGTCTGTGCTAGTTAATGTTAGTCTTTGCTAGTTTGGTACAACTCATGCACCGAAGTATGTATCGGTCTGTGTTAGTCTATGCTAATCCATGTTAGTATGTTTGTATATTAGCTAAGGTCGATGCTAGTACATTCATATAACTAACTATGATCGATGTTAGTATGTTTATATACTAACTGAGGTCGGTGTTAGTATATGGGTTCACTAACTAAGGTCGATGCTAGTATACTTATATCCTAATTAAGGTCCATGCATATGTTCATAAGGTCTGTGCATGATGCTTAATAAGTGTATGCATATAAGCTCAAAGTCTATGCTTGTTCTGCATCGCACACAACTCAGGTCTGTGCACATCACTGTAGCATGCATACAGGTCAATGCTGATTCTTCTTCACCCACACACTAGGTCTGTGCATGTTTTGGCTTAAACAAAGCCGGTGCACATCTGCAATAAGCAGAAACAAGGTCGGTGCAAGCTTTGGTGCTGCACGCATGCAATATAGGTCGGTGCATTCTCTCTTCTATAGAACATCAGGTCGGTGCACGTTTGTGCTTCATGCATATAGGTCGGTGCAATGTGCTCTATGGCTCAAACAACATCGGTGCATACTCAGTTGGTTTACATATGTAAGTCTGTGCACATCCGTCGTTAGGCAGAACAACGTCGGTGCTAGTTGTGTGGATACATGGTATAGAGTCTGTGCATGTTTGCATGGCAACATATGTAGGTCGGTGCACTTTGTGGCTTGTGTATTAAAGGTCTGTACATGGGTGAACAAGGTCTATGCATCTATTGTTGCATGCTTATTTAGAAGGTCGGTGCATCCGTGCTCTTACCATTCAAGGTCAGTGTAGCGGCCTGCTTTTCCCATAAACAAGGTCGGTGCATTGTTCTCATGTTGCTATACCATGTCTGTGCACATCTGATCATATGTTATGAAGGTCTGAGCATGCTTCAAGTCCCAACACATGTAGGTCTGAGCATATGTGTAATTGAAGTCTAAGCACGTTGTTATGTTCGAGCATTCTTCTCGTCTAAGCTTCTATTAGGTCTGTGCATATTGAAAACTAGCTGACAACAGCATGTTTGACGAAATGCCTCTCTTATGACTGACAGGTTAAAGATAGCACATGAGGTCGAGCTAAGACTAGGCACGTGTTCCCAGAAATGGTGGAATGCTGGCGGATGGACCTAGGGAGCTAATGATTGGCACGTGATCCTAGGGAAGCATCTTCTGCCACGTGGATTAAGATTCCCTCTGCATCTGACGAGTGGCCTCTTTGAAAAAGGCGGGAATGAGCTTCATTCACGCCCAAGGCATGAGCTCGTGGGACCCTGCCTGATGCCTTATATAAAGGCCTCGTCTGCGATCAAAGAAGTGAGAGAAAAGGAGAAATAGGCAAGAAGAGAGCAGCAGAAGAGGAGATTCTGAAAGAAAAAGAGAAGAGAGAAGAAAAAGGGGGCTGCAGAGAGTTGAAAGAAGAAGAGGGTGATTGTGAGATCGAGAGAAGAGAAGAGAGAAGAGAGCAGTAGAGAAGAGTATAAAAGGGAGATTGAGAGAGCGGCAGAGAGCTAGCGAAAAAGAGAAGCGGAAAGGAGAAAGAGGTAAGAAGAGAGCAGCAGAAGAGGAGATTCTGAAAGAAAAAGAGAAGAGAGAAGAAAAAGGGAGCTGCAGAGAGTTGAAAGAAGAAGAGGGTGATTGTGAGATCGAGAGAAGAGAAGGGAGAAGAGAGCAGAAGAGAAGAGTATAAAAGGGAGATTGAGAGAGCGGCAAAGAGCTAGCGAAAAAAAGAAAGAGAAAGAGAGAGAGAGAGGGAGATAGAAGCAGAGGTGCTGGTTTGAAGAGCTCGTGAGCAAGAAGCATTCAGAAGTCGATATCTGAGAATCTTTCTGTTCTGTGTTCTTTGGATCAAATCCAAGACACAGTGCTCCTGCGTGAGCTTGTATATTTTGATTTTAATGTCAACTTTTCGTTGTTGAGTTTTATCATCGTTGTTTTCCATTTTACATACCTTTGCAGAAGCTGTGTATCAGCAGATGGCAAGCTGTGATGCCCAGCTGATGTAGGCAAGCTGTGATGCCCAGCGGTTTCAAGCCGTGAGTCAGTAGGAATCCACACTTGGGTTGAGTGTGGGGTGGATGTAGGTCTGGAGGACCGAACCACCTAAAAGTCATATGTGCAGTGGTTTGTTTGGTTCTCTCTTAATTCCTTAGTTGTATGCTTAGGATCGTTATATCTGGTTAGCTTAGATTGCGTTGAAATTCACTATGTGTTTTAGTTGTCTACGTTTTGAACTCTGCTGAGTATTTCAGTGAGGTTATTACGTGTGCTAGCCCAGAATTCTATGAGAATCACATAAGGACATCTGAACAAGTGTTCGAGTGTAAGTCTCATTAGAATATTTGTTTAACTAAGCATATCTGATTTTAATTTCGCAAGATTTATAAGTACAGTTTTAATTGGGTAATTTTTAGGGGAGATTCATTCACCCCCCTCTGAATCCGGTTTGCACCATCTAATAGACTTAACAATTGGTATTAGAGCGGTCTCTGACTTCCAGATCAAACGATCTACAGAGGATCCTACTAGTTTGTGTGGTGCTTTGCTATTTTTAGTTCGGTGCATTTGTCATCTTGTTTTTCAGATTTTTAGATCTGAATTTATTCAGTTATTTTTCTATGGCATTTTCTGTTGTTTTTGATGGTTCTAACTTCAACAAATGGGTAGGCGGCCTATGTGTTCACCTGAACTCCATTGATCCAAATCTATGGAGTCTTGTATCAAAAGGCCCACATAAAGTACCTCAGAATAAGACCATATGGTCTAGAGAGGATAGGATAAAAGATAGTGAGAATGCTACTATCTTTAACATTCTGAGAAACTCAGTTAACATTGAAAAGTTTCCATGTGTTACAGGATGCAAGTCTGGAAAGGAGATAATGGACAAAATAAATACCATCTATAAGGAAAAAGAAGAGTGCCTGATGGCCAATCGAAGAGATGAGATTGAAGAAATAGCATCCCAGGTAAGTACTAAATCATAAGATATTTTATTTGATGAACTAGTAGAGATGTATGATGAACTGCTAGAGAAATCTAGGAAAATTCAATCTGCGAATAAAAAGCTGAAGAAAAAGATTGATCAAAATTGCTCTAATTTACCCTGTGAAAATTGTTCAAAATTGAAAAAGTCTCATGATGCTTGCTTGACTGATATTCAGTATTATAAGAAATAATTGGAAGATTTTGAAAATATTGTTTCAGAAATGAATGAACTGAAGTCTGAAATGAAATCTACAAAAGACAGATTGTAGAGAAAAATGGAAAGGTTAAAAGACTTCAAGAAGAAAATCAAACTGAACTTGTCAAGCATAAAGAACAAATTTCTCTGCTAAAAAAGGAAAATGATGAATTGCATTCTAGAATTTTTGAATTAGAAGAAACACTGAGATCAAATAATGATGATCATATTCTGATAAATGAACTTGTTTAGAATAAGCAATTAATAAGACAGAATGAAGAACTCAAGCAATTGAACACTGCTATATCTGAAATACTTCTTGCATTAGAAAAGAGAAAAACTGCTTGCAAAGAAGAATATGAAAAATTGAGTAATCTGGAACAAGAACTTGAGAAATATAAAACTACAAACAAAGTGCTAAGTGAATGTGTTAATTGTAGTGAACAAGAGATTGTCAGTTATGAATTACACATTGCTTCTTTGGAAAAGGAAATTTGTGAATTGAAAAACTCTCTGTCAAAAACTCTAAAAGGTAAAGAGAAGTCAAAAGTCTCCTTAAAAGATGAAGTGAGTAATCAAAGTGAGGAGACCGACAACTTTTCTGAAACAAAAAGGGTCATGAGGAACCAGCTTTACACCACATTTGTCCGAAACACTGATGTAGCTGGAACCTCTAAGACATCTCCAAAGAAATCTGCTGCAGTTAAAACTCAAAAATAGAATAAAAATTCAAAAAAGGAGAAAAACAAATTGCATGCTAAAAAATCTTAGACCAAGATATTTTCTGATAAAAGAAAGAATGTTAAGTGTTTTTATTGTGGTAAATTTGGTCATGAGATGTATGATTACCTTATAATGAAGAAGGTTGATCTGAATAGTGGTAGAATTCATGTTAGGAATTCTCATGCTAAGAAATCTTCTTCTGTTCAAACTAAAAGGCTTCAATATTTTTATTATCATAAAATAGGTCATCTCATGCATGAATGTAGGCTAATGGAAATAGATGATCTGTCTGCTGTTGCAGTGCATGATAAACTGTTCCATGCTAAAAATCATGCAACTCATAAAAAGAAACTTCAATGTTTTAATTGTGAAAAATTAGGCCACATTGCTGCTCAATGTTGGCATGCTCAAGGAAAGAAAGTTCATTCTGGATTTATTAATTTCCACGTTAACAAAAATGTTTTTGATAGAAATGATTTGATTCTAGAAGAAAACACATTGTGTGCTTTGAATGTGGAAAGCATGACCATACAGTCAAGGACTGTTGGCATGCTTAGGGAAATAGATTGAATTCTAAATCTGTAAAATTCTCTGTTCTCTATGCTGCTGCTAGAAATAATTTGATTAATAAAAGGAAAAACTCTTCATGCTTTGAATGTGGAAAGCCAGGCCACAGAGCTGCTGATTGTTGGCTGGCCGGTTTTAGTAAACAGAATTTTCACTTTGCTAATGAATTTCATGATTACAGTAATGCGCATAAAAAGATTTTTAAAAATGTCAGATCATGCCATTACTGTGGACAGTTAGGGCATTCTATGTATAACTGTCATCTCATGTATTTTGATGATAAACAAGCTGAAAAACTGTTGAGAACACCTGCCAATGGTGTCATTGTTATTTCAGGAGACAAGATGTCTTGGGTACCTGTTTGTGCAAAATAAATTATGTTTTGCAGATGTGCCTTGGGTTGAAGAATATGTTGGGGGTAATAAACCAAGGCACTCAAGAATGAAAACCCCAGTTCTGCATTTACCAGGTCTGTCATGTTAACTCTGCTCAATTTCTGTCATTCAAGTTTTTATGTCTTGGATTACTGCATAGCATGTTAAATTTATTTTTGCATATTCATTCATCATCTGCATTGTCAAATTTGAACCCTCTGAATTCTACTCATATGAAATTTATGCTTTGCACTCAACTCTATCGATAGACATCCTCTGATTAGAATTCTCTGAAAACATCTGAATTTTTCATGATTTATGTTTTGATGTGTGCCCGAATTTGCATTGTATCCTTTGAAAATCTGATGCATATAGGACTGCATTGGCATTGCATTGTCATGCATGACCACTATGGTATATAAAATGGTAAGCTACTAAAGGGCAGATAAAATTTGTCTGGAGGTTCTTACTATGTGTGAGGTGGTCTTTTAGACCAAGTCCTCTGCCTAAGTACCATGGGTCATGTTACATATAGGGCAGTCTGAATGATCATGAGCATGAATCTTAAAATCATATTTTTAGTCTTCATTGCATTGATTGCATATAGCCAGGGGAGTGTGTTTGTCCATGCATCATGTCTATGACACTCGTGTTCATGTATTGTTCTTAAAAGAAGTCACTGCATATGCATGCATATAGTTAATTGCATTGCATTTATTTTGAAAAATTCAAAAAGAGGTGATTTTATGCATATAGATAGGGAAGCATTGACATTCTTCAGTTCTGTCACTAGTTGAATTCTCACAGTCTATTCATTTGATTCATCTTGCCATATCTACATGTCAGTGACTCACATCATCAAATAATTCATGTTGGTTGATTGATTCTCATCTGAATTTATACTTCACTTGAATTCATACTTCTCTTGAATCTGAGATTTCTGACTATTACTCTTCAATCTGCTGAAGGAGAGCTTCTTTTGGTTTGATTGAATCCCAGACTTTGTTATTAGCCTCTGAACTTCTGTTCAAGCTCAATCTCAACTTCATATCCTCTTATGCATAACTTGAAATGTCTGTCAGTTTACTGCTCTCCAACTAAGCTTCCCGAAAATCTGCCTGATTCACTTTGATTAACTCTGTAACAAGTATGAGTTTTTGAAATCATCATTTTCTGTGCATGCTTGTTTACATTTCTGATGATTGCTGCTTCTTATTCAATAACTTAACTGATATTTGAAGTAAACCTTCAGTTTGAATACTGCTTCATAAATGTTAAAACATCTTTAATGTGGAATCTTCCATTATACAGGTTTAAGAATATTTGTTGATTTGAATTGGTTTAAGTCTAATGTACTATTAAGTTTGAGCTCAAAGAACTTGAAAATATCTGATTCAATTTTTTTAAAAAAAAACCTTAACTGTTTGGCTTATATAAGTTCATGTAAGACTTCCTGAAATCTGAAAATTTAAAATCATGATTTACTTTGGTTGAGATGCATAGTGTAAGTATTGTTCTTAAACATTAAATTTGTCTGAAGCTGTCCTAAAAGAAATATTGTGGACAGAGCAATGACTGTGGTTACTGAGAAACTTGTCCAAAGGATTGTGTCATGTAGTGCCCTAGAATTTATATAAATAATTTTCTAGAATTTATAAAGGCCTAAATATATTAATAAATGGATTCTGAGACTAATAAGTCATTATAAGGCCCAATTAGGTTAAATAATTAACCAAGCCTATTTACACATCATCTAAAAGGTTTAAGGACCAAGCCCATTAAGTTTGGCCCATGCTCTAGAAGGTTATTTAGGTTATTTACGGATTTTTAAGGATAAAGAATAATTATCTAAGATAATTATATGGATAAATGAATAAATGAGTTTTATTAATTCAGAACTCTGCATACGTTGACTATAACGGTCTATCGCGAGACCGTCACATTCACCTAGCGCGCCTGCATTCGACCGTTACACTCTGTAGATTCCGAAAGAGGAAGAAGTTATAAAAGATGGAAACTTGATGATCTTATCCACTAGGGATCAACTTGGGAAGAGTTATAACATTACTAAGGACTCTTAGAGATCAGGTTTTAGCAGATTAAGGACTCTAGAATCGATCTAATCTTCAAACCCTAGTCAAAAACCCTATAAATAGGACCTAGTTATGAACTGCACAGCCCTTACTTTTGCTCACGTGGAATCAAAGTAAGAAGTCATAATCTCGGTTAAGTTCTTTAGAAGTATTTGTTTATAAAACTTTAGACTAACTCCTCTCCAAATTTCACATCTTTAGGTCAAGAGGTCGTGGAGTTAGAGCCCAAGGAAGTTGCTGAAAAGTCACAGGAAAAGGAGAGCTAGGGCACATTTTTCAAACCCTAAATTGGAAGTTTTTAGCCTAGACAAGAGGTAGGTCATCTCATGAACGGCAAAAACATCTTGATAGAACTAAAAGCCCTCTGATTTGACTGAATTTCATGCATCATAGATCATCAATTTCATGTTTTCATAGTTCCATGCATGTCATACATCTCTTAGCCTTAAAAAGAAATAAAAGAAGTTATCTTGTCTATTCACTGGAACCCATGTATATAGATAGCCTATACTTCGTTATCATGCCTAGAATAGACATGGTATTTGATTTAGACATGATGTGAGTTGATCTCTTAGGTTTCATATCATTTTCTATCAGCAGATACTGTAACGCACCATAGTAGGACCGTCACACTCAAGTAACGGCCATACGATGGACCGTCACAGTCCCTGATTGCCTATTGATTTCTCTGTTGACTCTGACGCATCTATGCAGGAGCGTTACATTCTATAACGGTTGCTCGATAGACCATCACACTCCCTGTGACGCGCCTTGGCTAGACCGTCAGGTGCCTGTGTACTGTCAACTCAAGACAGATTGGAAACTTGCTAGATTTACTTATTATTATGCCAAGTTACCTAAGTGTTAACCTGATTACGTGACTTTAAGATTATTTAATCATTCATGATAGGTATTGCATGTTTCGGTATCTCACTATTACTTTAAGTTATGTTAATTTCATGAGCCCAAACTCTATAGTTTTGTAATTAGAAACATGATTTTTGAATGATGTATTGATAGAGTTTTTATCATGATTTCACATCGATATATATCTATATATATTCTTCCTCTATCAATAGAGTCATTTCTATAAGTACATGGCACATACTCCGGTATGTTGACCATTAGTTCACATTTTTCACTATAGGAACATATTCTTGGACATGAGGACCTCTCTATTGGATATTCCTTCCAATGGACTAGGAAATCTTGTTTCAAGGTCTTCGTAATTCTCCGCGAGTCTAGGATTCCCACTTGGACGTCGAGTTGGTTGTACCATTAAAGCCCATTAACTAGAATACACTATCATTCTTTTCTGGATCTAGTAATGTAACGGCCTTACAACCGTTAGAATCACGTAACGGCCCATTGCATGACCGCCACATTTCTCTGAGTCTATTTTGATAGTTCTGGACTCTGATCATTTTAACGGCCCTCTACTGGAGCATTACATGATGTAACGGCCCAGAGAACGACCGTCACATTGCTTAAGTACTTAACCCAAGGTTTGACCCAAGGGTTGGTATTCCCAATGTTCTAGATGAATTAATGATAGTCTAGAACTTATAATATTAATCAAGAAACTTAATATAAGGATTGGAAATAGAAAATAATGTATCGTTATGCTGTCAATTTATTTTCTGAGCACAACCTTGTTTAATGTCATTCTTGAATTCCTCATATTCAATTGAAGCGTTCATACATTGATTTTCATTATTTGATATTGCTATATTCTTGGCCATACTTTATTATCATGCGTGGTAAGAGCTTGATTTATACTTGAAGATGCGATCGGGCACTGATTGTGTTCAAGGGCTCTATGCTAGTCCCCTCGGCTGATTGTCGGAAACATACTATTTTATAAACCATGGGGTATGATGCTACTGGCGTCGCATTGCGTTGGGAGTACTTTCTTTATAAATAATTGAATTATCCACAGCTCGTGAAGTGAACAATCACAATGCGATGCAGCATGATCAAGTTTTTATACATGACTTTCTTGCTCGATATTCCACAGAAATTCACGAAGCACTTGCTCATAAGCATAAGATGTTGGAGTGTTGATTATGTGGCTTGATAGTGCATTCTCGTTACATTCTTGTTCATGAAAAGGCCAATATCATGTTCTTGTTATATTCGTGACAAGTTCATTCTTGCTCACTCTATCTTACATGATTATCTCGTTACTATGGTTTAATCGCGTGATCATCGCATTGCATGATTTTACCTTATTTCTTTAGAGCAAAAATATTAATCACTTTAATAGTGCTTTCATGTTGATGCGAAGATACCTACTGGGCAAGTGTGCTCATTACCTATTTTCCAACATTTTTCAGGAGATGGAAGTAGTTCAGATTCAGATTCGGGCTATACTAGTGGCGGGTCTGAAAGTGAGTGAAAGTCTTGTAAAGCTACAAGCGAAGACTTAGGAAGTCTATAATGTTTAGATTGAGTCAATGTAATTTTCTTATTTCTTGAGTCTAGTAGAATGAAAGGTGATTATTGTAAAGGAATACTTTGATCATTTATGAAATAAAGTTGGAGTTTGATTAAATTCTGTGCAATTGCATTTATGTGTGTGATTGTCTCGCGCTCTGGTCGGTCTTGCTTGCAAGAGGCTTACCATGCCGACTGTTCACGTTTCTTGAGCGAGTCTTCCGCTGTAATAAAGGCTCTGGGCGTGACAGTTAAGTTGGTATCAGAGCCTATGTCTCAAGACTTAGGGAAAGGAATCATGTCATAGGATAAGTCCAAGGTTTAAGGACCCCTACCTATGAACTAAGGAAGAAATTCCATACCAATGTGAGGATTGGGCAGAGCCTGGGATAAGATAATTAATTAGCTTTAAGCTTGATTTTCATGAGAAATAACAAGTTATTATTTTTCTCTCCCAGGTACTCTATTTTACAAATGGCTCATCGCGTAGATTGGGACGGTATGCAACAAACAGTTGCCGACCTCACTCAAGCATTGCAAACTATAGCACAAGGTGGTGCAGGGGCAAGGGCTGGTGACCTACATCGTAACTTCCGGAGTCTAAATCCTCCACGATTCTGTGGATCTTCAAATCCCGATGAGGCAGAAAATTGGATCGATGAGATGAATAGGATATTTGACATTATTCAATGCACTGATCAGGAGAAGGTGCGTCTAGCAACATTTCAACTAAATAAAGATGCCCGTACATGGTGGAAGTCGGTTCCGGCACCTCCGGCCGATGCACCTCATACATGGGACGGTTTTCCTACTTTATTCCGTACCAAGTATTTTTCCGAGCATGTAAAGGAAAGGAAAACTATGGAGTTCGCCTCCCTTAGACAAGGGATGATGTCGGTGGCAGAGTATGAACTACAGTTCTCAAGGTTAGCACCGTACGCATCACATCTAATCAATACCGATTTATTGAAGGCAAATCGATTTATGGACGGGTTACGACTCGGCTTCATTAAGCAGATCGGGACCCAAAACATCCGTACTTATGCGGAGATGCTCCGGCGGGCATACTTGTGTGAAAGGACCATAGAAAAGGTCAAGAAGTTAAAAGGGAAAGGAGAAGAGTCAAGCCGACGTTCTGATCGGCGTCATAAGAAGGAGAAATTTAGTATCACGGAACCCTACTAAAGCCGTGATAATAAGAAAAGATCAAGGAGTGGGAATGGTTGAAGTTCCCACAAGCAAAAGAAAGTCAAGGAAGAGAAGGAACAGGCCGTCACGGCTTGCACTTTCTGTGAGAAATTCGGCCATTCGGCTGAGGAGTGTTGGAAGCGCCTCGACGCTTGTTTACATTGTGGGAGCAGGGAGCATCGCATGCCGGATTGCCCCCTTATGAAGGACCAGTCATCTGGAGGACGCAGGAGGCAGGCTCGTCTCAATGCCGTTCTAGACGAAGAGGAAGCGCCCAGGGATGATGGGCTTATGGAAGGTACTATTCAAATTTGTTCTCGTCCTGCATTTGTACTATTTGATACTGGTGCCTCTCATTCTTTTATTTCCACTACCTTTGCAAAAACGTTGTCAATTGTATCAGTCCCCTTACCTTCAGACCTTGCTATTACTACACCTTTAGGATCTAGAACCAAGCTCACCGAGTATTATCCTAATAGCGAAGTGATAGTAGAAGGTCACAATCTCCCCGCAAACCTCGTGTGCCTTGACATGAAAGGTTATGATGCCATTTTAGGGGTTGATTGGCTTGTAGACCATGATGCTTATATCAATTGCCGAAATAGGATTATATCTTTTCGAAAGCCCGGTCTTCCAAGATTTTCTTTTCTTGGCATCAAATACAAGAAGCATCCTACCATTATATCTTCTCTTCATGCTTGCAAGCTTATCTTGCAAGGATGTAAAGCTTTTCTTGCTTCAGTCATTATCACCGAATCTAAGGAAATTGTCCTAGTAAACATTCCTATTGCAAATGAGTTCCCAGACGTGTTCCCATCTGAACTACCTAGTTTACCGCCCGAGAGGGAAGTAAACTTTACCATTGAACTCATTCCAGGAGCAGCACCTGTTTCTATAGCCCCTTACAGGATGTCCCCCACAGAACTCAAGGAACTGAAAAGGCAGTTGCAAGAACTACTAGACAAGGGTTTCATCAGACCTAGCACATCCCCTTGGGGTGCGCCGATTTTATTTGTCAAGAAGAAGGATGGTTCTCTCAGGCTATGCATCGATTATCGGCGACTGAATCAGCTGACAATTAAAAATAAGTATCCATTGCCGCGTATTGATGAGCTCTTCAATCAGCTTTCGGGAGCAGAATATTTTTCTAAGATTGACCTCAGATCAGGTTATCATCAGCTTAGAATCAAAGAGGAAGATATTTATAAATCGATTTTTCGAAGTCGTTATGGCCACTATGAATTCGTGGTAATGCCGTTTGGGTTAACTAATGCCCCAACAGCATTTATACAACTTATGAACAATGTCTTCCAGCCATACCTGGATCAATTCATTGTCGTCTTCATCGATGATATCCTGATATACTCCAAGACAAAAGAAGAACATGAAGAACATTTGAAAATAGCTTTGCAAACACTTAGAGAACACAAGCTTTATGCCAAACTCAATAAGTGTGAATTCTAGCTCGAGGAAGTCTCATTCCTAGGCCACATTATTTCAAAAGAAGGTATTATTGTGGATCTTTCTAAGGTAGAAGCTGTCAAGAATTGGAGTCGGCCTACGACTGTGTCTGAAGTAAGGAGCTTTTTAGGTATAGCTGGTTATTATAGAAGATTCATTAATGACTTCTCAAAAATTATGGTTCCTTTAACTAGACTTACGAGAAAAGAAAATTATTTTGTCTGGTCAGATGAATGTGAGAAGAATTTCCAAACTCTTAAGAATCATCTTACAACAGCCCCTATTTTGTCACTACCAATGGAGGGTGGTAGATTCGAAGTGTATACGGATGCGTCTGGCATTAGCTTAGGATGAGTTCTCATGCAGAATGGGAAGGTGATCTGTTATTCTTCAAGACAACTGAAACGTCACGAGGAAAACTATCATGTGCAGGATTTAGAATTGGCAGCAGTTATTTTCGCCTTGAAAATTTGGCGTCATTATCTTTATGGAGAAAAGTTTACGGTCTACTCAGACCACAAGAGCTTGAAATACTTATTCTCTCAAAAGGAGCTTAACATGAGGCAGAGGAGGTGGTTAGAATACCTCAAAGACTTCGATTTTGCTATTCAGTATCATCCTGGCAAAGCTAATGATGTAGCAGATGCACTCAACAGAAAACCAATGGGTATGCTATCAAGTCTTATGATAAGTGTAACTAACCTTGTTCCTCAATTTGCTCAACTGAACTTATATATTGATATAAAGGAAGAAGATTGTTTCATAGCTAATATTCAAGCTCAATCTACATTAATAGAGGACTTGGTCAAGTTGCAAGATGATGATCCTATATTACTGGAAATTAAGGCCAATGTTGAACAAAGGCCGGATTTTTCTATTTCCAATGACGGAAGATTGCTATTTAAGGGCCGAATATGTATACCAGATCATGAGGCTACGAAGAATCTAATCCTAGATGAAGCACATAAGTCCAAGTACTCCATTCATCTAGGAGGTACAACGATGTATCAAGATCTGAAAAGAAGTTTCTGGTGGCCCAATATGAAGAGAGAGATAGCTGATTTCGTGTCTCGTTGTCTAACCTGCCAACAAGTTAAAGCTGAACATTTTAGACCCGCAGGTAAATTACATCCCTTGGATATTCCCAAATGGAAATGGGAGAGTATAAGGATGGACATCATTATGGGTTTACCTAAGACCAGAGGAGGACACGATGACATATGGGTAATCATAGATCGATTGACTAAATCTGCACACTTCATACTAATAAAGAGTCGATGGTCTGTGGATATTCTAGCAGCATTGTACATAAAGGAAATTATTAAATTACATGGTGTCCCTGTCTCTATTGTATCTGATAGAGATCCGTGATTCACATCACAATTCTGGAAGAGTCTACAACATTCACTAGGGACTAGATTGAATTTCAGCATAGCCTTTCATCCACAAACTGATGGTCAAACGGAAAGAATAAATCAGGTGGTAGAAGATATGCTCAGAGCCTGTGCTATCGATTTTGGAGGTAGTTGGCATGATTACTTGCCGTTGGTAGAATTTGCATATAATAACACTTATCAGGCTAGCATACAAATGGCACCTTTTGAAGCCCTATATGGTAAAAGTTATCAATCACCAATATGTTGGAATGAAATAGGGGAAAAGTAATTTTTAGGCCCCGACCTTATCAGGGATTCTACGGAGAAAATCAAGCTCATTCAAGAGAGAATGAAAATGGCACAAGATAGGCAAAAGTCTTATGCCGACAATCGAAGATGTGACTTGGAGTTTCAGGTAGGAGATCATGTATATTTAAAGGTTTCTCCAGGTCGTGGTATTCGAAGATTTGGCATTAAAGGAAAGCTAACTCCAAGGTTCATTGGCCCATTTGAAATTCTTGTAAGGGTCGGTGAAGTGACTTATAGATTGGCTTTACCTCCACAATTAGCAGGAGTTCATGACGTATTTCACGTCTCCATGCTGAAGAAGTATGTATACGATCCTGACCATATTATCACTTATGATAATCTGGAGATTCAGAAGGATATGACATAAGAGCAAATGCTAATAAAGATTCTAGATCGGGAAGTGCGTCAACTAAGAAATAAGGTTATCCCTATGGTCAAAATTCAATGGAAGAAAACATGGCCATACGAAGCAACATAGGAAACCGAAGCAGCCATGAGAAAAAGATTTCCAGAATTATTTAACTATAAGTACACTCTCCACAATCCATGTCTTAAATTTGGGGACTAAATTCTTCTAAGTGGGGGAGGGTGTAGTGCCCCAGAATTTATATAAATAATTTTCTAGAATTTATAAAGGCCTAAATATATTAATAAATGGATTCTGAGACTAATAAGTCATTATAAGGCCCAATTAGGTTAAATAATTAACAAAGCCTATTTACACATCATCTAAAAGGTTTAAGGACCAAGCCCATTAAGTTTGGCCCATACTCTAGAAGGTTATTTAGCTTATTTACGGATTTTTAACGATAAAGATCTAATTATCTAAGATAATTATATGGATAAATGAATAAATGAGTTTTATTAATTCAGAACTCTGCATACATTGACTATAACGGTCTATCGCGAGACCGTCACATTCAGCTAACGCGGCTGCGTTCGACCGTTACACTCTACAGATTCTGAAAGAGGAAGAAGTTATAAAAGATGGAAACTTGATGATCTTATCCACTAGGGATCAACTTGGGAAGAGTTATAACATTACTAAGGACTCTTAGAGATCAGGTTTTAGCAGATTAAGGACTCTAGAATCGACCTATCTTCAAACCCTAGCCAAAAACCCTATAAATAGGACCTAGTTCTGAACTGCGTGGCCCTTACTTTTGCTCGCGTGGAATCATTGTAAGAAGTCATAATCTCGGGTAAGTTCTTTAGAAGTATTTGTTTATAAAACTTTAGACTAACTCCTCTCCAAATTTCACATCTTTAGGTCAAGAGGTCGTGGAGTTAGAGCCCAAGGAAGTTGCTGAAAAGTCACAGGAAAAGGAGAGCTACGGCACATTTTTCAAACCCTAAATTGGAAGTTTTTAGCCTAGACAAGAGGTAGGTCATCTCATGAACGACAAAAACATCTTGATAGGACAAAAAGCCCTCTGATTTGACTGAATTTCATGCATCATAGATCATCAATTTCATGTTTTCATAGTTCCATGCATGTCATACATCTCTTAGACTTAAAAAGAAATAAAAGAAGTTATCTTGTCTATTCACTGGAACCCATGCATATAGATAGCCTATACTTCGTTATCATGCCTAGAATAGACATGGTATTTGATTTAGACATGATGTGAGTTGATCTCTTAGGTTTCATATCATTTTCTGTCAGCAGATACTGTAACGCACCATAGTAGGACCGTCACACTCAAGTAACGGCCATACGATGGACCGTCACAGTCCCTGATTGCCTATTGATTTCTCTGTTGACTCTGACGCATCTATGCAGGAGCGTTACATTCTGTAACGGTTGCTCGATAGACCGTCACACTCCCTGTTACGCGCCTTGGCTAGACCGTCAGGTGCCTGTGTACTGTCAACTCAAGATAGATTGGAAACTTGCTAGATTTACTTATTATTATGCCAAGTTACCTAAGTGTTAACCTGATTACGTGACTTTGAGATTATTTAATCATTCATGATAGGTATTGCATGTTTCGGTATCTCACTATTACTTTAAGTTATGTTAATTTCATGAGCCCAAACTCTATAGTTTTGTAATTAGAAACATGGTTTTTGAATGATGTATTGATAGAGTTTTTATCATGATTTCACATCGATATATATATCTATATATATTCTTCCTCTATCAATAGAGTCATTTCTATAAGTACATGGCACATACTCCGGTATGTTGACCATTAGTTCACATTTTTCACTATAGGAACATATTCTTGGACATGAGGACCTCTCTATTGGATATTCCTTCCAATGGAGCAGGAAATCTTATTTCAAGGCCTCCGTAATTCTCCGCGAGCCTGGGATTCCCACTAGGACGCCGAGTTGGTTGTACTATTAAAGCCCATTAACTAGAATACACTATCGTTGTTTTCTGGATCTAGTAATGTAACGCCCTTACATTGGACTGTGAGAATCACGTAACGGCCCATTGCATGACCGTCACATTTCTCTGAGTCTATTTTGATAGTTTTGGACTCTGATCATTTTAACGGCCCTCTACTGGAGCGTTACATGATGTAACGGCCCAGAGAACGACCGTCACATTGCTTAAGTACTCAACCCAAGGTTTGAGCCAAGGGTTGGTATTCCTAAGGTTCTAGATGAATTAATGATAGTCTAGAACTTATAATATTAATCAAGAAACTTAATATAAGGATTGTAAAGAGAAAAGAATGTACTGTTATGCTGTCAATTTATTTTTTGAGCATAACCTTGTTTAATGTCATTCTTGAATTCCTCATATTCAATTGAAGCGTTCATACATTGATTTTCATTATTTGATATTGCTATATTCTTGGCCATACTTTATTATCATGCATGGTAAGAGCTTGATTTATACTTAAAGATGCGATCGGACACTGATTGTGTTCAAGGGCTCTATGCTAGTCCCCTCGGCTGATTGTCGGAAACATACTATTTTATAAATCATGGGGTATGATGCCACTGGCGTCGCATTGCGCTGGGAGTACTTTCTTTATAAATAAGTGAATTATCCACGGCTCGTGAAGTGAACAATCACAACGCGATGCAGCATGATCAAGTTCTTGTACATGACTTTCTTGCTCGATATTCTACAGAAATTCACGAAGCACTTGCTTATAAGCATAAGATGCTGGATTGTTGATTATGTGGCTTGATAGTGCATTCTCGTTACATTCTTGTTCATGAAAAGGCCAATATCATGTTCTTGTTATATTCGTGATAAGTTCATTCTTGCTCACTCTATCTTACATGATTATCTCGTAACTATGGTTTAATCTTGTGATCATCGCATTGCATGATTTTGCCTTATTTCTTTAGAGCAAAAATATTAATCACTTTAATAGTGCTTTCATGTTGATGCGAAGATACCTACTGGGCAAGTGTGCTCATTACCTATTTTCCAACATTTTTCAGGAGATGGAAGTAGTTCAGATTCAGATTCGGGCTATACTAGTGGCGGGTCCGAAAGTGAGTGAAAGTCTTGTAAAGCTACAAGCGAAGACTTAGGAAGTCTATAATGTTTAGATTGAGTCAATGTAATTTTCTTATTTCTTGAGTCTAGTAGAATGAAAGGTGATTATTGTAAAGGAATACTTTGATCATTTATGAAATAAAGTTGGAGTTTGATTAAATTCTGTGTAATTGCATTTATGTGTGTGATTGTCTCGCGCTCTGGTCGGTCTTGCTTGCAAGAGGCTTACCATGCCGGTTGTTCACGTTTCTCGAGCGAGTCTTCTGCTGTAATAAAGGCTCGGGGCGTGACATGTCATGAAGTACCATAGTTAACAATGCTTAAAAATCATTGAAAATAATGTGAAAATATGGCAGAGCAATGGCATGGCTATATAAAGTAATTGGGGATTCTGACCTCTAATCAAGGTGTCTTCACATGCCAAAGATACTTCTAATGCTACCTCTATTCTCAAAATAGAGAAGCAATACGGTTATCACACTAAGTAACTGGGTCACTTCACCTAAGACGTGTTGTGCCTCATGTAAAAAGGTGTTGATTAAATCAAAATTGCTCATTGAAAAATAAATTGATGCTCAATAAGAAAAATCAAAAAAATATGTGCATCAAAAAAATTTTGCAAGAAAAGTTAACTTTCATATGCTTTCACGAGTGTTTATTCTCAATACTACCTTATGTAACTCTTAAAGAAGTCATGGAAAGTAAACTGAGTAAGATGGAAGAAAGTTGAATCAGAAGTGTTATATGAGCATTTGGTTCATTTTTTATTTAAAAATTTGTTTCAGAAATGAGTATGGTTTCTTGTTGAAAAACTCTGTTTACATCATTCTTAAACCATATCTGTCAATCAAAGGATTCATAAGCTGTTATAGTGGAAGACTCTAAAACCTAAATTTTGGTTTATGAAGTTGGTAACTTACTGAAAAATTTTGTATCTCAGGGTCTTTGAAAATTCATTAATGCATTTGCTTAATTGTTGATCTCTGTTATTATCATTGGTACTTTCAACTGATATCAAAAACTGTTCCTGAAATATATGTGTTTTGATTGATCTCTGCACATCAGCCTGATTCTTTTTCACTGGATTCCACTATCATATTTCTTTTGGCCAGCAAATCCTGATGGTTTTGTCGACCATACAAATGTGAGGATCCACTGTCATTATTATCTTGTTCACTTGCAGCCTTTTGAACTTCAAAATCCTTATGGTTGAATATTCCAGATTGATTCATTGGATAACCAGAGTTCATCCCTGTAGGTTCACTCTGTGCATTGACATCGTAGGCTATACGAGGTCCTCAAACATTTTCTTGTCATTGCCTATCGTAGAGGAAGAATTGTCTGGTTTGTCTAAGGGGAAGAATATGCAAAGGGGGAGAGTGTGCATATTTGATGTCAGGTCATGCATTGGTTCCTAATCTGATCAATATACTTCCATTCCCATAGCTGTGCCACGTTGTCTGCATATGTGATTTATTATAAATACTCCACTTTCTGCCATGTCAAAGGGGGTATTTGTAGAGTCATATAGTTCCATCTGTTACATATGCATGTCTGCATGAATAAATAAATAGGGGGAGTTTTGGCTGCACAAGGGAAGCATTATTTTAAATTGATTCTATCATATTGTGTTGCCCTCCTTTGTATGAATCTCATGTTGCTTCATATGACATCAATAGATGAATGAAATTATTTTTTCTCTTTTTGATGAAGTCAAAGGGGGAGAATAATTTGATGAGTCTGTACTTCCTTCCTTCATGAGACTCATAGTGCTGCCATCATCAAAAAGGGGGAGATTGTTGGGTTTCTGTGTTTTGATGATGCTAAACACTATGACTCTTATGCATGATGTCATATGTGGTTGAACTATGTTTGTGTCTGAACTATCATATATGTTTCTGAACTAATTTTGCTAGAAATAGCTGTGATGTGTTTTGTCATACATGTTCAGGAAGTATATGTCATTTTGTTATTCATTACATTCCATGCATAGGGTCTGTGCATATGTCCACATATCTATTCATACAGGGCAGTGCTTTTATGGTCAACTTAATTGGTTTGGCTGATCATGGTCTGAAGTCTAAGCTAGCTAAGTCAAGGTCTATGCTACTTAATGTTAGTCTTTGCTAGTTTGGTACAACTCATGCACCGAAGTATGTATCGGTCTGTGTTAGTCTGATCTAATCCATGTTAGTATGTTTGTATATTAGCTAAGGTTGATGCTAGTACATTCACATAACAAACTAAGGTCGATGTTAGTATGTTTATATACTAACTGAGGTCGGTGTTAGTATATGGGTTCACTAACTAAGGTAGATGCTAGTATACTTATATCCTAATTAAGGTCCATGCATATGTTCATAAGTTCTGTGCATGATGCTTAATAGGTCTATGCATATAAGCTCAAAGTCTATGCTTGTTCTACATCGCACACAACTCAGGTCTGTGCACATCACTGTAGCATGCATACAGGTCGGTGCTAGTTCTTCTTCCCCCACACACTAGGTCCGTGCATGTTTTGGCTTAAACAAAGTCGGTGCACATCTGCAATATGCAGAACCAAGGTCGGTGCAAGGTTTGGTGCTGCACGCATGCAATATAGGTCGGTGCATTCTCTCTTCTATAGAACATCAGGTCGGTGCACGTTTGTGCTTCATGCATATAGGTCGGTGTAACATGCTCTTTGGCTCAAAAAACATCAGTGTATACTCAGTTGGTTTACATATGTAAGTCTGTGCACATCCGTCGTTAGGCAGAACAACGTCGGTGCTAGTTGTGTGGATACATGGTATAGAGTCTGTGCATGTTTTCCTGGCAACATATGTAGGTCGGTGCACTTTGTGGCTTGTGTATTTAAGGTCTGTACATGGGTGAACAAGGTTTGTGCATCTATTGTTGCATGCTTATTTAGAAGGTCGGTGCATCCGTGCTCTTACCATTCAAGGTCAGTGCAGCGGCCTATTTTTCCCATAAACAAGGTCGGTGCATTGTTCTCATCTTGCTGTACCATGTCTATGCACATCTGATCATATATTATGAAGGTCTGAGCATGCTTCGAGTCCCAGCACATGTAGGTCTGAGCATATGTGCAATTGAAGTCTAAGCACGTTGTTATGTTCGAGCATTCTTCTCGTCTAAGCTTCTATTAGGTCTGTACATATTGAAAACTAGATGACAACAGCATGTTTGACGAAATGCCTCTCTTATGACTGACAGGTTAAAGACAGCACGTGAGGTCGAGCTAAGACCAGGCACGTGTTCCCAGAAATGGTGGAATGATGGCAGATGGACCCAGGGAGCTAATGATTGGCACGTGTTCCCAGAAATGGTGAAATGATGGTAGATGGACCCAGGGAGCTAATGATTGGCACGTGATCCTAGGGAAGCATCTTCTGCCACGTGGATTAAGATTCCCTCTGCATCTGACGAGTGGCCTCTTTGAAAAAGGTGGGAATAAGCTTCATTCACGCCCAAGGCATGAGCTCATGGGACCCTGCCTGATGCCTTATATAAAGGCCTCGTCTGCGATCAAAGAAGCGAGAGAAAAGGAGAAAGAGGTAAGAAGAGAGCAGCAGAAGAGGAGATTCTGAAAGAAAAAGAGAAGAGAGAAGAAAAAGGGGGCTGCAGAGAGTTGAAAGAAGAAGAGGGTGATTGTGAGACCGAGAGAAGAGAAGAGAGCAGCAGAGAAGAGTATAAAAGGGAGATTGAGAGAGCGGCAGAGAGCTAGCGAAAAAGAGAAAGAGAAAGAGAGAGGGAGAGGGAGATAGAAGCAGAGGTGCTGGTTGGAATAGCTCGTGAGCAAGAAGCATTCAGAAGTCTAGATCTAAGGATCTTTCTGTTCTGTGTTCTTTGGATCAAATCCAAGACACAGTGCTCCTGCGTGAGCTTGTTTGTTTTGATTTTAATGTCAGCTTCCCGTTGCTGAGTTTTATCATCCTTGTTTTCCATTTTACATACCTTTGCAGAAGTTGTGTATCAGCGGATGGCAAGCTGTGTCACCCAGCGGATGGCAAGCTGTGATGCCCAGCTAATGTAGGCAAGCTGTGATGCCCAGCGGTTTCAAGCTGTGAGTCTGCAAGAATCCACACTTGGGTTGAGTGTGGGGTGGATGTAGGTCTGCAGGATCGAACCACCTAAAAGTCATCTGTGCAGTGGTTTGTTTGGTTGTCTCTTAATTCCTTAGGTGTATGCTTAGGATCATTATATCTGGTTAGCTTAGATTACATTGAAATTCACTGTGTTTTTTAGTTGTCTATGTTTTGATCTCTGCTGAGTATTTCAGTGAGGTTATTACGTGTGCTAGCCCATCATTCTATGAGAATCACATAAGGACATCTGAACAAGTGTTCGAGTGTAAGTCTCATTAGAATATTTGTTTAACTAAGCATATCTGATTTTAATTCCACAAGATTTATAAGTACAGTTTTAATTGGGTAATTTTTAGGGGAGATTCATTCACCCCCCCTCTGAATCTGGTGTGCACCATCTAATAGACTTAACAACTCTAGCTCAACGATAAACAATCACCAGTCCTTAATGACTGGAAACCCGTCAGCAGGGGACGAGGCTGCTGACTCACCCCGCTGAATTACAACCGAGGTGGATCTGCTGGCAGAGCAATTCACACAGCCACTACCGGCCGAATCGGAGATTCCTGATGAAGCCTAGATGAGGTAGAATGAAGGGATCGAGGTCTTCGACCTTGAAGATGATATACCAGACTTTGTCGACCTCTAGCCGGTGCCCTCGAAGATAGAAGATGGAGGCCAAGCCACAGTCGATGAACTGATAGAATCAACTTGGGAAATGAGGATGACCCTAGGCCGACCTTCCTCAGTGCCCAGTTATCTGCTGAAGAATAGAGGCTGTACATTCAGCTTCTACAAGAATACCGAGATTGCTTCGCCTGGACCTACAAAGAAATGCCAGGATTGAGAGTCTCACAGCATGAGCTAGCCATAAGCCCCGAGGCTGAGCCGGTGAAGCAGCCACCGCGACGCATGAGGCTAGAGCTCATCACTCAAATATGCAAAGAAGTTGACAAGCTCATTGATGTGGGTTTCGTCGAAGAAAATCAATACACCACGTGGCTGGCTAATATCGTGCCCGTGAAGAAGAAAAATGGGTAGATCTGGATATGCGTTGATTTCTGAGATCTGAACAAGGCATGCCCTAAGAATGACTTTCCAGTACCGATAACGGAGGTCATGATTGATGCCACGACTGGCCATGAAGCTCTGTCATTTATGGACAGGTTGTCCGGCTACAACCAGATACGGATCGCGGGACATGACCGGGTCCACACCACCTTCCGAACTCCCAAGGGCATTTATCACTACAAGAGGATGCCGTTCGGACTGAAGAACGCTGGCGCAACTTACCAGCGGGTGATGACTAGAATATTTGATGAACTGCTCTACCACAAGGTCGAGTGCTATATAGATTACCTGGTAGTCAAGACCAGAAAGAAAGAAGACCATATGTAGGACCTCCGAGTTGTATTTCAGAGGCTCGGGCAGTATGAATTAAAGATGAACCCCATGAAGTGTGCGTTCGGAGTATCGAGCAAAAAATTCTAGGAGTTTATTGTCAGATATCGGGGAATTGAGATAGACCACGCAAAGATCAAGGCAATTCAGGAGTTATCCCCGCCAAGGAACCTCTCTGAGCTGAGATCTCTACAAGGTCACCTGGCATACATTCGGTGATTTATATCTAACTTGTCAGGGTGATGCCATCCCTTTCACAAGCTAATGATGAAAGATGTTCCCTTTTACTAGGATGAAGACTGCCAGATGGCCTTTGACAAGCTGAAGGATTATCTGAAGACTCCTCCAATGCTGGGTGCACCGGTGAAAGGACGGCCGCTAATCCATTACATAGCAGCCACGTACAACTCCCTGGGGCAATGCTAGCCCAGAACAATGAAGAAGGGAAGAAACAAGCCCTCTACTACCTTAGTCGGAGATTAGTCAGAACTGAGGAGAAATACACCTTTATCGAGAAGATCTGCCTGGCACTGGTCTTCGCGGTCAAGAAGCTACGACACTATATGTTGTCGCATGAAATTAAGCTGATTTCCAAGGCGGATCCGCTTAAATACATCATGTCCCAATCGACACTCAAAGGCCGCCTAGGCAAATGGGCGGTGATTCTTATGGAGTTTGATATCTCCTACGTTCCGCAAAGGGCCGTCAAAGGCCAAGCCATCGCAGACTTCTTCGCTGAGCACCTAGTACCAAAAGATTGTCCGTTGGAGCCAGAGCTTCCTGAAGATGAGACCATGGATGTCAGCCAAGTGCAGCCCTCATTGTGGCAGTTATACTTTGACGGTACATCCAGAATTGATACCCCGGCAACTGGGTCAGCTAGAGTCAGGGCAGGGGCAGGCATAGTCCTGAAATCTCCAGAAGGAGAAGTCATATATACATCATGTTCAATAAATAAACCCTGCACAAATAATGAAGCAGAATATGAAGCCTTAATAATCGGGCTGCAGATTGCTCTGACCATGGGAATTCAGATGCTGGAAGCATTCGGGGATTCCATGCTAGTTATAAAATAGTTGGAAGGAGAGTTCGATGTGCAGAAGCAAGAACTCCTTCCTTATTACCAGTTGGCACTCCGCCTGATGGCAAGGTTCTATTTCATCAGCATCAAGAACATCAATTGAGGATAGAATGCTCAGGCGGATGCCCTCACAAAGCTAGCCAGTTCTTTGGCAATCCCGCCAGACACAAGCCTGAATATAATAGTAATTAACCGGCGGCAGGTCCCCAGTGTGACAGAGGTCCTGGCCGATGAACAAGACAATGAAGTGGCAGTGACAGAAGAAATCCAGCAGCCTGATTGGAGGGAGCATCTCCTATGTTGGTTTCAACACCAACAGCTCCGAAAAGAAAAAGAACAAAGAATGAAGCTCCTGAGGGTCAAAGACTCTTATGAAATGAGGAACGGAACTTTGTTTCGGATAATGGCAGATGCCCAAAAGAAGATCTTACTTCGATGCTTGTCTCTAGTAGAAGCCTGGCAAGTAATGCAAGAAGTCCATGTCAGGTCAGCTGGGGCACATCAGGACGGTCTGAAAATGAAAAATGAAATAAAGAAATTGGGCTACTACTGGCCCTCTATGTTTGACGACTGCTGCAAGTTCGCTAAAGCCTGCCAGAAGTGTCAAGAACATGCCACTATGTCTAGAAGACCACCGGCGCCGCTGCATCCTACTGTACCAAGTTGGCTGTTTGCTCAATGGGGCACGAACGTGGTAGGACCTTTGCCAGCATCGTCATCAGGGTGCAGATACATCTTAGCCGGCACAGATTACTTCTCTAGATGGGCAGAAGCAATAGCGCTAAGAGAAGTTACAAGAGAATTGGTCACCAGATTCTTCCGACAGATTATAATATTCCGGTTTGGAGTCCCCACCCGATCTATCTCTGACAATGGCAGTCACTTTAGGAACCAGAAGGTGTACTGACTGGCTGAAAAATACAAGATTGATTGGAGAACGTCATCTCCCTACTACCCTCAAGCCAACGGACTTGCAGAAGCCTTCAATAAAACGCTATGCACCCTGCTAGCGAAGACTGTTAAGGCTAATAAAAGAGATTGGGAAGAAAGGATGTACGAAGCACTCTAGGCTTATCGTACAGTTTACAAAACCCCAACTGGCTGCTAACCTTACTCCCTCGTGTACGGGTCGAAGGCTGTGGTGCCAACTGAATTGGAAGTTCCCTTGTTGCGAGTCACCATCCAGCATGGGTTGGTTAGCAGCGAGCAGACTAACATGGAAAGAAGACTGGAAGAGCTCACCGAGCTCGAAGGAAAGCATCTCTGCGTGCAACAAAATTACAAACTATACCAGGCTCGCATGACCCGTGCTTTCGATAAGCTGGTCAAAGAACGAGAATTCAAGAAAGGTGACCTGGTAATGGTCAAAAGAAGAGAAGTGATGGCCTCCAACCCCAAGGGGAAGTTGGTTGAAAACTGGGTTGGACCATATATTATCCGCCGGGTATATGAAGGGGGTGCCTACATTCTTGTAGACCACAAGGGAATAGTTTAGTTCTCCCCTCTTAATGGGAAACATATGAAGTTGTACCACGTAGTCCCACCGGCATTCCCGGAATGACCGAAACCTACTTTGGCCTAGTGGCATTCCACCTTAGGCGAGCTCTTTCAAATGTCCAGCCAGCTCCGACTAATTACCAGGCCATTGGTCCGCAATCCCAAGAGCATCCCTGACAAGCACTAAATCTGGGATCCTTTAGAGACATGCATACATCCATCAGGGACACCACCTGCATACAATACTGTCATTATGGACCTTACGTCTGAATCGGTGAATGCTCTTCCTTTGCGTTGGTATTTCTCCTTACCAACGAATAGACCCCCTTTTCGGCAAAAGACTTCATGTCCCAACGACTCTCTTACAATACTGTCATTACGCACCTTACGTCCGAATCGGTGGAAATCTTTCACTTGCATTAGCATTACCTTCTTGCTAACGAATAAACCCCTTTCCGACAAAAGACTTCGTGTCCCAACAGACTCTCTTACAATACTGCCATTACGGACCTTACGTCTGAATCGGCAGAAATCCTTCACTTGCGTTAGCATTACCTTCTTGCTAACGAATAAACCCCTTTTCGGTGAAAGACTTCATGTCCCAGCGACTCTCTTACAATACTGGCATTGCGGACCTTACGTCCGAATCGGTGAAAATCCTTCACTTGCGTTAGCATTACCTTCTTACTAACAAATAAACCCCTTTCCGGCAAAAGACTTCAGCTCCTAGCCAGCTCTCTTATAATACTGCCATTATGGACCTTACATATGAATCGGTGAAAATCCTTCACTTGCGTTAGCATTACATTCTTGCTAACTAATAAACTCATTTTCGGCAAGAGACGTCGTGTCCTAGCCAGCTTTCCTACAATACAGCCATTACGGACCTTACGTCTGAATCGGCGAATGCTCTTCCTTTGCGTTGGTATTTATCCTTACCAACGAATAGATCCCTTTTCGGTGCAAGGCTGCGTGCCCTAGCCGACTTCTGCACGTTATCGCCATTACGGACCTTACGTCCAAATTGGCGCAGAAACTCATTCCTTGCGTTGGTATTTGTCCTTACCAACGAATAAACCCCCTTTTCGGTGCAAGGCTGCGTGCCCTAGCCAACTGTCATATGCTACTGCGTAGGGTCAAACATCACAAGATTGACCCATCCTCATTTTCTCACTTTATGTTCAAAAAATGATGAATGAAATGATAAAAATTATATAAGTAAGAAAAATGGGGCTTAAAATAGAGGTGCCCCGCGGGCCTTGTTCCTACACCAGGGCAAGGGCAAAAATGGCTATAACCCAGCTGCGGTGAAAACCCAAAAGGGCACTGCAGGCAAAATCGGGTACCCCGCCACGTGAAAACCCGAAAGGGCGCGTGGGCAAAAGCAAGGGGGGGCTGGCTTCGGCGAAAACTCGAAAGGGCGCTTAAGCCAGTAATGTGGTAATTTAAAGTTCCTCTTAACCCTCATCCTAATGAAACTCTGAAAAGGACGATCACCACAAGTCCCGCAGGAGATATTTTCTCTCTACAAACCAGTGTTCGACCCTTGTCATCATCGGCAAGATCGATCGGTGTTTCCCCTAACTAGGACCCTTCGTCCTCATTAATGAATAAACCTCCATTGCTTTGACATTTAACCAATGTCGATGAACAAACCAGTGTTGGACCCTTGTCATCATCGGTAGGATCGGTCGACGTTGTCACGGCCCGAGATTATGCAGCGAAAACAATCTGGAACGCAAATAGCTGGCATGGAAAGCCTTGAGCAAGCAATATAATCAGAGCACAATAATAATAACACAAAGTAATTGCACAATAATTTAATCAACCTTCACTTTTATTTCATATTAAATAACCATAAGTCAAGTACATAATATCCCACTTTTTTTCTAGACTCAAATAAAGATAAAATTACATAGACTCAATCTAGACAAAATTTGACATTCTAAGTTTTCACTCAAGTCCATATATCCTTTAATCGCTCTCGGACCCATCACTGGAATGACCATAATACAAATCCGACCCATGGTACTTTCTGAAACATTAAGAAAGTAGGTAATAAGCACACTTGCCCAGTAGGTATCTTCGCATCAACATGATTGGCAATGTTAAAGTAATTAATATCTTTTACACTAAAGAAAAAGATAAATCATGCAAACACGATCAAACATGCGATTAAAACTTAAAGTAACAAAGTATAATCAAGCTTGAGATACGATAAATCAAGAATATATCAAGAATGTTACTTTGGCCTTTTCATGAACAAGAAAATAACAAGAATGTACTAGCAAGTCATGTAACAAGTAAGAATGTACTCTTCACTTAGTAACAAGTACTTCGTGAATTTTTGTGGATATTTCACCTCACGAGCCGTGGATATTTCCGTGGATTACCGTGGACATTTCACTTATTTATAAAGAAAGTACTCCTAGCGTAATACGGCGCCAGTAGCATCATACCCCATGGTTTAAATAGTATATTCCCGACAATCAGCCGAGGGGACTAGCATAGAGCCCTTGAACACAATCAGTGCTCGAACTGCATCTTCAAGTATAAATCAAGCTACTTTCACGTATAAAATAATGTGGCCAAGAATGTACAATTTCAATGAATATTTCATGAATAAGTATCCAAAAATAAGAATGCTTCTATTGAGAACAAGATGTCAATAAGCACATTAATAACTAGGTTACGCCGTGGAAATAAATCGGCAACATAACGGTACATTTCTTAATTCTCATAATTTACTTTGATATTTTTGGAATAATGTGACAGGTTCTAGATAATCAATTGGACTATCAAGGATCATAAGAATATTAACCCTTGGGTCAAACTTCGGGTCAACTGTACTAAGGGTAATAGCGGTCATTTACTGGGCACTTTCTTGAATAAAGCGGTCTAGTTTTGGACCGTTAAGGACAAGACTATTCGATATTTAAAACAGATTATCTGGAGTCGTTAGCGGTCAAATAAAGAACCGTCAAGGATCCTTTAGCGGTCTAGTAAAGGCCCGCTAGCAAACTCTGGCGGTCAACAATAAGGCCGCTAAGTTCTAGAAATATAAAACATCGGTATAAGTGCTTTCTAGACAATGGGTTTTAATGGTACAACCAACTCGGCGACCAGATGGGAATCCCAGGCTCACGGAGAATTACGGAGGCCTTGAAACAAGATTTCCTAGTCCGTTAGAAGGAATATCCAAATGAGAGGTTATGAAGTCCAAGATTGTGTACTTAATGTGCATAAGTGTAACTAATGGTCATATACCGGGATATATGCCATGAACTTATGATATTGGATCTACATATGAGAAAGAGATCATTAAAACAACGATCAAGGTAAATCATGAATCATCTAACTTTAGAAACATGTATTTAATACAAAAGTATATGACTTTGGCAAGAAATTAACTTATGTTAAAAATAATCCTAAGTACAATAAAGAACATGAAATCACTGTTATGAATCCGTAATTAAAACTCAGAGTAGTGAAATAACATTAAAACATGTTGGTATATAGTTAGCTAGGCTTATTTATAAGCTAGACGGACTGCTCTTGATTCAGTCTCGGGTTGACAGAAATCAGAACATTGGCGGTCTATATTAAAGCCGTTGCAAGCGTTGGCGGTTTATCGTGAGGCCGCCAAAGGGACTTTAACGATCTATTTCTGGTCCGCCTGAGGTTTCATAAAAATCTGACTAGCGGTTTATCGTAGGGCCGCTGCACAGGGTTGGCGGTCGAAGAGTAGGCCGCTAGAGCACATCTGACAATAAATTAAATAAGAAGAACTAATGTGTAAAATACATCATGTCTGGAAATCAACATATATTAACTTCTCTATCATGATAGAACGAAGATTAGGCTAACAATATGCATAAGATTCATGTATTATGTCAAAGATGATTAATTTAGTTCATTTAGGGCTAAGAAAGATGCATAGATGTATAGATCCTATTAAAACATGAAATTCTCCGTGCACAATACATGAAATCAAGTGCAATAAGAGGGCTTTTAATCTTAGAATGATATTTTAGCCGTTCATGAGATGACCTACCTCTAGTAACACCTCTAGACTTTGAATTTCAGACTGGAAGTCAACACTAGTTTTGCACTTCCTGTGATAAATCAGTAACTTCACGCTCGGATATTTCTTGATCCACTTGACCTAAGAGCGTGAAATTTGGAGGGTAAGAAGAAGATATTAAGGGGAACAAAAAGTTCTAAAGGCAGTAATGCTAAATACCTCGTTCTGGATCCCTAATTTCCTGATCTTCACCACACCGTTGCATAGTTTCCTGAGTTGTTGATGTGGAACCAGCAACTTTAGGGGCTTCTATCTTCCGGATGGGTTGATCTCCTAGCACGAAATTTTGAGGCAAGTTAGTCCTTAGTATTAGGAATAAAAACCTCAAAAGAACCTACCTAAAATAATACATCCTTACCTTAGTTCCATGCGAGCCAAATGTAAGGGTCACGCATGTGAAACCTAGAGTCTATTTATAGGGTTTGATAGGGTTTCGTGGATTAGATCAATTCTAGAGTCCCTAGTTGGTACTATTTCGACTTTTGAGAGTCCTTAAGATGTTTACTAGTCATCCCATCTTGGTCTCTTGGAAGATAAACGTAAAAAATCTAATCTTTTTGCTCTTTCTTCAACTTACGGAACTGACAGAATGTAGCGGTCTGAGATTTTATCGCCAATCTCCATATAGCTATTTTACGATAGACCGCCATTATCATTGGGCACCGATTTTGAATTTAATTCAAACTCTTTTACTCACTTATCCATTTAATTATCTTAAATACGGGTATTTATCTCTTATATTCCGTGAATAAGCTAATTAACCTTCTAGAATATGGGCCAAACTTTATGAACTTGGTCCTTAAGTGCTTTGGGCTTATTTTAAATAGGCTAGGTCAATTAGTTATCACACTTGGGCCTTAATAATGATTTTATTGAACCCAGAAATTCATTTATTATCTATTTTGGTCTTTCAAAATTCTTATAAATTCTCAAAAAAAATTTAAATACTTCAGAAATGTTCTATAAAATATCTGGGGTATTACACCCTCTCCCACTTAAGAGAATTTGGTCCCCAAATTCAATGTATGGATTATACGGAGAGTGTACTTATAGTTAAATAATTTCAAAAATATTTTGCGCATAGCTTCTTCGGTTTCCCATGTTTCTCCTGCTTTCGTCCATTGGATCTTGACCACAGGAATAGATTTATTCCGCAGTTGACGTACTTCTCGTTCAATAATCTTCACTGGCCTTTGATCGTATGTTAAATCCTTTTTAATTTCCAAGTTATCATAAGTAATGACATGGAAAGGATCAGGAACATATTTCTTGAGTATTGAGACGTGAAATACATCATGGAATTCAGATAATTGAGAAGGTAAAGTAATTCGATAAGCCACTTCACCAACTCTTTCTAGAATTTCAAAAGGGCCAATGAATCTTGGAGTAAGCTTACCCTTAATGCCAAATCTTCGAATACCTCGACCTGGAGAAACCTTAAGAAATACATGATCTCCTACTTGAAACTCCAAGTCGCGCCTTCGATTGTCAGCATATGATTTCTGCCTGTCTTGGGCCATATGAAGTCTTTCTCGAATAAGTTTAATCTTCTCGGTAGTATCCCTAATGATGTCGGGATCGAGAAATTACCTTTCTCCTATTTCATTCCAACAAATAGGCAAACGATAGCTTCTTCCATATAATGCTTCAAACGGTGCCATTTGAATACTAGCGTGGTAGCTATTATTGTATGCAAATCCTACTAGAGGCAAGTGATCATGCCAACTTCCTCCGAAGTCGATAGCACATGCGTTAAGCATATCTTCCACCACTTGATTTGTCCTTTCAGTTTGACCATCCGTTTGTGGATGGAATGCCGTGCTAAAATTCAATCGGGTCCCTAAAGAATGTTGTAGACCCTTCCAGAATTGAGATGTAAACCAAGGATCTCGATCAGATATGATGGTGACTAGGACACCGTGTAGTCTGACAATTTCTCTCATGTATAATGCTGCTAATACATCCATAGACCATCCACTTTTGATTGGTGGAAAATGTGCAGACTTAGTCAACCGGTCTATGATTACCCATATACCATCATGTCCACCTCTTGTCTTAGATAAACCCATGATAAAATCCATCCCTATACTTTCCCACTTCCGCTCGGGAATATTTAAGGGGTGTAATTTACCTATAAGTTTTAAATGTTCTGCCTTGACCTGTTGACAAGTGAGACAGTGGGACACAAAATCTGCTACCTCCCTCTTCATGTTGGGCCACCAAAAGTTGCTTTTCAAATCTTGATACATCTTGGTGCACCACGATGAATAGCATATCTTGACTTGTGTGCCTCTTCGATGATTAATTTCTTAGTATCATTATGATTTGGCACGCAAATCCTATCTTTAAATAATAATCATCCATCATTGGCAATAGAGAAATCTGGCCTTTGCTCTATATTGGTTTTGATCTCCAACAATACTGGATCGTTGTCTTGCAGCTTGACCAGATCTTCTATTAATGTGGGTTGAGTTCGGATGTTGGCTACAAAACAATCTTCCTTCTTTATGTCAACATCTAATATCAATTGGCAAATTGAGGAATGAGATTTGTCATACTAATCATAAGACTCGATAGCTTTCCTATCGATTTTCTGCTGAGTGCATCGGCTACAGTATTAGCCTTACTAGGATGATATTGGATAGCAAAATCAAAGTCTTTAAGGTATTCCAACCATCTTCTTTGCCTCATATTCAGCTCATTTATAAGAATAAATATTTCAAGCTTTTGTGGTCTGAATATATAGTAAATTTCTCTCCATAAAGGTAATGACGTCAAATTTTAAGGCAAATATAACAATTACCAATTCTAAATCATGCACAGTGTAATTTTCTTCGTGACGTTTCAACTGTCTTGAAGAATAATAGATCACCTTCCCATTTTGTATAAGAACGCACCCTAGGCCAATGCTAGATGCATCCGTGTAGACTTCAATTCCACCACCCTCAACGGGCAATGATAATATGGGGGCTGTTGTGAGATGTTCCTTAAGAGTTAGGAAACTCTTTTCACAGTCCTTCGACCATACAAAATGATTTTCTTTTCTTGTAAGTATTGTCAAAGGAATGGCAATCTTAGAAAAATCCTTAATAAACCTTATGTAATAGCCAGCTAGCCCTAGAAAACTTCTTACTTCTGACACGGTCGTTGGCCGGCTCCAGTTCTTAATAGCTTCCACCTTAGAAGGATCGACAGCAATACCTTCCTTTGAAATAATATGGCCGAGGAATGAGACTTCCTTTAGCCAGAACTCGCACTTACTAAGCTTTGCATAGAGTTTGTGTTCTCTTAGTGTCTGCAAGACTATCCTCAAGTGCTCTTCATGTTCTTCCTTAGTCTTGGAATATATAAGGATGTCATCAATGAATACAACCACAAACTGGTCAAGATAAGGCTGGAAGACATTATTCATCAGTTGTATGAATGTTGCCGGGGCATTTGTTAACCCGAACGACATTACCACAAATTCATAGTGGCCATAGCGGCTTCGAAAAGTAGTCTTGTGTATATCTTCATCCTTGATCTTGAGTTGATGATAACTCGACCTAAGGTCGATCTTGGAGAAATATTCTTCTCTTGAAAGCTGATCAAAGAGTTCATCGATATGCGGCAACAGATACTTGTTCTTGATAGTAAGCTGATTCAGTCGTCGATAATCGATACATAGCCTGAGAGATCCATCTTTCTTTTTGACAAATAGAATTGGCGCACCCCAAGGGGATGTGCTAGGTCGAATGAATCTATTGTCCAATAACTCCTGAAGCTATTTCTTCAATTCCTTAAGTTCTATGGGGGACATCCAGTAAGGAGCTATTGAAACAGGTGCTGCTCCGGGAAGAAGTTCAATGGAGAAGTTTACTTCCCTTCCGGGTGGTAAACTGGGTAGATCTGATGGAAATACATTAGGAAACTCATTTACGATAGGAATATCTTCTAAGATAATCTCCTTGGATTCGGTGATAATTGCGTAAGCAAGAAAGGCTTCACACCCTTGCGAGATAAGTTTGCAAGCGTGAAGAGATGAAATAATGGCAGGATGCTTCCTATATTTGATACCAAGGAAGGAAAACCGTGGAAGACCAGGTATCTGAAAAGAGATAATTCTGTTTCGGCAATTAATGTAGGCATCGTGGTCTACTAGCCAATCCACACCTAGAATGGCATCGTAACCCTCCATATCAAGGCATACGAGGTTTGCAGGAAGATTGTGACCTTCTACTACCACCTCACTATCAGGATAATAGTTGGTAAGTTTAGTTCCGGGACCTAAAGTTGTAGTAATAGCAAGGTCCGAAGATAAAGGAACTAATGAAATGGGTAAAGTCTTTGCAAAAGCAGTGGATATAAAGGAATGAGAAGCACCAGTATCAAATAATACAAAAGCAGGATGGGAATAGATCTGGATAGCACCTTTCATTAGCCCATCATTCGGGGGCGCTTCTTCCTCTTCTAGAATAGCATTTAAACGAGCCTGACGCTTACGTCCACTCCCAGAAGATAGTTCCTTCGTAAGGGGGCAATCTGGCATGCGGTGCTCCCTACTTCCACAACGTAAACAAGCCTCAAGGCACTTCCAACATTCTTCGGCCGAATGACCAAACTTCTCACAAAAGGTACAAGGCGTGGCGACCTGCTTGTCTTCTTCCTTGACTTTCTTATTCTTGTGGTAGCCACTACCACTCCCGTTCCGGGATCTCTTCTTGCTATCACGGGATTTGTAAGGTTCCGTGATGCTGAATTTACTTTTCTTATCACGTCGATCAAACCTTCGACTTGGTTCTTCACCCTTTCCTTTCAACTTCTCGACCTTATCTAAGGTCCTTTCGCATAGATATGCCCGTTGGACCATCTCCGCATAAGTACGGATATTTTGAGTCCCGAGCTGCTAAATAAAATTGGGTCTTAACCCGTCCATAAACCGATTTGCCTTTAGTAAATCAGTACTAATCAGATGAGGAGCATATGGCACCAGCCTGGAAAACGGAAGCTCATATTCTGCCACTGACAGCATACCCTAGCGTAAAGAAGCAAATTCCATAACCTTACGCTCCTTGACGTGCTCGGAAAAATATTTGGCACAGAATAGTATAAGAAAACCTTCCCATGTATGGGGTGCATCTGCTGGCGGTGCTGGAACCGACTTCCACCATGTACGGGCATTCTTGTTAAGTTGAAAAGTGGCAAGGCGAACCTTCTCTTGATCCATACATTGCATAACTTCAAATATACGGTTCATCTCATCAATCCAGTTTTCAACTTTGTCTGGATTAGAAGAACCATAGAATCGTGGAGGATTTAGACTCTGAAAGTTGTGATGTAAATCTCTAGCCCTTGCTCCTACGCCAGCTTGCGCCATAGTTTGTAAAGCCTGAGTAAGACAAGCGACGGTCTCTTGCATTCCATTCCAGTCCACGCGATGAGCCATTATGATAAGAATAAGGTACCAGAGAAAAATAATGAATTTGTTAATTCTAAGTGGATGTTAATCTTAGAAATAATTCTAATGACTATCTCACCCCAAGTTCTACCCAATTTATCTCACAGGTTGGGATTTTCTTTCCTAGTTCATAGGTATAGGTTCTTAAACCTTGGACATAACCTATGACATGACATTTTTCCCCAAGTCCTTAGACTTAGTCTCTGATACCACCTTAACTGTCACGTCCCGAGATTATGCAGCGGAAACAATCGAGAACGCGAACAGCCAGCATGGTAAGCCTCGAGCAAGTAATATAATCATAGCGCAATAATAATCACACAAAGTAATTGCACAAAAATTTAATGAACCTTCACTTTTATTTCATATTAAATAACCATAAGTCAAGTACATAATATCCCACTTTCTTTCTAGACTCAAATAAAGACAAAATTACATAGACTCAATCTAGACATAATTTGACATTCTAAGTCTTCACTCAAGTGTATATATCCTTTAATCGCTCTCGGACGCATCACTGGAATGACCTAAATCCGAATCCGACCCACTGGTACTTCCTGAAATATTGAGAAAGTAGGTAATGAGCACACTTGCCCAGTAGGTATCTTCGCATCAACATGATTGGTAATGTTTAAGTAATTAATATCTTTTACTCTAAAGAAAAAGATAAATCATGCAAACACGATCAAACATGCGATTAAAACTTAAAGTAACAAAGTATAATCAATCTTGAGATACGATAAATCAAGAATATATCAAGAATGTTACTTTGGCCTTTTCATGAACAAGAAAATAACAAGAATGTACTAGCAAGTCATGTAGCAAGCAAGAATATACTCTTCACTTAGTAACAAGTACTTCATGAATTTCTATGGATATTTCACCTCACGAGACGTGGATATTTCCGTGGATTACAGTGGACATTTCACTTATTTATAAAGAAAGTACTCCCAGCGCAATTTGACGCCAGTAGCATCATACCCCATGGTTTAAATAGTATGTTCCCGATAATCAGCCGAGGGGACTAGCATAGAGCCCTTGAACACAATCAGTGCTCGAACTGCATCTTCAAGTATAAATCAAGCTACATCCACGTATAAAAATAATGTGGCCAAGAATGTACAATTTCAATGAATGTTTCATGAATAAGTATCCAAAAATAAGAATGCTTCTATTGAGAACAAGATGTCAATAAATACATTAATAACTAGGTTACGCCGTGGAAATAAATCGGCAGCACAACGGTACATTTCTTAATTCTCACAATTTACTTAGGTATTTTTGGAATAATGTGACAGGTTCTAGATAAACAATTGGACTATCTAGGATCATAAGAATATTAACCCTTGGGTCAAACATCAGGTCAACTGTACTCAGGGAAATAGCGGTCGTTTACTAGGTACTTTCTTGAATAAAGCGGTCTAGTTTTGGACCGTTAAGGATATGACTGTTTGAGATTTAAAACAGATTATCTGGAGTCGTTAGCGGTCAATTAAAGAACCGTCAAGGCTCCTTTAGCGGTCTAGTAAAGGCCCTCTAGCAGACTCTGGCGGTCAACAATAAGGCCGCTAAGTTTCAAAAATATAAAACACCGGTATAAGTGCTTTCTAGACAATGGGTTTTAATGGTACAACCAACTCGGCGACCTGATGGGAATCCTAGGCTCACGGAGAATTACGGAGGCTTTGAAATAAGATTTCCTAGTCCATTGGAAGGAATATCCAAATGAGAGGTTATCAAGTCTAAGATTGTGTACTTAATGTGCATAAGTGTAACTAATAGTCATATATCGGGATATATGCCATGAACTTATGAATTTGACTCTATAGATGAGAAAGAGATCATTAAAACAGCGATCAAGGTAAACCATGAATCATCTAACTTTAGAAACATGTATTTAATACAAAAGTATATGACTTTGGCAAGAAATTAACTTATGTTAAAAATAATCCTAAGTACAATAAAGAACATGAAATCACTGTTATGAATCAGTAATTAAAACTCAGAGTAGTGAAATAACATTTAAACATGTTGGTATATAGTTATCTAGGCTTATTTATAAGCCAGACGGATTGCTCTTGATTCAGTCTCGGGTTGACAGAAATCAGAACATTTGCGGTCTATATTAGAGCCGTTACAAGTGTTGGTGGTTTATCGTGAGGCTGCCAAAGGGACTTTAACGGTCTATTTCTGATCTGCCAGAGGTTTCATAAAAATCTGACTAGCGATTTATCGTAGGGCCACTGCACAGGGTTGGCGGTCGAAGAATAGGCTGCTAGAGCACATCTGACGATAAATTAAAAAAGAAGAACTAATGCTTAAAATACATTATGTCTAGAAATCAACATATATTAACTTCTCTATCATGATAGAACGAAGATTAGGCTAACAATATGTATAGGATTCATGTATTATGTCAAAGAGAATTAATTTAGTTCATTTAGGGCTAAGAAAGATGCATGGATGTATAGATCCTATTAAAACATGAAATTCTCCGCACACAATACATGAAATCAAGTGCAATAAGAGGGATTTTAATCCTAGAATGATATTTTAGCTGTTCATGAGATGACCTACCTCTGGTAACACCTCTAGACTTTGAATTTCAGACTGGAAGTCAACCCTAGTTTTACACTTCCTGTGATAAATCAGTAACTTCACGCCCGGATATTTCTTGATCCACTTGACCTAAGGACGTGAAATTTGGAGGGTAAGAAGAAGATACTAAGGGGAACAAAAAGTTCTAAAGGCAGTAATGCTAAATACCTTGTTCTGGATCCCTAATTTCCTGATCTTCACCACATTGTTGCATAGTTTCCTGAGTTGTTGATGTGGAACCAGCAACTTTGGGGGCTTCTATCTTCTTGATGGGTTGATCTCCTAGCACGAAATCTTGAGACAAGTTAGTCCTTAGTATTAGGAATAAAAACCTCAAAAGAACCTACCTGAAATAATTCCTCCTTACCATAGTTCCACGCGAGCCAAATGTAAGGGTCGTGCATGTGAAACCTAGAGTCTATTTATAGGGTTTGACTAGGGTTTCGTGGATTAGATCAATTCTAGAGTCCCTAGTTGGTACTATTTCAACTTCTGAGAGTCCTTAAGATGTTTATTAGTCCTCCCATCTCGGTCTCTTGGAAGATAAACGTTAAAAATCTAATCTTTTTACTCTTTCTTCAACTTACGGAACTGACAGAATGTAGCGGTCTGAGATTTTATCGCCAATCTCCATATAGCTATTTTACGATAGACCGCCATTATCATTGGGCGTCGATTTTGAATTTATTTCAAACTCTTTTACTCACTTATCCATTTAATTATCTTAAATAGGGGTATTTATCTCTTATATTCCGTGAATAAGCTAATTAACCTTCTAGAATATGGGCCAAACTTTATGGACTTGGTCCTTAAGTCCTTTGGGCTTATTTTAAATAGGCTAGGTCAATTAGTTATCACACTTGGGCCTTAATAATGATTTTATTGAACCCAAAAATTCATTTATTATCTATTTTGGTCTTTCAAAATTCTTATAAATTCTCAAAAAAAATTTAAATACTTCAGAAATATTCTCTAAAATTCTCGGGGCATTACAGACGTTCCCCTTAACTTGGACCTTCTGTCCTTGTTAATGAATATACCTTTGCTTCGACATTTAGCCAGTGCCGATGAACAAACTGTGTTCGACCCTTGTCATCATCGGCAAGATCGGTCGACGTTTCCCTTAACTTGGACCCTTCATCCTTGTTAATGAATAAACCTCGTTTGCTTCGGCATTTAACCAATGCTGATGAACAAACCGTGTTCGACCCTTGTCATCATCGACAAGATCGGTCGACGTTTCTCTTAACTTGGACCATTCATCCCCGTTAATGAATAAACCTCCTTTGCTTCGACATTTAACCAATGTCGATGAACAAACCAGTGTTCGACCCTTGTCATCATCGACAGGATCGGTCGACGTTCCCCTTAACTTGGACCTTCCGTCCTTGTTAATGAATATACCTTTTCTTCAACATTTAGCCAGTACCGATGAACAAACCGTGTTTGACCCTTGTCATCATCGGCAAGATCGGTCGACGTTTCCCTTAACTTGGACCCTTCGTCCTCATTAATGAATAAACCTCCTTTGCTTCGACATTTACCCAATGTCGATGAACAAACCATGTTCGACCCTTATCATCATCGGCAAGATCGGTCGACGTTTCCCTTAACTTGGACCCTTCGTCCTCATTAATGAATAAACCTCCTTTGCTTCTGTATTTAACCAATGACGATGAACAAACTGTGTTCGACCCTTGTCATCATCGGCAAGATCGGTCGACGTTTCCCTTAACTTGGACCCTTCGCCCTCATTAATGAATAAACCTCCTTTGCTTCGGCATTCAACCAATGTCGATGACAAAACCAGTGTTCGACCCTTGTCATCATCGGCAAGATCGGTCGATGTTCCCCTTAACTTGGACCTGTCATCCTTGTTGATGAACATACCTTTGCTTCGACATTTAGCCAGTGTCGATGAACAAACCTGCGCTCGACCCTTGTCATCATCGACAAGG
Organism: Amorphophallus konjac; assembly: GCA_022559845.1. Classification (NCBI taxonomy): domain Eukaryota; kingdom Viridiplantae; phylum Streptophyta; class Magnoliopsida; order Alismatales; family Araceae; genus Amorphophallus; species Amorphophallus konjac. Next base: position 221,113,522 of record CM040125.1, on the reverse strand, counting down.
CTAGTCAACATCCCACTAGCATGGGCTTCCCGTGCATTGCTAGTAGACAAGCCCTCATCCATTCCGGATTCGTTCCGTGAATCAAGTACAAAGGAAAAAATTGAGGCTTAAAATAGAGGTGCCTCACCGGACTTACTCAGATATTCTGAGTAAGGGCAAATATGGCTCTAACCCAGCTACGGTGAAAACCCGAAAGGGCGCCGCAGGCAAAATCGGGTACCCCGCCACGTGAAAACCCGCAAGGGCGCGTTGGCAAAAGCAAGAGGGGGCTGGCTTCGGCGACAACCCGCAAGGGCGCTTAAGTCAGTAATGTGACGCAAAAAAAAATGATGATGAAAAAAAAAGGCGAATGATGATGATGAAATAATGATGCCATATTCTCATTTGTCACTTTATTCCTACAA